>OY882874.1:8792500-9387500 GCA_963693515.1 Pipistrellus nathusii
AACCCGGGCATGTGCCCTGACCAGGAATTGCACCTGTGACCTCTTGGTTCATGGGTTGACACTCAACCACTGATCCACGTTGGCTGGGCCTCAGTGACCCTTTCACCTGACAACACTCACTCATCAGCTCTCTCCGAATCACTCTGTACTGTCCTATAATCGTTTTAACTCCTAGTACCCTAGCTAAACCTCAAGCGTCGAGACTGTCTCATCTTTTAATAGCCTGATTCAAATACGAATTAAATTTTTTAAAACTCTGACCTCAGCCTTTTCATTTCTAGGAATTAATCCTGAGGGTGAAATTAAACAACTCAAAAAATGGGCAAAATTGAATAGATTGAGACTTTTATTATGGAATTACTACATTAGCCAAAAAATGGGAAATAACACACTTATCCATCGGCGAGGGACTAACTACACAAATGTATTTTGTATAAACAATGGAATAGCACAGAGTCATTAACAATGACAATGCCCGTATATATGTATGAAATTGAAAAACGTGCTGCCCTACCAGACCTAGGCACAGACTTAATTAGGTCAAGGGGAAAATGCAAGAAAAGGATTCAGCAAAGAGAATTCTAGAATTCTGTGATGAAAGAACCCATAAAGATCACAGCTTCTTTTAATGTTCAACACTTCCTTTTCATCACTCTGCTGATGACAGAACCTTCAGTGTGTGCTGGCAATGTTCAGAGGAAAAGTGGGTCCAGAACAGCATGTATAAGGTGATGCAGTTTACATTTTAAAAATGTGTAAATGTGTAAGAAGATGCCTCAGAGATGTTTCATCAAAAAGTGAGTAATCATCGCTGAGAGGTGGAATTTGGGGTTAATTTTACTTTTATCTCTATGCCTTTTTCTGTATTGTTTTACATTTTTATAAAGGCTGCATATTATTTTTAATATATTATTTTTTTCAGCAAAAGCTGTAAAGCTCTCATTGTTTTGGGAAAAAAATTGGACCTAGATCAAGGAGGCTGTCATCAAATAGAGTCAAAGGGAAACTTACTCATAGTCCTTTTGGCATAAGCAAGATGCATACAAATGGATAAACAAAGGGCTGGAGGTCTGACCCAATGGTATATTGTGCACCAAGGCCCCAGCCTGTGCCCTGAATAAGCAGCGAGGAACTGATGTTGCTACTGACCTGGTGACCTTCACAGTTTGGAAAGGCTTTTGCTTCCAATGTCTCATTTGACCTTCAAAACTAGATTGTCACTAGTTCCCGCAAATTGAGTTCCCTAAATGTTGTCTGGTCACCATTAGGCAACATTTCTGGGCACGGCTGTTTGTTGGATATGGATAAAAATGGGTGGGTGGATAGGTGGATTAATAGATGGATGGATGAAGGAATGAATTCTTTGCCCCCTTTTGTAGACAAAACAACAACAAACAAACAAAAAACAGAGCAGCAGAGGTGAAGCAACAAGCCTAAAGTGATATAGTTAGTAAATGATAAAACCAATGGTTAGAATGATTATATACAGTTCCCTAATCAGATCTCCTTAATATGTAATGTACCCCTAAACCTGTTTTCTTCAGGAAGAAATACTTCAATATCACTGACATATACTTAATAATCAGAGATGATAGTCAAAACACCAATAGCCTGGTATTGATCTTTCAGAATGCTGCCAGCCACAGGTACCAGTGCAAATGGCACCTCCTGCTCTGCCTGGCATTAACCCATTCATTGCTGGATGTAAGTGGGTCCTGGGGGTCAGAAGGGCCCTCAGTGGGCTCAAGACAGAACCTACTCACCAACTGGTATGGAACTATTTCATTATTGAAACAATGAGTTCAGCCACACAAATGCACAGTGGTTGAATATGAGCCCCATGAAAAACTCTCCACAACCAAGAAGGTTGCTAGTCACATGAGCAGCACTGCTCTTTCTCCACTCATAGCAGAGCCCTCACTCCAGAAACTATTTATAATGCCACTTAACACTTTCAGCCTAATGAATCCAATCTGCATGAATGAATGAAATCAACTGCATCATCCTCTCCTGATAATTTTTCTGAGCTGATTGTGGCAGGGTACACAGAGGGGGAAAAATCATTGCAAGGAGAGAGAATACATTAAACTGAGAGAAGAGGCATTGAGGAAGAAGGTGGCCAGAATGAGCAAAGAAAACACAAGTAGTACAAATAAGAAAAAACCCTGGTTTCAGGGGGGTGGGGGGGGGGAGCATTTAATATTAATGCTTTATAGTCAAGTTCAAGGAATGAAAACGAAAAATATTAACAATAATTATTTCCAGTGGTAATATGAGTGGTTTTGAAAATCCTCATAGCTTCCATATTGTCTAAGTCTTCTACAATAAATATTACTTTGTTTCATCAGAAAGGGTAACGTCTTTCAAGCGCATGATCAGACCCGGTGTCCTTCCTGGCCCATGACCTTTCTCTACCAAGCCCTAGGTCTTAGTTAACTCTTGAGGATTTTTAAGAGCGCCCCTCACCCACAGCTCCCAGCCCCTTGGCTCTGGCCACACCCAGAAACCTCACTGTTAGGAGAAGGAAATATCTTACTTGGCTTTGGATGGCTTCTCCATTCTTCCTCTTCTTCGTGGCTCCTCAAGGCTAGGAACCAGCAAAATCCTGATCTCTGGCTTTCTCCAGATCCTGGGCACTGGCTTCTGAGTCTCAGAGTCATCAGGTGGGTGAGGCTATTGGGGGTGTGGCTGAACCAACACTCATTAGTGTGCATGGCGATCCTCAAGCATCATGTTTCCAGAACAAACGTGGGAAAACAAACTGTCCCATGATCGATCTGTCAGGCTTCTTAACCACTCCCACCCAAGAGTATGTATCTTCACTCCCTTCAGTGACAGAAATAAAGGCCAAATGACTTTGGGCCCAAACTCGTATTCTTCTGAGAATCATGTGATATGACTACCTCATCTCAAGGAAAGCACACCACTAGGATCTTTCAGTTCTCTTAGAATGGGCTGCCTAATCAAACTTTCTGTGATGCTGAAAATGTTCTACTGTCTACACTTGACCAATATGCTAGCCACTAGCCTCTTGGAACTACTGCGCATTAGAAATGTAAATAGTGCAACTGAATGAACTTTTAAAAAGTAATTTAAATTTAAATGGCCACATGTGGCTAATGGCTACTGTTTTGAGTACTGTGGTTTAAAATCCAAAATGTTAGACCTGGAAAGAACCCAATAAATCATCTGAATCTGTGATCTTCAACCTTTGCAACTGTGAAACCCATTCCTAATATCAGAGATGTATTCAGACCGTTCTCATAGTAACAGAATCTTCAGTATCTGTTGATTAAGAACATCATCATGACCAAATTTAGCAAAAGTTCAATAACGTTTTAAATTCTACATTTTAATGGATAAAATCATAATAATCTAAACTCATAAAAATGTAATAAGTTTTAATTGCATTTTAATTAAGAAAAGCATAATGACCAAAATTCAGTAACACTATGAATTGCATTTTATTGCTTAAACAGCATCTTCATTCACATATATAATAGACTCCTGTGAGCTCCATCTAGGTGACGTACCATGTAATACTCATGCTAAAAGTGGCTGATAAACAAGAATGTAGGGATTGATTTTCAGTGAACTCCCTTATTTGTCCACTTGGTGCCAAACAGCTTCCCCACTGGCAATAGAAGCCACAGGCAAGTCACCATAAACCCAGGGTGTGCTCGGTAACAGCTGTCATAGCACACATGCCAGCTGTTCAGGAAGGATATATTTGTCCTATAATTCTCCAGAATGACCCTACACCTGTTTGCAGGAGTGCATGCAAATTAAAAAGGCTGCATGCCAGAGGTGCAGCCTAGCGCAGATGTCAGCTGCTGCCTGAAGGTCAGAGCCATGAGTTTGAAAATCTGATCTCCCCAAGAGCTAGCTGTGTGCTCATGAGCAGACCACTTACTGCTCTGGGCCTTGCTTTCCTTTTCTCTCAAAAGTAGGGACTAGGCAATCACCACCGACCATTGCAGCCCCTTTGTTTCAGCAGCCTAGGATGAGCTAATTAGACCAACAGGAAGGTGGGCACAGAACGCAGACCAGAAAGACCTGGGTTCAAGTCCCTAACTGTTGGACTTCGATCAAGCTTCTGAATCTCTCTGAGCCTTGATTTCCTTGTGAGTAAAATGGGGATAATAACCTGGTTATTGAAGGGATTCTACAGGGCTGAGCGATTTACCTGACATCTCACTGCCCATTCAACAGGAAGTCACAGGGCTTGGACTTCCAGCTATTAGGAAGGCTTCTGACTCTAAAGTCCATAATTATTCCACTCCACCATCAATTTATGAATTATTCAACTTTTTCCTCACCGTCATCAACTTGACTGATCATAAAACACCTTCCTTTTTCAAAGCAATGGCTCTTCCATATAAATTCCTTCCTCCAGAGCAGAATTTTCAGCAAATCATCTCCATAATCACAGGCTTCTCGCTGCCTGTAGAACAAGGTCTGAACTCCTTCACAGTATATTATTAAGGTCTTGGGAGACCCGGCTCTATCCATATCTTTGTCTTATTGCTTCTACTCACAACCATTCATGCTCCAGCAGTGCTCATTCCCCAAGCATTGTTTGCATCTTTCTCTCTCCCTCAACAACCTTATGTAAATCACTGTCTGCTGATTGGGTTTAGATGGATTTGTGTTGATCCGTGATGTTTTGATGATAATTGCATCATATATAGTAATTCATAGGTAACATTTAAGATTTCCAGCTTCTTTAAAAAAAAAAAAAATACTAGATCAAGGTAACAGTCAACTGAGCCTAAGGATGTCTGTTCCCTTTCAATGGAGCACACCCTCTCCAATTTGCTACAATCCTCGCTATTCTCTATTGTCTTACATCCAGCTGGCTTTACTCATGATTGTGATGTGCTTGACTTCTTAGACATCTGAGCTTGCAACCTTTATTTGTTATTCTCACTACCAGAAATATATTTCCCCACAAACTATCGAAGTCATAGTAATCTCTCAAATATTTCCTCCTCCATAAAGTTCATATTGATTCTTGGAGTTGGAATTCATCTCTTCCGCCTCCATCTTCCTTTAAACATGTTATTTGATGTCTCTTTCTAGAATGCCTAAAGGACTTCACTAGATTATAAGTGATTTGAGGGTAAGAACTAATCCTTACTCATCTTTGTGCCCCCAGACTGCTAATACATCTTTTACACTTGGTAAATGTCCCCCCAAAACTGTTGATTTGAATTTAGTTTAATTTGCTTTAATCCGCAGTTAAACTTGCCAATAGATGCCAACTTCTCTGTGATAATATCTTTCCCCTCCACATCTGGACTTGAACTTTTATTAGAGCTGATAGAACCTGCTTCTCACCGAAGGCTTTATTTTCCAAAGCTCTAGTGATTTGAAAGTGAAGTTCTTAAAAAAAAAATCATAATCCTAGGAGAAGCTAGAACAGTTTGCTTTAGCCCTGGACCAACACCACTCCCAACTGCCAAGTATTTTGCAAGAGCCTTACAAGAAAAGAGCAAAGAGAAGCATCCAATCTCCACCCCCAGGTGAGGATTATACTCACCCTGCACTGTGGACTATTCACAAGTGTCAGATCCCCTCAGACAGCTCAGGTTTCTTACACACGCTATTTGCCCATATGAACCCACTGTTCTCTTATTTCATGTGAGTTAGTTTTTTTTGGTTCTGGTCAAAGCAGATATGTTTTGGTCTGACAAAAACAAACACGTTCTGTTCTTGACTCCTGGGAGGTTCACAGCCTCCTGTGGAAACTAACCATTTAGGTACATTTTGTCAAATGCTACACTTAAATAGAGACCCTGCATCTGTCATGTGTACTATCATGCAGTCTTCACATGTATCCTGCTGCTCTGACATCCAGCATATGGAGCCAGCATTTGTGACCTATTCCTCTGTCCACTATCTGCACTTCTTTCCCCTGCTCTGACTCCAAGGAGAACTAGGGGCTGCTTCTCGCCAGACAGAATGGGAAGAATATGATTAAGACTCTTGGGACTTGTCTGTGTGCCTTTTATACAACCATGCCGTGTGAGGAAGCTATTGGACAACCACTCCAACCTCATAGAGGCAGACTTACCAAAAATTCAGACACATTGAAGGCTTGGGCCACCTGATAAGATAATGAGCCACACACAGATGAGTGGCTGACTAAGAAAAAGGGAACACAGTTTTATCAGCAGCTCTGGCTCTCTGGTCTGTGGACGAAATGAGGCTGGGAGTTCCTCCCTGTGCCTAGATCTTCCTTTCTGCATCATGGTCTCTGCATGTATGAGTATGTACACACAGCAACATCCCCTTCCCCTTTATGTTGCTTATTACTTTTAAAATACATTTTATTTTAATATATTTATTTCAGAGAGGAAGGGAGAGGAAAAGAGAGATAGAAACATCAATGATGAGAATCACTGATTGGCTGCCTTCTGCAGGCCCCCTACTGGGGATGGAGCTTGAAACCCTGGAGGTTGAGGGAATCGAACCATGACCTCCTGGTTCACAGGTCAATGCACAACCACTGAGCCGCTTGGGCTAGGCTTGCCTGATTACTATACACAGGATGGCAGCTGCAAAAAGTTGACTTAAGTGGAACCACTTTAAAATGGAGACAGGGCAGCCATTCCAGAGGAAATGCCTTGCATATCTTATTCTTTAAACCTTTCCAACTGGACAAAATAAACTTGGGACTTCCCAGACCAATATAGTCTTACAAACTACTGTGTGCAGAGCTAACAAGAAAGTTGACCCCTAAATATAAGTGATAATTAAGCACATTCTTTAGAATTAGTAACCAGCCATCATATATAGCTAAATAGCTTATTAGCACCAATAGAAATTCCTTTGTTTCTATTCATATAACTATTTCCCTTTCCTTTCTCATACAATCCCTTTGCCTTCACCCTCTATTTAGAACACTAATTGGGTTTCTGCCCGAGTCAGTGGTTCCCAACATTTAATTCTTTTGAAACTCAAATAAACACTTTTTGCCTCTCTCTCTCTGAAATTTTATCTTTGGGTTAACATAGCCAACTTTATAATCTAGTCCAAGGGTTGGCAAACTACAGCCTGTAAGCCACATGCAGCCCACTGCAGTTTTTTGTAAATAAAGTTTTATTGGAACAGAGTCACACCGATCCACTGGTATATCAATGGTTGCTTTCACGCTACCATGGAGGAGTTGAATAGTCTAAACACTTTGTGGATTGCTATAATTCTGACACTGCTTCCAATGTATGTGTTTTTCCTGTGCCACCTAGAAATTCTCCAGTATCAGATGGTTCCCCTCAATTCAACTCCATTTGACACTATCTACCTGCAGATAATGCCAGATCTCACTGATTAAGGGTTCAGTATTCCAATATTGCCCCTCCTCACCCCCACTTCAAATGCCAGTCACAACCCAGGTCTACATGTGCTTCTGACAGACTGGCTACAAATCAGAGGTTCGCATGACCCCTCCTTGGGTTCAATAATTTGTTAGAGCTGCTTACAGAACTCAGGAACAGTTTGTTTACTGTTTACCAATTTATTATAAAAGGATATGTTAAAGGACACAGATGAACATCCAGATGGAAAAGCCTAGAGCAAGGTCTGGGGAGAGGGCACGGAGCTTCCATACCCTCTCCAGGTGCAGCACTCTCACCAGTCTGGGAGCTCTCCCAACCCTGTCTGTCCCTTTGGTTTTCACGGGGGCTCCTTCCACAGGCATGATTGATGAAATCACGGGCCAGGTGACTGAGCTCAGTCTCCAGCTTCCCTCCCCTCCCTGGAGGTTGTGGGGAAGGATGGATGGGACTGAAAGTTCCAACCTTCTAATCACAAGGTTGGTTCCCATGGCAACCAGTAAGTGACCTAAGGGCTTCCCTAAAATTATCTCATTAACATAACAAAAGACACCTGTATAGCTCTCATCGCTTAGAAAATTGCAAGGATTTTAGAGACTCCATGTCTGGAATAGGGAAAAAGAAATATGTGTTGCTTATTATAAATGTGAACGAAAAGAGCCACATGCTAACCTGACAGGCTCAAGGAGGCCTGCATGGCAGTCTTGCAAACTCAGAGACCTAAAATAACCACAAAAGATGGTTTGAAAATTAAACATCTAACTACAAACAAGTTATAGTGGGTAGTCACGTCCTAGACAGATACTTCACCTGACAAAGATCATCTTAGATCTTCTTTACTGAGCCCATTTGCCCTTTTGCCTCTAAGATAACATATCTGTGAGATGTCTGGGTAACTTGTAACTTCCTTTTTACCCCAGACCCCTCAGGGCACAACAAATAGCCTCTAGACATTCCTTCATTGTTATTGTTATCAAGTTAATTGTAAACTGTTAATTATGTTAAAGTATCCTGTATCCATCTCTGTAAAAGAAGCACATGTCCATCATTTCACCTTTTACCCTACCCCAGAGGCTTCCCTGCTTTGCTCTGTCCCACCTCCCTAAACTATCACCAATGAATTTCATGTAACTCGCCTATGTCCCTTTCCTTTGATTGCAATGTATAAATATAGATGTAACCCTGCATTCTCCGGAGCATTATTCAATCCACTGAAGTTCTGCTTCCCGGCATATATCAACAGTTTGCTCAAATAAACTCACAAAAATTCTTTACAGGTTTCAATGTGTTTTTGTTTTGTTTTGTTTTGTTTTATTTTCCATTAACATAAACCATAATATAGTAGTAGTCTTCTTCCAAGTTCCTTTATTCTCCTGCTAGAGGAGGTGGCATTGAGTTAGTTGTATGGATCCTGGCTAAAGTAAAATTCACTCTCTTGACCAACTATGTATTCAAGGATGTACTGACTGGTAAGCCAGCTCTCCAGAGAAAAAGAAAGCCCTGAGTTGTTGTGTCTGCCAATTTTGATGGTGTAAACATTCCCACCACACCTGATTTTCAGCTTCCAATGGTTTATCCATCTGTTCACAAATTTCCCTAAGACTTAATAATTAACTCTTACAAGTCGGCATGAACCAACCCCAGCACACCACTGTATCAATGTGTTGTCTGCTACTTCAATCACTTTATCTTATACTCTTAGAATCTCAGAGTGGGGTGAGATCTCAAAGGCCGATTAGACTCACTACATACCCAATGGAAGACTCCCCTCCAGGTCATCCTCTGTGCAACTTCCAGTGTCTGGGAGCTCATCACCTTCCACGGTACCTTACTGATGTTGAAATAGTCATTATTGTTCCAAATAACTGGCCTAGGTTAAGGAAGCAGTTGCTCTACCCTGCTTTAGAGGTAGGTTTTCCCTCTTGACCTAGGAGTGCTCTATCCACATCTCTCCGCTGAATGTGGCTCTTCTAAGTAATTGCCCCCCCAGGGTGCCAATCTACCACATCATTTTAGAAGGGGGCTCCTGGGTGTGCAGTGTTGGCTGGATTGGCTATGGAATTATGTCCCAAGCTGGTGCTAAGTGTTTTTCAGACTTGTCTGTAGTCTCAGCAGGAAGCAGCTTTTCCTGGGACCTGAGCTTAGCCAAACACACACACACACACACACACACACACCACATATACACCCCCCACACACAACACACTCACACACACACACACCACATATACACCCCCACACACACAGCATGCACACACACACAGCACACACACCACATACACACGTGCACGCACATACATACACACACACACACACACACACACACACACACACATTTTGAGTCTATAAAGGATATCCAAGTGCCTCTGTCACAAATGCCTCTGTCATTCAGGACCCAGCACTCAGAGCTGACACTGAAAGGCTCATGCCGATCATAATTTCAAGCCTCAGGGCAACACATGTACACATTCACTACCCTGCATTAATGAAACCAAAGGTGACTGTATCTATGACTCAGTGCTCCGTATTACCGCTGCCTGTATCAGGGAAAGTCACTGCTTTAGAGTCTCGGGAGAATTTGAGTGGCAGAGAGCTTAGATAGGAAAAAAGATAAGTTAATTAAGTTGTCAAATCTTTCCTCTCAGAGAACATGAGATTCTTGAACAAAGACTTATCTTGCACAAAGTGTTATTTCCAACTAGTGCCCAGCATCCATTCCTTGTCCTGCTTCTGAGCTAAATTTGCCATTCCGGGAGTCCTTGCTGACGAGTGCAATATTACCAACACAACGCATGGCTCCTACTAGGGAACATTTTCCAACATGAAACAATTCATAACGCACTTAACCCATTGTCCACCATTAGCGTCTGTAGATGTAAGTGGGGGACCTTCCCACACGCCATGCATGTCTATAAAAATAATGTTTACCCTAAGTAGCAGCCCTGACCAACTTTAAAATTTTTTTCGTATGAATTTTAAGTTGAATATAGTTAAGAACACCCAAATTCTGAGTAATATATTTACTTTTATAATAATCATTGCAAATTGATTTTTCAAAATTCAATTCAAAATATATGGCCTGTGGGGATGGTTTCTGTTTGGGACATGTGGCAGTTAGCTGGTTTTTAATTTGTATAGATGTAAGTGTAGACTCAATATGCCTGAAACACTATGTTAATTCTTTACATTGGCAAAAAGAAAGAAAATGAATGCTAAAACTGCCAACAGTTTCTTTTTTATACAAATGCTTAAATATATATAATTACTTTTCAAAAAATTAAATTAAAATATTCAGTGTCACTTAATAATTTTTACTTCAAATTTGGATAGCATTAATTACACTTATATTATCTTTTTAATTTTCACAGTTTGGGATATCCTATCTAATAAAAGAGTAATATAAATTAACCATCATTCTGCTACATCCACAAGCCACGTCCACCAGCCAATCAGGAGCAAATATGCAAATAAACCCAACTAAGATGGCTACTGCCACAGAGAGGAGGAGGGAGGCTTGGGTTTCCCCAGTAATGGAGGAAGCCAAGCTTTCTACCAGCCCTTGCCAGCCTAGGTCTCCACTCAAGGTTACCAAGTTCCAGTGATAGAAGATACATCAAACGGAAATGGGGGTAGCCAGGGAGCTGGAAAGAGCGGGAGGCTAGGGTTTCCCCTGGTAATGGAAGTAGCCAAGCTATCCACACACCCTGGCTGGCCCAGGCCTCCACTTAAGGCTACAAAGCTTCATTTATGGAAGATACGTAAGTCCCAGCAGAAATGGCTGCCACAAGGGAGCAAGCAGAAGGCTTGGCTCTGTTCCAGGCTACAAAGTTTCAATTGTAGAAAGTAAATAAACCCGATACCAGGGCCTCCACTTGGGTCACCAAGGGGCATGGCTGGCCTGCAAACCACCACAGGCCCCTCGCCCAGGCTGCCCCACGCTTCAAGGGAACCCCCATTCTGATCCAGGACACACTTCAGAGCAAACCAGCTGGCCTCCACCTGTGCACCAGGCCTCTATCCTATCTAATAAAAGAGTAATATGCAGCTTGACCATCACTCCAACACATAAGATGGCTACCCCCATGTGGTCAAAGATGGTTGCCCCATGTGGACACAAGATGGCCACCACAAGATGGAGGGCAGTTGGGAGGGATCAGGCCTGCAAGGGAGGGCAGTTGGGATGACCAAGCTGACAGAGGAGGGAAGTTGGGGGCAACCAGGCCTGCAGGGAAGGGCAGTTGGGAGGGACCCAGGCCTGCAGGGGTGAGCAGTTGGGGGGGACTAGGCCTGCAAAAAAGGACAGTTAGGGGTGACCAGGCCAGCAAGGGGGGGGGGTAGTTAGGGGCAAACAGGCTGGCAGGGGATTGGTTAGGGGGTGGTCAGGCTGGCAGGCAGAAGCGGTTAGGGGCAATCAGGAAGGCAGGCAGGTGAAAAGTTGGGAGCCAGTAGTCCTGGATTGTGAGAGCAATGGATTGTGACTGCCTGTTTATGGGATCGGGTATAAATGGGCAGTTAGACATCCCTTGAGGGGTCCCAGATTGGAGAAGGTGCCAGCTGCACTGAGGGACACTCTTCCCGGCCCCATGTATAAATTTCGTGCACCATGCCTCTAGTTTTATAAGAAAAATTATTATCCTGGTTAATGTGCTCAGTGATTAGAGGATTGGTCCATGCACCTAAGGTTTGCAGGTTCCATCCCCAGCCCTGGTTGAGGCACATGCAGAAGACAAGCAATCAATGTGTCTCTCTGACATCAATGCTTCTCTCTCTCTCTCTCTCTCTCTCTCTCTCTCTCTCTCTCTCTCTCTCTCTTTCTCTCTCATGCTTTCTCTCTCTCTTCCCCAATCCCTTCCATCTCTCCCTTCCATTCTCCCTAAAAATCAATGGAAAAAATATCCTTGGATGAGAATTAACAAAAAGGAAAAAAAAAGAAAAGAAAAATTATTAGTAAAAACATATAAACAGCCCTAACCAGTTTGGTTCAGTGGATAGAGCATTGGCCTGTGGACTGAAGGGTCCCAGGTTCAATTCCAGTCAAAGGCATATCCCCAATAGAGGGTTTGCAGGAGGCAGCTGATCGATGTTTCTTTCTGATCGATATTTCTAACTCTCTACCCCTCTTCCTTTCTGTAAAAAAAAAAAAAAAAAAAAAAAAAAAAAAATCAATAAAATACATTAAACACACACACACACACACACACCAAAAACATATAAACAAACTTTTTATTTTTATGCTTACTTTAAGTTACTTTGTGATGAAAATATATCCAAACTTATATATTTCAAATCCAATAGTATTCTCTTTTCTTTTCTTTTCTTTTCTTTTTTTTTCTTTTTTTTAATTTTAGATCAGGTATCCACAATGGGCCACAGACCCAATCCAGCCCTCTGGCTGTTTTTGTAAATGAGGTTTCACTGGGACAGATCCAGCCCATTCCTTAGCCCCTTTCCTGCTCCAACAAGAGGCTGGAGTAGGTAAGACAAATGGCTCATGAAGACTAAAATATTTAACACCTGACCCTTTATAGAAAGTTTGTCAACTCCTCTTTCACTGTCACTAGATAAGGAGAAAGAAACAAAGGAGATTGAGAAAAAGTGATGCTGAGCTAGAAGGAAAACAGACCCGGTGGTTCCCAGAAGCCAGGTGGAGAGTGAAATGAGAATTGCGGTTTTGATTTAGCAATGAGAGGGTCACTGGGAACCTGTTTCCACAGAGCGCATCCAAAAGAGAACTGGAAAGTAGAAAGTGATGATAGTGAATATAGAAAATATTTGCTGTTTGTTTTAAAGAAAAGCAGGTAAGTCGGACAATAACTGGAGGAGCACACATAACTAACTGGAGGGGCATACAGTGCTAAAAGGTCTTTTAAGATGGAAAATATTATTGCATGTTTGCATGTCTATGGGAACAATCCACCAAAGAGGGAGCATTTGATGATGCAGGAGAGGAACGTAAAATTGCAAGCAGATGATCCACTTAGAAAAGGAGCCCAGCCGGCGTTGTTCAGTGGTTGAGTATCAACCTAAAACCAAAAGGTCACAATTCAGTTCCAGGTCATAGCACGTGCACAGGTTGTGGGATCGATCCCCAGCGAGAGGCATGCAGCAGGCAGCCAATCAATGATTCTCTCTCATCATTGAAGCTTCTATCTCTCTATCCCTTTCCCTTACTCCCTGAAACCAATAAAAATGTTTCAAAAAAGTAAAAAGAACATGTACAAGTCATTTAGTTCGCACAGACAGAGGAAACAGTGTGTGCATGGCATTATTACAAATGTATTTGTATTCGAGGTGGCAGAAACATGTGAAAGTTCTTTTCTGACTCTGACCACTCTCTCGGTGCAACGGAAGCTAACTTTCTTTTCTTTAGCACCTCCTATAAGCCCGGACTGTTCTATGTAGTGTGCATGCTTGATTCACAAAAGCATAACTGTATGAAGTAGTTATTAGTATGCCCATTTTTCAGATGTGTAAACTGAGGTGTGAAGAGGTGAAGGAACATACCACAGCTAGTATGGGACAAAGCCTGGATGTCATCCTAGGCAGTCTGATTCTAGATCCTAAGATTTGATAAAAGAAAGTATGAAAGCCCTAGGAGAGTGGAAGAGTCAGTAGATAGTAAAATATAGCAGTAAGAACTCAACTTGATATTAGTAATCATAGAGAGAAAATAAAACCAATGAACATGTTTGGGTATTTTTATTTAGTCTCATTTAACAGTCTGGAAGCAAGCAAAGGTAAATGGAAAGTTGTAATTAACCATGGTTAGAATTTGGCTATGTTAATACAAGGAGATAAGCACAAAAAAGAGCCACGGTTATGTGCAAGGTAGCAATTATAAGATGTTCTATAAAATCAAACTAATTTTTAAAAAAGGAAACCAACAATATTAAGACCAGAGAAAAGATGATCAGACCAAGGTATTGTAGGTCCCAGTGTGTTGAATAATTTCAGGCTCATCTTACATATTTTCTGTACTTGCCCTAGAATCAACTACTTTTCTTTGTTTTTTTTTAAATATATTTTATTGATTTTTTTACAGAGAGGAAGGGAGAGATAGAGAGCTAGAAACGTCGATGAGAAAGAAACATCGACCAGCTGCCTCTTGCACACCGCTCACTGGGTATGTGCCCGCAACCAACGTACATGCCCTTGATCGGAATCAAACCCGGGACCCCTCAGTCCGCAGGCCGACGCTCTACCGCTGAGCCAAATCGGTTTCGGCAGAATCAGCTACTTTTCCAAAGAGCTCTGGTTACTACTACTACTACTACTACTACTACTACTACTTCTTCTTCTTCTTCTTCTTCTTCTTCTTCTTCTTCTTCTTCTTCTTCTTCTTTTAAGTAAATACATTTTTATTAATTTCAGAGAGGAACGGAGAGGGTGAGAGACATAGAAACATCAATGATGCAAGAGAATCATTGATCAGCTGCTTACTGCACATTCCACATTGGGAATTGAACCTGCAACCTGGACATGTGCCCTGAACAGGAATCAAATTGTGACCTCCTGGTTCATTGGTCAACACTCAACCACTAAGCCATGCCAGCCAAGCTAGTTACTTCTTTGGAGAATGCTTTTAGATCTGAATGCTAGAAGTGCTTATTACTCCTGGGTATTATTGTTTGTAGGTCCTTTCTGCTGACAGAGCCAGGAAATGTATGGATGTATACTAACCCACTTTTGTACACATATTTATAAATATTTTTGTACATATCTATTCTGTGTCTATCTTCTATATCTATTTTAAACATGAGTTCATTCTGATGTCTCTGACTCTGATTCATAACACATGGAAAACTGTTACAACTAACAGGAGCCAGGGGAGACATGCCAGCTGAATGTATTGTGCTGTTCTGGATGGAATCCTGAAACCAAAAAAGATGATAGAAAAACTTAAGGAAATCTGAATGAAGTATTGGTTCATTAATTGTGATAATTGCAACTTACTAATGTATGATGTTAACAATAGAGGACTCTGGATATGGGAAATTTAGGAATTCTATGTACTAATATTGCAATTTTTCTGTAAGTCTAAAACTATTCTACAATTTAAAATTTTAATATTAAAAAATGTATCTGATAGGAACATTCCTGCTTAGTATACATTAATGGTTCCCCTTGCCTACTGTGTATGAGCTGCAGGGCTGTCCACATGGTGTTGAGGTCCTTCATGACCAGACCCTGGTACCTCCTAAGTCTTATTTCTCAGTTGCCCCTATGTAATTCGTGTGCGCCAGCCAAATCAACTGACACTGGGTTAGGCATACATGCCATGATTGTTCACGCTCGAATGCTGTTGGAGATGATGCTTGCTCTGAGCAGAATTCATTTCCCCACTGTCTTCCAGAGATCCACAAAATACTGTGAAGAGCTCCTATTACCTAGTTTCCCTCCATTTTCAGCAGGAATGAAGACATATTGGTGATGGCTTAGGGTTTTTGATAATTATGAACGAAACTGCTATAAACATTCCTGTGCTTACAAATCAGCTGAGTAAGTACCTAGAAGCTCGATTGCTGGATTACATAATTAAGAATATATTTAATTTTATAAGAAAATGTCAAACTGTCTTCCATGTCTATACCATTTTGCATCCTACAGCAATGAGAGTTGCTATTACTCTACATCTTCATAGGCAATTGATTTTGTCTGTTTTTCCAATTTTAACCTTTCTAATAGATGTCTACTAGAATCACTTTTGTTTTACTTTGCATTTTACTAATGACAAATGACTTTGTACTTTGCATTGTTTATTTGACATCCATATATCTTCTTCAGTGTGATATCTTTTGCCCAGTTTTTAAATTATGTTGTTTGTTTTCTTAATGTTGACTTTTAAAAGCTCTTTGTATAATTTGGATACAAGGTTTTTATCAGATATGTGTTTTGAAAATACGTACCTGGCTTGTGTTTTTATTCTCTTAACAGTGACTTTCCCAGGGCAGAATTTTTTAAATTTTAATTAAGTTCAAGGGATCAAATTTTCTTTTCACAAATTACACTTCTGAACTTGTATCTGAACACTCACCACTAAAGACAAAGTCATTCAGATTTTCTTCTATGGGTTCTATAGTTTAGCTTTCCAAACTGAATACTTTTATTTTCTTTTTCTTATATTCCACTAGCTAGGAGTTCCAGAGGAGTAGTGAGAGAGGACATTTATGTCTTGCTGCTAATCTTAGCAGATATGTCTAATCTCTAACTATTAAGTATGATGTTAACTCCAGGTTTTTTGTAGATGTTCATTATCAAGTCAAGGATTTTCCTTTCTATTCCTAATGTTCAGAGAGTTTTTATCATGAATGAGTGTTAGATTTTGTCAGATTCTTTCTCTGTATCAATTTGCTATGATGACATGATTTTTCTTCTCTAGCCTGTTGATATGGTGAATTACATTGAATGATGTTTGATTCATGAGCCAGTTTTTCATACTGGAATAAATAACACCCAGTTGTGTATAATTTTCTTTACACGTTGTTAGACTCGGATATGCTTTTGATATTCATCATTACAGCATTGGTGTTCAGTATAAAGACAAGATGGCAGCCCAGATGATTACTTGGGAAACTACTGGAATAATGTGGTTAAGAAACAGACAAGACTTTACAGGGGCTATGAGAAAGGGTTGGACTTAAAGAATATTCAGGAGACAGAATTGACAAGATGTTGTAATATATAATAGCATATGTGAGAAGAAAGAGAGAACAAGGTGACTTTCGGCAAGTGAACCATTCATCAAATCAGATAATACTGAATGAAATGGATGAAAGAGGTAGAAATGATGTGCTCACCTTTGAACATATTCCCTATGCAATGATGGCAGGACATCAAGATGGACATGCCCAGCCAGAATTTAGATATATGGATACTGAGCACAAGGGATGGGATGTACTCAAGACCCAGATTTGGGAGTCACCTATGCAAGGGATGGTTGAAGACATAGGTGTGTACCAGGAAACCAGAAAGATCAAATATGGACAATACACAAGAATACTCAAAATGGCTAACTCTACAATGAGATGTGACAGTATAATGTTAATTCTTGCAAAACTGAAATAGACATTAGTTTAATCCTTTGTTTTTTTCTACTTTCAGACCCTATCCAACAGCAACTTCCTCCATCATTTCTTTAGGAAAAAATATGCTTGCCTATTATTCTACTTTAGTCACTTTGAACAACCTCTCCATCTCACCTGGTAGCAATCCCAATTCAGCCACAAATTATATCCAGTTGCAGCTGCAGAACTAGGGCTAACTTGACAAGGTACAGCCGCCACTTCTGAATTGTTGATTGTAGCACTTAGGAATTTCTCTGTGGAGCTAAGCTCTTTATTTTTTTATATTCTGCCTCTCTTGAAATGTCTGGCAACGCTTTGGTGACTTCGGGCCTAGTTGAGCCATTAGCTGAGAATTTGTCTTGCAGCTATGGTGAAAGACAGAGAAAAATGATTACCACTATGTCCGGAAATTAAGCAGACGATGACTCCTGCTGAAATGTAAAAATACAGATGAAGATCAACTCAGGTCAACAGACGCTTTTCACATATACATGCCAATCGATCCACAGGACAGTGAGCCTGGGGACAGAGGCAGGGGGTCACCTGGGGACGCCTCACAAAGTGTGTGCAGGCAGTCGAGATCAATTTCCTGGAGAACATCTTGTACTCAGAGTGTGCTTTCATTACAAAAAGAAATGAACCTGAGTTATGATAAGTAGAATTACCAGGGAAAAGATTGCAGAGGGAAATGAAAGGACTCTGCTCTGACAACGCATCCAGCACCAGGCCTGCTTTGAGCCGATGCCCTAGAGAAGATGCAAGTAGTTTTTCATCGATCATTACTCTCTCTCTTTGATCCCTTCCTCAAAGCCCAATCCACTAATTCAAAACTTCTTCCCACGCTTGGGATGCTTAAAGTGTCAAGATTTTAATGAGGCAGAAAAGTGCACCAAATCCTGAATTAATCTAAATAGCATATTTTCCTTTTTGAAAATTCCTATTAAGTCATCCACTCATATATTTCCCCTCTGTATTGGCACTTTATTCCCTCCCAATAAATAGGAGAGAAGAGGAAGGAGGAGGAGAAGAGAGGGATAAAACTCATAAATGTAATGTTGACTGAAAGAAGCCAGACACCCAAAGACATGCATGTCATATGATTTCATGTATATAATGTGCAAAAATTTAGAATAATGGTTTACTCTTCCGGGGGATAATAAATACACCAATCTGGTGGGGGATGTTGATAATGGAGAGGGTGGGGTCTGTGGGAAATCTACCCCCTATCTATTCAATTTCATTTTAGAGCGTAAAACTGCTCTAAAAACAAATTCTACTTAAAATGCTATGACTACATGCAACAATATGTGTCAGTCTAACATACAAACAGATGAGCTAAAGAAGCCACATACAAAAGAATGCAAACTGCATGCTTCCATATAAATGAAGTTGGAAGACTCACAAAAGCAAGGTGATAGAGGTCAGAATAGCAGTTACCTCCAGAGGGAGCATTAGTTAAGGAACATGGGAGAATTTTCTGGGGTGTTAGAAATGTTCAATTCAGATGTCTGTAAGTTCACACACCCGAGAATATGTGCACACACAGACACGCACACACAGACACTCACACACACACACACACACACACACAGAGTATTTGACTTCCGATTCATGACGAGGTCTGGGAGCGGAAAGGATGGAGGGTCTGTTCCATAAATACAGACCAACTGGATCAATGATTTAAGAAAGGATACTGCCTGATGACTAGCCAGGGTCCTTTTAGTCTGTCTGCTCTGTAACTTCTCATTAGAAACACATTTTATCTTGATTCCAAGAAAAACTTAATTTATTTCATCCTTTTCCTTACCCTTTGAAAGGGACTGAGTGCTCTCAACGAGCACAAGTTAATTTAGAGGGCTGTGTTGGAGGGGATGTAATAATCTGCCCAGGTTTCAAATTACTCAAACTCCAAATCTGAGCCTCCTGAGTCCCACAGGTTTTCCTGTTTATGTTCAGACAGAGACAGTGGGGAGGTGTGGACTGTGGTTCTGACTAAGCTGAGCCCACTTTCAGCCTCTGCAGAACACAATCGTTCTGGAAACGTGATTGCTACTCTATCTCCAAAGAGAAATGATACCTGACTGAAAAGTTGAAACCTCTCTTCATGAATCTCCGGTTTGTTTGTTTTTAGAAAAGGGAACCTTTCGGTTGGTAACTGAGACTGCACAGGAATCTTGGCAATCTGCTGAGCTTTCTTTGGCAGGACTCACGGAATGCATCCGATGCTCTCACTTTACCTTATGTAATCTTTGTATCAATCTGCAAGGTAGGTCTTATTGTCCCCATTTTCCTGATGGGAAAAGTGAAGCTCAGAATGATTAGGCCACCTGTGCAAGGTCCCTTAACCAGTATCCTCACCACTGAGGGCCTGCCTCCGTTTTCAGAAAGCATGGCCCCGAGGACCATTAACCTATGCTGCTGTGGGAGTTGTTCCCTACAGGGCTGTCATCCACATGAGCAAACTAGAAATTGGTGCTGACCGGACTGAAGAACTGCAGCAAGATGGAAGGAAACATTCCACTGCATGGATACAATTGCCAGTGATCCCTTTGGTCTGAAGAACTCATTGAATTGAAGAGCTTCATTAAGTAAGATGAGCAGTGAGTCACTCAGGGATCCAAGTAATTCCATGGAACAAGAACCGTGACGTATCATTTACAAGTCCTTTAAATATGCCAGATCTTTTATTTTTACTTCAGAGAGAGGAAGGGAGAGGAAGAGAGAGATAGAAATATCAACAATGAGAGAGAATCATTGGTCGGCTGCCTCCTGCATGCCCCAAACTGGGAATCAAGCCCACAACCCAAGCATGTGCCCTGACTGGGAATCGAACCGTGACCTCCTGGTTCATAGGCTGACACTCAATCACTGAGCAACAGCTGCTGGGCTGCCAGCCCTTTTCAAATGAGAGGACTAGTCACTTTCATGACAAGGAGTAAGTGAAAATGCCCAAGAATAAAAGCACAAAGAAGACAAGAAAGGAGGAAACGTACTAGCCATCTTCGTGCGGACCTTTCTACTCATTCTATTTCTTAAAACCTTTAATTCATCTCGGAGAGGGAAGAGGTACCTCCCCAATTTACAGAGAAGAAGACAAGGAAGTTCAGAGACAAGGAAGAATTATACTCTACTATAAGGAAATGGGTGCATTGGCATAGCATCATTGATCAACCTCAGCCATTCCTTTTTTGGTGATAGTGGATAATTTATCGTACCAACTTGAGCTTTGGGTTTCTGGCCTAATAAATAACGTATCATTTAGGATGCTATGGGTTACATGTAATAGAAAACTCAAATGAAAATGGCTTACACAATAAGGAACTTATCTCACCAAGTAAGAAGTTCCAAGGTCAGGTATCTTCAGGCTTAATTTATTCAGTGGGTCAATGACACCCACGTTCTTCCCAAGCCTCCATTCTGCCAATCTCAGAATGTCGGCTTTGTCTCCGTTTGGCTGCCCTCGGGGTCCTAGGATGGCTGCCACAGATCCAAGTGTGTCATCAGGATAATATTCAGAGGAATAAGAATTTGTTCTCAAACCCCATTTTCAAGAACTGAGTCACAGACCCCTCTCTAAACCAATCACTGCCAAGGAGAACTGGACTGTTATGGGTCACTCAGACCAATCAGGATTTCACCCTGAAGTAAATCCACACAGGGAGCGATAGATTCCCAGACAAAATCAAGTCAGTTATTCCCAAGACAGAAGTTTATTGGGTAACATCTGAGTGTCATGTAAATGGGACATATATAAAAAATTATTTGTTACTTGTCTAAAAATTAAAATTTAACTGGATACCTTTTATTTTTACTTGCTAAATCTGATAAACCTACTTTAGAGTTGCCAAGAAGATTAAAGAGGAGAAAAAAGTATGGGGAGTAAAATTCCATCTTCTGTAAGAAGTGGCCCTGAGTCTTTATTTAAATTTGGTGAAAAGGATGACAGGACTTTTATAAAAACACAAAACAAAACTGTGAGGGGGGTAATTAGGTCATTCCATTGGCGCTCTCTCATGAATGGAATTAGTGCATTTATAGAAGAGACCCCAGCACTCTCTCGCCATCTTTCTGCCTCATCAGAACCCAATCACAGGGGCTCTCTAACCTCAGACTTCCAGCTCTAGAACTGTGAGAATTAGATTTCTGTGGTTGACAGCCCACCCAATTTATGGTGCTTTGTTGTTGTTGTTTTGTTGTTGTTGTTGTTGTTTTAAATATATTTTATTGATTTTGTACAGAGAGGAAGGGAGAGAGATAGAGAGTTAGAAACATCAATGAGAGAGAGTCATCGATCAACTGCCTCTTGCACACCCCCCATTGGGGATATGCCCGCAACCAAGGTACATGCCCTTGACGGGAATCGAACCTGGGACCCTTCAGTCCCCAAGCCGACGCTCTATCCATTAAGCCAAACTGGTCTTGGCTATGGTGCTTTGTTTTAACTCAGACATACATTTACCTCTCAAAGTCGACCTTACACTTCTCTCCAGCACCCCTCTCATCAACGAATACCACACTGCGACTTCCCTTGTACCCATCCTGAGAACGTCCATGCCAAGGGTGCTTTTATACCAGAGCACCCATGCTGCCAGTCTCCACAGCACACTGTCCACCAGTGCCAACTTACTCCCTCCTCTTTTTGAAAAAAAAGAAGAAGAAGAAAGAAAAAAAAAGCCCTCCCTCGGCATGTTCAATTCACCATCAGCTCATCAAGCAGGTCCTGACATGTTTAAATATCAGTTTAGGTGTGTGCTGTTGTGATTTATAAAAATAAATATACATTTGTTCTTCATCCTATTCTGGGTCCAGAGCACAAATGAAGGTGTCTTTTGTTATGTGAATAAACGTCTTTGGGAAAGTTCCTAGGCCACCTAAGAATGGAGCTTGCCCCTCTCTCCCCTCCCCCCCCCCCCCCCCACACACACAGACAAGCAACCATGTGATTAGAGGGTTAGAACTTTCAGTCCCACCCCCACCTCTGGGGAAGGAGAGGGGCTGATGAGTCTAATCACAATGGCCAATGTTTAATCCATCCTCCCCGGGGAATGAAGCCTCCACAGAAACCCAAAAGGATGGGTGAACAAAATGGAAATTTGGAAGCGTGGTGCACACAGAAACACTTGAACTAAAGCTCCTAAACATGAATTTTACTGCCTTGGAGGGTTTGGAGTTTCTCGGATTAGTTTCTAATGAAGCATTTCTTGTGCTTCTAAATGTTTTAGATTTGAAAGTTGTCAAGATCATCACCATGACAACTCGAATCAGTACTGCTATTGCTGCTTTGTTTCCTTTATGAGGAAAACCTAGTCTTAGGAAAACACTGAAGGCTGACCCTCCCCAACCCTCCCGCTCCCCCCCTCCGCCCCCATTGGCTGCTTTATATCATTCTGATCAGATATGGTTGAACAGGAGCATTGGGCTTTTTATTTTCTTTCTCACAGCTCTTCTGGCAGGATCCAGGCAACCAAAACATTGGAAGAATTTTCTGAGTTAATGATACTTGACAATATGAAATTGTACAAAATACTTTTATGTAATTTGAATTTCTTGAAAACCTCTGCAGCAGGAGACAGCAATTATAAATATCTCCCATAAACACTAGGGGCTGCATTAAACATACAAAACAAGTGACTTAATTCTAAACAGAAAAAAAATGCAGAAAAAGGAAAAATTTTTTTGGTTAGACACAGCTGAAGAGATGAACAGTGGTAGAATAGATCACCATCATCTCTCACACTAGACATGTCTCATGACTCGTATCATGTAAATTATCTTTCACAAACTCAGACATTCGGCAAGCATAGAAGTTACATTTCAGAGGGCTAAGAGGTGGGCTCTGAAGGAAAATAATTTCACAAGAGAATCCTTATCTCAGTATACAAAATATCTGGAAATTATGAAAAACCGAGCTTGGTTGAATTTAATTACAAGAGCGTTGTCTCAACCTGATTTATTTCTTAAGTAGGTTCTTTGTGTAGCTCCTTTGAAAGCCCAGAGAAACCATGCACAGCATGCTCCTCAGAAAACAGTGTATTTTTACAGCCAATTGATTGTCTTTGTTTTCCATTTGCAAAGATGGGGCTTATAATCTCCTTTGCTTTCACAAGACCATAGTGTTCAAATGAACTCAAACTCAACAAATAGATTTTGACCACCAACAGTGAGCCAGGCTGCCAGCGAGACTGTGCAAGATTAGAATGAGTAAGACTCACCCTTACCGCGAAGGCCTGGAAGGGCAATGTGACCACACTGTGTCTGGCTACCCCACAGCAGGTCAGATGGGTAAGGCACCAGAAGTGCTGCCCTAAGCTACCACCTACTTCTACCAATGATGTAAACACAGAGCAACCAAGGTTCTAGCGACATGTGGAATATTTTCGTGACTCCTAATTTTCATATTCAGAGTGGCCAGACTATTATGACCACTGAACACATAATAATCTGGCCACTCAATATATATATATATATATATATATATATATATATATATATATATATATATATATATATATTAGAGGCCCAGTGCATGAATTCGTGCATTGGTGGGGTCCAGCCAGTCTGGCCAGGGGGAGGAGACATGGGCAGTTGGCCAGCCTGCCTGCTGGTTGAACTCCTGGTAGAGGGGATAATTTTCATATTAGCCTTTTATTTATAGGATATACATTGAGTGGCCAGATTATTATTCATTGAGATCATAATAATCTAGCCACTCAGTGTATAAGAAGATCAGAGGCATTCAGCTTCCTCATTGCAGAAAACAAGGCTTTTCTTTTTCTTTTTGTTATAGCATCCGCCATTAACTGGTATCTCTTAGTGACAGTGGGGAAAGGCGTGAAATGAGAATAGAGCCACAATGTCTAATAAGGATTCACCTTACTAACTGTAGATGAGAAGTTTCCTTACAGACCCAGGGAAACTGGAGGATGAAGCTAGGTGGTAAAAAGATAAGGTGCCTCTATGGATCCATGACTCAGAAAATAAATACATGTTGAGAATAGACCAAGGACACACTTGTATTTGGTTGCTGTGCCCGGACCTGGACCATCTCCGGCAGTTTTTCTCAGGACGCTGACCATTCTCCAGTCCCAGGAACGGGCTGATCTGTTTGTAACATCACAGCAGATTGGCCTCCTTGTTATGGGACCCTGAGCTCCTGAAGGCCGGATGCAGATCCTCCCCTCTCCTTTCCATGTTACACTCACAGCTGCACACAGCTATCTCCTCCCTTGTGCGTATGATCAGCCAACTGGCTCCGGGGCAGAGCAGAACTTCTGCCCTGGCATATTGCCCACATTAGTGGAATAAACGCCCAGATAGGATTCAACCCTGCGCCTGCTTAGTGTGGCTCCAGTAGTGACAGGGGCCGTACCCACTGTGTCCGCTTTCACCAGTTCTCATACAACAGAGGCCAGTCTAGGTCACCACCCGCCCCATGGGAGGACTGTCAAGTCACCCACAGGAGGATGATGGGAGGACTGTCAGGTCACCCACCGGAGGGCGATGGGAGGACTGTCAGGTCACCCATCGAAGGGGGGCGGGAGGACTGTCAGGTCACCCACAGGAGAGGGACGGGAGGACTGTCAGGTCACCCACCAGAGAGGGACAGGAGGACTGTCTAGGTCACCCACCGGAGGGTGATGGGAGGACTGTCTAGGTCACCCACAGGAGGGGGCGGGAGGACTGTCAGGTCACCCACTGAAGGAGGGCGGGAGGACTGTCAGGTCACCCACAGGAGGGGGACGGGAGGACTGTCAGGTCACCCATAGGAGGGTGGTGGGAGGACTGCAGTGGGTTGCACAGTGGACCCCCCAAAACACCGGCCTCTCGGAAGCTGTGAATGTGATCTTGTCTGGAAAAAGCGTCCTTGCCGAGGTGCAGTCGCCGCCGCTTATCCTCAGGGGACACTCTCCAAGGCCCCCAGTGGATGCCCGAAAGCACAGAGAGAGCCAAGCCCTCCTTGAGCTGTGTTTTCCTCTCCACACGCCTGGGGCAGGGTCTACCTCATACATGAGGCGAAGAAGATACTCCTAACCTAAGGGGACCAGACGTCCGGGTTTTTAACCATTTGCCCCGCGGCGTTTTAAAAAAGTCCCGATTTTTTTTTTAAAAAGAAAAATCGAGACTTTTTTTTTAAATGCTGCGGGACAAAATGTCTGGTCACCTTATCCTAACCACAACCAGGAATAAAACAGAACCGGAACCACAGCGGCCTGCGGTGACAGCTGTAGGAACGCGCTGCCTCCTGTCAAAACGCACTCACCCTCGCGCTGGGGATGCCGGGAGGGGATGGCGGGCCGCGTGCGGGACAGAGCGAGGCGGGAGGCATGGCCCCCAGGCTGCTCAGGGCCTTCGCCCCTCTGGCAGCGAGCGAGGTCCGGCTCCTCGGGGGCGTGTCCGAATTGCCTGCATCTCCACACTGGCTTTGTGAGGCCATTAATATGGAAAACGCGGGTCACTTCAACGCCAGAGACCCGATCTGGTCATGGGGACTCTCGCGCAGGCGCAGGGAGCGGCGGCCGCGAGGACACGAGGGCGACAAGGCTGAGCCACAGCCCAGGCCTCGCGAGATTTCATCCCGCTCCTCAGAACGGCGGGAGATTTAAACCTCACAAGTTCTTTCCGGAATTTTCCACTCAGTGTTTCCGGGGCCTCGGTGGGCTGCGGGCCCCTGAAATTGCAGCCAAGTGAGACGGCAGATCCCAGGGTGGATGGTGGGGAGCCGTCGCCAGGTGCGATCACCCAGGGGAGGCGGGCCCTGGACCCCAGCATGAGTGCGTGTCCTTGGGAGAGCGGAGAACGGGAGGTCAGAGTCGGAGGCAGAGACTGGGTGGAGCCACCCAGGACCTCACCGAGGGGAGGAAGGACACTCCCCTGGAGACCTCGGAGAGGGCATGGCTCTGCTGACTCCTTGGCTTCCAGCCTCCTGGACAGCAAGAACCAGTTCCTGCTGTTGGAAGCCTCCCCGTCTGTGCTGATCTGGTACAGCAGCCCCAGGAAACGAATCCAAGGGCCATGTGACTCTGAGAGGCAATTTGGGCCGAAACCAAAATGGTTTCTGGGAAGACCTCTGATGGGGACAAGAATCATCACACTCTCCAAGCCAGAGGTGAAAGGAGAAGCTCTGAGGTGAGAGGGTGGCCCAGACCCGTGGGCGGGACACGAAGGGCAAAGGAGGCTGCTTGCCCCCATTGTGTTCCTGCCAAAAGCTTCTCTTTTTTTTTTAATTAATAATTTTATTGATTTTTTTTTTACAGAGAGGAAGATAGAGGGATAGAGTCAGAAACATCGATGAGAATCATCGATCAGCTGCCTCTTGCACACCCCCCACTGGGGATTTGCCCGCAACCAAGGTACATGCCTTTGACCGGAATCGAACCTGGGACCTTCCAGTCCGCAGACCAACGCTCTATCCACTGAGCCAAACCGGTTTTGGCAGAGTTGAGCTTCTTAATGGCTTCTCCCAACAGCACAAAGGAAGGAGCCAGCCAGCACCCTCTCTATTTCTTGTACCATCTCTATGTATTGAGCCTTGAGAAGCATGAGAAACTGTGATAGGACCTGAGGCACCAGAGTGAACAAGACAAGCCTATCTTCAAGGACAGTGTCTGGTGAGAGGACTAGACAGAGACCCAGGCAAATGGGCTGCAGTGTGTTAAGTGTTATGGGAGCCCAAGGGTAGAGTTCCTGCCCTGGAGGGGGGCAACCTGGAGGCATAAGCCAGGCTTCAAACTGCATGTGCAAAGGCACAGAAACAGATCACAGTGCACAAGTGACCACAGTCTGTCCAGAATGTCTGCAAAGTGAGCAGGAATCCACAGGTGCTGGAATAGGAAGGCTAGACCTGGCCCCGGGCAGGTAGGGGCCTTGGACTAGGAAGTCTGGAAGGAAAGGATAGAGGGAGGCAGAAGAAAAGCAGAAGAGGAAAACAGGGACTATATTTTAGAGGTGGTGGCAGAGGCAGGAGAAACTGAGAAATGAGAGGCTAAGCACTTGTGCCCAGGGCCCTATAAGAAGTTAGGAATAGACTAGGACAGTGGTCAGCAAACTCATTAGTCAACAGAGCCAAATAGCAACAGTACAACGGTTGAAATTTCTTTTAAGAGCGACATTTTTTAAACTTAAACGTCTTCTAGCACCACTTCTTCAAAATATACTCGCCCAGGTCGTGGTATTTTGTGGAAGAGCCACACTCAAGGGGCCAAAGAGCCACATATGGCTCAAGAGCTGCAGTTTGCTGACTACAGGACTAGGGTATATATGCATTGGTAACGACATTTCCCAAATCTCAGTGGTTAAAACAAAGGTTTTCCACTCAGGCTCCCTTCCATCCATCACAAGTTGGCAGGGGACTTGGCTCCACAGCGCCCTCGCCTGGGGACTCAGGCTGATAGACCCTCTTTTACAATCATTTGTGAAGTGACAGAGGGAAAGAAATGAGCAAATTGGGCACTGGCTCTTAGATTTTTCCCTAGAAATGCCACAGCCCTTCTGCCCACCTCTTGTCAGCCAAAGCAAGTTGTGTGGCTGGGACTGACTTTAAGGAGGTGGGAAATGCAACCAGCCATGGGCCAGAAGAGGAAATTGGACATTTGGGGCAAACCCTAATGTATACCATTTTGGTGGAGCGACAATTTGCACCCAGGACTCCTAAATACTCAGTCCACACTCTGCTCTCATTCTCTCTGTCAATTCATCATTTTAGAGTCAAAAGAAATAGAGAACAAGGGAAATTTTATTAATTGGGTTCTTCATTCCAGGCTACATGTAAATTAGCCTAACTAAATGACTTGCAAATTTGGTCTTAGGCCTCTCTCAGGATCACTAATATATTGCCCCAAATATCTGACTGTCACTCAAACTCTGGTTCTAATGCAGCCTATTTTCACAAACCATCCCCTATGAGGTGTGTTGCATAAGTTTCTATAAAATGACCCCCCAAATCAACTAATATAAGGAAAGGCATTTTAGGTCATTTTTCCTTTGCAGATATTAGTTTGGATTTTCAAAAGAAGCAATGGCTACTCAGAATATATTTATTTGGCACATTTGTTCCCAAGCAAAGTGAAATCATGTTTAAATCCTCTACAAGATAGGCTGGGAGGGGAGAACAGCTTAATTTCAACAACAAAATTAACCCAACGTAAAAATGCAGGAGATAATCTGCAGGAATATGCATATCTCCCATGTATCTCACTGTGTTCCTGTGAGGAGCTGAGAATTCATTAATAACCCTCTGAATGAGAGGGGGTGAAATCCCAGCGTGGTCTGAAAGCCCAGCTTGAAGGCCTAGTTCAGTGACATCCCATGTGACTTGTGTGGGGCCTGGTGGGAGCAGCCTGGATTTGATTATCTCACCCATCAGCGTTGGCATGTTCTAGCTGTCACTTTAGGCAACTCACCAACCCCCTTTGACATCACTTTCTCCTTCGTGGTGTGGGGGCCACGTGGTGTGAGGAGTGGTTGCAAGGAATGCATTTGACAATCCAAGAATAGGCCCTACATCAGGAAGGACAAATAGGTTTCAGTTATTGTGAACTCCAACTGCCTGGAGCACCGTGTTAAGAATTCTGATGACAATGTATCTAGATTCAAGGAAAGCACCACTGAACTGGGGTGATGACAGGGATAGGGGCTGATGGTCTAGGAAAGTCTGTTCATTTCCTTTTCCCTTTCCCACCTCTACAGTATTAAAGAGAACCCTCTGTTATGAGACTTAGACCCAGTTCAGAAGTCTGTGCCAAAATGGGGCTTCATTGGAAGGATGCTGGAGTATCTCAGAGAACTGAAGATTTGTAGGAACCAGGAGAGCAGTTCAGTGGGCTCAGGGACAGGAACCAAATCATTGTCAGGATGCAGATGCTCAGGCTCTCCCTCTCCCCTCTCATTTCCTGTCTCCCTCTCTCCTTTCCTCTGGAAATTTATTCATAACCGACCTACAGTAGAAAGTCCTCATGCCAAAGTGGTTTTCCAAGAGAGCTCCACCAACAGTTAGCAGGGCTGGGGGTGACGAGTGAAGAAGGGGAACCATAAACAAATTCTGTTCATTCTTTTTAAAAATTTTTTTCAATTACAATTGATGTACATTACACTGGTTTCAGGTGAACAACAGTGTACATTTATTATTAGACATTTATGTAACTTACAAAGCGATCGTTCTGACATTTCAAGTACCCCCCATGGCACCATGCAGAGTTATTACAACATTACTGACTACATTCCTTATGCTGTGCTTTACATCCCCATGACTATTCTGTAACTACTGCTTTATTATTTTGAAAAGAAAATCTGTGCTCTCCTCGTGCAGGTTGAGAATTCCCAGAGAGAAAGGATTAAAATGTGAAAAACCGCCACCCCAGGAGAGAAGCCTGCAGAGGAAGCAAGCTCCTCAGGTCCTTGGCAGCCGACCCCAGCTTTGAGTGTAAACATCAGGGTTTGGCCTAACGCCAGCACTCCTGGGACTTGGGTGACTTTAAAACACCAGCAACAAAGACGCTGGCTTATCTTTTTATTGTTTTACTAGAGGCCCAATGCACGAAATTCTTGCACTGGGGGGAGGAGGGGCAGGGTCCCTCAGCCCAGCCTGCGTCCTCTCACAGTCCAGGACCCCTCAGGGGATGTCCACCTGCCAGCTTAGATCTGCTCCCCACGCTAAGCCGGCAGTTGGACATCCCTCCCACAGTCCAGGACCCCTCACTCCTTATCACCCGCATTCTCACTGCTCCATAGTGCTGCCACTGAGGCAGGAGAGACTCCCAACACCACCACTGCGTTTGCCAGCCATGTGACAGCTTCTGGCAGAGTGTCAGTCCCCGTGTTGAGTGTCTGCCCCTTGGTGGTCGGTGCACGTCATAGCTATGGGTTGTTACGCTGGTCGGCCGATTTGCATATTAGGCTCTTATTATATAGGATGTTAGTGGATGTAGCGGGCACAGAGATGCAGCCCTGCTTCAAGAATAGATTTGCTTTCTAGCTGCAAAAAGAGAAGAGAACCTGCTTCAAGAATAGATTTGCTTTCTAGCTGCAAAAAGGTGGTTATCTGGTACCTCCAGCTGTTAATTCCTACAGGTTGGGCCTCATCTCTCCAGCCAGGGCAGCCAATGACCGAGAAAGAAGAGAGCATCTAACAGGGAGAGAAAGTGCAAGATGGCCCTCTAGTGACGTGGAAGGAAGAGACAGTTGGGGGCAAGCCCACAGGAATGCCAACTTTTTAAACTGCAACACCTACCACTCCAGTGGCTTCTTTTGAGGGTGGCATTCTTTGTCCCCCAAGTTAAAAAAGAAAAACAAATATAAAGAGGCTGGGAGGATTTATTTTAAATGATCTAGAGAATGAAAAGACAAGCCAGAATGGGAGAAAGGAAATGTACAAAACACATATCTGATAAAGGATGTATATTCAGAACCTATATTAACCCCCTTTTTAAAAAAAATATATTTTATTGATTTTCCACAGAGAGGAAGGGAGAGGGATAGAGAGCTAGAAATGTTGATGAGAGAGAAACATCGACCAGCTGCCTCCTGCACCACCCCCACCGGGGATGTGCTCGCAACCAATGTACATGCCCTTGACTGGAATCGAACCTGGGACCTTTCAGTCCGCAGACTGACGCTCTATCCACTGAGCCAAACCGGTTTCAGCAGAATCTATATTAACTCTTAAAACTCAACAAGAAAACCCATTTTTTTCAATATGGGCAACAATCTGAACAGACCCTGCCCCCCAGAAGGTATATGGATGGCAAATAAGCAGACAAAAAGATGGTCAACGTTATTTCTCCATACAGAAATGAATAAACAGACCACATGGTCACTGCAGCTGGAGCTCATTCCCTGCTGGTGGTAATGCAAAATGGAAGTCATTTTGGAAGAGAGTTTAGCAGTTTTTTTTTTATAAAATACTACAGGCCCAGTGCATGAAATTCGTGCACAGATACAGTCCCTAGGCCTGGCTTACAATCAGGGCCATCTTCCCCAGATGCCGGCAGCTGGCTCCACCCCCAGCTGCCACCCATCCCCAATTCCCTGTTCGCCATCAGGTGTTCAGAGCCTGCTGGCAGGGAGAGGAACCATCCTTCAAACCGCCAGGCAGTACCCTTCAGTGTCAAGGTCATGAAAGACTGAGAAACTGTCATAGGTGGGAGTCATTTAAAGAACCATTAATGACTAAATAAATGCAATGTGGTATCTGGATTTGATCCAGGAACTGAAGAACATTAGTGGAAAAACAGGTGAAAATCAAATCAAATCTGCTGTTTAATAAATAGCACCGTATCAATGCGAGTATCTGAGTTTTAACAGATGTGCTATAGTTTACATAAGGTGTTAACATTAGGGGAAGCAGAGGAAAAAGGATAGAGAGTAAATATGAAATTATTATAAAATAAAAAGGTTGTTTAAAAAAATGTATAGGAAAGCCACAGCAGCATGGTTGTACTTAAAATTAAGAAAGGGACTTACAGAAGATTATACACATTTTCTCAGTAATTGATTACCATCAGTTTATTTGTAAACATAGTATATGTGTCAATAATCAAATTGACAACACTTTATACATTTCATATTTAATATCATACCAGAAAACAATCCACTGTACTGAGTTACAATTTTGGTACTTTAAAATCTTTAAATACAAACTGTATTTGAAACACTGAACATAAAAGAGAAAGATTAATAACAGAAAACTAAATACATCAAATAAAAGAAACCAATATTTTTAAAAAAACAAACAAACACAAAATCATCTGATTACATACTTAAAAGGGAGGAAGTCAGATGATCATCTTTTTTTAATAACAAAGTTGTGGTTCTTTAGACCCACTTGAGGTGAAATTGTGTCACACTAAATTCCATGTCCTTCCTGATTCTTTTTTTTTCTTAGTTTCCAAGGAATGTTTGCCATGGTTTAAGCTACATTACAGGGGGGAAGAAATGGGAGGTAGCAAAAGCCAATGAAATTACTTTAAACATCTGCAAAAGAAAAATATTTCACATATCATCTTTGGAAAATAATAAAGTCTGTATTTTACATTTACCTTGATGTTGAAATGGATCAATACTTGTAAGATTTAAGAGATGCATCTTTACAAGAGATAAAATATAAATGAGACAAAGCCAAATTCATAAAGCAAAGCACAAAGCAGCCTGCACATTTTGCTAACAGCTATAAAAATGCAGACCACCTGCCTGGAGCTTAGTGGTTAGTGCGCCAGGCTCTGCACCAAAGGGTCGCTGGTTCAATTCACGGTCAAGGGCACATCCCTGGATTGCAGGTGCAATCCCCAGCCCTGGCCAGGATGCGTGTAGAAGGCAACCTATAGATGTGTCTCTCTTACATAGATGTTTCTCTCTCTATCCTTCCCTCCTGCCCTCCACTCTCTCTAAAAATCAATGGAAAAAACATCAATGGGTGAGGATTAACCAAAAATAAAATAAAAAAAGACTGCCCTCCTTAAAAATGAGGTTTTCAGCTGGGAACCAGAATCTTTCCTTATTCCCAGGAGAAACCAGAGCAAGCCACATGCTTTTTCAGTACTTTCCCTAAAATTCATGATCATTTTGGGGTTCTATTTCTTTCTTCCATTATTTCTCAAAGGAAATGCAGCAGCAAATCACTCCCACATTTTAAGTTTTAAATTCACCAACAACTGAGTTCACTGCCAACAAGTACAAATAACTGATTCTTTATTAGTGTACATGTCACTACAATAGACTTAGACTGGTAATACAGGAATAAATAAAATAACTACAGTTAATTCAAACAAAGCAAATGAGATTAAAGAGCCCTGATCAAATGAAATATTTTCAACTTTTGGTTGAAAAACTAAGTTACATACATACCTAATAGCACTAGGAATGTCCAATATCAACTATTGGGGAGAATGAGTGATTCACAGTCATAAGAAATTATTTTAATAGTATGTATTTTTCCTTTTATAGACAAACATTTATAAGATACACTGATTTCTACCTCATATAAGAGAAAGTAGAAAACTAAAAGTTAACTGCATTTACCTAAACATGGCACTGACTTGCCACAGGTAACCTGCTCCAAAGGATTCAATTCTGTGGGAAGGCCATGGGCTGAATGCTATTTTAACAGTTATGTTAACAGTTTTTAAAAAGGCATATATTTCCAGAAGTATGTTGAAATCCACAAATGTCAGTTCTATAAATAATAAGAATTATCAGCAAAAATGTTTAGGCTTTAACATTCCCAAATTATCTAATGCCTTAAGTGTTTTAGATATATGTTATTTGACCAGTTCATTTGGTTACAGTTTTAAACTAGCAAACTGTTATCCTAAGAGAAGAGCTAAACTATAACACTGCACAAACTTCCCAAGGTAACTTGAAAAATCTAAAAAGTGATTCCAATTATCCTAATATTTGAGACACTAAAAGAATCAACAACTCAAGAAACATTTTGAAATTACTCAATTTTCCTTTATCATTTCCTCCCCAAACTATTCACATAAATTTAAGATCCAAACTGCCTAAGAATAGATCTTCAAAGTAGGCTTTTCACTAAAATATTTTGATCAGAAGACATAGCTTTAATGCTTCTCTTATATAATTCTAACCTAAAATCACAACCCTTGGTTTGAGAATATAAAATTCAATTTCATAACAATTAATTGGTAACACTACAAACAAAAACAAGTCACGGTGAAAATGTGCAGCAGCCACAGCTACAAGAATGGGAAATAAATTCCATTTTTTCAGAAAGACTCTATGAAAATATAAAGTCCAAAGTGAGTGACAACAGAAGTCCACATATAAATGTTGTTTAAAAATAGAATGCTTTCCAAAGCTTCTCATGAGATGTCAATGTAGAGTCAGAGTCGGAATTAAGACCTTCTAAATCAAGGGCAAGTTATACAGAACTCTGCTGATTTACATACCTTCAACAAAGTTCAACTGATATACATAATTTACAGACAGCTACAGGAATTCGTAATGCCCCATCACATCATTTCTCAGGACTGGGTGTGTATGTTTCATAGTTTTGCTACTTGAAGTACCAAGAAGCCTTTGCAGAGGAAGAGTTCCCCTCTTCCCATGATCCCCTACAGAGTAAGTAACAAAATATAAAACTAAACAAGATTTACGTTTGATACCCTAACATATAAAATTACCACTGCAATATTCATAGTGACTGCTTATAAACCTAACAGTCATCATAAAGCCTATAAAGTATATCCTGTTTATAAAAGAAATGCAGATTGTCTCAAGGTAAAAAATGCAGTGCAGGCTGCTACAAAGCTCTTGGTTGCATTGGGAAGTGCAACGATGAGGAAAACTTCAGAGACCATGAACGTGCTCCCCAAACTTTGAACATCGGGTAACCATGAATCGCACGGCAGCGGCAGGATACTTTTTTAGTGGCTGGCACTATAAAGCTAATCTTAAGAAAGAAAAAAGGTAGAAAGTGTGAGCAACAAATGGTGTAACCAAATCATTGCATATGGAGACTAGCAATACGCAGTGAGGAAGGTGACCGTCCACTCCATTCTGATAAGATGCCATCTTTAAATACTAAGTTCTTTGCAGGCAGTGGGACTCCCAGATCTGCTTGGGATGACTGGGAGAGCAAACTTGAAAAGCTGGCCTCTGTGTGAATATCCAGTGTTGAAGCACCTTCCTAAAAGATCAGAAACAAGAGAAAAATTTTGTATTCTACATGTTACCAAACCACTTAGTATAGCTAGTGAGAAAAATAGACTTTGATTAATGGAGAAATGTTTATGGAATGCAAAGCACTAATGGAGATGCAAAGACTTACCTCACAAACACAAAATAATCAATGAGAGGTATTAACATATGCAGAAATGACTACCACAAGTTAAACTATGCTAAGTGCTTTGAAATGAATAGAAATACTAGGCTATGAGACTATGGCATAGAAGAGGTTAGTTCTCAGACAATCTAAAAACCCTCACGCAGCATTAAGCACCAGGACAGCCACCCACTCCCAGGGCTCTCACAGGCATATAATCAGACTGCCCCAAGAACTCGGGGCTCAACATGCCCCTGACATTTGCTCTCAGGTGCTGCACCACACGTGTCACACCTACCATGTCTCCTATTCCCCACATCAAGCTACTCAGGAATATGAGAATCTCTCGATTCCTCCCTTCCTGCCTCACCCTCAATATTTTCCTCACATTTAACTAATCACTAAGTTCTGTCAATCAACCTCCAACATGGATTTCAAAATAATTTACGTTATTCACCATACCCACTGCCAGTTTAGACCAGAGGCCTCCAAAGTGGGGTACTCATTGTAAAGTGGGATATGGTACTATGAAGATTTTTAAATCTTCTACCTACTTATTGCATCCTTTAAGAATTTCTATGTTTGTATATGTTTTATAATATACAGAATTTATTGGTATAACATGTAATAAACAAACCTATATTGTGGATACCTACAAAATTGTGGTTTTGTGGGTTTTTTTTAATGAGAAAGGCTGCTACTGACATCTCTCATTTGGGCTAATAGTCTCCAAACTAATCTTACTTCTATGCTTGCCCATTTTTAATCTATTCTCTAATCTTTAAAGAAATAATGTCATTCTCTGTTCAAGTCTTTAATTCACTCAGCATAAACCACAAATGCTTTAATACATTCTAGAAGGCCCTCCTCATCCCTCTTGCCACTGCCACCATTTCACGAGGCTTCTGAAACTCTGGCCTTCTGTTTTCTTGACATAGGACCTTTGTGCCTGCTAAGCTCTGTCTGGAATACTCTTTCCATCCTTTAGGTTTCAGATTATATAGCATGTCTACCTATTTGAAATAGGTCTAGCTTTGGAACCCATCAGATTTGAAGGAGCCTGACTCCTTCAAAGTACCTACTGAAATAGACATTTACTTGACTATTGTCTTGTACAATCCTCTCAGCTCCTCTAGTGTCTTAGAGATCATTGTTTACCCAGCACCTGGTAAAGGGTCTGGCATGGAGGAGACACAAGTATTTATTGACAGAATGAATGAAACAAAGCTCTAAAATATTAATTTCATAATATTAGATCAGATATTCCATTCTAGTTTATCTATAAATTAAATCTAGAGTATCCTTTCCTCTGTTGGGACACAGGACACAAAAGGTCTAGAGCACTGGTTTTCACTACCACAACAGACAATGGCGCTCACTGCAGTTATTAATGGAGTACCGGACTCAAGAACCAGCACATCGTACGATGCATGGCCTGTAACAGCTGCTTTCCACACTCCTGCTGAATGAAGCACTGGCACAGAACAGAGTCCAAGCTTTAGAGCCAGAAGACCTGGCTCGTGAACTCAGGTGCAAGTCAGTTTACTTCCTGAATCTTGGTGTCTTTGTGTATAAATTTAAGTTAATGCTTGTTTCATGTCTTACTGCAATGGAGATTCAAAGCAAACATGGAAGTGTTTTGCATTTAAAGCTCTACACCAATACCATTTGGATCTTCTGGTTTATTACCTGGAATGAGTGAACAAAATTAAGGACTTGTAGAGAAAGTTTTCTACTGGAATGTAAGAGGTTTTGAAGGCTGGAAAAAAAGGGAGAAGAGTTTAGTACAAATATAATGACAAGAGTTTAATTTTACTAATTTCAAAACATTTATATCGGCATATAAATCCTGATTAACCACATTAAAATTTTTTTAAAACCAATTTCAATGGTTCTCATCAATGAAATTTGTGCCTCTCTTAATAATAGGAGTAACAGTACATAAAAAGACCATTTTGAAATAAAACATCATAAATTACCAAAAATTAAAATTTATTATTATAAGGTTTAAACTGCTAGCAAATATAAATGTTTACTAAATAAACCTTTTTAAATAAAAATGTATGTACTTGGAGGGATGAAGTCTGACATATTTAACATACATCAACCCACCAAATTAAATATTTTTCAAATATATAAATAGGTAACAATTATAGTGACAATCTTTAAAGCTGTAGTATTTTTATTTTATTCATGTCTTATTTTATTTTCAGAGGACAGTTATTAAAAATTACTTGTCACCCTAGCCAGTTTGGCTCAATGGATAGTGCGTCAGCCCTGAACCTAAGAGTCCCAGGTTCAAATGTGATCAAGGACACATACCTCCTCCAGTCAGAGCATGTGCAGGACACAACTAGTCGATGTGTCACTCTTACATCGATGTTTCTCTCTGTCTTTCCCCCTCCCTTCCATTCTCTCTAAAAATCAGTAGAAAAATATCCTCAGGTGAGGATTAACATAAGTAAATAAATAACTTGTCTAATGAGTACTTTTAATTTTCTGATATAAGCTACATTAAGCCAGTTAAATGATCGGTAAATATCACCTCTCCAAATTACCCATTATGACAATCAGATTCAATGATGATCTTTTCTAATTAACCTAGTCAGTCTCAGAGTCTTTACAACACTATCTCTTAGCAGCCATGACCAATGGATCAGAGTTGTCATACATGTCATTTCTGGTAAGTAAAAATGCTCATTTTAGGAAATGTGGAAATTAAAGACAACTTTGAAAGCCAGCCATAATTCCATAAGACATAATCACTATTAAAATAACATAACTTGAGTGTGTGTTTGTTGAGTAAGAGAAGTCCACAAAAAATTCTCTACAGACATTTATGTATTTTTAAAAAACCAGGCTCATACTCTCAGGAGTATTCTTGGTTTACCACACCCTCACCAAATTTGGGTAATTAAGTAAATCCTATCTAATAAAAAGGCAATATGCTAATTGACTATCACACCTTCACAAAGATGGCAGTGCCCACAGCCAATAAGGAGGGAATATGCTAATTGACTGTCATACCCTCAAAGATGGCGACACCCAGTCCTCTCAGCCCCGTTGGGGTGACAGGCGCATGGCACGACGAGGCCTGCCCCTAGGCAGCTGTTCCACACACCTGCCAGTCTCCTTAAGCCCCCCAGCTGCCCTGGATCGGCCCGAGGTGCAGGCAAGCCTCGGATGGCAGCTGCCCAGCTGCCCAGGGCCAACCGAGGCTCAGGTAACCAGGGCTGGCTGAGGCTTGCACTGCTGACAGTGGCAGCAGCAGAGGTTTGATGGGAGTATCGTCATCCCCTGATCACGGGATCACCTCTCGCCCCTGGGTGCTCCCAGACTGTGAGAGAGGGTAAGATGGGCTGAGAGACCCCCTGCCTCCAGTGCATGAATTTTCATGCACTGGGCCTCTAGTATAATTATAATTAACCAAAACATGTGCCTAAAATGTTTGCATGTGCCTAATTTCTGAGGTATAGAAGTTTAATTTTGAAAATAAAGCAAACTTTATTTAATAAACAAATATAAACAGGTAATTACTATGTTTATGTATAAAATAAAAGAAAGATATAGCAAATATTACTGACTTGAAAGTCTCATAGATGAAAAGATGACAATGAATATAAACCCTTACCTCTCTTTCCTGCAAAGGCCATGGGTAGCAATTTTTCTACAAACTTTCCGGTTTAATTCAGAACTAAACAATGGAATTCCAAAGCACAGCTCGAGAGGAACCCAGTCTGCTTCTGTTGTGGCAACTATAAAAGGACATGTAAACTTATTAGTCATGCATAAATTTATATGTTATAACTGACAGAGGTTTCTTAATTTAGGTCCATGGATTTTCATAGATTCCTCTCACCCACTAATGGACTGAGCAGAAGAGAGAACTCGGGAGAGGGAAGGAGTGTGAGTGAATCTCTGAAATAGGAAATAATATTTTTTGAGGATGTACATACTTCTGAGAAAGCACTAGTTTTCATCAATGTTCAAAGTGGTCTTTTACCTAATTGAAAGATAGCTACAAAATGAGAGAATTAACCAAAATATTTAACAAAGGAAAAATGAAACTTAAGTCACTATTCTCATTTTGTATTTTAATAGTATTTTACTATTCTAAATATACAAAAATGTTTGCTAGAAAATTCTTATTACAAGGTCCATTATGGACAAATGACATCCAAATGACTTAACAAAAAAGTTAAGCCCTGGTTGGTGTGGCTCAATGGATAGAGTGCCAGGCTGTGGACTGGAGGGTCCCAGGTTTGATTCTGGTTAAGGGCACATATCCAAGTTTCAGGCTTGATCCCCAGAAGGGGGCAGGCAGGAGGCAGACAATCAATAATATTCTCTCATCATTGATGTTTCTATCTCCCTTCCTCTCCGAAATCAATAAAAATATATTTTTAAAAGATTGCAAATAAATTTTAAAACCTCACCAGAGTTTTGTTTAGTTGCTAAATCTGCAGTTGCCTCCTCAATGACCATTTCAAATGACTCTGTACTTCCATTTACATCTGAGCCAGAAGCCAAATCAGGTTCACCTTGTAATTTAAGGACAAACACAAATATTAAGAATCTAGTAGTTGGCATAAGTTGTCAATAAATCAGTTCTAACATAAAAGTGGATTCAGGCAACAGAGATGGCAATGGAAAACAATAATCCTTAACCTTAAAACAGTAGGTCTCAACTGGGGGATAATCTTGTCCCCTAAGGGACACTCGGCAATGTCTGGAGACAGGTTTTGTTGTCATGAATGAGAGCAGGGATGCCACTGATATTTAAGGATACTAAACATGCTACAATACAGAGAGCAGCCCCACAACAAAGCTCAGAATGTAAATAGGTTGTAAAAACAAGGATTCAAATGGCAGAAGAGAAGATTAGACTGTCAGCTCACTACTAAAGTCATTTCTACCCCATGGAAATACGCAGTCTAATTACATCGTTTCTCTTCAAAATTCTTTTTGACTTTCAGCACAGAAGATGCTCCTACAGCTCACCTACTTCTCTACTCTCACCTACTTCTCTACTCTCCCCTATTTCTGCCCAATAGATCCTTTCTTTCGGCTGCTACAAGCTACTCTATTCCCTGATTCCCTCTGCCTGAAAGGCTGCTACCTTCCACATAAACAACAATCATCTTTTGTGTAGGTAACTCCTCATTATTCAAAATTCAGTCCAAACTTTCCATTCCACTAGAGGCCTTCTCTGATAGCTCAGCCATCCTACTGTAAGCTAAAGCAGAGCCCTATCCCAGTGTCCTAACACAGCACAGCAGCCTGATTCACTTGCTTGTCTCCCTCTCTAGGGTATAATTCCTCAGGTCTTACAAATTTAAATATCTCCAGCATCTAAGCAGGCAGTCTGTAAATGTCTGTGGAATGAATGAAATAAAACATGGCAGCTATAGCAGACATGCCTTGAAATGACTGCTTAACTCCATAGCCTTCTTCTCTGGAAAATGCCCCTGTGATACTTGGCAGTCAACTGTTGAAAACTGCCTATTACTCAGCCATAATATATATAAAAAACCTACTATGTCAAAAATCAAAAGTTACCCAAATCCTCTGGCCAAAGGTAAATGGACCACAAATGGATACCTAACTCAGAGAGCTGACCCAATCCACTGGGTGGCTAGCAATAATTATTTTCTCACAATTTCAAAGTAAGAGGCTCAAGGAATAGTCAATTGAAGACACACAATTGAACTGAAATGTTTCCTAGAGTCATAGACCAGAGCTGGCACCATGGCAACCACAGCCAAATTACAAGCCAGAACTGGGTCAGAACAGAAACAATTAGTAAGCATGAAAAGGTAATTGGAAAATAAAATTTTAAATTAAAAACAAAGAAAAAGAGGCCCTAGTTGGTTTGGCTCAGTGGATACAGCGTAAGCCTGCAGACGGAAAAGTCCGGGTTCAATTCTGATCAAGGACATGTATCTCGGTTGCAGGGTCCTCCTTGGACCAGGTCCAGGTAGGTGCTCATGCAGAAGGCAACCTATCGATGTATTCTCTCACATCAATATTTCTCTCTGTTTTTCTTTCTCTCTTCTACTCTCTCTAAAAATCAGAGGAAAAGTATCCTTGGGTGAGGATTAAAAAAAGAAAAAGAAAGAAAAAGATATCTAAGGAAAACTAGCCATAATCAATATGCAGAATAGATGAGATATAAAGAAAGAGAATGAGGCCAGGAAAGCGAGCAGAAAATGATTGCTTCAAGGACCAGGACTCAGACTGAATGGCAGTTACAGATAATAAAAAAAGAGAGAAGGGGAGAAATGGATATGAGATATTTTTCCAACGATTAATTCACAGAACTTGGAAACAACTGGACAGTGTAGAAAAGGAATACGGTGACAGAGATAGGACTCTGGCCCGGGTAACTGAGACAACGGTGCCTCCACAGAAAGAGAAAGGTCAAAAGGAAAGAACTGGAGACAGCTTTACTGAGAGACTAAAACTTTGAAACCATCATCACATAAAGGAAGTTAAGTTAAAGTCTATAAACATAGATATGACAGTAAAGGACTAAAACCTGATAACCTTTCTGTATTCCAACCCCACCCAGGTCATCACTTCTGTAGGGATGCACTTAATGTTCTCTCCATTTTGAACAACTGAACTTGTCCAAATGATGTCACAGAATATTTTCTTATACTTCAGTGAAAAAGCATTAAGTGTTAAATAATTCAACATCCCCACAAAGGTCTCAGTGCTTTTATATAATTAGGTTGTGATTAACTCAATACCAGTGATCTTAATTCAAAACCCAACTATTAGCTAACCTCTCTCATCAGAAGCATCACTGAGTTTTCTGCTTGCAAGTTGGCTCGAAGCATTCAACATGGTGATATAGCCACAAAAATGCTGCAAGTCCACCTTTGTTCTTAATATTTCCAATGCTTTATGAACACCCATATTGACACGAGTAAACTCTAAGAACAAAGAGTTAACATCAAATGATAAGTGAATAGTTTTGTAAAATAATACAACATGAAACACTTAAAAATATTTTTATTAAACAATTCTTAAAATTACATTTATACTTTAATCTATCAAGATTGATTCCAATGAAGAAATATCTGTAATAAAAGGATGGTATACATATATAATGTTTATAGCCTTCAGAAGGTATTTGTTAGATCAGAAGCAAATAGTCCGTGGTAAATTCTCTAAGTATCTATTTGTACTTCTATTCTCCCTCAAATGCTTATTTGGTGGGCTTCTACCAGGAAATTTATTAAATTCACATATTTTTAAAATTAAAACTAATATACTTGAAATTATGTTCTAATGAATTATTTAAGTTTTAACTCAAGTTCTTACCCATGAACTTACAAAAGAGAAAGATGCTCTATATCCAAATATGGAGATTTCTCTTTTTTGTAATTCACAATAATATCCCAAGGCAAGAGAACTATCAATTAGTTCTTGAGATTTTCTACATTTTATTGTCCTATGGTCTCTACCCTGTATCCTCAGGTGAACATTTTCCCCCACAGGATTTATAAAGTATCAGAGGAGTAAGTAGCAAAGTTTAGTTGCAGACAAGTACTTATTTCTGAAAAAATGGCTATTTTGGAGAAGAGAGAACTCTCTTCTCCACATTTTGTACACACTCACAACAGCCAAAAGACAGCACTTAATTTCAGATGTGAGGCTCCCCAGTCTGGCTGTGAGAAAAGACGACAATATCTATAAAAAATCCTATGCCTTTCCTTGCTTTAGTGGGTGGGGGCAGTGGTAAGCAACATTTTGAAAAAACAGTAAATACGGGGTAACTTAGGTTAAATTACTTGAACCATTCACTGCTCTCTTGAATTCAAAGCAATGAGACTCTAAAAACCAGAAAAATAGGTACAGAACAGCAGTTTTACATGGAGCAGGAAACATAAGTGCTATGTAAATATATGCAAAGTTTTAATCAGATAGTATTTTTCTTCATAATGTATATATTTTCTTAATATTCAACAGAGAAAAAGTGTCTTCTCTATTAGACAAAAGGAAGAATGAACTGGCTGTTACAGAACTTCTCTGCATCTTTATCAAGTACAAGATTGTACAGCCAAATCCAGGAGCCAACATTAACCAGGACTTTCCCCTTGGTGCTAACTAGCTAATTTAGCTCAAACTGCAATCCACTCAAATCCTCTCGTCAGCAAAAATAAAACTTAACAGCAAAAAAAAATACATGCAAGTGCTCTGTAAACTGTGAAGTAGGAGACAAATGTTTATTAGGACCCATTTCTACAATAATTTAAAAAGCCCCTAAAAGAAAACCAGTGTGTAGCATGGAGGGGTGACCAACTTTCTAAACATCTTTCAAAGCATAAATCTTCCCTATTACTTGCTTCAAATAATAAGCAATAAAAAGAAAATGAAAGACTAAACATATGGAAAACCTAGTCTTCCCCGTGGGCAGATACCTATGTATTTTCTTCATCTCCAAGACACTCGTATTCCTCCATAGGCCCTACGTGAGTCTTACACTATCGGTTTTTTGTGGAAAAAGGCATATGACAGAAAACTACCTTTGGCCAATATTCTTTAAAAACAAAATGGTAACAGTCTAGAACTTCAGAAATTTAAGCACTCATTTCCTGCTATGTTTTCCACCAAACCGGTGACAAAGATTAATGATAAAGAAATCAAATAGATATAAATCAGAAGTGAGGTACCTCCTTGTAGTTCTGTCTCATCAAATGGAAATGGTATGTGGACAGTTTCTCCTGTCCCGTGGAAGCCATGTCCCTAAAGGTGAAGAAACAAAAGTTGAAAGGTGTATGAGAAAACAACATTTCCAACAATTGATATTAAAGCACTAAATGAGACTGTGCCACGTGGTGGTATGTTCCATTAAAGTGCTTTAAACAGTTTTCTATTTTTCTCCAGCAAACAAAGACAATCTTAAATATATATGAATCTATAAGGTAATGTGTCTCAAATAGAGTGCATGGGCTAAATTTTAAAAAGGAAGGTAATTTAACAGGCAACTCAGACATCAGCCAAGTGGAGACTGAATGAGATCAAGTGTTGGTCCCTAAAGACCACATATTATATATGAAATGCCAGGAATAGGGTCTAGAGAGAAGAAATAGATTAGTATTGTTTAGGATGTGGGGGCTGGGAGAAAAAGGGAGTGAGAACTAAAGGTGCAGATTTTTTGAGATGATGAAAATGTCCTAAACCTGAATATGGTGGCCTTGGCTAGTGCGGCTTAGTGGGTTGAGTGTTGTCCCATGAATAGAGAGGTCGCCCATTCGATTCATGGTCAGGGCACATGCCAGGGTTTTGGGCCTGATCCACAATAGGGGTTGGGAAGGGGCAGCTGATCAATGTTTCTCTCTCCCTCTCCCTTCCTCTCTAAAAATCAATAAAAATTATTAATTAAAAAATGGTGATGGCTGCAGGTATGTGTAATGACAGTAGTCCGCCTTATCCATGGGGATACATTCCAAGACCACTAGTGGATACCTGAAACCAAGGATGGTACTGAACTCTACATATATTATATTTTTTTCCTATTTATACATACATACCTACGATAAGTTTAGTTTATAAATTAGGTCCAGTAAGAGACTAACAATAATAACTAGTAATAAAATAGATTACAATAATATATTATAACAAAACTTATGTGAATGTTCTCTCTCTCCCTCTCGTTAATAATCAAGTCAGCTACTAAGTGGCTATAGCAGGGAGCATACACGGTGTGGATATGCTGGACAACAGGATGATGCACTCCCCACGAGGAATGGAGCAGGACAACTCCAGACTTCATCACACTACCCCAAATGACATGTAATTTAAATCTATGAATTACTTATTTCTGGAATTTTCCAATGAATATTTTCAGACCATGGTAGACCCTAGGTAACTGAAACCATAGGAAGTGGTACCACGCAAAAGAAGAACTAATATATACTGAAAAAAACCCCACAATGAACTGTACAATATAAATGGCTGAATTGTGTGCTCTATGAGTTCTCTTAATAAAGCTATTTCTAAAAGAAAAAATACAGCCACAAGGGTAACAAAAGGTGAGGTTAGAATTCAAAGTTGAGTCTAACTTCAAAGTCCATGTTGCACTGCCAGCCAAAGAACAGACTGAAACTCAGATCTAATTCTTTATGTTTCAGCTTCACAAATTTCAAATTACTGACATCCGATTGCAATTCAGCAGATAGACAAATTATAATTTTTAAAAGAAAAAAACAAAATGGATTGATTCAAATAAAGTAACTGTACCTGAATCAAAACCGCCGAATGTGTTAAAGCATCATTCAACATTGTGAGCACATTTGATGTAGGAACTACCCCAGGATCATGACCCCAAGATGTTATTAGTAATCGATCATAACCCTATGGAAAAGAAATGAGTAAGATAAAATGGCACTTAGAAATATGGACAAAAAATTAAGAAAGTTATCTATAATGCCACTTACTAATTTCTAATATATAACTATTCTAATATATAACTATATAATAGAAATATTAAGACGTTATTAATATCTTCACCCAAAATAATTAAAACAAACAAATCTCACACAACATACCTGGAAAATATCTGGCAGTTTTCGAAGTCTTGTACCTTTGGATAGCAAAAGAGATGGTGGTCCCTGCCCAGTCACATGGTAAATGTACAGTTTAAACCAGACAGAACTGACTTCTGGAATAGCTGGTCCAATATGCTGTAACAATAAAGCAGGTAAGGTAAAGATGAAATACTTAGCTTAAAAAAGCCAAATTCCCAACTAACAAAGCATAGTCATATTAAAAGCTAATTCCTCATATAAGTGTTCATTACTATTATCCTTATGAAAATCACTTTTAAATACTCTGTCCAAATAGTTTCACTTTTGTGCTGGAACTGAGAAAGTACATCTTATCACTGCAGTTAGAGGATGGACTTTCAAGGACCACCAAGGTCTGAATCTGGGCTTCATCCCCTCAGCCATATCACCCTCTAACATTACTTAATGCTCTCTATTCTCCTTTTGCTCTTTTATAAGGTAGCAATAAAACATCTACCTTATAGGGACATTGTAGTGTTGTTTAAAAAGTTTAAAATAGCACCTGGTATGTAGTAAGCTTTATATAAAAATGTTTTGTCATTATTAATCAATCCCATGCAATTTCTCTCAAAAGGGACTGTCCTCCCACTCATTTACAGTTCATGAACTATTATGTCTAGAGGATGCATTAAAGAATAGGAGGGAGTGTGGAGTGGAGTGGTACTGGAGGTAGCAAGTGAAGAATTATAAAAAAAAAAGTTGGTGAATGCAAACCTATAACCACTCCAGTTGAATAGAGGACAAATGAGAGGGGAGGGTGCGCTCTGGGGCAGCTAGAATCACCCCTATAAAAAAATCCCTTCCTGTCTTCACCATTAAACCCTGCACGGCTAGGAAACCAGGCAGGATGTAACACTGAAAAAGAGTAACACAATCCCCACTCTTTGAAAATGCTACAGACCCAATGCCCTTGCCAAGTATACAAATCCACAGAACTGATTTATTTTTTAAAAGTAAAAGCTGGAAGTCACAAGTAAATTTTAAAGATAACCAAAATTCTACTTCCTTTCCAGTACAATTGTTTCTTTTCCATTTATTCAGTATCATAGCTCCATTTCTAAAGCATTCCATTTTTCCTATATAAATTTATCTTATTCCTCAAGGCAATCCAGACTCCCCTCTCAGAGCATCCAAAAATATTCTCTTCAGAAGACTGCATTCAAGAAGAAAACTTTAATCTGTTGTCTCAAGTCACCAGATGATAAATAAATAAAATGTACCCATTATACTTCACAAATTGAACATAACATCTTACAACAGCATAAAATACAAAACTGCTTTCTGAGTCAGCAATTTGAATCAGTATCTGCAAATTGAGACTTAACCAGAAAGTCTGTTAAACCTCTTCTTCAAGTCACCGCAAGGACGAATGAAGTGACAGCACCGGCCTTCTGCCAAGTGGGTCTTTACCTGAGGGGTGCAGCTGCTGATGGGCCGAATCTCATTGGTGAGAGGAGCCATGGAAACAAGCAGTGTGTAATTTTTGTTTAGAACTCTGCTGCAAGTTGCAGGGTCCAAACCAAGAAGGCTTTCACAGCGTAAGAGATCCAGAGGAAAACCTGAATTATGACCAAGCACACAAAGAGAATGAAAGACTGACAATATGAAACAAAAATGCCCAAGACAGAATACTGATTACCTATCTTCTAGGCACATATTTCTAAGTGCGGAACTCCTATTCCTAAACTAAATTCAGAACTTGGCTGAGACGCTCTCTGTAGAGACTGGGAGTTGGGAGAGGGAAGGACACAGCTTTCCAGTGGCACTCAGGCTTTCACGGTGCCATTGAACCGGGATGGCTGGGATGGAGAGGAAGAATGGCAAAGCAAGCACCTTTTAAAAAGGGAAAGGTAGCCTAAGGGAATACCAGTAGACAGTTATCTTTGGATCAGGAATAAAGACTATTAGCTTTAAATCTTAAAAATATCTTCTTAGTGGTCCCTTAGGACATTTGGAATTTTTAATATTCTATCTTTAAAAAAAAAAAAAAAAAAAAAAAGGACTATTTTCTCAAAAAATAGGCAATGTTATATAAGACAAAAAAAAAAAAAAAAAAAAAAAAAGGTGCCGGGACCGGTTTGGCTCAATGGATAGAGCCGTCGGCTTGGGGACTGAAGGGTCCCGGGTTCGATTCCAGTCAAGGGCATGTACCTTGGTTGCGGGCATATCCCCAGTGGGGGGTGTGCAAGAGGCAGCTGATCGATGATTCTCTCTCATCGATGTTTCTAACTTTCTATCTCTCTCCCTTCCTCTCTGTATAAAATCAATAAAATATATTTAAAAAAAAAAAAAAAAGGTTATGGATTTGAAAGAATGAGTGAAATTAAATGTTCAAGTGGTGCTAAGAATTCTCAAAATCCCATGATGCAACTCTTGTAAATGTCCAAGGACTTGAGCCAAAAGCTCTTACATTGGTGCTCAAGCCATTCCACCTTTTAAAAACACACATTCCTGGGTGCCCTTCCACAACACAGAACCCACTGAATCAGAATCTGAAATTTTGGTACCATCAGTTCAACTCTGGTTGGGTGCACTCCCCAGCTATCACAAAACTGAGAGTGTACCCTAAGGCAACAGCCTCAGGAATTCACCAATTGATAAAAATTGCCACTACTTTTACTCTTTAAAAAGAGGCTATCTGTTCCTGGTCTATTTCTTAAAGTAAAGTACCTTAGTAAATAAACATTCCAGTAGCATTTGAATAAGGAACTCCTATTTACTGTTTTTAATGCAATGGAATCTTTCATTCTTGAAATTTTATGCTTCCTAATACATTTACCGCAATTTTGCATCAGAACCAATGAGGGGTGAATAGATGCCTATTCCAAATTCCACCCAGCTACTTAAACAATAGACACTCCCAACACTGTAGGTACTCATCAGATTTAAATACTACAAATGTCAGTGGCACGTAACAGAGAAGAAATAGTAAAATAAGAAACAGTTGACAAGAAAAGAAATTCACATGACAAGCCTTTAGTTATAAGTTCAATATACTTATAAAAATCAATTAAGTAAATGATGATTAAATAAGTGGGCATGACCTATTTAATTTCTTAGAAAGAACTTCCATAGAATCATGTCTTCAAAATCAAGTATATAACTCATACCATAACTGGGCTGGTCTGGCTGTGCAGTTTGTGCAACTAGATCTTTATTGTGACGAAGAAATAGTATCGTGTTTCTCAGAGTAAGTGCATGGTCAAAATATCTCTGTGCTTCCCCTTCACCAGTGCTCTGAACCTAAACCAAGAGAAAATAAAATTTAGAACAAATATCATTCTTATGCCATTCATTCTAACATACCCTATATAATAAAAGGCTAATATATCAATTGACTAAACAGCAGAATGACAGGTCGCTATGACACACACTGACCACCAAGGGGCAGATGCTCAATGCAGGAGCTGCCCCCGGATGGTCAGTGTGCTCCCAGAGAGGGAACACTGCTTAGCCAGAAGCCCCTCCTGCCTCTGTGGCAGTCAGACATCCCAAAAGGGATCCCAGACTGAGAGAGGGCGCAGGTCGGGCTGAGAAACCCCACTCCCCCTCACGTGCATGAATTTTGTACACTGGGCCTCTAGTAACTATATAAGAGAGATATTAAGACATTACTAAAAATTATTAAATAAAAAATTTTCCCAGACACCATTGAAACAAATATTAACCTCAATCTCTACTAATTTTCCATTTCACTACATCTTTCAAGAGAACAGAATTACCTCAACAAGTAAAACTAACAATTTTAGCAAGCTAATAATGCTAAATTATAGCATTATATAAATTGTATGTCTCATGTATGATTCAAATAAGTACTTAAAAACCTCTAAGATATACATTTGGTTTCATTCAGTAAAGTACTCCATTCCAGTCCATAGTTAACAATTAAGCCTCTAATTCTCATCACCCTCTTCACAATTTTGCATCACTCATTACAAGGGACAATAGGTATGTAGTTCAACGTTATTGTTCACCATTGCTAAAAATACAACTTAAATTCATTCAACAAGGATTTACTGAGTCCCTCTAATGTGCTATGTGCTATGACCTGTCTACAAAATGAGAACAGAGTGCTGAGAACAAAGCCCTTGTCTTGACTAGGCTTACATTTCAATGCATGTCCATCTAAAATTCTCTAAACATCCGATTAAATACACAGCATTCATGATTAAAGTACAAAAGGTACCATAATTACTAGTCAGGAAACAGATTAGGTACACAAACTTTTTGCATTAAGAACAGTAGACAGAATAAAATATCCAGGTCATGGAAACAGAAAGGCAATCAAGATTCAGAGCTCAGTGAAACCAGTGCTGTCCTCATAGAAAAAAAGGTGGTTAAGAGCAAATACAGGGTGGGCTAAAGTAGGTTTCCACTTGTGAGTACATGAAGCACAGAGTTTATTCTTTTTGTAATAAATCTTTATTGTTCAGATTATTACAGTTGTTCCTTTTCCCCCCCCATAACTCCCCTCCACCCAGTTCCCACCCCACTCTCTGCCCTTACCCCCCCTGCATTGTCCTCATCCATAAGTGTACAATTTTTGTCCAGTCTCTTCCCGCACCCCCCACACATCCTTCCCCCCAAGAATTGTCAGTCCACTCCCTTTCTATGTCCCTGATTCTATTATATTCTCCAGTTTATTCTGTTCATCAGATTTTTTATCCACTCGACTTTTAATTCACTTGTTGATAGATATGTATTTGTTGTCACTTTGTTGTTCATAATTCTTTTTCTTCTGCTTCCTCTTCTTAAAGAATACCTTATGTAAAAATTATATATTTTATATAATACTGGTTTGGTGGTGATAAAATCCTTTAGCTTTTTTATTACCTATTAAGCTCTTTATCTGACCTTCAATTCTAACTGATAGCTTTGCTGGGCAATCTTGGTTCTTGCTATTCATCACTTTGAATATTTCTTGCCACTTCCTTCTGGCCTGCATAGTTTCTGTTGAGAAATCAGCTGATGATCATATGGGTACTCCCTTGTAGATAACTTTTTTCTTGCTGCTTTTAATATTCTCTGTCTTTTGCCCTTGGCATTTTAATTATAATGTGTCTTTGGTGTGGTCCTCTTTGGATTCCTTTTGTTTGGGGTTCTCTGCACTTCCTGGACTTGTAAGTCTATTTCTTTCACCAGGTAGGGGAAGTTTTTAGTCATTTTTTCAAATAGGACTCAATATCTTGCTCTCTTTTCTGGCACCCCCATAATTCGGATGTTGGTATGCTTGAAGTTGTCCCAAAGGATCCTGACACTATCTTCATATTTTTTAAATTCTTTTTTTCTTTTTGCTTTTCCAGTTGGGTGTTCTTTGCTTCTTCATATTTCAAATATTTTACTTGATTCTTGAAGTCCTCTAGTCTGCTGTTGGATCTCTGTATATTATTTTTTTAATATATTTTATTGATTTTTTTCAGAGAGGAAGGGAAAGAGATAGAGCTAGAAACACTAATGAGAGAGAAACATCGACCAGCTGCCTCCTATACACCCACTACTGGGGATGTGCCCACAACCTGTGTACATGCCCTTGACCGGAATCAAACCTGGGACTTTTCAGTCTGCAGGCCAACGCTCTATCCACTGAGCCAAACTGGTTTCGGCTATATATTATTCTTTATTTCAGTCAGTGTATGCTTAATTTCTAACTGGTTTTTTTCATATCCTTGAGGGACTCACTATATTTCTCAGAGATTTCTAGAAGATTCTTGAGTAAACTCATAACCGTGGTTTTGAACTCTAAATCCAGTAGTTTGCTTTTCTCCATTGCTCTCATTTGTGACTTGTTTGTCTCTGCATTGTGGTGGCTTCCCTGTGTTGATAAGAGTGGCTTTGTGTGCTAGGTGTCCTATAGGGCCCAGTGACTCAGCCTCCCTAATTACCTGAGGTGGACACTCTTGGTGTACCTCTTTGTGGGCTATGTGCAAAATCTTGTAGGTAAGCCTTGATTGCTGTTGGTATCACTGGGAAGAATTGACCTCCAGGACAATTGGCTGTGAGGTTCAGTTGTGTCTACGATGGAAGAACTTCTGTGCTCAGACACCCTTATGGGGTAAGACTAGCTTCCATGGGGCTTTGGCGCTCACTGAGTCTGCCCCCTGAGTGTGTCTCTTATGGATGTGAAGAGTTGTAATCTAGATGGTCTCACTCTGACCACTGGGTACAATGGCTTTTGGATCTCCAAGGAGGTGCAAAGTCAGCCACTGCCTGAGGCCACCCAGCAAGAGCTACAGAAAGATCTGCAGATTTTTCCTCTTTATTTGGGGTTTGGAGGTGCCCAGATGAGAACTAGCTGTGAAGCAATGCAAGCTGCTGTCCATGTTTAGGCCTTTCTTTGGAGGCTCTGGGATTCTGTGACCCAGCTGCAGTGTGTTAGGTTTTAGATTGCAAAAGGCCAGGCCAGCCGAAATCGGTTTGGCTCAGTGGTAGAGCATCGATCTGTGGACTGAAGGGTCCCTGGTTTGATTCTGGTCAGGGGTATGTACGTTGGTTGCGGGCACATCCCCAGTGGGGGGTATGCAAGAGGCAGCTGGTCGATGTTTCTCTCTCATTGACGTTTCTAGCGCTCTATCTCTCTCCCTTCCTCTCTGTAAAAAATCAATAAAATATATTAAAAAAAAAAAAAAAAAAAGGCCAGGCCATTTATATGCAAAAGCCTCTGTGCACAGGTTGGGTGGGGTTGTAAATTGGGTGGGGTGAGGTGGGGTCTCGAAATCACCGGGTGGAGCAAACAGCAATGCTGCCTGTCAGCCCTGCCCAAAAGAGGTCCCCTGGTCTCTGTGTCCCTCGGCACCGTGCAGGAACGATGATCGCTGCAACACCTCTGAGAGAAAGCCGATGTCAGACAGTCCAGTTTCTCCCCGTATGAGTCTGGGTCCCCAGAGTCTCACCTGGAACTGGAATTCAGAGCAGTCGGGAGCTTGTATCTCCCTCCCGATTGAAAAAGACAACAGCGTATCCAGTTGGCAGCCCCTTTCCGCGAGTGCCTCCATACCTCCACACTTCACCTCCATATCTCCTCCCAGTCTCAGTGTGCTTTTCTCTTTCCTTCTAGTTGTATAAATTCCACTCAGCCAGCCTTCCCATGGTTCTGGATGAGGTCCGTTTTGTCTTTTAGTTGTAGTTTTGAAGTGGTTGGGCGAGGCAGATTATTTTTGTAAGTACTCAGATATTTACCTATGCCGCCATCTTGGTTCCTCCTCCAGAGTTATCTTTTATTCTTATTTATTAATTACTAGAAGCCCAGTGCACAAAATTCATGCCCTGGGGGGGGGGGGGGTCATCGTCCCTTAGCCTTGCCTGTGCCCTCTCACTGTCTGGGAGCCCTTAGGGAATGTCTGACTACTGTGAAGGTGGGAGAGGCTACCGCCACCGCCACTACACTCACCAGGCATGAGCCCGGCTTCTGGCTGAGCGGTGCTCCCCCTGTGAAAGCACACTGACCACCGGGGGGCAGCTCCTACATTGAGCATCTGCCCCCCGGTGGTCAGTGTAAATCATAGCAACTGGTCATTCCACCATCGGGCCAAAACTGGCTCTCCGACAACCCCCAAAGGGTCCCAGATTGCAAGTGGGCGCAGGCCAGATCAAGGGACCCCACCAGTGCACGATCGGGTCCATGGAGAGACGTAGGAGGTTGGCCAGCTGGGGAGGGGTCACAGAGGGCTCCAGGGTGTGTCCAGCCTGACTCACTCAGTCCTGATTGGCCAGACCCCAGCAGCAAGCTAACCTATCAGCCAGAGCATCTTCCCCCTGGTGGTCAGTGCACTTCATAGCAACTGGTCGACCAGTCTATTGTCCGCCCCCTGGTGATCAGTGCACATCATAGCAAGCGGTTAAGTGGCCTTAGCATACCATTAGCATATTACTTTGATTGTTTGGATAGATGAATGGATGACTGCACACGTAGCGTATAAGGCTTTTATTATATAGGATTGTATTATATGCCACACAAACAACTGTAAACCTACTTTTGCCCCACCCTGTATGACATGATATCCAGAAACATTGTTCCAAATTTAAGATAGGTTAGAAAAAAACTTCAAATGAAACTGTTTAAGATATTTTAGAGAGTCCCACATACATGCATAAAGGCTATTTTAGAAAAATGCAATTTAAAAAACTACACTAGACTAAGATTTCTATACCCTATTTCTTCTTTATATCAAATTATGCTATTAAATAAGATAGACAAATCATTTTTAAAATCACAAAACTTATTCATCTACTCAATTATGTTTAAATCCAGTGACTACCACAGTGTTCAGATGGGAAATGAGGTAGGAACAAGAATATACCCAAAATCTACATAGATCAATAACAAGCAAAAGTATGTTCCAAATGCCTTGAGGGCCCATAGTCAGCAATCTAGACTTACCTTTTCCAGTTCTACAAGAAAGCTATCCAGAGATTCATCTGAGAGTTTCCCAACTTCAAACATGGTGACTGCATGGCTTTTTAAGTTCTGCAATAAAGCAAAAACAAAAACACTAAAATATATTTCAGTGCCTTATACAAGTCACTCAAGTTCTAGTTTTCCCATTTTATGCTGCGCGTAGCATCTTATATTTATACTAGAGGCCTGATGCATGAAATTCATGTAAGAGTAAGCCTTCCTTCCGCCCACTGCTGGCACCCACTGGCAGGTACCTGGGACCTGGGCTTCCCTCACATCCCAGGCTTCGTCCAGAAGGTCGTTTGGTCTAATTAGCATATTACATTTTTATTATTATATAAGATAATGCTTTCCAATATATTTAAACTTAAGGGTGAGTGAGGTGAGAGTCTGATTCTTCTAATTACAAAAGTAACAATCACTAAAAAGTTACTATACCCTAAGAAATATAAAACAAAGGCAGTTATGTTTTCAAGAATAAATCTAGTACTTATAAAACAGATAGAGCATTGAATTATTTTATATCTAATCTTTACTTGAAACATTTTTATATTTGAACAAGAATTTGACTTACTGGTGAAAGATTTCCCATCATTAAAAAGGCAGTGAGAGTTGAGTCAAACAGAAATGCAATACGCTTTGTATATCCTGTAGATAAACTTAAACTGCTTATACTGGCTGTGTCGGCTGGGGGAAAAAAAATCATAATTTAAGATTAAGTAAATGAAAAGTATACTTTGCTTATCATTTGGAATGAGAATGTGTTTAGCTGAAACCAGTTTGGCTCAGTGGTAGAGCGTCGGTCTGTGGACTGGAAGGTCCCAGGTTCGATTCCGGTCAAGGTCATGTATCTGGGTTGTGGGCACATCCCCAGTAGGGGGAGTGCAAGAGGCAGCTGGTCGATGTTTCTCTCTCATCGACGTTTCTAGCTCTCTATCTCCCTCCCTTCCTCTCTGTGAAAAATCAATAAAATATATTAAAAAAAAAAAAGAGAGAGAATGTATTTAATTTTACCTTTATTTAATAATCAGAAAGTACATAATTAAGTATAAGCAATATTGTCAACCTAAGAGGTCCCAGTACTATCACCAACATAAACAACCAAAAAATAAAACAAAAACCCCCCACATATTTTAAAGGCACTCACTTTTGAGGTCAAATTTTTTAAAAGCAATAATGAACCAAGACTTGGTAACTGCCAGATGAATAAGACCAACGCCTAACCTCTTCAGACAAATCACTTGGGGGAGAATTGGGAGCCCATGCTGTGCTCCCCTCCCACCGGACATAAAACCAGGCGCGGCCTCCTCACCATCCCCTATGCTTTGCCTCCCTTTGTGGAAGCCAGTGTGACGGCCTTCCCTCACTCACCAGCTAGCTGGCTCTTATTCATCCTTAGTCCAAGTATCACCTTCTCCCCGAGGCTTCCAGAGCCTCTCTAGGCAGCAAGAGGCCTCTTCTTGCTCCCACAGCACTGCAACACTTCTCACATTGTGATTTCTGTGGCTGCGCTGCCTTCTCTTTCCCTAGACTTAATTCTTAGAAGGAAGGTACTATATTTTTGTCAATTTTATACCCTTAAGACCTACATCAGTGCCCAACATATTGGTAAGTACTCAAAGATTGCATCTTGAATGAGTGAAATCTAGAGCAAAACTTGTAAGTGTAGAGAGTCCACTCTGGGGGTGAATGTGCTGACACAGCCGTATCTGTAGAGAGATTCCAAATTAAACTGAGGGACTGCTGACCTGGATCCTCCTGACTGTTTGTATCGGTGTCAGTAGCCGAAGACACTTCCTGTACGGGACTCCTGCTTTCCCCGCCATCCCAGGATAAGAGCATCCTCTGTGGATCTAAAGTAGTCCTATTGATGAAGAAATCATTCAATTTTTAAAAATCAAAGGATTGTATAAAAGTAGCTAATGAAGTCAGTACTAAAATTATAAACACCCATCTAAATCCAGACATTTTCAGGCCTAGAATTGAGACGTAGCCCCAAAATTCTGTGCCTCATAGAACAAGGGTTCTGAACCAAGATACACAGACAGGCTTCAGGGAATTCGAGAAGCCATTAAAATTATATGTGATATATTGTATATGCTTTTTTCTGGGGAGATTCTTAATTTTTTTCAGATTCTAAAAACTATTCATCACACATACACACACACACACAAAGATTTTTTAAAAAGACCACCTAACATACAGGGTTCACCTCAAATGACAGAATAAGTAAAATTTTAGTATGTAAAATTATGTTTTCTCCAAAAGAAAATTCTAATATCTCATACTAAATAAATGAATTACTTTAATCTGTTTATAGACGGAACATTTCTCCACGATGAATGAAGTTGATCCAAATTTATTACTTGTCCCTTCTTATGGGCAAAGCCCAATCGGCAATACATTGAAACAGCATTCTGAAAGAAATAAATAGGAAATGAGCATTTAAAATAAGCCAGACATCAGGATCTTTATAGACAAAATAGTACTACAGACTATACCTATAGTGATCTTCAAGCATTTCACCCCATAAGTAGAAAAAACAATTTTCAATAGGCCTGTTTGTCCCCTTAACTTCACATGTGTCTGAGAAGGAAGGCATCCAATTTTCTGGCCTGGCCCTCCCTAGATCTATCCCCAGTATCAGAGATGTTGCTTTAATTATCTCATCACAAGACACCAATTAGCCTGCTTCCTGCTCAGCACAGTGTGGATGCGCCATCCCTTTCACTCCATGGGGGCCCGTATCTCGCTCTTTTCTATCTTGTGAGCCGGTAGTCCAACAGCTAAAAAGAATCTCACTGCCTGTTTCTTGGTAGCATATCAAGACAAAAATCTATCTATCTATATAAAAGACCAAGTGACCATCACAACTGAATGACCAGTCGCTATGATGTGCACTGACCACTAGAGGGCAGACACTCAATGCAGGAGCTGCTGCGGGATGGTCAGTGCACTCCCACAGCAAACTCCCATGGCCTTTCCCCTCAATCGCCGGCCAGGCTGAGGGACCCTTCCCATGCATGAATTCATGCACTGGGCCTCTAGCATTTGATAACAGCCATTTAGTAATTACACTGTAAGTAAAAAGAATATAAAAGTTACATACCTTCACCAGGGATAAGTCTATCTCAAGGACATTTGCAAGCTGGAAAATAAAATAAAAAACTGTTTTACATTGTTAGAATTATCAGCATATTACATGGTTGCAGTAGACACTAACTATAATCATCAACATTTTAAATTATGAACAGCTGGAACATTGAATAAATTTTGAAATCAGGACTTTCTTCTTTCCATATCTCTAAAATGTTTAAAGTAGTATGAATTCAGGTAATAACCTTAACAATTTAAGATACCTTCCTCTTTAATTTTATCTCATTTAAAATAAGAAAGACCTAAGAGCGAGCATAGTCTACAATCCTTTTAGTATATAGTTATGCGATACTTAAAGACAGGTACATTCTGAGAAATTCAACATTAGACACTTTCGTCTTGTGCGAACATCACAGAATGTACTTACAGCAACACAGAGGATACAGCCTCCTACTGTAATTGTGTGTGCTGTACCTTTACATCGCTGGCAGTACAAGTGGTTTGTTCACAGCAGCATCACCACAAACATGTGAGTAATTGAGTAATTGTAGTTTAAGCCCTACAGTTGGCTTTTCTTTTTGTAATTAAGTGCCTGGTTTAAGCTTTGATTGCAGGGGCTTACATTCCAAGGAAGTCTAACTGGAATAAACACATTGCCAGGCATTGGGCTGGATAAAGAGCGGCACCACCTCCTACCAGCCCATCCTTCCAGACTCCTGTATTTTAGATCTTAATTTCTTGACCATTTGGACTATTTGTTTTTTTCTGCCCACCCTCCCCAACCATCCCACCAACCAGCAGGTCCTTGTATATTCCAGTGATTAAAAGTAAGAAACTTGTTTCTTCAAAGTTTTCTATTGGATATTGCTGAAGAGCATTTTGCAAAATTGTAATAAGAACCACAAGGGTAGGCCCAGCAGTAACACTGGTTTAGAAAGGGGAAAGTCTGTGGAAAGTGCACAGGACTAGCTGACAGCATTACTATCCATAGATGGATACCAGCACAAAACAGTTCATTGTGCTATATGTGACTTTAGGAAGGCTGCCACATCACTAGGCAATAGAAAATTTCTCAGCTCCATTATAATCTTATGTGGCCACAGTCAAATACGTGGTCCCTCTCTCATGTTGTCTCTCATTTTGGAACAAGACTGTAAAGTCATATAAAAAGTTATTTACCAAGTTTTATATATGCAGAAGTAACTTAAGAATAGTGACTTAAGCATATTAACAGTCCATGATCTATTCATGAACAAGTTTTTAAAACATTTTAACCATAGCATTAAATTATACCTACTTTACACAAACTTAATTTATAATCTTGAGGTTAAATTCTTCATAAGATGTTGGTACACTCACCTCTGCAACATTAGTATGCTCATCTATTGAAACAAATATCTTATAGAGCAGAGTTTCAAAATAATCACCTTGCACTCGATTCATTACAAAACCTTCAAGAGGAGGAACTAAAATAAACAAAAATAGACTTTTCTCAGTTAAAATAATTTTATAAAACAAGAATGTGTAATTCGAATAGCTATTCAAAAAGAGAAACCTCTCACTTAAAAGACTAAATTCATCTTTTGATTTACCGTACTTCACCCACGCAACAAGACTCCTAAAGTTAAGGTCATGTACTACCCTGTCTACTCAGAGAAGAGTGATGATAGAGCATAAATCCTACAGACAGTAATTAATCCCCATGGACCTCTCAGCACTAGAGGCAGAGGAAGTGCTGGAAGTCACAGGCTTGGTAGCAAGGCCAGGGACTGCATTTAGAATGGGAAGGCAGCAGAGAGGACTGGGCTAAAGCAGAAAACAAAGGACTGACTTACTAGGTTACCCAAAAAACAGGTGGATGGAAAGTTTTGGCTCTCTGCCTTTCTCCCATCATGCCCACTCCATCCAGAGAAGAGGGAAACACATCTGTGTGACTGCCACCCATCTTCTACCAGCCATCTCTGGTGTAATTTGCTCTTTGGGGTTCTCTATTCTGTATCCTCCTCAGTGGGAAGAAAGTCAAGCCTTCCTCAGCACAAGACACTGCCCAATCCTGGCTCTCCACACTCACTAGTTCCCTCTCTTTGTCCAGATGCTCTAATCCAATGTAGTAGAGCGCTCTGCTCAGGCGATAACAGAGGCACTATGTTTCCCTTTACCCCATGGGCACATTTCCCTTGAAAAAAGTCCTGAGAAAGCAGAAGTGCTTAGACCATAGCAAAATTTGGATCTCCCTGTGTCCCTTGACCCTAACACCATCTAAATTATTCTCAACAGAGAAAAATCAGACAAAATTCAAGGGGCCCAAACGAAGACATCATGAAGAACCCACAATGTACATTTCAGGAGGGATTGTTCACTTCAGATCTAGAACATCATCTTCGAAGTTAGTGCTACCCATGGTTCCAGTCATCCAAATACTTTTAAGGATCTAAGGTTTCTTTATAGAAATATTTTAGAATTCTCATGTTTAATATAATTAATTCTTTTACTACACTCTCAGTTGTGTAACTATTAGTAATAACAAATATTTATTGAACACTTACTAAGTGCCAGACAACTGCCAGGGACTTTACATATACAATTTCATTCAATCCTCTTAACCTCATAAATTGTTCAATACCATACCCCTATTTTAAAGATGAGGAAACCACAGCACTGCGAGGTTAAAAATATACATCTAGGCAAAAAGAATGAGGGATATATTTGATAAGATATAGAGTAGTCTCTAATATATACTGCTTTTTTTAAAAAAAAAAAAAGTATGAGCTAGAATACATAATCTGTATAAAAATAAAACCACACACACAAAAAGATATATACATATATGCTATATGCTTAGTATACTTTTGGAAGAATATATAAAAACTTAACAATGGCTTCTGACTGGGGTGGGAAGCAGATGTTTTTATATTCTTTTGTAAACTTAGAATTTTATATCATAATTATTGCCTATTCAAAAAATATTAATAAAAAATATTTTTTAAAAGCACCTAGGAATAACCAAGCAAGTTATAAAGAAAAGATACAATGAAGGCCTGGCTATTATTAAAGGTTACTACTCTAAGTCACTGTAATGAAAATAATATGGTCCAAGAATAAAAACAAATAAGTGAAGAATAAAGGATATAATTAATCCAATATAGAGGGAAATTAAATATATGACAAAAGTTATACTTCCATTCAGTGGTAATGAGTTACTGAAAAAAATATGCTAGCATTTATCCAAATCTTATGGGTTATCCAATTGAAGAAAATTTAAGTTGGGCCCTTATTTTACATCACCTCGAAAAATAAATCCAAAACTACAGTTTTAAAAATAAATGACAAAGGTTTTTAAAAATTTTTGAGCTGTTTATATAACCTAGAAGAACTCTATCTAAGCATAACAGAAATCTAAATGCTCTAAGGAAAAGGTAGACATAAAATGTACAAGTATAAAATGTGATGATGGAATAAATGGATTTTATTTAGCAACAGACCCTTTCATAATTATTCTTGTCGAAGTATTTCTCTCCCCACATTTATTTGTTCCACCATTCACAGTACTTGTTTTTTTGTTGAAACATAGCTGGACTGCTTCCTTTGAAGTCACCTTCAGGTGTCTTTTGTGCTGAATTTGATGACTTCCATGTTATCAAACTGCTTTCCTTTCATGGGTTATTCCAATTTGGGGAACAGCCAGAGGTAACATGGTGACAGCAGTTATAATACCATGGGTCTTGTCTGTACCACCAAAACTTGCCAGATACTGTGTGAGCCATGGCAGAACATGACACTGTAATAGAGAAGCCATCCATTCAGCCCTTCTCTGATGCTTCCTTCAAAACTTAGAAATAACCTGAGCCAATACAATATTCAAACTATCAAAATGGACTGAAATGAACCAATAAAAGACCAATCTCTTTAGGTGGATCTCAGATGAGTCAGTCAGTTTATCAAATGAGATTAGGGACCACAGTAAAGCTTTTATATTTTCCAATGGTGACAGGAAGCCACTACCATCTCTGTCTTCCAGAAATTAATTTCTTGTCAAAATCTTTCAATTTTAAAATTAGTATTTTATTTGTTATAGCGCCCACTATACAAACCAGAATTAGTATTTCATTGAGTATTTTAGCTGTCTCCCAAGCTTAAAACAGAATTCATGTCTATACAAATGCGTTATTAAAGAATCATAACACATGCTAACACAAATGAAGATCAGTACACACTAGTGCATGATAACCAGTCAAGATTTAACACGGAAAGGCAGAGAGAAAAAAAATAAAAGGCTAATTTGAAAAAAAAAAAAAAAAAAAAAAAAGGATTCAATACTGATATGAGGAAGTATTTTTGTAGAAGCTCTATCATCAGCCAATTGTTAATAGTAAGGCCATTCCCTAGAATTTTTTTTGACACTTTATAATTGATCACACAAATATTAAATACCCTAGTATGATAAAAGATAACACAACAAGAATGCTGGAATATATACTTGTAACATATAAATTAAATGTAATAAGTGCTCCTACAAATTGGTAAGAAATCTAACCTATAGAAAAAGAGCTCCATCCTGTGTTCAAAAATGTTAACCACATCATTATTCTAGCAAAACATGGAAATAATCTAAATAACTAGCAATATGGCGATGATTTAATGCACTGATATACCACGTAAGTGTAGAATGAAATACACGAGTGCCTCAATATTGTTTTAAGTTGGGTAAAGTAGAAAGGGAGGAGAGGATGAAGATTAAAAAAATGGCAGTGACATGAAATATAATGCACAGATAAATGGAAATGGAGAATACGCAAGTCTATATTATTGATTATATATAAAAGCTGTGATACACTAAACAAGGACTAAAATGTGACCTAAATTTACAAAAACAATATTCTGATTTAGGATTGTGAGAAATTTATCTTAGATTTCTTTTACTTTAATATAGTATGTACACCAAATACTATAAAAATGAAAATAAGGAATAGAGAGTAATGAGAAAAAAGGGTTTCTTTGCAAAATTGTAACATCAAAGATCCTAGAATGATTTGTGTTTTACTTAATAGAGTAATAATTCTGTGCCCACAGCCATTAAAAAAAAAATAGAAAAATATTAGCATATGCTTACCTGCTATACAACTGTCATCGGATATTGGTACATCCAGATAAATAAATCCTTTATTATATAAACCTATAGAAGCAAAAGCACCTTCTTTTAGATGGAGTACTAAACATTTAAAAAAAACAAACACCTGATTCCTAATTTTCTGTAGTAAAAATTCATACAACCTAATACCATGTGAAAAAGTAAAATAGAAGAATTATAGTTTTCAAGTTTCACCTTCCCTCATATGCACAGAACTAAAAATTTTTCTATGATCCATCTGTATAAATTTCTAGTGGATGTAACTAATTATAGCCACAGTAGAAAACAAAGGACTATGGTCACATTTCACACAATAAGGAAATATTACTATTTAGGAAATATTACTATTTTTATCTAATTAATAAGTAATTGCTATTAATTATTGAAACCTTAAAACACATTTTTATGTTGACAAAAGACCATTTCTACTAACCACTTACTATGTACTACATTGTAATCTAGTGATCCAGAGAGCTGAGGGCCTGCATCGATGATCTTATCAATAGCGCATTTCTCAGGCAAAGTGCATATCTAAGAAAAGCAAAATATTTTTAATTAAGTTCTGTCCAAATTAACTAATCCATATCTCCTCAGATCTATTCATGTTTAAACCAATATTAAATGCCATTTGTTGAGTGAACATTTTTTTTTCATTTACCACTTCAGAACTCTAACAAAAAAGGTATGCACATAACCATCAATTAAGGTGCCAAAAGATGCTACCAACAGAACTCAGAAAACAAAGTAACTATAAATAACAATATTTGCTGGTAAGTAATCAATGTTCACTAATTTACTCACCTTCTTTGAATTAGAATCTGATTCATCTGTGATTCTGAACCTCTCAAAAATAAAACTGATTCAAACTCCACATGATTATTCTAAGTAAGAAGTTCATTATCTTATGTCATAGCTTGACAACTCTATTAGGAAATACTTATACTGAAACAAAATTCTAAGCCTTCCATTCATTTGACTTATCTGTCCTCTGGAGTAAAATGAAATACAAACAAATAAAAAATCTACATGCTCACTTACTTTTTTTCAGCCACACAGAGATATGACCAACCTGGTCTCTAGGGCCCTTTATCCATCACCCTATCCCTTCCCTGTACACCATCTCTTCTAAAATCCATAAGGCTCATATCAAATGTGGTCTGACCACCAACACCACCATTTCCTTTCATCTTGATACTATCCCCCTATCAAAGTACCACCACTTCACACAGTAATTAGCACAGTAATTAAGAACACAGGCTCCAGAGCAAACTGCCTGGGTTAAAATCCTGAACCTTTATTACCCCTATTAAAGGCTTGGTACATGAAATTTGAGCACAGGAGTGGGGTTGGGATCGGACCTAAAGTCAGACATCCCTCTCACATCTGAAACTGCTGCCCCCTAACTACTCGCCTGACTGCCTGATTGCCCCCTACTGCCCCCCTCTGCCGGCCTGGTCGCCCCTCACTGTCCCTCCCCCTGCCGGCCTGGTTTCCCCACACAACCTGCTGCTTGGTCGTTTGGTCACTCTCAGTCCGCCCCCCCACATCCCCCGCCAGCCTGGTTGCCCTACGTAGCCTGCTATTAGGTCATTACTGTGAGGGCATCCTGGACAATTTGCATATTACACTTTTATGAGTATAGATGACTTGAGCCATCTCTTCAATTCTCTGTTCACATTCCTTGTATGTGATATGGGGTACAAATCACACATACCTCTGAGGTTGTTATGAGCAACAAATTGGACAACATAAAAGCACTGGAATAGTGCCAGGTACATTTAAGTACAGAGCAAGTGCCAAAAGTGTTAGCTAATAAGACTATTGGTAGCTGCAGCATCACATCAATTTACCTGAAACTACTATCTAATTAAAACTCCCATACTGCACATGAATCAAGTCCCTCATTATTAAAGAATATCTTGGGAACCTACCAATATTCTAGTCTAATAAGGTTATTTAAATTTTTTATTTTAAGAAAACAAAATAGCATTACTTTTTCAAAAATTAGAGAAGTACAATGAAAAATAGTTTTAAAAATAAAAATAATTTATAAAACAACTACCTTTATGTCGTCTTCTGTGATATATCCAGCCTGCACCACCCACCACGCCTCTATGGAGATTTCTACCGGCTTTACTGGGAGAAGATCACGAGCTGTTTTCCTTCTGAAAAATTTCTGCAATAGTACAATTTGCAATTGGTCTAAGTTTACCACTTTCTTTTTTATCAATCCTATCTGAAGACTGTTTCTAACACACTAATAACTTTCTAAATTCTCATTTCTAAAATTTGTTTTTCTAGATACACTGAATGCAGAAAATAATCTCAAATTATTTTAAAATAAATTACCAGTCATTAAATCTGGATCTAAATCCAGACAAAAATGAAGCTCAGGATGTGAAAATGCATTTGGAAAAGTGTACTCCCTTCACCCACTAAGTGAACCCTGGGATTAGAATGAGCCAGAAAAAAGACCAGCAGAACAAAATTATTTTAAAAATAGCCCAGCCAGTGTGCGTCACTGGTTTAGTGTCAACTTATGAACTGGGAGGTCACAGTTTGGTTTCCTAGTCAGGGCACATGTATGGGTTGTGGGCAGGAGGAAGCTGATCAATGCTTCTCTCTCATCACTGATGTTCATTTCACTCTCCTTCCCTCCTTCCTCTGTAAAATCAATAAGAATATTAAAAAAATAAAAATAAACAAATAAACTGTATGTTCTATCCCTTCAATTGTTTTACTTAAATAATCATTTAAGAGACAGCCTAGAGCCGTGGTCCGAAAACTGCTCTTTGGTCCCTTGAGGGTGGCTCTTCCACAAAATACCACGGCCTGGGTGAGTCAATTTTGAAGAAGTGACATTAGAAGAAGTTTAAGTGTAAAAAATATGGCTCTCAAGAGAAATTTCAATCGTCGTACTGTTGATATTTGGCTCTGCTGACTAATGAGTTTGCCAACCACTGGCCTAAACAATACTAAGTTTTTGTACTGTTTCTGTATGAAGCATATTTTTCTCGATCAGAGAAATTACAATTCATTATTTCTAAAATTAAAAAATTAATCAGACTGTGATCAGGAGGACAAGAAATGAGAAAGCAAGGGAAATGACTAACTTACTTTTGACGATCTACACTGATTCATCAGATCGATGTACTGGTTTCTTCCTATGCCAAGAAGCCTTAGACCTGGAAGGAAGAGCCTGTCCTTTAATCACTTTCAATACACCTTGACCTGTCAGGACACTCAGTCTTTTAGGGAAAAAAACCTTGGCTTTTGTTCATCTTTTGATTATTGGTTGGCAATATCAAATTAAAAGGAATTCTTCAAACAGAATATAAAAGAAAATGAAACTCAGAGAAATGAATTCAAATAAACACTTCTGACAATGCTAAATGAGAACATTTTTAAAAGCAGAAGTCCTCCCAATTTCAGGAAGTCAAAGTGTACTTATCAGCAAAAGTTTCTTCTTATACAACAGAACTATGTCCCATTTCAAATATTATACACTTCATTTAAAATAAGCATAATAGAACACCAGCAAATTGTTAGTTATAATTGTGTATCATGCTGTAAAAACATTACATACAAGTTTGTTTTACACAACACAGCCAAAGTATCGGGAAGAACTTCATTCTCTATAAATATATACACTAGTTCCATTTTTCTGATTTTAACACTCCAAAATATTCTTCTTAGACATTTAGACTAAATCTTACTCTTGACTTGTATCAACAATGATGCTTACTGTTCTCATCTTTCAAGTGTTTCAGGTTAAAAACACACATTACGATACTGACACAACAGCATGCATACACAAGGACACACTAAACATTACACTTCAGCATGATTAAATACTTACAGTCAGCAGCAGTAAAGTTGGGCAGGGAATCATAACTTTTCTCACTGTTCATAATATCCTTTTTAAAGAAAAAAAATTTTAAATGTAAAATGTCCATAGATAAAAACATGTGTCTAAACACGTAGTTCTATAGCAAAAAAAAAAAAAAAAAAAGTAACAATAACTATTACATGAAGCACTGAGATCAGAGTTTGGCAACCTAAAGCATGTATGCCACACAGCAGCACTGACCACCTGGCCTCCCCACCTAATAACTGAAGGCCAGGCTTTGGGTCCGGGTTCCTCACAGCACTCTCTATGAATGCCTTGAAACTTCTGCCCTGTGGAAGCTAAGCTTACCTCTAGGAAAGCTCAGGATTCCAGCCTCTCTACACCTCATGCCTTATCCTAGACTCTTACCCTGACAAAAGGCCACGCAATGTGTCACAGCTCCATCAACACACATCTAAAACATGTACTACCAGCAAAGTGTTTGACCACACAGTCATCTCTGCTCCCAGAAGTCCCAATCAGCTGTAGAGTTGAGGATCCAGCTCTTTCCAACTCCCATCTGCTTTTTAAACCAACTGTTTACTCTGGAGATAACGCCCATTTTCAACCCAAAAGCTATTACTAAAGGTGTAAGAACAGAAATCAGCAGCAAGCACATGGACATAACTGAAAGCTGGTAAGTGGGACAAAACTTCCCTCTCTATCTCCCCAAACCTGTGGACAACACCAGAAATATAGCCAGAGAAGCAACAACGATTCTACTCACTGATTAGCAGCCACCTCCATCATGCTACTCTGGTTCTCAGGAAAGGGACTGACAGAAACCGAGGCTGGCAGGCCTCAAGCTTTACTTTGTATTTCCTCCAAAATAAGGACACAGGAGACGGGGACGTAGAAGTGCCCAAGAATAAGGACATAAACAGAGGGAGCAAACCTCACTATTACTATAGGTGCCTATCTCCTTTAGCTCTAGGCTTCTCTCTGTTCTTAAAGTGGCGAATGAGCACAAAATAGTAGCACTCAACTATAATCAAGCAGCAAATGAATACTAGATAAATGATGCCAGTCTTTACAAAAAGCTCAGTTTTAAAAAGTATATAACTGGTATTTACAGTTATTCAACAGAGGCCTAAAAACTGCCTTTGGAAAAAGGCTAACAGTCTAACTCTGAAGCTAATAATCTGAAGTTAATAATTACAAAAAGATTAGCAGTCTGACACATTATGTAACACTAGATCTATATCATCATTTATTGTTGCTATAGTTAATAGCTAAATGCATTAAGTTTCTCTGAGCTTAATATTTAATCTGTCACTCACATTTTTAACTTTAGTTATGCATTACATGAAATAAATGTTATACAAACTCTGTTAACATAAATGCCTGATTGATGTTATTTATATATATATATATATATATATATATATATATATATATATATATATATATGACTAATATGCAAAGTGTCCCTACAGGAGTTCGACGGGGAGTTCTATAGCTCGGTATGATGTGCGCTGACCACCAGGGGGCAGCAAGGAATGAAGGAAGGCCCTGGACAGCAGCCGAAGGCCCCGATCAGCCCTAATTGCCGGCCAAGCCTTGGGATCCTACACATGCATAAATTTCAGGCCCCAGGCCTCTAGTAATAGCATAAAAAAGAACAGCCCTAGCTGGTTTGGCTCAGTGGATAGAGTGTCAGCTTGCAGTCAGCTTGCAGACTGAAGGGTCTCAGGTTCAATTCCAGTCAAGAGCACATGCCAGGGTTGCAGGCTCAGTCCTCAGTGGGGTTGTGCAGGAGGCTGCCAATCAATGATTCTCTCTCATCATTGATGTTTCTCTCTCTCTTTCTCTCTTTCTCTCTCTCTCTCTCTCTCTCTCTCTCTCTCTCTCTCTCTTCCCCTTCCTCTCTGAATCAATTAAAAAAAAATACATTTTTTAAAAGAACAAATAAAAATAGATACTGTGAAAATATTGATAATGACAACTACAGTGGAACCTCGATTCTTGAACTTAATTAGTTCTAGAAGGCTGTTCAAGATACAATTTGTTCAAAAATTGAATCATTTTTTCCCATTAAAAAAGTAAATTGAATTAATTTATTCCAGACCCCCAAATGATTCCACTTTAACCTTGCTAGTATACACTACATGCCTAATGTACTGTTTAATTTATAAACAAACACTTTCTTAAAGTTATCAAACCAACCCCTCCGAGCCTTATACAAATCACTGTCAGCACTCTTTCCAGGGCACCTTTCCAGAGGACAGTATGCCGCCTCTCGCTGTCCCTGGCTAAGTCAGCAACAGCTTCTCTACCTCTTCAATTGCCTGTGATCATTGTTTCTTTCACACCATTAGCACTCTTGATGGTCTGTTTATGTTTTAAAATTGTGCTAATTGTTCCTTTAGCTAGCAACAAAAACACAAAAATATTCACAGCACAATTTCGTGAGATAAGACTCATACTGGCATTCTCTCCTTTGTTTGTGGCCTGAGAGATGCTTTTTGTCATGCTGATACATCATGAAAGGTTTGTCACATCCAAAACCAAAGTTTGTTCAATCGAGACCTTTTTCTGTGAACAACTTGGTCACAACTTGACCGAGAACTGAATTGTTTGAGATGGGAGACTTTTGAGATGTGAGGTTTGACTGTTCTTCTACAAGTGTGGCTAAAACAGTTAACTTGTAACCATCAGATCTTCTTACATTATAAACTCAGAAAAAAATGTCCAATGTTGCAAGAGCTGCAAAGCTGGTCATCTGCAAAGTGTGTCTGACGTGGTCCCATCCCATTCCTAACGGTACAGATACACAGTAAACTCACCTCCATAATCCCAGTATAGTATGAAAATGGTGTTATCCTCAGGCCCTTCACCATAATATCTGATAAATGGTAAGGGTACAGCATGAGATGGTCTCGACTGTACTTTAGTAGTTCCTCATAGTACCTGCGTTCATCTTTCTTGACATGTTTAACTGAGGAAAAGAAGGAAATTCTTGATTTTTTCACATGTCTTATACTTACATATAATTACAAATGCAATGAGAAATACTTTACAAATCAATATTAATTAAAAAGTATATAAACTGGAAGAAAATAAATAAAATAAGTTGGAACAAAGAAACATTATACCACAAGAAATATATAAGTACTAATGCACAATATATATAAATAAAATGTATAATAGAACAGATAAATACCAAATCAAAAAGTAAAGAAAGTAAGCATGGAATGTCTCCCAAAAAAAGGTATAAAACATAATCTATAATCTATCCAAACCCTTACTATGTCACTTTACAAGATAGCCAAACTGAATGATAGTTTTTTATAAAATGAAGTCTATTTTTAAAAATTATTTGTTGGTTTTTGTGATTTAAATGTAAAAAGACATCTGACTTCCATGGAATGAGTTTAAAAAGAAAACCTCTCTCTGAAATACTTTATTTAAAATAAGAAGAATACCTAGAAGGGAAGACCAGCAGAACAATATATTAAACTGATCAGTAACCTGACAAATAAAAACATGAAACTAACTGTGTTTTAAAAGTATTCTAATTATTATAGGAGTTTTCATTAAAGTTATATTATTTGGAAAACTTACAGAGACAAAAACAAACTCAAAGTAAAAAATTATTAGAACTAATATACTTCTGTTCTAGCATGTTTTCTTACCTAAGGTAAAAAGAGGGCATTTGAATCAAGACTAATATTCTATAGGTCAAACAAATCAACTAACAATACTCTGAAAAATGTTTCATCAGATTTAGGAAGAAAAATTTACTTGCTAATGCAAATTGTTCGGTGGAATGGGTCAGTATAGTTTCTTAAAGTCTGCACATGGAATAATTTCAGTACTATAAAATATGTATTGAAAATATAGGATTTATGAAATAATTCAGCAACAGTCAATTCCATCTCAATGTAAAAATATCTCTACTTACCTAAGTTATTTCTATATCGTAACTGATTGCGGATGCTGTACAGGACAACCTGCTTTTCATATTCCCTCTGTGAATTTCCAAGACTCTAAAAAAATTTCAAATAGATTTAAAATAGCTTCTAAACGATAGTACTTTTTCCCCATAAGATTTCAAAACAATGTCCCCTAACTTTATCTGGAATTAAACTTTCCAGAACAGAATAGAAAAGACTTTCTTAAATATTATACTACTAAATTTCTGCTATGGTTTTAGAGCAAACTTTCAATGTGTTTATTTCCAGTCTGCTATTCTAAAAGGACTTACGAAAATTATCTGAAGTATTTCACATAAAATAAAAGAGCAGTTTGAGAGCATAATTTCACTTAACTAAGCACTAAGTTCTACTTATAAAGATTTCCTTACCTACCTGTCCCCAATTTAACACCGTTGGGTGAATGGATGGATGGTTTCTTGCACCTACATTTATTTAAATTTAAGAATGACAACAGACCCTTTCTGATATTTTTAGCTGAGGGATATGACTATTAAGATTTCTGGAGAATGTACTTTCAAATGTACCTCTAAATTTAAGATCACTTCTTTAAAACATCATTTCCTTATGATTTTATTAGAAAACATTTAGACACTTTAAGAATTCCAATATATTGGAATGATCAAAAAACTCTTTCCAGCTGTGCACTTAGTATTTTAGGCTCAAAGTTGGTTCTCATGAAAGCAAAGAATATGTTTGCCTGATTATAATCAAATTATATTCAATGTGTAACCATAAACTTAATTCAATATGTGATTGCTATACTTCTTCTAATTATTAGGTATAATCCTTCCGATGTGCTATAAAATAAAATTAGACATCTTAGGAAACTAACAACAGAAAGATCAGAGGGTTTAGTTATTATACGTCCTACTCACAGGTTTTTAAAAGCCCAGGTAAACATCCATACACATACTTTCATTTAAGTCAATCTTAATAAAACAGATGAAACTCACATCTAATAAACTGGCAAATAATTGGAACCCTTGGTGGATAGTATCTTAAGAAAAAAGAGGTGATGTGAGAAAACTAAAAATCTTTCTTCCTGAAACTAGATTATTTATCACAGCTTAAAACACAACTCACTCTATTGTCGGAATGTATGTGCTGATTATGTAACTCCAGAAGAAAAACTGTAACTCAAGCCACTCATATAAAATATAAGGGTCCATTATTTATAAGCTAATTAGAAAGTGCATTATCTATTAAACATCTAAGACTTTGAACTAGTCATTAATGACTGGTCCTGATCAATTCATGTGTGTGCACACACATACCTGAGAACTACATTCACAGTTGATTTTACTCTTCACTGCCCACTACATAAAATATAACTGCTTTGTGCATAAAGATTCTTTGGCTTCTCTCCTACTCCTACCCCAAATTTCCCATCATTCACATTTTAAAACACTGTTGCCACTGCAGGAGGCAACTAAAGAAAGCTCATTTTACTCTCAGAGAGCGCTGACCCTGCAGAAATACTGACCGGTCTAACAAATGGAGTTGGGCTGCATAGAAAAGGATCCTAACAGATGAAGGTGCAACAGAGGGACTGGCCATAACATACCCACCATCAGATGTTCCTACAAACCCCACCTCAATGTGCAACTCAAAAAAAACAAAAAACAAAAAAAAAATTTTTTTTAATTGACCCTTTTGGGATTATACAGAACCTCATCATAAGATTTAAAATAAAATAACTATGAATTGGTTTAAACAATGAATACAAGATACTGGTAAACTTACTTTTCAAATCCTGAAATAATGGCCCTATCCACAACTTTTTGTGTTTTTTTTTTCAAGTCTAGTATGACCCATAACCCATAAAATATTTCATCTCATCCATATAAAAAACAACCGTTTTGAAACAATAGTTTGAAATAAACAATTTTTTAACAATCTGAATCCCTTTCCTCCAGCTTTCAGAACCGGAAAATGAGTCATTTTCAAATTAAACTTATCAGAAGTTGCTGGAAACTTTATCAAAGTACTTAGTATTTCTCTAATGCCAAATCCAAATCCTTTTCACAAGGAACACCCTCCCCACCCCCCACTTTTAAGTTGCCTGAGCTTTAATTCAGCTCCTGGGGAAAGCTCTCAGGCTAATGCCATCATTCATTCACTCCAAATATATTTACTAAAACCTAAATACACATAGGTGCTAAAAATACCAAAGCAAAACAAGTAACGAAATGAGGAAATGCTCTATAGTGGGCTAAGTGCTCTCGGAGTGGAGAAATAGTGCCGTGGTGACTGATCTGAGGGTCCACTGATCCAGATTTCGGTCAGCGACCCCTTCCTGGAGGAGTTAGTATCTGAGATTTACCAAGAAGCTACCAGTAAGTCTCCAGGAGGCGGGCAGTGAGAGAACTGGGGCTGTGTTTTAGAAAGCTCACTCCAGCGTAGTGTGAAGAATGGCTGGGAGGGTCCCATTCTGAGGGCAAGACACAGAGAGAGAAAGCTGATGCAGCCAGCCTGGGGGAGCCAGCCTAGGGAAACTCTGCGACGGTGTACCTGTGCAGGTGGGGTTTGCAATGCCTTCTGCAAGTGGAACTTATCCTAAGCTCAACAGCTTTTCTCTTCAGTGCTCTTACCAAAAAAGTTTTCAAATTTAATATCACATTTGTACCTAATTTTAAGTGTTCTGAAATTACTTTTAATAGTCATGCCTAAGGTTTAGAAATGTTTTTACCAATATTAATTAAGGCCAGTTACTCACGTTGGACATAACCTTCCATTATACTACATTTATTTTTGTGAAAGGAAGAGCAGAGGGAAAAAATGGAAACAAAGGAAAGGACTGTTGGTTCTTCCGATATGCCACAAAACCCTAAGGAACAAAAGTGTCCACCAGAGCCTTCACTCACTCTTAACAGGAGAAACTTACTCCCTCAGATTAGACCTTTCTTTTTCCAGGTCAAGCTAAGAACTACACGGGCGGCCACTGACAACCAAGACTTCTGAGTTCCCTAAATGTATCCTTCCACTTTTCCACTTTCTTGAAATCTTGAAGTGAAAGTATTTTCTCTGCCACACGATGGATATCCAAACCTTAAATTATTCATTTCCTAGAACTAAGTCTCCAAGCTGGGAGAGGAGGCAGAGTAATAATCCTTCCACAATCGCCACCCCTCTCCCGAATTTTCCAATGGGACTGCCCAGCACCAATGGAAACAGAACTTCACTCTCAGCCCAGTGGAAGGCCAATCTAGGATCGGAGAAACAGTGGCTCGTCTATAGCACCTACGCTACCTTCGTATGATTTTACACCACCTGCCATGTTCTATGTCTATTCACCTACGACTTTTTTTTTTTTTTTTTTTTTTTTTTTTTTTTTTTTTTTTACTAAAATGCAAGCTCCGTGAAGCAGGCTCTGTCTTCAACAGGGCATGGCATGCAGTAGGTGTTCAATAAATACATTAAACAACCGACTAAAAATTAACCTCAAGCATTTGAGATTTAACTCTCAAAACCTCTCTTGTGGAAACGTCTCTTATAAACCCATCTTGTTCATGAGGATAAAGTCAAACAAACAAAAAAAATCTGGCTGACTGCTTCTTCAGCTCACCTGCTACCAACCCCACGCACACAGAAGACCCGGATCCCTATCTGCGCCTCCAACGCCCGTGACGCGAGGTCAACCGCTTCTCTCCAAACACGCTTCCACTCGTCCTTCGGAAATGACCTGCCCGCTCCCTGGAAGATCTTTATTCCCGCCTTTACTCGTCCTTTGGGGCCCCCGGTACACAGCCTCGCGACCACTCCCTGGACCAGGTCTGTCTCTCTTCCTCCCCAGGGAATATGTTTATATAAACACACAGGTAGGTCAGAGTTGCTGTCACCTGTAAGGAATTCGCTGGCTTCCCCGCGTCCCTTTCCCGCGCCCTCAAGCTCCGGAGGTCAGTGTTTCCAATCTGTTTCGCGGGCGCCTCGCCCGATGCTTAGGTAAGTGGAGGCTCCCAGCACCAGCGCCAGGCGAGCCCAGAGTGCGATCCCATCTCATCCCACACCTTTCCGCCTCGGCCTGGCTGCCTCGGCGGCCCCCGAGCCGCCCCCGCCTCATCCCGGGGCCCCTGGGTTTCCCCAGACCCCGGCGGGGGGACGGGCGGGAGTCAGCCGGGAGCCGCCAGCCCCGGCCCCGCGGGCGGGCGGGCGCAGCGAGCGTGTGCGGCGCGGCGGGGCCCGGCCCCCGGGGGCGGCCGTACCTGCCTCACGTTGGCCGGCAACTTGCTCCAGGGGTAGTTGTGTCGGATGTGGAACTCCACGTCTATGTTCATGGTGCCCCGAGCCCCGGCCGGCGGGGGCGTTCCGGCCCGCGGCTGGCACGACGCCTCCCGCCTCCCGCCTCCCGCCCTCGGCCTGTCCGGGGAGCCCGCGCTCACACGGCCGACGGCCGGCTCAGCCCCATGGCCAGGGCTCCCGACGGCTCGGCGGCGCGGCCGGGGCCAAGGGGCACGGGAGCAGCAGCCGGGGGGGACGGGCACGGGGAAACCTTGGCAGCTTCAAGTTTCTTCCTAGTTTCGCCCGCCGGAAATGGCTGTGGGCGTGCGTCACTTCCGGCCGCTGGCGCGAGGCCGAAGGGGCGGGGCTCCAGGCTGGCCTCAGGCCCCGCCCCCTGTATTGCGGGGCGGGGCTTCGAGGTGAGGTCCAGAGGTGCCCGGGTACCTGTGCCCCTACCCAGGCCCTTCACCGCCTCCCGCAGTCACTTTCCGGATGAACCCAAATAGGCGCTTGGGTTGGCGCTGCCGCTGTTGGGTGACCCACTTGCCCCCAAATGCGAACCCAGGTGGCCCAAGAACCGGCGATTTCAGGAGAGATTTGAGAAGGAGGGGTCATGGCTGGTTTCAAATAGGGCAAGAGCAGGGAGCCCCCAGAGGCCTTCTCCACAGCCAGCCCCAGGCCTGGACCTCTGGGCACCACCACCTTGTGAGTTCCTAAGTCAGAGCTTGACCCACAATTTTAGTGAGAAGTTGGGAAGTAGCAGAGCAAAGGTCTGGTGACCTTTCATCCCTCCCAGGCAGGAGCTGAATCTTGTGGAAGAGAAACTTTGGGACCTGCTTCAAACAAAGATCCAAATTCTGGCGATGTAGAGAGATCCAGGGAGCTGAGAATGTAAACAAGCTGGTGCTGGTAAGTGAGGGCGGCACAAAGGGAACCCGGGAGATAAAGACCCTTGCAGGCAGTCTCTTGGTTCCTGCTTTCTTCTGCTCTCTCCATACAGAGGCCTCCAGAGTCACTTAGTAAAGGCAGAAATCCAGACTATGGCTTAGTTTCAGTTCTAGAGAGATGCTTGGGAACAATTTCTTCCAGAATTTGTTTCACTGGCTTAGCAAACAGCATTGTTACCGGCAACAACGAGAGACAAGCTCAGTATTTTTGTAACTATTTTTCAATTTTAAACAATATTGTTGTTTTTTATACATGGACACTTGTATGCTCAGGAACTTTTATAAGATACCTAGTCCACATCTCAGCAGCTGACCAGTCTGACTTGTGTCTGATCGGTTGAAACAAATGTAGTCCACACTCCCCTTGTATAGATGTATTGGTCTGAGGTTATCCTATATAATAAAAGGCTAATATGCAAATAGACCAAACAGAACAACTGAACAACCAGTCACTATGATGTGCGCCGACCACTGGGGGCACAGTGGAACATCATGGGTGTTGGCAGCAGGCAGCAGAGCAGCGGATATGGTGGGTGTTAGCCCCGATGGGATGGTGGAGCAGGTGAGTAGGGATGCCAGATCGAGGCAGAGTGCTGGTTGCTGTCACTGGGGCAAGCCTCTGGTGGTTACTGAAAATTCTTTACTCCTGTGCACTGCAGTCCCAACCACTGCCGGCACCGGCCCCAATTGCTTCGCACCGTCAGCAGTTACGAGCGGGGTCAGCACCATCAGAGAGTGGGAGTGGCGGTATTGGGAGCGGAGCTGCCAGCAGACAGGAAACCGGGGGCCATGGAGGGAGAGGCTGGGCAGGGGCTCAGAGGATGGGCCAAGATTCACCCCTGTGCCCACAGCAGCCTTGCAGCCCACAGTTCCTTTCAAGGTGCAAACATTTGTGCACTGGGCCCCTAGTCCAACTATAAGAGCCCACAGTGAAGTGCTTTGAATGCTGTGTTTACAGACTTTCATCATCAGAGCTAAAGTTAAAAAAACTCTGACCATGAGGCGTTTATTCAACCAATATTGATTTCCTCTCTGCTATGTATAAAGCCCTTGACTTGCAATAGATTGTTGTTCCTCACAACCTTAGGAAGGAATAGCACTATTCCTATTCTGATTTAACAGAGGAAGAAACAGCTTGGCAGGGCAGCCCGACGTGCTGGTGAGATCACACAGGTGGTAGTGACAGAGCCAAGCCGAAACCCAAAGCTGCCTGATGGCAGAGCCGTCCTTTTAATTCCTCCAGCCAGGCTCTCCCTGAATTGCCCTGCCTCTGGTTCCAGTTCAGACAATGTTCACTTGAAGTCAACAACACAAGTCTCCCTCAAAGATCATGTTTAATACTTCTAAGTATAGAACCCATATTCCTCCAAAGTCTAACTTTGATTTAATGCAATGTAAGTAACAACAAAAATGAAAGTCAACATATTATTAAACAACGCTTTTTAGCTAATTATAACAGTTAAACAGACAAACTTCTGCTACATTCACCTTTTTTATCAACAAATATTGAAGATAATGTGGATACATCAAGAACTATAAACGTAGATGGGACATGGTGGAGATGAACTCCCGCAGAAGCCGTAAGACAAGGACCTTTGAAAAGTGGGCCAGGAAAAGAAAAGACCCTGACTTCGTAGTTACAATAGAAAGAATGAAAATAGGAAGACTTTAACTTAGTGAGTAGCCGAGAGAGGCAGAATTTGAAGGAGGAAATGGTAATGGGTCAAAGCTAAGTGTGGGAAGAATTCAAATGACAAGCCCCTCAGAATAGAATCTGGTGACAGAGTTTGGCTTATGAAAACTGTTAGAGTGGGAATTTTTGATTCAGAAAAGGGGGGTTTGGGTGCTTTGGTGGGGAGAGCAGGGAGAGCCAGAGAGGCCGTGGACTCTGCCCCAGATAGAATTGTCCGTGCTGACACCAGGCCAGACCTTGAGATAGGGTCTCATGGCCCCTTCCCAGCATGTAGGCCTTCTTTCACAGATCACTGTCAGCTTTCTGAAGAACAGGGTGACCCTGTGAATAACATGGTCATCAATGGCATGATCCTGATGTTGCTTGGGAAAACTTTTGTCTTGGGTTGCTTGTTCTGCAAAAACAGGATGTCATTAATGTGCTTAAAAGTGGTCCTGCACAAAGGGTCGGGGCTGCTCTCTGGACTCCCTGTGTGGAGAAAGATAGAGCAGTCGCCGGCTGACTGGCCAGCTGGTTGGCCGGTTGGCCAGCTGGCCAGCTAATAAAGGCTCCCTAAATTTTAATTTGGTCTGGACTCCAGTGGTCGTTCACTCATGTTCACTTCACAACAAAAACCAGGATGCTCATTAAAGTGCTGATCTGCCTCGTTTCCCCCAAGGTGACCTGTCTTTGAGAGCTTGGAAAACAAAGCAGTTCAGAGAGACAACAGGTCAACCTACAGGGGTCAGGACAGGACTGCTCCCTCAAACCGCGGGAAGCACAAACAACTGCTCGTTGGTAAACAGTAATGACTATCCTTTTAGGTCCCAGACTCAGGCCCCGGCTATTTCTGCTTCATTAGCCCTTTCCTTTTCAGCTTCCAGAGGGGTCAGAAGCTGCAGCGTGTGAGAGGCCCTTTCCCAGCAGCTGCCATGCAAATGAGCTTGTGGGTGAACCCTGTGTTCATAACTTCAAGGGCAACGAGATTCAATCTTATCTGACTTTACCAATGCAGACTAAGGAAAATTACCCAAATGGGCAGGCTGCCCTTCGGACAGACTACAGAACTGTTTCATTCCTGAAATTCCAACAGAAATAGTGAGCAGAAACAATCTGAATATAGGGAGCTTTCTGGTGATCTGATTTCACAGATTCCAGAATATCTCTTTGTGTGTTATATAGAATAACAACACCCGAAAGATGTCTATATATGCCAAGACTATGTTCCAACTCATGGCAAAGGGAACGTTTCAGATGTGATTATGTTAAATTTTAAGATGGGGAGATTATCCTAGATTATGTGAGTGGGTTCAATGTAACCACTGGGTCCTTATGAAAGGGAGGCTGGGGGGCCAGAGTCAGAGACGGAGATGTGACAATGACGCAGAGGTCAGAGTGACTTCTGGCCACAAGGCAAGGTATGTGGGCAGTTTCCTGGAGCTGGAAAAAGAAAGAGATTTGCTCCCAGATCACGACTCTGCCAACTCATTTTGGATTTCTGATCTCCAGAACACAAAGTTAAGAAATTTGGGTCATTTTAAGTCACTAGATTTGCAGCAATGTGTTATGGCAGCCATAGGAAATTAACATACTCCCCCCACCAATAAACTACTCCAACACCCCAACAGCTGAGGCATTAAACTTCATAATTAAATCACTATAATTTAAATGTAAATCTCTGTAGGAGGAATAATAGCTCTTTCACCTTATTGTGTGCTTTTTTTGGTTTGCTTGCTTGTTTTGTGGAATTTTTTTTTGAGGAGGTGAGTATATATGAACTATCGCATCCTATTCTGAAAGTTTGAAAGAGGAAGAACTCGGGATGAGATGAGACCAGAGAAGTTCCTGTAGAGGAGGCGATGATGTCTAGAGAAAAGAAAGGGGAGGAAGCCACTGGAGACATTTTCTGTTTCACAATTTTGCCTGGGCTTGACCTTGGCCCTGGGTTTCCCACATGCATTGCTCTCTCTCAAGAACCAATTTCCCACATGCATTGCTCTCTCTCATGAACCAATTCACTGCCTCCTGATGCTCAACACCATTGTTTCCACCTGACAGGCTTTTGCCCTTGCTGTTCCATTGGCATTTTTTTAAAATTGTTTTTATTGATTTTTAGAGACAGAGAGGAAGGGAGAGGGAGACAGAGAGGGAAAAACATCCATTGGTTGCCTCCTGGTTGAGTCCTGACCAGGACCTTTTGATGCATGGACCACACTCAACCAACAGAGACATACATACTGGCCAGGATGCTGTTCCTTTGACCTTGAATGCAAGCTTTTCCTTAGACCTTTGCATAGCGGGCTTCCTTTATTCCACCAATTGTCATTTAACGGGGCCCTCTCCAACTACTTTGTCCAACCTCCCCACTCCTCCTCCCCCTCTGTCTAACACATCACCTTTGTTTATTTTCTTTGCTGCAAGGAGTCACTTTCTGACATTATCCTGTTTGGTTTCTTATCTGTGGCCTGTCTCCACAGCAAGAATGTAATCTCCGAGGAGGAAGGACCTTGTCTGTCTCGTTCATCAGTCTATCTCCAGGATTTAGACTCTTGCCTTGCACAAGGTAAATACCACTGAGTGCACTGAATGAGTGAACTAGTTATATGACACCTGAGCTCTGAAAGGTCACCTTCTGAGTTCTCTTCCCTGACCACTTTATTCAAAAGTGTAACACAGCTCCAGTCCTCCTCAGCTGCTTGCCCTGCATAATTTTTCTTCATAGCACGTATTACCATCTTATTGGGTTTAATAATTTACATCATTTTTAGAATTATTTATCCTCCCTGTCAGACTGGAAGTGCCCTGAGGTAGGGGTTTTGCCTGTTTTGCTCTCTGCTGTGCCCTTAAGCTTAGAACAAGACCTAGTAGTCACTAGGTAAATATTGAATGAATGGATTAATGAATGAATAGATGGGGCAGAGAGAGTAGAATTCTCATAAAAATCCAGATTTGGGAATTCTCTTGAAAATGTGGAAAACCCCACAGCATCATACCCCTTTCCCAGAAGACAGGAGCTGAGGATGGACCGCTGGCTAAGACAGAACAGGGATTTTCTCAGGGTCCACATTCTGCTTGACTCGCACCACCTCTGTATGGACGCTGTCTGTTGTGAAAACCATCTCGCTTGCTCTGGGTTTATTTTGGAGCAGAGAAATATTTCTGTGCCCTTGTCTCTGTTCCACCAATTGTCATTTAGTGTGGAAATGAAGGCCAGACTAAGGTGCCCAGCCATCCATCCTCTCTTGCACTATACACTTCAAAAATACATTTGCAATTCCCTAAACATGCCACACTTTGGGTCTTTGCATACAGAGAACTCCTCTCTGAATGCCTTTCCCTACTTCTCTACATGGAAAACTCCTCCTCCTAAATCTGTGAATGGAATCCTGAAGAATCAGGAGCTGAGGTTGGAGAGGTGAGAAGGGGGAAGGTCACGTGGGACCATTTTTCCTACATAAAGGAGTTTCCAGGGGTTTCTCTTTTCTGCAAATGGTAGGAAACAACAAAGAATCATAAGCCTGTTTCAGAGAGAGGCAGAGAGATCTTCTTGCCATAGAGCCTGTGAAAAATTAATACTATATATTTATATATAATATGGATAATGTGAAAGTCCTGCCATCTGAAGTCAGTCTGTATTTAGAACATTTGTGGCCTGCAGTAGAAATGAACTCTCCGGTGTCAAGCCACATCACCTCCACTCAAATGCTGAACCACTGCAATACTCAAGGTGCCCACGAGGGGATGATCTCACACAACATTTCTTGACCTAAAATGGCAAGCTCTCCATACCCCGGCCCCAACAATCTCCGCGTGCGGGGGGGGGGGGGGGGGGGGGGCGGCTCCCCCCTTTTCTATTGACTTTTATCCAAACCATTCTCTCAGGCCTTAAAGTCCTTGAAATTCTTTCTTTAATTTGTCTTTAACGTCTGATAGCACCAAATACGGTTAGTTCTTCCTTGGAAAATGATGCCTTCAGGACTGCTGGGCAGGGGTCCAGCTGAGGTTTATACAATCTCAGGGTCATCATTGAGAACTGAAGTTTTTTTGGGTTTTTTTTTTTTGCCCTCTGGTAGCTCAGGTAGGTGGGACAAATCAGTCAGCTACAAAGCATGATTTATCCTTACTTGAATATGTTTTCACAGTATCCATGATGAGGAGTAGAATCACATTTTGAGTGAATGGAACCTGTGCATTCTACAGGGAGTATTCAATTTTTTATTTTAAAAGAGAGTAGACTACACAGGTAAAAGGAACGAGGTTATGGAAACCTCCAGAAGCAAGGAAGCAGCTGGAGAGTTCCTCTATTTTTTTTCTCCATTATTTTATTAATTTAAGTAAGTAGATAAAATATACAATAAAAATGTTAATGCCAGGTGTTTTTGTTTTGTTTTTAATTGGGGGAGAAGGTAGTCTTAGAAGAATGAGAATCATTCGAGAAGTTTTTAAACTACCAATATCCAGGCCTCACACCAGAGCAAGTTTACCAGAATTCCTCAGGTGGGATCCAGGTATTTTTTACTTTTGTTTTTTAGAGAGAGTGGAAGGGATTGGGGGTGGGGGTGTGAGAAACATCGATATGAGAGTGACACATCAATCAGCTGCCACCCACACACATCCCATCCTAGACCAGGATCAGGCCTGCAACCCAGCTGCATACCCTTGATGGGGAGCTGTTACCTGAACCCTTCAATCATAGATTGGTGCTCTAACCACTGAGCAACCGTCCAGAATAGTATGCATATTTTTGAAATATACCTAGGCAATTCAAGGCACAACAAGGGTTGACAACCACTTACTAGGCTTCTTCTGGCGCTATGTACTCAATAAGCATTTGTTGAAATGAATTTGTAAAATGAGGGGTTTGAACCAAGATATCTTCTAGCCGGGACCAGTTTGGCTCAATGGATAGAGCGTCGGCTTGGGGACTGAAGGGTCCCGGGTTCGATACCAGTCAAGGGCATGTACCTTGGTTGCGGGCATATCCCCAGTAGGGGGTGTGCAAGAGGCAGCTGATCGATGACTCTCTCTCATCGATGTTTCTAACTCTGTATCTCCCTCCCTTCCTCTCTGTACAAAATCAATAAAATATATATTTAAAAAAGAAACACAAAAAAAAACCAAAGATATCTTCTAATGTTCTTTCTAACTCTATAATGATAATTATGCAGACAACTATAATACATTTTTGCACATGAAAAATAAATCTCCCATTCTAGGCTTTTTTTAAATATAAGAATTAAGCTGGCATCTATCTGTTCAACATTCATGTAGACTAAGGGAATAATTTCACCACCCCTTGATGACCGTTGGAAGAGCCATGAAATAAATAAAGAAATACACACCATTGGACTAATATGGAAATTATCTGAGTTTGTGTTACACATATGGCATTGGTCCATCTCAGATCTTTTTAGCTTATTTGGGTGCATTGTCACAGTGGCTTAGAACTTGGCTGAAAAGAAATCTTTTTATTTCCTTCTGCATGATGTCATTCAAACTTTACACTGTTAGCAACACGTAATCTCTTAACCGTCTAACAAGAAATATGAGTTTGTCTACCAGCGTAAATGTGATCCGGAATTAAAGTCGGGCCTAATAGGACTGTGTCGTGACCTCTCTCAGTGACATCTGAGTGAGACAGAGGATACTTCCTTGGCAACACTACAGCTGATCCCGGGGAGGGGTAAATGGGCTCTTTCTTGGCCCAGGTCTGTGTAAGCATTTGTTCCCTTGCTTTATAGAAATGTTAAACCCTCCTTTGTTTAGAATTTGGGAAGATTAAGTTAAATGTCATTAGAAGTCATATCTTTTCAGAATTTGTATAGCCTTAATGCATAGTAATTTTTGTTGTTTTTCTTTTTTCTCTTTTTCTTTCAAAGAATACAGAAACCAACTGAATTGTGTAGCCAACTGAATTGTACACCTGGTAAAAGGTAGGCCCAGGAAAGCAGAAGACAGGAAAAAATAAAAAACAGCACCATCCATTTGCCTTTGAGAAGATAACAATTATTAAAAAGAAAGGTGAAGAGAAAGGTTCACCTTTTGAAATAAAAAGTAGGGTATTTTTAGTTTGAGTAAGATATAGATTTAAAAACCAGTCTTTGTTTTCTGAATTATTTTTGTTCCCATTGGCATATCTTAAGGAGAAACAGGGGAGGAAACTGGAATCTTTAAGGTGGGACATTTGCAGAATAGAAACTATTGATTGACCCCATGAGATGACCGTATTTACACAGGAAGAATATCTTAATTGGTGTATTTAAGGCTCCACTCCTCCCACTCCCTCCCCTTCACACACACACACACACACACACACACTCACACTCACACACACACACACACACACACACACACACATACACACACACACTCACACACACAGCCCAGCAGGGTGAGAATGTGAGGAGGATAAGGTCCCACAATTTTCTTTGTTTATATAAATAGTTAAATGTGAACATTTTCAGCCCCAAACAATGGTCAGCTGTAATCTGAGCTAAGACTTATTTTCTGCACATTGGAGATAAGGGGCAATCATGAGGTGGAGGGATAGTCACACACACTATGTTCCTTCTAAGAGAGCATCAGGATCCACACAGTACCATCCTTGGGTAGTAAACCTTGGGTAGCAGGGCCTGTCAAGAGGGGAAGGCTGGCAGGTTCCAGGGGCTACTCAGAAAGAAGAATAACCAAGAGGACTCAAACTGTGACTTACCAAAGGGCCTGTATCTAAAGGGAAGTGTGAATCCTTGGAAGAGTTTAAGATCCTGTGGGATTCTTTTAGGCAGATAACCCTGACCTGGGCTCCAAAGAGTATAGGGTGCAATATTGCTTGTGGACTCTATCCATGAAATGGACACCAAAGATTGTGATTAACCCCCAATTGTGAAAGGAGCACAAAGCAGGTAACATTTTGCATTAAAGAGAATCCCAGAGGAAAATCTCTCTCTCTGTAATTGAGGGAGAGGATAGAAGACTTGCCACCTAGATCCCTCCACAATGTGATTCCTGCAGCCCCACAACAGAAATAGAGTAAGCAACTGATTTTGTCTTACTGTAAAATATTGATTTCTGGTTCTAGAGAAGGATTAATTTAACAAAATGATACATTCTTTCAGCAAAAATATGCTAAGTGGTTTTTAAGTGCAAGATACTAGGCCAAGTATCAGGGGATTCAGAGATGAATAAAGCAATAATTTACTGTATAGTTGGGTTGGGAATCCGGGTACTTAATTCAATGAAACATTAACAACGATGATGGGTACAACAAGATGATGTATGAGTCCAGTGGAAGAGAGTGGCTCTTCTGATAAAGGATTCTGGAAGCAAGCATGCAGCAGGTGGGGTTTTGCTGGGCTTTAACGCTTGGATAGGTCTGAAGGGATTTGATGGGAAAGGCGTTTTGACTGGCAAAGAATGAATGGTAGAGAGATGCCACGGAGGCCAAGGTACACAAAAATAAAAAGGATTAGCTAATGCTCTTGCTAAAGTCTGATTTAATAACCAAATGCCCCACCTGAGAGGTGATGTGTCCTTTTATAGTTCATTAAAATGTTATGATATAGTAATATTTTATGGTCATAATATTGATTTTGTAATTAAAATTCTAACAAAAAATATATTTATACAGAAAAAAAATGGACCTAGTTTATTTTACATAGAGCACCGCCCCCCTCCAAAAAAATTCTTCATATTATTAAATACCAAGTCAAGAAAAAATGTGGATTGGCTTAAATATTTAAAGAGATTGAGGTCACTTGTAGTTTCTTGCCAAGTATAGAGCCACTGGATTCTAGAAAAATAATGAGAAGCTGGTTGTTCATAATATTGAACCACAAAGTTAAAGATTTACCACATGCCGCATTAAAAACCAATAGCTGGCACAAGCTGGTACCGTGTGTTTATTTCTGAAATGAGAAACTAGACACACCTGCTATTAGCAAATAATGACATGATACTGAGAAAGAATAGCCGGGAAGACATACCAGAGCTGCTTAGTCATGTCATTTCATTAGGCCGGAATTATTTCTGGGCTCCTCTGAGAATTCTGAGGTACTTCGGAATTCTCTAGACCAGGAGTTCTCATCAGGGGGTAATTTTGTCCCCAGGGAACAACTGGCAATGTCTGGAGACATTTGGGGTTGTTACAACTGGAGAAGTTATGACCAGCATTGCGTGGATAGAGGCCAGTTATGCTACCTAAAATGCATAGACAGCCCCCCACCATCAAAAAGAGAATTACCTGGCCCAAAATGTCCATAGTAGCGAGGTGGAGATCTCTCCTCTAAGCTACAAGCCATTTGACACAAAAACGAGTTCTCCAAAAGCATTCATCTCCAAACTCCTGACTCCAAATCCCAAATCAGTTCTGAAGATTTTCTGTACAATCACTGCCCAGAAATCCACACCCACCCTAGTTCTGAAGTTGTCAAATGGAGAGCAGTGACCTGAATTCAATTCCTCATGCAACAATTTCCTGAGGGAACTCTGGTTGTTTACCCACTTTGTGCCTTAGGCTCCCCAGCTATAGAATTGAGGAAATAATAGTCACTAGACCATAAAGTTGATGAGATGGTTAAACAAACAAACAAATGTGAAGTGCTTAGAATAGGGTCTGCCTGGCCCATAGAATTAAATAAATGTAAACATATTGTTATTATTATTACTTGTCACAAAGAGAAATTTAATTATTTTCATTTGTCTAGATCTGTGGTCGGCAAACTGTGGCTCGCATGTGGCTCTTTGGCCCCTTGAATGTGGCTCTTCCACAAAATACCATGGCTTAGGCGAGTCTATTTTAAAGAAGTGGTGGTAGAAGAAGTTGAAGTTTAAAAAATTAGGCTCTCAAAAGAAATTTCAGTCATTGTACTGTTGATATTTGGCTCTGTTGACTACTGAGTTTGCCGACCACTGGTCTATTTCAATTCCCATAAATTCAGTTATGTGAATAATAATTTTATTCCCAAGTATCATCTGAACTACTACTTACCCAAGATTTTTCTTGCAATTATCATACTCTTTAGAAACTTTTTGAGTCCTTCACAGATTTGATGCTTTATTTGTATTTTTCTAATATTTGTAAAATGATGCAAGGTTGTTTGATATCATCTCATGTGCCCCATGGGTAGATGTGCCACAATTAGGTAGACTTCTGTCATTCATTTGGCTGTTCAATATCTAAACATTGTACTGATCCTGCTGGAGAGGCAGAGTCCATCTCTAATCAAAGAAGCTCTATATGTCAAGTTTGCTCTTTCCCGGCTGCCTTTGCAGTTAAGACATGAGCATGTGACCTCAGCACCAATCAGACATGCTGGTGCCTGAGTCTGCCTCAGGAGCTGGTGACCAAAAGCAGCAGGCACTGTGTCAATAATCTTAGTCTCAACAAGATGAGCTCCCACGGCCACAGAGACGATGCCTTGGGAGACTAGAGGGCAGAGATTTTCTCACTGGCCCCAGATTGCCCAATATCAAGTAAATTCCCAGAACTGCAAATGCAAATGCTAGAGGGAGTAGGCAAGTCATGAACATGAGTAATGTGATCCAGGTCAGGGGGTAGTGGTGACTGTGGGAATGTCAGACTTCATCTAAGTGTGCCCATATGTTTTCATGTGGGGTCATAAGTTCTAATTTTTCTAAGTTTTCTAAGAATTCTAACTTTTTGTGAAAGTGATGGGCAACCAACTCAAACTAAAATGAAAATTTATCGTGTGGGGCAATATTGATGGGCACATGCACTCAGTCCTCAGGCCACCTATATGCAAACAGCAGGGTATTCCTAAATCCTCTCACCTTTCACCTGCTCCACAGTGGAAAGTTCAATTGAGAGAAAAGTTAAAGCAACTGTCTTACTAATATTTAAGTAACTAATAATATTAAGTAATAATATTATTAGTAATAATATTAATATTATTAAGTAACATTGTGACTTAATGTCAATGTTATTAAAAAAAAAACTAGTGGCCCGGAGCATGGATTTGTGCACATTGAAAGAAAATTAATTAGAAGAAATATTTTTATATTGCTATTCATCCTTTCTCTATAATAGAAGTGTCGACCAAATTCATAATCTACAATGACAGATGGAAACACACACGTGCAATTGGCACCAACGAGAGCTTTGTATGTATCATGCATGTGTAAGTCAACATTCTTTTTTAAATTGCCAATGCACATTATAAGAACTGGCTGGTTGGTTGGATGGATGTGCGGTTGGTCTCTTAAGACTTATACATATAGATAACATTACTTAATATTATTAAGTGGCAATAAAAGTCAGTAACTGAAATATTACTAAGACTTTAGAAGTTCCACATTTTCCACTTGCCTTCCATGTAGAAGCCTTATTCCCTGAATAAGTTTCAGGTCTGTACTTTTGCTCATGTTTCATCTTCCTTCATCAACTGTATTTTGCCCAACTACTTTTCCCTTTAAACCATATTCAAGAGTCGCCTCCTTCTAGAAGCCCTTCATGATTTCCTCTCCCTTTTATTCCTCTCCCACTCATCTACCTTAGATACTCCATGGCACTCCGGGATAATATTCCAAATATTTTTAAAAAATAATCTCCTAGCCCCAATCCTCTAGAAAACATAGATAAAGCTTGCATGCCAACATTTTATCAGGGGGTACAACCCCAGGGCAGCAAGAGCGAGAAGAAACAACATGGATCAGGCAAGGATAAAGAGCAAATAAAAGAGACTATGTTTCTGAGCAGGTCACAGCTTCTCAAGAAAGCACAGTTCATTGCTTAGTCCTGTGACACCTCTCAAGAGGCAATATGAAACTACTTACCTCAAAACAGTTACGTGGGGTAAGAGGAGTAAGAGGTGTGTTGGCTCCATCCCGTCCCCAGCCTCCCATTGGTAACCTGAGGCATAGATTCCCCAGCCCAATTGCACATAGGCAGCTTCCACAAGGAGATGATGAATGCATGTCTTCTCAATGATGATGCAATCAATGACAGCAATAACGACTCTGTCACTTTTATCTTTAGCATTTTCATAGTGCTCAGCACATAGTAAGGGGGTAAGTGAGTGTAGCAGATTTTATGAAACATCTAGTCTTGGCAAGTGGAATGAAGCACAGAGGTGGGTAATAATAACCTTGAAATATCAAGCCCATCTTTCAACTCAATATCACAGCTTCAATAAATCTTTAGTTGTTCATCAGGGTTCTCCAGAGAAACATAACTAATACATGCAGACATATAATATATATTATATGACTTGGGCCACACAGTTATGGAGGCCAAGATGTCCCACAATCTGCCCTCTGCAAGCCAGAGATCCAGGAAAGCTGGTTAGTGTAATTCAGTCCAAATCAAAAAGCTTGAGAACAGAACTCCAATGTCCAAGAGCAGGAGAAAATGGCCATCCAGCTCAAGAAGAGAGAGAGGAAGTGGACGTTCCTTCACCTCTTTGTTCTGTTTAGACTCTCACATGAATGAGGGCGAACCTTCTCCTTACTCAGGCCTACTGGAGTAAATGCTAATTTCTTCTGGAAACAACCTCCCACCCCCCATCGTGAGGGCAAACCTTGTCTTTAGCCATGCCTACTGGATCAAATGCTAATCTCTTCTGGAAATACCCTCACTGACACACCCAGAACTAATGTTTTACCAGCTTCTGGGCATCCCTAAGCCCAGTCAAGTTGACACAGAATAACTAGCACACTTACCAACCCAAGGCACACTGATCTCTGGCCTTCCTCTCCATTCCAACCTCTTTCTGGCCTCTCGGGTTCTGCAGGACAAGCTTACCTTGGGTGGTGGCTCTAGACAAAATTCCACCAGAATAAAAACTCTGCAGTGAATATAGAATCTATCATTAGGCACCTGCAATTTTACTATTGCCTATGTAATGCAGTTGATTATTCTACAAGGTTTTTTTGTTTGTTTTTTTTTAATATATTTTCATTGATTTCAGAGAGGAAGGGAAAGGGAGAGAGACAGAAACATCCACGATGAGAGAGAATCTTTAATCAATGCTTCTTGTACACTCCTCACTGGAGATCAAGCCCGAAACACGGGCATGAGCCCTGATCAGGAATTGAACTGTGACTTCATAAATCGATGCTCACACCAGCTGGACTACAAGAAGGTTTTTGTATCTCTTTTCAGCCAACTAAAAAATGTTCCTTTTTAATGGTCTTTACTATACTAATTTGTTTTAAACACTTGCTCTCAACAGGGTTTCCCTACACTGAATCAATAACAAATGAATATTTTTATATTGAAAATGAGTTCCCATCTACATGGGATTTTTATATTTGCTACAGTGGAAAAAGTACCATATACAATTTTTATCGCTGTTTATTTTGTGCATCTACTTAGCACATAATTCCTTTTTATCTGTGTGTTTGCTTTTTCAGTTATCTACTAAACATCTTAGTGAGCACCCCAATATCCACTCACTAATCATTTAATCCTCACTGGGATGAAAATGAGGATTGACAAAATAAATTATGGAAAAGAACTTGTCAGTGCATCTAAGGTACTAATTAAGGTCTGAGTAATGCTTGATCATATCTGTTACTTTAAGAATCCTATCTCTAAAAGTAGTGCTGACTATAAGGAAAGGTTAGGAAATCTTAGTTATCAGGTAAAAAGCGATGTGTAACCTTCATTACTTTACCTTTTGGCATTTCTACGGAATATTGGTCAGCAGGTGATTCATCAGCTTCTTGTTCTAACAATGATTCATCTGTTATCACTATGTAGGATTTATATGACAATTTTCTACAGCCTTTAGAGATAGCTCAGGCATATTTGTGAGATCTGAAATGCAGGCCGAGGAGAGATTTTATGGAGCAGCTTTCCGGGACCTACCTTTGCCATGTGTGGATTGTCAGATAAAGCTGAGCGGCCTCCTGAGAGGAGCCCACACATGCTGGTCCTCGGGAGAGCAAAGGGCCTCAGAACAAAGAGCTTGCAACATGTACCTTCTGCAGAGCAAGTTCAGGGCTTGGAGTGCGCCAGCAATATGGAGCCAAAACATGGGGAGTTCAAAAGGCAAGAACGCTCCTTATCTCAGGCATCTTAGCCGTGGTGTGCCCTTGTCAAGTAAAATTATATTTCTAACGTGGAACAGGCTCTCAGATGTCATAAATGCAATCGGAGTCTGCAGATGGGGATCTCACATCTCACTATGAGTTAGCCCAGAATCATGAAATGAAAAGGCAGAAATAAAAATAAAAAATAAAAATTTCCACATTAACACTGGCAATGCTAACCTTACACAAATTTTTGGAACAACAACAAAAAATGTTTTTTTAATTGATGTTAATACATTTTAATAAAAAAGGGTATGGCAAATTGTCCAAGGAATCTTGAGATGGGAGGGACTTTACAAGGAACTGTCTAACCCCGCACTTCAGAGTTATAAAAACAGGGCAGAGCGCCTGGTGAGTGAGGTGGCCAGAGAGACCTGTACGCCCTTGGAGTGGCATTGTGAGCAGCCACCTGCTCTACCTCATCCCAATCAAGCTATCTACAACTATAATAAAATCTCTTTATGTAAAAACAAAACCAAATTTTCTAACTTTAAAAAATTAGCCCATCAGGGTGTAGCTCAGCGGTTGAGCATTGACCCAGGAACCGAAAGGTCACCAGTTCGAATCTCAGACAAGGTACATGCTGGGATTGTGGGATTGATCCCCATTAAGGGACATGCAGGAGGCAGCCAATCAATGATTCTCTCTCATCATGGATGTTTTTATCTCTCTCTTCCTCTCTATGGAATGAATAAAAACATATTTTGAAAAATTAAACTAAATAAAAAATTCATTATTAAAAAGTAAAACTATCTAAGAAAAGATTGCTTCATTCACATGATATGTATATTCCTAAAAACCTGTAAGGTCTATTTTTACAAGTAAAACATATTTTAGACACTTTGCTCACTTCATAGATTGCATTCGGCAGAGTTAACGACTCTCCTTCTCGAAACACTGTCTTGCCTTTCTAGATACTGATTTCTTCCCATTGTCCTCCATCTGAGTCACACACGGCTCCTTCTCTGCCTCCTGTGCTGTCTCCTCCACTCCCGCTGTCCAGCAGGTAAGCACCAACACACTTAAGGCACACCTGGGACCTCTCCTTTTCTCTTCTCTCCCATGCACAGCCTCACCCTGTTCAAAATCTGTAAGTATGTAATTTGCATCTTTGTCGACTTCTTTACATTTCCCCCAATAGAATGTAAACTCCACAGGGCTCAGACTTGGTCCTGTGACCACCGATTCCCAGTGTCTATCAGAGCACCTGGCACATAACAGACATTCAATAAATTATCTGTTTCATTCCTGAAGCAAGCACTAGATTAGAATGCACGAATGGAACAATCTCCTTTGAAAGAATGCTAATAGGAAACAATTTAAGGATTACAGGGTCATCTTGGGGGTGTGTAGGTGACTAGTTCAATCTTCCTGACCTGCATTGGTTTAAAGTGAGGAAAACCTATGTGTACATACACACACACACACACACACACACACGTTTCCCAGCCAAAGTATTCATTCATTTAAAAAACTTTTTGCATGAATTAAATTGGTGCTCAAGAAATGCGTATATCCCTTAGAGTTCTTCATAACAAAATGAGAGACAGCGTTCTAAAGAATTCACTGCTCTCAGTCACTCATTCAGCAAATACCTGTTGAAAGGCAGTTGCCGTTATCTCCATGTGACCAGTGCCACCCAAGGCTGTGGAAGTCCTATTTTGGGGTAAGGATATGTAAACAGGGAAACAAAAATGATGATCCCTTTAGGCCTAAGGAGATTTGGGGTGAGACTCAAATTTGGGGAAAAGCCCAGAATAAAAGGGACTCTCATTTCCTGGTGGTGGGAAGGATTTTACCCATTGGGGGTTTTATTTTATTTTGAAATATTGTATTGATATTTTACAGAGAGGAAGAGAGAGGGATAGAGAGTTAGAAACATCAATGAGAGAGAATCATCGATCAGCTGCCTCTTGCACACTCCCTACTGGAGATGTGCCCGCAACCAAGGTATAATACATGCCCTTGACCAGAATTGAACCCAGGACCTTTCAGTCCGCAGGCCAATGCTCTATCCACTGAGCCAAACTGGTTTTGGCATGGGGGTTTTATTATCTGTCCTATAAATACCTGAAATACAAAAATGCAGCCAAACTAAATGCACCCATTTTTTTCCATAAAATTAAGAATTTCATCTGACATTCCTCCCTGTAGTTTACTCCCACAAATCAGCAGGGTCATAAAAGCTATTTCTAGTGAAAGAAGAGCAAACAGTGTGGAAAAAACATCTTGTGCTTAGGAGATTTTAGAGCTGAAAGGAATCTCAGGAATACTAGTAATTAAGTACGCAGAATGTTCAGTGTAACCCCTTAAGCAACAAAATAATGAAGCAGGTGAGGGCTGACCTGGAGGAGGCAGCTGCATCTCATGCTACCTCCTAGTCTTCATTTGTTTCATCCTGTTTTTATCACTTCCATCCGGCCCATTTGATGGCCTCTTTCTTCTTTCCACCCAAAATAGGCTCTCTGAGCCCATCCCTTGTCTTTGATTCTCCTCCAGGTGCTATACCTCCCCACGTCCCCAGACTCCCACTCCCCCTGGGGATGGCTCCCCACTCTGGCTCTACCCCTGACTTCTTAGCCAAACCCAGTTGCTCTGCCTTCTCCTGCCCATTGAACTCTTCTCTTTGGGGGTCTTTGGGTTGCTGTAACCAAGTGCCAGAAATTGGGTGGTTTAAGGCAACAGAAATGTATTGTCTCACAGTTCTGGGACCAGAAGTCCAAGATCAAAGTGCAGGCAAGGCACCTTGAAACCTGTAGAGGAGAACCCCTACCCCCACCCCCCCCGCCCCCTGGCTCTTCCAAGCGTCTGGTGGTGGCCATCAGTCCTTGGTCTTCCTTGACTTGTAGCTAAATCACCCCAGTCTCTGCCTCTGTCATGACATGGCCTTCTCCTGTATGTGCGTGTCTTCATGGCAATTTCCTCTTCTTATAGACACCAGTTAGCGCTGGCTAGTGCTTCTCAATGCCTAGATCATCAGTCCTAGCACTAAAGGATCATGGGTTTGACCTCTGGTCAAGGGCACATACCTGGGTTGCAGGTTTGGACTCTGGCCCTGGTCGAGATGTGTGGAGGAGGCAGCCAATCGATGTCGCTCTCGCTCTTGCTCCCCCACCCCCATTCTCTCAAAAGCAATGGAAAAAAATATCCTCAGGTGAGAGATTTTTAAAATAAATAAATAAAAACCAGGTACAATGGGCCCACCCTAAGGACATCTTTTTAACATGATTATATCTGCAAAGACCCTGTTTCTAAATAGAGTCACCTTCAGGGGTACTGAGGGTTGTGACCTTAAAGTGTCTTGGGGAGCAAGGGGCAGGGAGGTACAATTTAACTCCTAACAGATGTGTGAGTAACATTTTAAGGAAATGTTAGAAATTTCACCTTGGTAGGCGGAATGGAAGGAAGGACTCTGGCAGGATGGGTCTGTGACCTGCTGTGGAGACCACAAGGTTAGGGGGAATTGAGAACCTGGGCTGCCATCCCCACTGTGAGAGCCACCAAGATCCCAGAGGTGGAACTAAGTGGGCCCAGTCTATTAAAGATATGACACAGCACCTGTTAATGTAGAATCGCTAAACATTTAAAATTATATATATATATATATATATATAAACACTTCAAAACCTCTCTGAATACTCTTCTGTGCCTTCTCTGCCCCTGTCGTATCTCTCACCTTCCCCTTCAGGCATTCTCCACCTTCCCGCTGGGCCTCCAGCCCTGACATCCTCCAAGAAACTCCTGAGGCCTTCTCCTTCCCCTGCTGTTGCTTGGAATTTCCCTGGCCCCTTACTACATTCTCATCCAGCTGTGGAGGAGAAAGGGAGAGGGTGCTCTTAGGAAAAGTGTGTTTCAGTCAGTTCCAAACTTGACTCTGGGCAAATCTGACTAACTAAGAGGTGAAAAATAAAAATAAAAATGTGTGTCAGCTTCTTCCTGGCCTCTAAGCTTTGTGTCTTTCACTTCCCTGGAGCCAGGGACTGTACCAGTCTGTTCTTTACACATTTCCTGTGCCCAGCATCCTGGAACAGAACTTATCTCCATATTGTACACTGCACATCCCATCGCCCTGTTCCTCCTGGACTTTGAGCTTCAATGGGGGAGGTGGGACAGGAAGGGAGGGAGAGAGACGTCACTGATAAAGGGTTCTAGGAGGGCTAGTGATGCAAAGGTTGATTCACGAGGTGGGGCCGAGAGGACTTGGACCTGAGAAGTCTGAGGCTGGGGAAAGGAGACAGTGATCGACGGAGCACAAATTAGACACTCAAGACAAAGTAATACCAAAGGGTCAACGCGTTAGTTGTAACTTCTGTCTTCTTGTCTCCATTCCTGGAGGGGAGTTTTGTCTTGTTTACCAGCGTCTTTCCAGCACTCACCCTCCTGCCCTGCCTGGCACACAACAGACTCCATTCTCTTTGACCATCTTTCATGTCTTCTAATTTGCAACGCTCTTTCCTATTGCTGGGGCTTAGCATAAACTAAAAACACTTGGTTTGATCTGGACCACCTTCTCTTTCAACTGACGCACTCCTTTTCATGCTTTGGTCCATAGCTTAAACATTAGCTCCTGGGAGAACACATGTTCTATTTAAAGTAAATTGTGCGTGCACTCATGCACACACACATACACACACACCACATGCGTGTGCTAGCCTTTATTGCAGGATCCTATTTGTTGTTTCCATAGCCCATACTACAATCTGCAATGGTGTGTTTCTTATATTGCTCCTCCACTTGCCTGTATGTGCTGGGAAGAGAAAATTCACATTCATCTTATTCATTATTGTAGCCCCAGCAACCAGCACATCCAAAGGCTTTCAACAGATAAAGGTTAAGGAACAAAAGGATGAATATATACACTCAGAATTTAATAAATCTGTCAGAATTTTAATATGATGTTACATGGGAATTTTGGCATAAACTAAAGATGGCATCTTAGGCCAGAAGAGGAAAGATGAATTATTTATTAACTATCTAGGATCGATTGAATAACCCAAATGAAAGCTGACTCTGTTCCTTCCTCACTCTATATCAAAATCAGTTCCAAATGGATCGAAGATGTAAGCCTTAAAAAATGAAGTCATTAAAAGAACATGAAGAAAATGTACAAGAAGTTTTAATCATATTAAAGCAAAGATGTTTTTCTAAGCAAGCCAAAGAAGGAACAACTGATATAAATACATAAACATTTAACACTTTCTTCACACACAAACACACTCAAAACGTACTCAGAGACAAAAGACAAACAACAAAATAATTGTTACACTTGACAAAAGCCCTAATCTTATTATAAATCACATTGTTGCATATAAATAATGAAAACATTAATAACTCAAAATAAAAACAAAAGACATAAGCAGAGAAAAATTCATGCAAAAAAAATGGGATATATGATTTTAAGAATATCAAAGGAAAGGAATGTACATTAAAAAGTGAGGTAACCATATTTCATCTTTGAAACAGGCAGAAATGAAAAACCTTAATAATATTTAGTGTTGGCCAATATGTGGAGAAATGCGCATTGGCATATTATTAGGGCATACATTTTATCTTTTGAAAGTCAGCCTCCTCAGGTTAGCTGGTCTTTGAGCATTTTTATGTCTGTGTAAAGGACAATTTGGCAACATTTATTGGAATTTTAAATGCATCTACTCTTGGACCAACAATTGCATTCTAGGATTTTATTCTGCGGATAAACATGGACATAGATGTCTTTACAGATGTCATGCAGAAGACCAAAACAATGGAAATGACCTTGAATAGTGGACTGATGAAAAAAGGTTTGGTTCATACCCATAAGCTACCATATGATCACTGGGGGAAATATGCCAATGACATATATGTGTTTAATATAATGAAGCATACAAGATATGAACCAGAATGCATTGTACAAACTCATTTGTTGAGAGAGAAAAAAGCAGTCCGGAGATAACATACAAACAAACAAATAGTCACATACACATTTCTGGAAGATATTCATAAGAAACCACTAGGGGAGGAGAAGTTAGGAAGGTTATTTTTCATGATAACTTTTCGTATTATGAGGGAAAAAAGTTTACTAAGTGCACATATTACTTTTTTAAACTTAAAAACCAGCTAAATTATAATATTGATAGCATAACTTAGTGTAGCCCTCAAAACGATTTTCTGTTCTAATAAAAGTGATGTTAGTAAAATAGAAAGATTTTTCAGTCTGGTTAGTGCTTTGAATATTATAAGGTATGAAATTTTAAATGAACATGCAAAATTAAAACACACACACACACACACACACACACACACTTTCAATAACCCAGAAGTGAGACAGGTTTAGCCCTTTAGTTGTGATTAGAGTATTAAAACGTAAAAAGCCTACACTTGATTTACTAATAAATATTTCATTATAAAAAGGGCCTGCCAAGGCAGCTTGGATAGGTTAAGCTCATTTGTAGATATGGCCACTCCCTACCCATCCCCAACAATGTATTCAAATTCAGTGCCAAAGGTTACTTATAAACTCAAGAGATAGTATGTCCTGGGAAAACCATTATCAACTTGGCCTTTAGGAGAGCTGATCTCTTAATAAAACAGAGGACAACTATCTAAGAAAAACGAAAATGGGCAATCGCCATGTAAGTATTTATTGCATTTGGGAATGGAAGACGGTTTTCCTTTTGGTTATATAGCATGTGTAGAAATTTAAACTATGAAATAATTAATACGTTATGCTTTATGATTGTGATGCTCCTTATTACTGCTTTTCACAACAGCATACCATACTTTTAAAATGCAGTTAGAATGTGTTTTTCCCCCCATTAGTCAAAAATCTCTAAAAGGAGGGAGATTAAGACGATGTTGAAGATTCTTTTAGAGAAGTGTTTAAAACGAATGCCTTGCAGAGAGCAAAGTGGTAAATACATACTTGTGGAATGAATGACTAGCACTGTTAGGAGCAAAGATGCACAAAAGCTCATAGACTGATCATCAGAGTTTTGCAGGGAAGACAGGGTTCTTGCAAAGATCAGTAGACCAAGGTAAAGATACTCCTACAAGGCCATATAACTTGAATTGAAAGCTGATAACATTCCAGTATTATTTCTAAACAGCATCAAATATCCAAATATTTTGCAAATATACAGGAAATGGAATCAATATTTTACTTTTCCTCTGAAATACCTGGGCTCCTGTGAAAAAAGGGTCTAAATTACTGATAACTAACAACTGACTAAAATACTACTGTTTGGAACAAACTATACACAAGGCAGGTCATAGTAAAATTACAATAAGACTTCTCATAAGGTTTTGTTGCACACCCTGTGGCTTCCCACAGCAAAAATGATTTATTGTAAGCAGCGATCAGACTCTCAAACCTCAGAGGGAAAGTAGGGGAGGGCAGGAGTAAGGGGAAGAGATCAACCAAAGGACTTGTGTGCATACATATGGGCCTAACCAGTGGCCATGGACAACGGGGGTGGGGGGACATATCTAGGGAGGGGTTTGGGATGGGAATGGGGGAATAAGGACAATTATGTGAGACCATAATCAATAAAATAAATTTAGAAAAATGATTTATTGTGTGAGCACTAGGAGCGAAGAGAATAAAACTCAAAATTTTCTGTAAACTCTAACTTGATTTGTATGGTTTTTTATTTTCCTTTGCTATAAATTAAACATGCACTCATATGGTTGCAAACCTACAAGTTTCTTCTTCAGAGAGGCATTATGTTTTAAATCGTCTGTAAATAACGTTACATGCCTGCCAAGATTCGGAGCCTTCCAGTCAGCCTATCTTTCAAAGAAACTGAAACCTCTTCCCCTCCTCTGGCATTTCATCCCTTGAAAGTCAATCCCACAGGGCAGCAGGCTTCTGTGAGTGGTCTAGCATCTTTATGTATTTCTCTTTTGCATCCTCAGAGCCAGTCTTACTGCCTCTCAAAGGGCAGTCAGCAGTTGCCCCAAGGAGACACCCCACCCTCCACAACCGTGCAGTCTCTCAGCCGCCAATCAGGGAGTGGACAGCCAGAGGCCCATCAGCCTGTAAGCACGTTCCCCTCCAATTCACAGGTGTGACTGGGCTTTCTTAGGGGCCCAGTGTCACTCGCCACTGCTTGTCATAACGGCCCCTCTGCCATCCTGTAGTCTGGAATGCCATCACCAGGCATTACTTCCAAGCAGAGAAACATTTCCCCCAGAAAACGTTTGTTATGATATTTTCAGCTACATTTAAAAATGTAATCTAGGCCGAAACCTGTTTGGCTCAGTGAATAGAGCGTCAGTCTGTGGACTGAAAAGTCCCATGTTCGATTCCGGTCTGGGGCATGTACATTGGTCGTGGGTACATCCCCGGTAGGGGGTGTGCAGGGGGCAGCTGGTCGATGTTTCTCTTTCATCGATGTTTCTAGCTATCTGTCCCTCTCCCTTCCTCTCTGTAAAAAAATCAATAATATATATATATATTTTTTTAAAATATAATCTAGGTAGGCACTGAGCTTACATTTCCAACAGTGTCCCCTTAAAAGTGCCTTAAAATGCAGAGCTTACGGCTACAATATGGCCACTAGGACATTTCTGAAAATACTAGCAGAATTTAAGGTGTGCCCAACTGTGGGATCCCTTAACACGACCAAAGTGGTTCAGGGCCCACTCAGGGCCCGATTTCTGGAGAAGGCCGCACACTAAAATGAAGAGAGAGACTGGAAAAGAGTTAATTTGGGAAAATGAGGGGGTGGGGGGCCGAAGGGAGTCAACCTCTAGTGGGAAAACTACCACTAGGCTCTGGCCTTGCTACCATGTTTCCCCGAAAATAAGACAGTGTCTTATATTAATTTTTTCTCCCAAAGTTGCGCTAGGTCTTATTTTCAGGGGGTGTTTTATCTTTCCATGCGTTAGGTCTTATTTTCAGAGGATGTCTTATTTTCCGGGAAACACGGTATCCCTTTTATTGAGGCTATGGGATACACCCATTCCCCTTAAGCAGCTTTGGGAAACACCCACAGCCCTTAGGCAGGTAATAAGCAGATTATCATATCAATAAGGATTTACATGATTTCAAGATGGGGAAGTTGCCTCAGTTACCATTGTCTCAATTAGATAGGGAGTGGTTGATTCTGACCTTTCAGAGCTTCAAGGTTGACCAGCCTCTTTCTATTAGTGAGACAATGATTGGTTTCTGGCACCCAAGAATCAATCTGTTTGAAGACTGTTTCTAAACGAGTAATGCAAAGCTTTTTGAGAGTACAAAGCATTGTCTCAGGAATGACTTGCATTAGAATCGTGGCTCCTGGCTCCTGGCTCGTGGCTCGTGGCTCCTGGCTCGTGGCTCGGTGGTTAGAGCATGGACCTATGAACCAAAAGGTCACGGTTTGATTCATGGTCAGGGTACAGGCCTGGGTTGTGGACTCGGTCCTCAGCAGGGGGCATGCAGGAGGCAGCTGATGAATGATTCTCATCATTGATATTTTTATCTCTCTCTCTCTCTCTCTCTCTCTCTCTCTCTCTCTCTCTCTCTCTCCCTCTTCCTTCTTCTTTCTGAACTCAGTAAGAACATTTTTTTTTTAAAATAATTTGAATATAAATTTAATACAATACTTATAGTTCTGAAGCAACTATATAACCAAAACAAATTTTAAAGAATTAAAATATTAGTAAAACAAGCTGGTGGTGTGCAAATGTATGTGCTTGTTTTTGTGTAATAGATGATGGTATTTTGCTGAGATTTAATGGTCTTGCTCAATGTGAAAACAGTCCTGATTGCTATGATGTGCTGTGTGACTTCTTAGTTCTCCTATCACGTTTCTCTGTCCGAACTACTGATAAACTTTTGTTTATAAAACTCTATGCAATATAATTGGGCCTTTTCTTGCATACATTAAACCTACCTCTGTTTTTTGTTATTTTATCTTTATCCTGCACAATTAAAGTATGATTATTTGGCAAATATACAATCATAAGTAGACACACAAATGCAGGAAATGAAATCATGAATCTTGGTTATGATTGGCATCCTGATGATGTAATATGCTTTATATTAGTTTTTAAGTTATTGGCTTTCACTATGCTATTAAAGAAGCCTACCAGGAGAGGTTTGAATCCCCAAGAATATGACCACAGACCAGGGTTCTGCAGAAAACTGTTTGACAAACATTGCTCTAAAGCCAACAGTCTTGCCTATGATTACATTTTCCAAGGTACTATAATACGAAATACTAGCCAATTCTGAAAACTGAAAACTACTCTTTTTGCTTTACCCCCATCCTTTTGTCATCAGTAATGATTTTTTTTTTAAAACTAAAGACCTAATGTTTGTGATTTGTCTATTTGGAGCAGTAATAAGATATTGGGTTATTATCATTTACTAAATCACACAATGTTCAAAGAGTCTTCTGAGCCTAGAAGGTGTGCTCAATGACTTTGTGCATAGACAGAAAAATAAGAACAACAGAAAAATATTCTTTGGTTTAGCCAAACAACACTCCAATCTACTATGTGCATTGTTTTCAAGACAATCAAAATCTAGAGGGAAAGCGAGTACTGAGATCAAGTGAGATGACTTTGCTATAGAGCGTGGCTCTAGGGAATTGGTGGAGTAATAGAGAGGGAGTGAGATAGAGGGGGTCCATTGATATATATGGAAAAAAACCCACAAACTTCAGAAGACTAATGATTTCTGGAAAAATTACTTGCAAGGCTGATGAAGACCCACTGGACAGGATCACAGCCTTGTCTTGCTATTCAAAGTGTGGTCTCTGGATGCGTGGCAGCAACCACATTTTTGCCAGGACGCTTATTAGAAATGTAGACTCTCAGGCCCACCCAGACCTACAGAGTCAACATCTACATTTTTAAACAAGATCCTCCAGTGATTTCACTGGACTGGAGAACAAGTTCTCCAACTGCACACTGGGGAGTTCTAGAAACCACAGATGTCCAAGTCCCACCCCCAGAGAGTCTGAGTGCATGGGGACCTGAGCATGGGGATTGGTAACTGCTCCCCAGGCGATGTTAATGGGCAGCAGAGTTTGGGAAACACTGCCCTGGAGCACACCAGCACCCGCACAAGGACAGACCATCACACTGCCCATAAAGGCAGGTGTCACTGCGAGTGTCCGCAAATGAAAACTATGAGCCTGTGAATGTGAGAACATCTGCTCAGCAGCCTGCCTTGGTGTTTGTGAACATGCCACGTTTATGACTTCCTTGTGCCAATATTTAGCCAACATAAATATTGTCTAAAAGGGAGAGCAGTTTGGGACTTGCAGCAGGTAAACACCAGGCAAGCCCAGGTGAAGGTGGATAGGAACACCTGGGAGCCACATGACACAAGGGGAATAAGTCCGCATTCCCGAGAAAAGGAGGCAGAAACCAGCCTAGACCAGGCAGCCATACCTCTCTTGATCAGGAAAACTTTTATTCCGGAAAGTTAGTCCTCAGAACACCACCACGAATGTAAGAGGAAACGAAGAGGCCCTTGGAGGTCAAATGAGGGCATCCACTACAGCACACCTTCTTTGACCGGAACGAAAAGAAAGATGAAAATGTTTAAACAAAATTAAAAAAAAAATTAACAGGTTCGGATCCAATGCACATTTAAACTCCCTTCCCACGGGAAATAAGAAGATCCATTGTTTTGATTCTGATAGAGACAGAAATTTGCTTAAAGCAAATTTAGCTATTTTACCTCGTTTCCTTTTCAGCAAATCCGAACTTGTTCACATCATTGATTATGCTCTACTACACAGCACCATTCAGTGCTGTGCTGGCCCAGCTCAGCCCCCAGTATTTTCTCTTCTCAATTCCATCTGACCCACTTATCATTGACTCTTGAGGATTCCAGAGCACACTAGCGTCTTTCCCCCCCCCCCCCCCCCCACTGCAGGCAATGAATCCTGCGTTCATACCTTCATTAAACTGGCAAAGGAAACAGCCTTTGGCAATGGAAGAAGGAAATGGATAATTCTTTCCTAGTGAGGAAAGTGCTTCATTTTTCATAACTCTTTTAGGCATGGTTTCTTTCACGGTTGAAAAATAGCCATCATCTCCCCACGACCACACTATCCTCTAGGTTCACTTTGGTTGACGCAATAGAGCAGTAACTGGATAGCTGGAGGTTTAACACTCTTCAGGGGTCTCTTACTCCCCAATCTGTGGACAACTTCAGAGCAGACTGTCATTTTCACCAGGACACAAAATCTTGTTTCCAGATAGTGCATGTTAGTCTGCCTCTAGAAGGCACTCTGAGTTCTCTGGCCCAACATAGCACTAAAGGATCCCTAAGAATGAGTTGGCTGAGGCTGCTGGTGGAGACTGTGTTGCCTCCAACAACTGTGATGCAGACAAAGAAGCAGGGTGGTGGTGACAGGCTTCTCCCTTTGGACTGACTTTAACTCCAATGTTTCCTCCTAATTACCTCATCCCTGCATTCGTCTTTCAGATGTGTCATCTGGGCTGCTTAAAAAAAAATTTAAAGACACCATGGTCCACCTCTGACCTTCCCTTTTAGGTAACCACCACCGTTTGCTTCTTGTGATTGGGATCTTGCTTTAGTTGGTACCTCTGTGCCGTTTACCAGGAGAAGCTCAGCCTTCTCAGCACCCTTTAAACTAGCATGTTGACCCTTAGCCCCTTAGATCTTGGCACTATTGGCATTTGGGGCCAGAGGACTCTTTGTTGTGAGAGGCTACCATGTGCCTGGAGGGATTTTTGGCAGAATTATTGGCCTTTATGACTGGAGGCCAGTAGCACCTCCCCTATTGGTGACAACTAAAAATGCCTCTGGACATTGCCAAGAGTCCCCAGGGAGGCAAAATCCCTCCTAGTTGGTTAAGAATCACTTCATTAGATATATGGGAAAGCAAGACTATTGGGTATGAGATGGCCCTATAATATTGGGTATGAAATGCCCCTCTGGCCCAGGCATTCCCCCATACTGATTGCCTCTTTGATCACCGGGTAAATGCCGACTCAGCTTGAACACTGACCCTTGTACCCATGTTGTTGACAACTGAGAGGCAGTGGTTTCCCCCCAAATGGCTGTTAGCCCATTAGTAACCGCTGATGGTCAGGGTGAGAAGGCTTTTTTGCAGAAATACCCAGGAATGAGGCTGCTGAGCTGCTGGTTTTCCTGCCTCGATGAGCAAGACTCACCTAGAAAGATCTCCCTAAACCAGAGCTCACAGCACTGTGGGCCCACCTCATCGCCTGCATTTCTAAGTCCATTGTCAGTATTTTCAGGAATAACAGTGCCTAAACATCTTCCTAAGGTCGGGTCTCAACCCCATTGTCACATTAGACTGGTAAATATCATACAGATATGTACAACCCAGGGCATAGGCTAAGAAAGCTCATTTTTCTGGAAGCAACCTAACTATGTCAACCTTCATCATAAGACGTTCTTAATGCTTAATATGACAGCATATAAGTAACCTCAAATTTAGGAGAAAGGTAATTTTTTAATCTAGAAAGTTTCACTCAATTTTCATAGTCATTGTCAATATATGTTAGGTAAATCATATTGAAATGTGATCTAAACCAATGTTTTGTCCTGCTTTGTTTTTCCAGCCTTATCTGCCAATGATGTGAATATTCCTACTCATTTAGACTGATGGCCAATACTTAATTTATACATGGCATTTTGTGGTTGTGTCTTTGAAAAGATGGGTCAATAGCAAATGCGTTCTCAGCACCCTGCTAAGGTTGAGCAGAGCCCAGGTTTCCTAACATAACTTTCCTAGCTATCTGGTCTAACTCCTGATTAATAGATTTCTAAAGGGGGGAAGGTTCAAAGAATGGAAGAATAGGCCTTGCCATTAGTCAGTGTGACCACGGAGAGTCTTAATTAAAATGGAGCAATAACTACATGGTATAATTCAAGTATTCTTCTAAAATCGAAACTGTGTTTAAATATAGCCAACAGAGTATCTTGCGATGTATATATATTTTCTATTTAATGGCTTTACTTTTTCTCTAATGAGCATTTGAGTATATTTTGATTTAAAAACCCCCTAAAAGCAAGACTTTGCCAAATTTACTGTTCCAAAGAAACTGTACCCAAGAAACAGTCAACTTAATAAAGCAATATCCCACTTATCATCCAAGATTCATATTTAAAACTGTGAATGGCCCCTCTGTTCTGTTTCAAATTGCCCATCTGTGTCTACTAAACATGTCTATGTAAATGTCACAAGGATATTTTCTGACTCTGAACTCATGAACTTTAATAGCACAACACTTTGCATTCATACTAACTGGTTTCAAGTACAAATAAGTGGTCAGTCAGAGGTTTAAAAATTTATCCTAAGAGAGAAGAGTTTAGGGTTTTTCCATAAGCAAGTAGGTGACCCTTGGGAAGACTTAACAAGCAGGTCTCAGTTTATTTGTAAAATATGGGGATTGGGTACATTCACTGTTTCTCCAACTTCAGATGCCAATATGACCTCCACACAGCTAGTAAGTGATATAATCTATACTAATAAAAGCCTAGGTGGCCCTTGCCTGTGATGTCATCACAAGATGGCCACCACAATATGACCACCATAAGAAAGCTGTGCACACAGTGGAGGTGGGGCCTGGTGGCTGTTCTGCATGGTGAGACCTGGGGGTCCCACAGCTCCACGTAGCGTGGAGGAGGTGGGTAGCGCAGGGAAGGGCAATTGTGGGAAATTGGGGTGGCAGGGGAGGGCAGTTAGGGGTGATCAGGCTGGCAGGGGAGCAGTTAGGGGAACAATCAGGCTGGCAGGCAAAAGTGGTTAGGGGCAATCAGGCAGGCAGACAGGCCAGCGTTTAGAAGCCACAAGGAAGTCTCTTTCCCAAACTGGACCTCAGTTTCCCCAACTCTATCATGACCTTAAAATCTGCGCAAACCAAGTGAAGCCCAAAGTGCCAACATTACTAGCAGTGGGAACGGTCACTGCTTACACTGAGGAGAATTCAGGGAAGTTCAAGGCTCTCCCCAGCGCAGCCCTCACCTGCCCCCATATTGCTCCTGCTCATAAACCCAGGCCACTACCTGGTTTGAATCCTCATTTTTAATCTCCACAACCTCCTCCCGATTTCACATCTGCTAGAACAGCAGCTCCCTTTTAGAGGCATGTAAAATGAGCTCTCTGCCCTCTGTCCCCAGCACTTCCTCAGAACCCTGCTGTCTCAAAGAGTGGACATCAAGCAACTCTCTCAAATATTTACTGAGCAGACTGCAGCCAGCCAGGGCCACTGCACTGGGAAGTGCAAACAATCAAAATGCCACTCCCATTACATTTTGATAATATTTCAGAGTTTACAAATGAGCCTGACATGCTCTGTCACCAAGCATCCCGCCTCCTACGTGCCACCAGCCCAGTGCTCACTGTAATCTGGCATGTGCCATCGCATCCCAAATGCGACTGCCTCCAAACCTAACATCACCCTTGAGTCAGTGGGTGCTTCTCCATTTTAAAGACAGACAACAAAGGCTCAGAGAGATGTGTCAACTTCCCACCATCTTACAACCGGCAAGGACAAAGTGTAACTGAACACAGTGGGTCTGACTCAAGTCCACACCAGGTCATTAGACCATCCATGTTTGCTCTGCAGTGGCACAGTGACAGGTCATAGTAAGCACATGTATGCAGAGACCCTGAAATCTGACACAAGAGCACAGCCTGAAAGCATCACACTGTAGCTCTCCCTGGAATGTCCTTCCCTCACCTCAACCCTCCCCTTCCTTACCACCCCCCTTGCCTACCTTCTATGCATCTTTCAAAAACCAGCACAAATGTCAACTGCTCCATAAAAAAAATCCCTTTTTCTCTTCTCAGCTATTTGCACCCAACTGTTTACCAACCCATAATGCAGCTGTCATTGATCTACTTCCATTTTTATTTCCCTGGGGACAAGGACTGGGTTTCATAGATCATTAAGTCCCCTGGCCTGGGGCAGTGAGCACCACACAACAGATCTTCAACACTTGTCTGTTGAGGGCAGGAGAGGGAGAGGGGAAAAAGGGGGAGGACGAAGGAGAAAGGGAAGAAGGAAGCAGTGAAAGAGAAGGGAAGAGAGGAGAAGCAGGGAGAGTGGGAGGAACTGTTCTGAGGACAGTCTGATTTGCCTACCGCCTATTGCTCTTTAATTAATTTAGATGTCTCTCAGGAGGCAGTGCAGTCTTATTTTCCACTTGGGATGCTATCCAAAAAGATCAAACCACCCGGCTGACAGTAGGAGTGCACTTAAATATGAGTGCACTTAAGGCTGGGTCCTGGAAAATCCTGGTTCCTATATAATACACAAACAAGCACTTTGCAAAGCATATCCGTCACAACTTTTCCACACACGCCATCCCCAGGGTTTGCTGCAAGCTGGAGGAAGACTTTCTTTAAATGTCCCCTTTCGATCAGAACAGCTAAGATTTCCTTAACCAACACTGAGACAGAAGCCCTTGGCCAGTGTCTGTTTCTCCACTCTGCCCTTCCCACTGTGGGTAGCAGAATCTGACACAAGAGCACAGCATCCTCTGGGGCAGTGGATGAGCGGATGCTGGCACATCCCTGCATCCTTCCCCAGAGATGCTGTGTTTACTATTCTTTCCATCCAGGTGACACCGCTTCTGAGGCTTATAGCACTTCCGTTTGTTTCTATACCCCCTTCCTCCAGAGAAGGGGAGCATTCCTTTCCTTGTTTTAGAAGCAGGATCATAGAGACTTGCTAGAAGGAAGACGCACCAAGATCGGCCATCCCCAGCATAGTCATGGCCAGGCAGGACCTTCTGTGGGGGAACAGCATCTGGTTCCACGCTGCACCTGACTCATGGCTCAGGCAGCACTTCACCAGGTACCAGGCTGCGTCTCACACTCGGTCAGGTGTGAACGACCACCCTTGTCCAATGAGGCTGATTAACAAGCGTGGACTTGGGGTGTCATCCTGAGTCCCCAGGACTTCATAGCCTGAATTGTTAACCCCTTACCTGCCCCATCTGAAATATATGCCTGGAACTCTAGATCCAAACTGCAGGGGATCAATGAAGAACGGATTGTCAGAGCGCCACTGACAAGATGAAAACTTCTGGAGCAGGAAAGGGATTAACATATTCTAGAAAGTTCATTGGCGATCTGCCTCCAACAAATATCGCTTACATTCATTAAGCCCATACTCTCTGCTAGGCTTTTCTTTTTTAAATTTAATATATTTTTATTGATTTTAGAGAGGAAGGGAGAGGGACAGAGAGAGATAGAAACATCAACGATGAGAGAGAACCATTGATTGGTTGTCTCCTGCACACCCCTCTACTGGGGATTGAGCCCTAAACCTGGAATTGAACCTGGGACTCTTCAGTCCACAGGCCAGCGCTCTATTCATTGAGCCAAACCAGCTGAGGCTAGGCTTCATTTTAAGATGCTTGGCACGAATGACTTCATTTAAATTCTCATAAAAGCCGGGACTGGTTTGGCTCAGTGGATAGAGCGTCGGCTTGCGGACTGAAAGGTCTCGGGTTCGATTCCGGTCAGGGGCATGTACTGTGATTGTGGGCACATCCCCAGTAGGGGGTGTGCAAAAGGCAGCTGATCGATGATTCTCTCTCATCGATGTTTCTAACTCTCTATCCCTCTCTCTTCCTCTCTGTGAAAAATCAATAAAATATATTTAAAAAAATAAAAATAAATTCTCACAAAAGTCCTGGGAGGCAGGCACTATTATCATCCCCATTTTATCATAAGGAAACCATAGCACAGGGGGGTTCCCAAACCTGCCCAAGGTCCCTAAGTAGTAAGCAGTCACTGGATTGTGACTAAAAAGCCGTGTTCTTAAGCTTGACTATTATGTGCTCAGTGGCCACCTGGTGAATCAAAATTCGCAGAGTTGAAATCTAAAATCATTACAAGACAAAAGCCAAGGGATGGTCCAGAGAAGCAAAAGAAGGCTGGCATGTGTTCTCTCTCTCTCTCTCTCTCTCTCTCTCTCTCTCTCTCTCTCTCACAGGCATTGGAAACATTATGTCATGTGAGTCTCCAATCTTACAAGGCAGACCCTGCCCCCACTTTACAGATAAGGAAAGGGAGGCTAAAGGTTAATGGTCCAGGTTCACAGGGCTGCTAGGAGGCAGACCCACATTTAAACTTGGATTCCTGTGGGCGGAGAGCCCAGACTTCTGTAATCATTTTTATTAGCATCTAACGTCTTGTCTTTTTTATGTGTCTCCTGAGTATCAGTACAAATTCTATTAAAAAAAAACAAAACCCTATTATGACTCGTAGTTGGAAGCAAATGAAATATGCGTGTATTTGCCAAATCCCTCACAAGCATGTCTGTCCCCATCCTGGAGCCCCCAGCACCCCCATTTGGTGTCTGACTCACATTCCTGCAGACCTGATCCATGTGGACATTCTGCTTCGTGGCCTCGAGTTTCAAAAGGGAAATCTGATTGGCACACAGGCCCGAGGCCCCAGAGCCAGCTGCCTGGCCCCCTGACAATGAACAATGGACGTGGAATGTCTGTTCTGTACACACACCGGAGAAGCTGGTTACCCAGCTCATCGGGGCAAGCCCAGGGCGCCCCGGTCAGCACTGGCCCTGACCGATGACTGTGCCTGTTGCAGAGGCAGTGCCCACCACACAGAGGGGAACATTCCAAGCAGACTGTTTTCTTTCCCCCTTTTAAAAAAATCACATCCCATGCTTTCTTCACTCTGACATGAAAGAGCCTGCTGTGACGAGGAACAAGACCAGATTGTCTTGGGGTCAGAAAAGCTAACCAGCATGGCTCACGGGGTTCCTAGAAGGAACCAGGGGGTGGGGATTAGCCCTGCTGACGGGCATGCAGCTGATGCACGCCACATTTGTTAAGCAAAAAGGAAAGAAAATCTCAATATACCTTTACTCCTACCAGGAGGCTCAACACTCTTGCCTACAGCCCCCAGGGAGCAGTTATTTCAGCCCAAATGGCACTTACCTTCTGGCCCTGGGTAAACAAAGGGTGTGTTCAGAGGTTCTTTTCCCATCCCTTCACTCCTGTGACTCTGTTTTATCATGGAATCCCCTTAGGAAAACAGAAATTAGAGGCAGGAATGTCGCTTTCTACCTGACAGACAGTCCTGGTTCCAGCCCTGGCCGTGACTCGGCCATCACCGGGCCAGGTGGCAACTGGTCAATGTTTCTCACATTGAGGTTTCTCTTTTGTCTCACTTCCTCTCTCTCTGAAAATCAATAAAAAGTCTTAAAAGAAAGAGGGTGTGGAGAGGAAGGGCAGGCTTTGGAAGTGTGAAGCCTGTGCAGTTACACAGGGCTCCACACTCAGTAGTCACTGTCTTAAAATGTTTAATCATTTCTGAACAAGGAGCCTTACATTTTCATTCTACGTTGAGCCTCACAAATGACGTCACTGGTCCTGCCAACACGTCCTGGGAAGCACCAGATAGCTTTCTTATATTATAACCCAGAGAAGCCCGAGACAAGAAACTGGGATATGTCACTCCTCTGCTGGACACGAAGGCCCCGGTCACAGAGTGTGAGGCGGGACGGCACACTGGGTCCAGGAACATGGGCCTGAAGAGACACGTTGAGCTGGGCGCAAGCCTGCATCCCACACACCTCAGGCAAACTCCCTGACCCAGTGGTCGGCAAACTCATTAGTCAACAGAGCCAAATATCAACAGTACGACGACTGAAATTTCTTTTAAAAGCCAACATTTTAAAACTTAAACTATATAGGTAGGTACATTGTTATTAACTTAATTAGGGTACTCCTAATCTGGCCTTTGCTAAAAACTCAAGGAGCCAAAGAGCCGCAGTTTGCCGACCACTAACCTGTCTGAAGACAGCTCTCCTGACCTGTAAAGCAGATTACTGAGGCCCACTCTTCACTATGAGTAATGAAGAAAGGTCTGTAATGAAGACACCGTCTGGCACATGGCAGGTGTTGAACAAATGGAAGGTCCCTCCTGACTTGTGTTGGCGACACCTACTTCCGGATGGGCCAGCACCTACAATCTAAAGGCAGGGAGGTGCCAGGTGGCCATGAAGATCCCTTTGGCTCTAGGATGGCACGATTCTCCATTCACCAAGGCCTAGACACCAGGCCTCCCCCACTCCATGGATATTATTCAGGACACCTTTGATTGCAAGGGTGGAAACTTGTATTAACTTAAGAGGAAGTGGTAGTTTGCTACTAAATAAAACTGGGAAGTACAAGGGCACAGGCAGTGCTGTACCTGAGGATTTATACCACGTTACTCAATCTCTCTCTCTCTCAATCTCTCTCTCAATCTCTCTCTCTCTTTCTCTCTCTCTCTCTTATTCTCTCGCTCTTCCCTCCCAACCTCCATATTTTTACTCTGCTTTGCTTCATTCTGAACTCATGTTCCCTTCATGTAGTGGACAGCGTGGCTGCCCACAGCCCTAGACCCAGACTCTCTAGCTTAGCAAGCCCATTGGGGACAGACGTATCTCTCTCAATATCTATATAGCAACCGAGGGAAAGACTAATTGATGCTGCTTGGATTACCCACTCCTGAACCAGCCACAATGCCAGAGTGACAGGGTTTGTGTCCAACCAAGAGCAAGACAATGGGCCCCAAGCCCTACAACCGACAGTCCAATGAGACCATGCGAACTAGAGATGCCAGACAGATAAATGCAACGTGACCACTGGGCCTTATTTGTGTGCTATTCATTCCCAACAGGAGCCACGGGACCTGAAGGGAGGGAGAGGGGAATCGGTGGTGTAGATGGAGCCCTTAAACCGGCCTTCACCAAAAGATGGGAAACAGTGACACTCCTCAAGGAGAGTCTCTGTGAGGAAAGACAAAGCACTGAGAAATGCAGGGTGTGTTCAAAGCTATTAGTTGCATAACTGCAATTAACCTTTAAAAATTTTATAGAGATGTATTTATTTTCATGTTTATCTTTTATTTAGGCAAATGATCCTGGTTTTGCATTTTAGTGCTAATAGAAGTTTCCTTCTTAAAATAACTTTAAGTAAAAACAAAGAAGGTCGGTTGAAACAAAAATATTAAGCAAATAATAATGTAGATAATAATGTAGAATTAAAGAGCTGTGGACAAATCAGTGCATGTATTATGCCAATGACTGAAGTGTGAGAAACGTTAGCTTAGTATATACACAGAACTTTCCCCAAGAAGCAGTGAAAACGAGTAACTATGCTATGGCTGGTCTATATGGTACCTCTGCTTAACTAAATATTGTCTTTCTTTGTGTGAATGGCAAAGCTTTACTCTCAGGCCACTAAGTGGATCTGAAATAAGATCCTAGAATCCTCAGCTTCTGCGTGGCAACACCTATTCCCTAGATATACTTGTGTCTCATGGCAAAAGGGGAACCACCATGCAGGATGTTGGCCCACTGCATTACCTTCTGTTTCAGAGACAGTCACACAAAGGTAGGGTTAATATGAAAATCACTCAGCACAGAGTTGGCCAGGCTGATTGTCTCTGAGAACAGAGGGACCTATTCTCCATGGCTATCCAAGGCCAGCTGGCTCAAGGAGGACCAGCCATCCCTCTGAGGCCAGAGTGTCCCCAGCTGATTTCCACATATATCCACATGTAAAGTGGCAGCTGGTCCCTCATTTGCATATCTGCTTGTGCTTCTAATTAGCTACCAATTTTGGCCACAAATAATTTAAGAATGCCTATTATTGTCCACTCTCCTGTTCAATTATTTCCTGCAGGCCAAAGAGAGAAGACACCAGGGCTTTGATGTGAATCGAGATGCCAAAAAGCTGAACAAAGCCTGCAAAGGAATGGGTATGGAATGTATTTTGTTTGCTAATTTACTTTTGAAGTTGATTAAATTTGATCTCATGTCTAACTTTCCCATGACTTTAGGAAGATGACTTCCCAGTTAACTTGTGTCCTCTAGGGCCTAGAGTCTAGGCTAATCCAAGTTGATTACTTCTAAGGTTCTCTATAAAAGAATCCAAAGTTATAATCAGATCTTATTGCTTTTCAGGGTTCAATATAACAGTTTAATTTGCCCTGGAGGTGAAAGAAAATTCAGGAGAAGTATAGTTCATGAATGCTTATGTCATCTAAGCCCCTCGTATCCCTTTATTGCCCAAGAAATGTCGGGAGGTCTCAAAGGAGTTGAGGTTGGAAAAGATCTGGAAGGAAGTGGTAGAAAAGATTTCTACATAGTAAGTATTCTTAAATAAAACAGAGAGAGATGGAGGGAAGAGGAGGAGGAGGAGGAGGAGGAGGAGGAGGAGGAGGAGGAAGAGGAGGAGGAGAGAGCGCGCAGGAGCTGGAAATGAAGGATGTTAACCAGGTCACTTAATTTGGGGCATCAGAGGAAAGTGCAGCAGAGGGGAGCTGCTCTTATCTTAAACCCAGACCTGGCCAATCTTGTATTTGAACTGTTGGGAGATATATTTGCCTGGAAGGGACAGGATGTTTACAGTCCTGAGTTCTGCAGAGTAGCTGAGCCAGCCCCACAGGTGCTTCCCTGCTGCCTCTTGAGTGAGGTCCTAACACCTGCATGTGGGTTGGAATCAAGAGCTGAAGTGGGTGTGGGAATGATTCAGCTATGGTTAAAGATAAATCCCCGCATTCTCAGCCCACCATGCAAGTGTAGTTCAGTAAGCACAGGTGGAACACCTACTGAATGGCAGTCACGCAGTGTTCTCTCCCCCTTTTGGGATGTGTTTGCATGTGGCCACAAGGTGGGACCACTCTTGTGTTGGTCACTGTTGTAGAGCACCTTCTAAATGCCAAGTGCCAAGCAGTGTACTGCATGCCTATCATCTTGTATAATTCTTCCAATAACCCTGTAAAGTTGTATTATAATAATGTGACAGATGAGAATGCCGAGGCTCTGAGGTTAATTATCTTGCTCAAGGCCAAAGAGTTATGAAATGAGGGTGGGTGAACAGAAACTAGGGCCATCTTGGAAAGCTATTGTTTGGTTGAAGCATTCCAACCTTTACTAAGAAGCACAAGCCAAAGCAAATTGTATCTCTGGCAAAAGTTGTCAGCAAGACCATGCTCCCATCTCATTAATATACCATCCATGTCAGGACTGGATTTAAATGTCCAGGGACTTGGTGTCCAACAACCACAAAGGTGAGCCATGTGAGTCATTTAAATTTTTTAAGAAGCCAAAGTTTAAAAGAAAAAAAAAAGTGAAATTAATTTGAATTATAAATTTTAGGTAACTCAATACTGTATCAAAAGTATTTCAGCTATCAATATAAAAATCATTCATGAGATATTTAACATCCCTTTTTTCACATTATATCTTTAAAATACGATATGTATTCTATACTCACAGAACATATCAACTTGGACCAGCCACAGTTCAAGTCCTCAACAGCTACATATTATATAATACATCCATTGCATTGAATAGAGCAGGTCTAGAGGCCCCATAATTCAAAAGATCATGTGCACTTTCTACCCACTCACCACCTACTCAATTCAAAATAATAAGAATGCTATTCCACAAAACAATATTTGATTTTTTCAAAGGGTAACATGAAACTTAGAGATTTCCTTGTTTGTTTCTTTGGCGTCTCTCCTCTCCTTTCCTAAGTAGGGACTGGTCTGGGTCTTGGGGGTAACAGCCCCTGACTGTCCCCCCAATGCGGATGCTCTTTGTCAGGCCTTCCTTACAGGCCTCTGTCCCTCTGCTGCCCACCTCCCTGCAGGACCCTTCTGAAGACAATGCCTTAATCCTGAGAGTGTATGGACCCCAACGTAAAAGGACGTCTGCCATTCTCCCTCACAGAAACAGAAACAGGATCTTAGAGAGGAAGGCTGCCCTAGAGATGCTGTAGTTCCCAGTTTTTGAGTCTTCATTAATATGCAGGTGCTGACTGGGTTTCAGAGATTGTCCATTTCCAGTGAGTTCCCTGGCGATGCTGATGCAGCAGGTCCTGGAACCTCACCTTGGGGCACAAGGTCTAGTCCATGTGAAGTCCACAGAGAGGAAGCAATGCTGCTCAAATCACGCAGGAGTCGACCTTGAGACCCTGAGCCCAGGCTCTTCCCCTTTCCCAGGAGTGGGAATGAATTTTGGACCTTGATTTGAGCTACTGCTCTGCCACTTCCCGGTGCCCTGACCTTCGTTGTCTTGTCTACAAAATGGGGCGAATACTGTCTCCGCACAGGGAGGTGCTGAGGACAAATCAGGCAGCACAGGGCCTAGCCCCTCACTGGCCCTCACTATATGCTCATTTTCTCCTTCTCAACAATATACTCAGATCCAAAGTCCACACAAAGGCAATTAGGTTAGTATGAGCAGCGAAGAGACCCACCCCTGTGCGGTCCTCTGCTGAGGGTGTACCAGGTCAAATGGTGCCCAATCCCTCCTCCCCAAAAAAACATGTCCTCCTGGGAACTGTGATATGACCTAATTTGGGAAAGGGTCCTTGCATATGTAATTAAGGATTTTGCGATGAGGTCATCCTGGACTACCTGGGTAGTCCCTAAATCCTTTGACAAGTGTCTTTAAAGGAGACAGAAGACAAGACCCAGGGAGAAGGCCGAGTGAGGACAGGCAGCGATGCAGACACAAACCAAGGAACACGAGGCTTGCTGGCCGCCTCCAGAGCTTCTGAGGGGAGTGAGGCCCTGCTGTTGTTTTAAGCCCCCCAGTTTGTGGGAATTAATACAGCGTCAGGAAACTAATCCAGTGAGTAAGTAGAAAATAATGACCCTCCCAGGCAGGTAAAATCCTCCTTCATTCATGCTCCATTCCCTGCACTTCCATTTCCAAAGGAGAAATGGAGGGATTGGAAAGTCTGCTGGTGTTTTTGTTGTTGTTAATCCTCACTCGAGGATATTTTTCCATTGATTCTTAGGGAGAGTGGGAGAGAGAGGGAAAGAGAGAGAGAGAAACATCGATGTGAGAGAAACACATTGATTGGCTGCCTCCTGCATGAGCCCTGACCGGTGCCCTGGCCAGGGAGGAGCCTGCAACCAAAGTATGGACTCTTGACCGGAATCAAACCCAGGACCCTTTGGTCCGAAGGCCGATGCTCTATCCTTTGAGCCAAACCGGCTAGGGTGCCCACTGGTGTTAACAGAAGGGACTGGCCCTTGGTCACCAAAGATGGGGCTGCAGTCCCGGGCTCAGCGGGGCCGGCTGTGGCTGGCATCTGGAGCCGGCGGGGGAAAGCTGAGCTGCTGTCCCTGGCTCACTGCGGGGCTCACTCATCTGGCACATGGGCCCTGGTGTGAAGAGGAGGGCACTTCAAACCCAGTGACCTTCATCCCGCTGAAACTCAGCTTGGTATCTTCCCAGAAAACTACTGGGAAAGCAAAAGCCAGGAGGCCCTCCCGAGGCTGCTGGTCACCCCGTCTTGACCTCTGCTGTGTAATTACTCGACAGTGTCCCATGCACAGTTGGGGCTGAGGTTCCTTCTTGTCTCATATTTTTAAAATTCTTTCCCAGAACCACTGGGGACTGGCCCCGGTGCCTCAAACCATTGTAAATGTTTACAGGAAATTGTTGGGCAGCACAGACTGCTTAGATGACACGCATATTGTGAAATGTAAGATGAGGTCACTGTTCAGTTAATCCCTTCTTGGGTAGTGGGAACGGCTCCCAGGATAAACCTGAGACCCAGACTCAAAGGGTTTGAGGGAAATCTAGTCATTTCCATGCCTCCCCACACCTCCAGGCTGTTACTGAGTCATCCCCGACCTGCTTTGCTCTTTGATTTCTCTTTGTAAAGCATCTCAGGAAGGAAAGTCTAAATGACATTACTTTTTAGATTTTAACTCCATTTTCCTGAATTATCCAGGTATAGGTTGACTATGGCATCAGAGTAGAGGGCTTCCCATTGGTCCCTGTTACATACAGTCCACCTGAGAAATACATGCAACCAACACCAAAGCAAAGACAAGGTTCGGTCTAATTCAGTGCAAACTTTTCATTCATTCATTCATTCATTCATTCATTCATGTATGCATGCATTTGAACATTCATTCACTCATCAAGTTCTCTGGGAAATACCTAGAGCTTCTCTGTGAATTGAGCAGCGAGCAAAATCCCCCACTCCATGGAACTTGCAGAGTGGCATGGTAGAGACAGGACAGAGAAAAACAGGCCACGCGAGCCAGTGAATTGAGTCCTAAGGGAGGAGTAGGAGTGAACGTGATGGTCAAAGATAAAGATGTTCCAGGTAAAAGAACAGCCTATGCAACGCCCAGAGGTGAGAGAGAAAGTGATACTTGTACTAGAACCTGCAAGTGATTCATAGAATTGATGGAAGAGAGGCTTGGGAGCAAGTGAGTGGGGAGGGGCAAGACTTAGACAGGCAAGTAGGAACTAATCCAAAAGGTTTCGTATGCCCACTGAAGAGTTGCGACTGCATTATGGATTTAAAGGGGCCTGTATTGAAAGGTGTGAAGCAGAGGCATGAGCAAGCTGACCTGCTCATTAGAAAGATCATTCTGGGGATAGTGAACGCTGATTGGAAAAGGGGAGAGTAAGGCAGGAAACCCATGTGGGTGTCATTAGTTCTGCTGAGCAATGTGACAGAGGTGGAGATGGAGAGACATGGCTGCCCCTGAGAGGTGAAATAGTGAGGTATTAGTGGTGACTAACTGGATGTGCGGTGAGGGAAAACAGGAAGCCAGAGAGGAGCCCCAGATTCCCAGTTGCCACAAGACAGCGAAAGGGCCACCTGCGAGGTAGGAAGACTCTTTCTAGGAATGACAATGGTAAAGGTCCAGGCTTGAGATATAAGTGTCCTAGATCCGGGCAAGAGCAGCGCACCTGGAAAGAAAGGGGTGGGTTTGAGAGATTTTTAAAGAAATCCCTCTTGAGGTGAGATTTCTGGCACTCAGAAGTTTAAAAAAAAAAAGTCACAGAGGAAGTAACTGGATACACATTACGTAGGTGATGCTACAGGAGGAAACGAAGAGGAACAACATAAATAACAGTGTTGGAACGGAACCAGAATGAGGCAGGCAATTAACCCCTACTTCCTTTACAAGTGAGCTCATCCTAGAATGTTCTGTTTCTCTAACTGAAATAAAAAAAATAAAAAAAAGCGAGGTCTCCCAAGAATTGTAAAATGGAAACTAATCCTTAAGACTAAGTGAATGGGTCCATCACCATGCTGAATTTAGAACATTTTCATCACCTCTCAAAGAAACGTTCCACTCTTTAGCTTTCAGTCCCCTACCCAACACAGCCCAGACACTAGCCTACATTTTGTCTCTATAGATTTTCCTATTCTGGATTTTCACATGAATGGAATCATCTAACATGGTCTTCTGAGATTGGCTTCTTTCAGTTAGCACCATGTTTTCAAGGCTCATTCATATTGTAGCTGGTATTGGTACTTTATTCCTTTTCCTGGCTAAATAAGATTCCGTTGTATAACTATACCACATTCTGTTTATCCATTTGTCCACTGATGGACATTCTGGTTGTTTCCATCTTTTGGTTATTGTGAGTGATGCTGCAATAAACATTCATGTACATGTTTTGCATGGACATTTGTTTTCATTTCTCTGGAGTATATAGCTAGGAGTGAAATACGGAATAGGCCACAGACTTCTTCCTTTTACCACCATAATGCCTAGCTCTGAGCTTCATACAGTGTAAGGCCTCCACAGATATTTGTCAAGTGAGTGAAAAGGATTCCATTCTCCACAAGACATTAAAGCTAAAGCACAAGGGTTCCACCACAGCCTCTGACCACGACCCGGACTCCCTCACACTTGACTACAATAAATCTCCATCGTGTTTCTTGTTCACATTTACTTTGCTTCTCTCTCCTGCCCTTTAGGAACTGATGAATCGACCATCATTGAAATCTTATCAAGCAGAACATCGAATGAGCGGCAACAAATAAAGCAAAAATACAAGGCAATGTATGGCAAGGTGAGTCCAAGGGTCCATACAAGCATGCATACAGCCTTGGCCTTGATGTCTCTGGCCTTGATGCTCCCCAGGCAGCAGAGAGTGTGTTTACAACTTCCATGAATTAGCCCAGGAGGAAAAAGAAATAACTATTTAAAACTTGAATTGACTTCAGAAAAACTGAAATTGCCCCATTAACTTAATGGCCCGTAAAACCAGTATTCTCTAACTCATTATTTTTTTTTAATTGACTTCATTTTTCTATTAATCTCTCTGCCATTTCCTCTACTCATTTGGACTAATTCCACATAGTATTAACTTATAGATAGGCCAGTGATTTGAAAATCAGTTTTCACAAGTGGGTCTTTATCAAAGAATTCTTCTTTTATTTTGGCTGTCTTCAAGAATGATATATCTTTCATAAGTGATGGGTACAGAAAACTAAAAAAAGCCACCAAAACATTTATTTCATTTTGTTGTTGTTGATGATGGTGTTACATATAGAAATCATTAAGTATGCATTAGGCTTTATATTTTTATTACTATATAATGAACACAATTTAACCTTTTCTTAATGTCATCAGAATGATCAATATACAAAGTGAGTGCTAATTATTATAATGTATTCTAATCCATATTTATGAAACCTTTATAGTTTCAATCACTCCGTATAAACAGACATAGGGAAAGATGGATTTTTCTAATTTGACATTGGGCAGGCAACGGACTCTTTAGTCCTTGGTCTCCTCACACATAGAAGGACAATGATAACTTACCTCCCTACTCAGGTTCTGGGAGAATGAAGCAGGATAATGCCAGCAACACACCAGCAAAGGGGAGCTATGCTGGGCATGACTGTGCCCATTTGACAGAGAGGAGGAGTGGAGCTCATGCATTTTCATGACTTACGCAAAATCACTCGCAAGTAAGAAAAAGAACCAGGACTCAGATCCAGGACTGTGGGCCAGAGCTCCCTCCTGGAGTACCTGCCGCCGTGAGACGGCTGTTTATTGATACACCAGGTGGCCCAGATGGCTGTGCTTCTACAGTCTTTCTGCATCTCTCTTCACACTCAGGCTTGTCAGTGTCACTCACTGAGGACGCTGCAGTTCGGCTGCATTTAAAGGGACTGAATGACGTGGAGCCATCATCCACGCCAGCCCCACTAACTGCCGCAGCCTGCAAGTGCCCTGCCTATTCCCACTGTGGCAATATGGGAAGTCCGATGCGGGCTTCTCCAGTTTTACTGTGAAATAGGAGTAAGTGGGTTTGAAGTGAGGGCCTGGGGGCTCTGGTAAAGATAAAGCGCGCATGCTCTGGCACAAAGCATTGCAATTCCAGACAAGCGAGACCTCCAGAGAGGTGATGTAGAATCACAGCATCGCGAGGCTAGAAGACATTAGAGATGAACAGACCGAAGTCCCCCTGCCAGCGAGCTCAGAGGGAAGCAGGTGACATGGCTGGCTAGCTGGAGAGCCAGGGTTCGAGCTGAGGCACCCTGAGCTGGCTTCCGTGTCCAAGCAGAATGTAAACACACAAGGATTTGTTTTCATGCCTGTGGCTTGTGAAAATAGGCAGCTGGATTTCTTTTCTCTGCAGTTTTATATACAGTGGCCTCAGCCACAGAGGGCACATTCCACGACCCTCAGAGGACGTACCAAACCCTAATATATTCTCTGTTTTTTTCCCACCCATACACATCTATGCTAAAGTTTAACTTATAGATGAGGCACAGGAAGAGAGAAATGACAATAACTAATAATACAGAAAAATTATAACTATATACTATAATAAAAGTTATGGGAATGTGGCATTATTAAGTAAAATAAGGGTGACTCGAACACAAGTACTGTGATGCTGTGACAGTTGGTCTGATAATCCAGACATCATCTAAGTCTTCCTTCAAGGATTTCACAAGAAAACCAGAGTGACCATCCATCCGGTTTGCCCAAGAAGGTCCCTGCGTAGTCCTCTTTTTTCCTGACATTATCCACAGTGCCCCTTTTTACTCTCAAACATTCCCATCTGGGTGACAATGATCCACTCCCCCTAGAAATTTCAAGCCTGTATTTTAGTCCTTGCTGGCTGAGTGTCTAAGGGTAAGTCCTTCATCTTTTTGAGATCAGTAAAAGGGGGTAATGTTCATACATCCCCCGCCAGGGCCGTCTTAGGGATCAATGAGAAAGCCCTGTGAGTCCCCAAAATATTCTGCAGATGCTGCTTGTTATTGTGATTCACCTTTGGGGCCCCAGATCCGCGCAGGGAATCTTCTCTCTGCCCCTCTGCCAGTCCTGGGGGGAATGGATGGGTCGTCAGAGCGAACACTGTCCCCCAGGGCAGGTCACCTGTGTCCAGAGAGCTCCTGTTCCCATCACCCCTCGAGTGGCCACGGCAGGTTTCTTGTGGACCCGCGGCCTTGTGGTGGGAGAGCATACCCCCCCGCCTCCTCCCCGGCCATTCAATGCCCGGGCTTCCAATGTCATCCCTCAGGACCTGCAGGAGGTGCTGGAGAGTGAGCTGAGCGGGCATTTCAAGAAGACAGCCTTGGCGCTGCTGGACCGGCCCAGCGAGTACGATGCCCGGCAGCTGCAGAGGGCCATGAAGGGGCTGGGCACGGACGAGGCAATGCTCATCGAGGTCCTGTGCACGAGAACCAACAAGGTGAGTCCCAGCCAAGCCCTCGGCCCCAGCCCGAGGGAGCATCCGCACGCCCCTCGGAGATGGCGGCAGCAGGCAGAATGTGTCCTTGCGCCCTTGGGTGAGCAAGTCTCTGGGCAGAATGTGTCCGCTTGGCCCATGCAGGGGCGATGCCTCTTCAGTCCACTGGCTGTCAATCGTGGGGTGACTGCCACTGGCTTGACATGATAGATACTTCCAGAAAAGCTGTACCGGGGCAGCCTTTGTTTTTCCAGACAAAAACACAGTTTTACGTGCAGCAGGAAAGGCTCTGCTTCCTCTCTCCCAGCCCGGCTTTGCAGGTCTTCTGGAATGAATACTGCGATTAGCAGTCCGAGCGTGTGTGGGCAGCCGCCCCGTGCATGGCTCCCGTCCAGCAGGGAGCACAGGAAGGACCACAGGGAGGCAGAGAGGCGGGTGGTGCAGGGGGATCCCAGGGCTGTCACCACCTCTCTGGAGGTTTCTGTGTGCTTCCCACTGCAGCCCTCTCTCTGGCCCCCCGGGCACATGGCACACTCCAGCAGCTGAAATGAGCATTTGATAAGACCCCGGGGAAGCCCATTCATCTTAGGTTCCAGAAGCCACAAGGGTAAAGAGGATCTAAAATCATTATTTGGAGCCTCCCCCCGCCCCCTGCCCTAATTCCCACCTCCTGCTCCCAGCTACCCAGCAGTAAACTGGGGAGACCCAGCAAGAAAAGGCCAGAAAATCCCAACATTCATGAGGCCTCCGGTAGGAACCAGAAGCAGTGGTTGGCACAGGAAGCAACAGTGCTCTGCCACTAAAAAGGCCCTTTAAGCCTTGCGTGCCCATGACCCTGAGCTGGTGGCTTCCGCCAGGCCTGGGCTGTCTGACTGAGTTCCAGAAGCGCCACCATGCTCCAAGCCACAGCTGTAAAACCCTCTCCGGAGCTTGCCTGGACTTCCTTACTTCCCAGGAGATAATGAAAACCTTCCATTTCTGGGAGTTTCCGTTTAAAATTGTGCCTTAGAGGAGGGTTAGCAAAAGGCAGTGGCATCCGTTCAGCCCAACAGTCACACGACGTTCCCTCCTCACGGTCTCCTCCTCTGCAGAAGCACCACAGTCCTCTCGAGTGTCCAGGATCAGGGCACTCAGCAGCCTGCCTTGGCCAGAGGTTACTTTGATGAGTATTTTCCTAATCCTACTTGACCACATGCTGTTCCCTCTCAGCCTAGTTCCTTTCGGGTCCTGGTCTCAAAAAATAAGCAAAGCGCCTTACTGTTAATCACGTTGGTTTGACAGTAAAAAGAAGAAAGGAGAAAGGGAGAGGGGATGGGAGAGGAGGGGAGGGGAGGGGAGAGGAGAGGAGAGGGGAGGAGAAAGGGAGAGGAGAGGAGAGGGGAGGGGAGGGGAGGGGAGGGGAGGGGAGGGGAGGGGAGGGGAGGGGAGGGGAGGGGAGGAGAGGGGAGGGGAGGGGAGGAGAGGAGAGGGGAGGGGAGGGGAGGGGAGGGGAGGGGAGGGGAGGGGAGGAGAGATGGAGAGATGGAGAGAGAGAGGAAGAGAGAGAGGGGAGGGGAGGGGAGGGGAGGAGAGGAGAGGAGAGAGGGAGAGATGGAAAGAGAGTGGAGAGAGAGAGAGAGAGAAAGAGAGAAAAAGAGAGAGAGAGGAGAGAGAGAGAGAGGAGAGAGAGAGAGAGAGAGAGAGAGAGAGAGAGAGAGAGAGAGAGAGAAGACCCCCGGTTCAGGCAGATCCAAGAAGTGGGTAGGAAGGAGAGAAGCGGAGGGAGCTGCTTAGACACAAGTGGTCCCCGCCCCCTCTACCTCCCCTCCCACCCACAAAAGCACAGGAGCCAGGTTTCTCATTGCTATTGTTACCCATCCCCGCCACCACCCGTCACTGCATGCTGACTTGCATTTTAAACAGCCTGCAGGTGATACTGTGCAGAAATGCCAGTTACACACTGCTGGCTCAAGTGTAAACTGAGGCAGCGCCTGCATGGATCCCCTGGCACCAGCCATTGAAATATAAAGCAACTCTCCCAGGACACACCCTGTACACAAACTCATACTCCTGCACACAGCAAGTTGTCTACTGAATAAAGCCTTGTTTGAAGTAGGGAACAATGAGAAACAACTTTAATGTCCACCGGCTGAAGGCTGGCCAAACAAACTGCGGTTTATCGCAGGAAGGAGCCTTTCACGTCCATTTAAAACCATGGGGTAACTGTATAAGTATAACTGGATCTCCAACATATATTATTGAGTAAAAATAAATAAAATAACTTAAAGCACAATATGTTCAGTATTCCACTTTCAAAACACATACACAAAATGATTCTATATGTTTCCAGTAGCGCATACATCTATATACAAAGGCAAAGAAAATTATGTGCAAAGATATGCACTGAACTTCCAACACCGGCTCCCTGGGTGGGTTGGAGGAGTGAAGGGCGGTGAGGAGGTAATGAAAGGTACTAGCTTAGCTACAGCCCTTTCTAGAGCTAAGAAGAATGTTCGTATGTGTTACTTGTGTGTCTGAAATGTTTGCATGGAAGGGGCCCTTTCATACATCCCAGGATCTGCTCCAGGCCTAGGCTCTGACCCATCGGTTGGCCCTCTTTGGAAACATCCTGTGTCCAGAGACCAGTCCCAGACTCTTCCCTCTGTGTGTGTCTCTACATCTAATACATTAACCCACCTTGGAGTATTGATTTTTTATTTTTTATTTTTTGCTACCTTTTCTAGGAAATCATCGCCATCAAAGAGGCCTACCAAAGGTGTAAGTAATCTTTTGTCTGCGTTCAGATAAAGAATGTTCCTTTCAAAATGCCTATGGGAAACTAAATCCTCTGCTTCTTCCTTCCTTTTTTCCTCTTCAAAAGTATTTGACAGGAGCCTTGAATCAGATGTCAAAGATGATACGAGTGGAAACTTCAAAAAAATTCTGGTGTCCCTACTACAGGTAAGAGTGAGGAGGTCTCCCCAGCGGTATGAGGTTGGGAAACAGCCCTGGGCAACATGGTACCATGATGGGAAAAGGCCATGTATTCAGCAAATATTTCCTTTTATTAAAAATGTTACCCAGGGATCATCAACCCAGGCTGTCAGATCAGTATTGTGAAATGATTCGATTGGGATTTACCCACAATAATACTCTAGTCATTTGCAGTTTACAATCCTTTTTGTTAATGATTATCTCAGGTATTTCAACGGGTCCGCTGCAAGAACTTTTAAAACAGGCAATATTGGACTATTCAGTCAGGGGCACTGACCTCTTTTCCGTTAGATTGTCAGATAAAAAAATGACAACAGACGAAACTGGTTTGGCCCAATGGATAGAGCGTCAGCCTGCGGACTGAAAGGTCCCAGATTCTATTCCTATCAAAGGCATGTACCCTGGTTGTGGGCACATCCCCAGTAGGGGGTGTGCAGGAGGCAGCTGATCAATGATTCTCTCTCATCAATGTTTCTAGCTCTCTATCCCTCTCTCTTCCTCTCTGTAAAAAATCAATAAAATATATTTTTTTTAAATGACAACAGCCAACACATCCAGAGCCATCTGGTGTAAATGAATCAAAATTATACCTTTTTTTTGTCAGATAGGCAAAAAATATATATTTTTCAGCATGCTGCAGAGTTTTAGAAATAGGTTTATGTGCCATGAGGTGAAGAAGGTTGAAAGTTGCTGAGTTATCTCCCTGAGCCTCACCACCTCCTTTTGTCAATGAGGAAAGACAAGCTCGGAGAGGATGGGTAACCTGCCCAGGTTTACACAGAGTAAGACCCAGCCCAGGAGCCAGAACCAGACCATCTGACCCCAAGCAGGGCCCTTTGCACAACACAACTCTGTCTCCCTGGAAGAACCACTGCAGGGAGCTTGGCCAGAAAGTGGGGCTTTCAGAGTTGGCCCTGCGAGGACACAGCTCCCAGCCAGGCCTCCAGCCAGATAGCATCTTTATCTCATTGACACATCCCTCTTATGAGTTCTGTGCATTTCTTCTCCTCATCCCTCTCAATGTGGATTGACAGATTGTGGTAGGAAGTATATACGTGTCCTCCTGCTGTATAACACATCGCCACAACTCAGCAACTCAAAACAACACGGATCTACCAACTCCCTGGATTTGAGGGTCAGGAATCCTGTTAAGGTTAGCAGAGTCTGTTGCTCAGGGTCTCTCCAGGCTGAGACTCTGGTGTCAGGCCAGGGCCACCATTTCATCTGAGGACCTGGATCCTCTTCCATGCTTCCTGAAGCTTGGCAGGTTGGCAGGTTTCAGCTCCTTGTGGCTGTAGGACTGATGTCCCTGTGTTCTTGGTAGCTGTCAACCAGAGACCACTAACAGCTCCTTGAGGCCCCTGCAGTCCTTGTCATGTGCCCCCATAGACAGTTCAAAGTTATTTTCTCCAGGCCTGTAGGAGCTCATCTCTCTGACTTCTTCCATCTCTGACCTTTTAAGAACTCACCTGATGGGGTCAGACCCACCGGAACACTATCCCTTTGGATGATCTCAACTGATTAGGGATCTTAATCACATCTGTAAACATTCCCTTTGCCGTGTTAACACAGCATATCTCATTATGTTCACTCATCTCGCCCACAGTGGAGGGTGAGGGCCACTAGGGTCATCTTAGAATTCCCTGCCACAAAGCGTTAGACTTCAAGACCTTCCATATCCAACCTTCAGGGTTCTTCAGGACTGCGACCCTAGGAGGCGAACTTTAATATTTTGACAGGAAGACTGTTAGCTTTCCAATAGACTGACTTTAGGGGACATTGTGAGGTTGCTTTCAGCCTGCTTAAGTGGTCAGTGGGTTTATGAGTGGCCTGATTTCTACAAAGAGAGAAAAAAAGAGAGAAAGAGGGAAGGAGGGAGGGAGGGAGGGAGGGAGGGAGGGAGGGAGGGAGGGGAGGGAGGGAGGAAAGGGAGGGAGGAAGGGAGGAAGAGAGGGAGGGAGTCTTGTCCTGAAATTACTGTTTATTAGTTGTGCCCAAAAGATGGCAGCAAAGAGCAGCGCTTGGCCAGGCTGACTCTCCCCGGCTACCCCTCTGAAACCACCCCGCGTTCTCCTTTTTGTTTCCTGTGGTCAGGCAGGAACTCAAAGTTCATAACAAGTTCAATTTTTCTAGGCTAATCGTGATGAAGGAGATGATGTGGACAAAGATCTAGCTGGTCAGGATGCCAAAGAGCTGTATGATGTAAGTGGGCAGGCGTGCCAGTCTCGGCAACATCTTTCTAAACATGTATCAGCCTCATTTCCAACAACCGTTTCTTTATTTCACGCACATGGGAGTTACTCAGAAAATATCTATGATCTTTACAATATTATTTTATATCTACAGTCATCATGAACCTAAAGGAATTATTCCTATTCTTATACGTGGGGGTTAACCACCTCACATCCATCCATTTTGTAACCAGGTAGGAGGGGGAGGGGGTATAAACAAAGATAAACCATTAAGTGACGTATACTCATGGGTTAGAAATTTAAAGTGTTTAGTCAATCATTGGCTTCTATTCAAAGTATATTTTATCATTTCCGGGTCCCAACACTGTCTACCCAGTCTTTTTGCAAAAGGCTTTTATGACATGTTTGTGTTTGACTCCGCAGGCAGGGGAGGGCCGCTGGGGCACTGACGAACTTGCCTTCAACGAAGTCCTGGCCAAGAGGAGCTACAAGCAGCTACGGGCCACCTTTCAAGCCTATCAAATTGTGAGTGACCGAGCACCAGGGCAAGGAGTTCACATTGAACCCGAGTCTTAGATTATTCCTAAGAGAAGCCACAATCTGGAATATGGGACTGGGGTCTGGGGAGTTGTATTACAAGTGGGGTTCTCAGTCAGGGGTCATTTGGCCTGCCCCCGCCCCCACCACCACCACCACCACCACCACCTTTCCCCCAGGGATATTTGATAATGTCTAGAAACATTTGGGGTTTCCACACCGTGTGCATCTAGTGGATCAAGGCCATGATGCTGCTAAACATCTTACCACTGCATAGAACAGTCCCTACAGCAAAGAATCGTCCAGCTCCAAAGGCCATGCCACATTAGGGAAGCACTGCTTTAGAAGGGAGGCTAGGAAAGCAGAGAGGTGTCAAGTTCAGGAGCAAACAGGTTCAGATCCTGGATCTACAGCTGGCATGGGACCTACCCTCTCCACCCTCATTTGTAAAGCCGGAGCCATGATCCTCACCAGTACACCTTCAGGGGGTTAATTCGCGAGCTAAATAAGACAAACATAGAAGGCTCGGGACGGCACCTGGCAAGCAGTAAGCACACAGACGCTTGCTGTTATTATCATTCTAACTTACGTGCTTGCCACTCCCAAGATGGATGTGATAGACCTCAGAGGAACACTCCTGAAGAAATGTGCATAAATTACTTTTATACGATTAATTTTTTAATCTAATGATACATTTAAGCCAAAAAAGTGAAGTAGCTAACTAGTATTTTAGGCACATAATAGAGAGTCTTTCCCTAAATCCTGGTCTCTAATTGCAAGAAGCCTCTTGGGGAGTATCAGAAGTTCCTTGGTCTCCTATTTCATATTTTGTAGAGTGTTTTTAGCTATTCAAAGCACTTCTGTGCCCTGTATCTCATTTCAATTTCACAACAATAACACGGCTATAATGTAGGCTGAGCAGCCATTGTTGCCCATGACCGCTGGACAAGGAGAGGCTGTTGTGAGTAAGGAGCCATCTGTAACGTATCAGGGACCACACAGCGAGTCGGTAGCAGAAAGTGGACGAGAACTCCAAGATTCCCCCGCCCGAGCTCCTACCTCGGCTGGAGCTGGCTGCTCCTCACTCGAAATAGTGTTTCCTATGTGTTGCCAGCAGATGGAAAGACAATAAAGCTCCGGAATTTTATCGTCACTGTATATAAGCCTGGCGGGCCCTCTGCTTTCAAATCGTGCCCAGAGACATGATCAAAGGCAGCTGACCCCACACTCCCAGGGCCTCTGCGCATGGAGCTGTGCAGACGGAGCTGAAAACCTTCTCTGTGACCTCGACCTTCTTCCCACACGACTGGGGCCATGGATGGAGGTTCTGGGATGGCTGTCATTGCCAATGACTATAAAGACACATACATGTGTGAGAGAGACAGAGAGAGAGAGAGAGAGAGAGAGAGAGAGAGAGAGAGAGAGAGAGAGAGAGAGAGAGAGAACGAACTACTAAGTACTTGAGTAAGGCTACTCTCTACCAATATTAATCCTGAAACATCAGCATCAAACCTACTTGAAAACTTGTTAAAAATAAGAATTCTCCCTTGCCCTACTCAGTCAGATTTTCTGGGGTCTGTATTGTAATAAATTTTCCAGATTCTGATGCATATTCAAGTTTAAGAAATCTGCTCGGTGCTATCAGCTGTATGACCTTAGCAAGTTATTAAGGGTTCTGTGCCTCAATTTCCCCAACCATAAAGTAGAGATAATAATAGTACCTATTTCATTTCGTTAGTAACAGTTAAATTAATTAACACAAGTAAACCACTTAGTCCCTGGCATGCAATAGGTGCTCAATGAACATGAGAAACTGTGAGGAGGCCCCCTGATGTGAACCAACCATGTAAAAAACCAGAGCCTCAACTTCAATGGACAGCAGGACAGTCTATTGATCTGTTGGTTCTTTACATGAAACCAGTTCAAAAATGCCACCTAGTCATCTCTGCCACAAACCTTCCTGGAACGTAATTCATCTTGACCTGTACCCTTGATTTCACCCTTACGTTCAACTCTGATCATAAGACCATGGTTCCATATGTTCCTCATGGTCTCTGGCTAAGCGTACCAAGATATTAGCATCCGGTCACTGGAGCACATTCTGTGGCATAATATTGAATTGTAATTTTTGGCACAAAAACTCCGGTTTTTGTCCTTTGCCTCTAAACTTGAATCTTAAGCACAGATGCTCTCAGAAACCCCAGCCCAAGCAACAGAAGTTCCCCAACTCTGCTGCATCGAGCAGGGGCATTACGATCCTCCGTCTACCAAATATGGAAGGTACATGGAGTGATAAAGCCAAAGTAAGCTCCCCAAACAGGGCTCAATATAGATTGTAGGTGCACATACCCACCCAGGCTCGCTAAGCTCTCGCCATTTCTCCCCTCCCCTTTACGTGGTCCTAAGCTCATTCCAGAGTCTAGCTCTTTCATTGCTGTAGCCAAAGCCATTTTACAGGATTCTGCTGTGTGCTCACTGTCAATTTTGAGGAATTGGTTTAAATCCCTATTTTTCTAAAAATCTCTCTACTTGACTAACTAGAAGCCGTTAAGGCTGGTCTGGAATTGACCCTCGCAATGTGTTTTTGTACTAAGATCAGAATACCTGATTCTGTCCAAAGAGCCCCCTAAGAATTAAATGTTTCTGGAAGTGAAAAGCTGGCCATTGAAAAGGAGAGTCACAGTTGCTTGAGCCCATCAAGTGATTTTCATTTGTGTTCCATGGAGCCCCTGGAGGTGCCTTAGCAGCTACCATGAGGGGTATAGGGCAGGAAATACATAGGGAAGAAGGAGCAATGCCTTCTCATTATATTGTGTGAATAACGCCCCCTGGAGTTGTGCTAAGAAGAGACCCTGAGTGGCAGACCCTGGCATTATTGCCTAGGGCTGGCAAAGGGAACCCATCTCCTGCCTCCCAGAACTTTTCTGCTTTTATCTGTTGTGTAGGCTAAGCTTTTACAGCAAATGGAGAAGCACTGCCTGGCCTAGCATTAGCAACAGAAAGTGTTTTTCATGTGAGGATTTTTTTAGTGAACACAGACCTGTATGAATACAATGTCCTCCTGAAACACAATCTCAGTCTACAGAACAAGAACCCTATCCGTGAGAAAGCGATACCAGTCCCTCCCGAAACACCAGCTCCCACATCAACCCCCTAAAAGCTGGGGACAGCTAAGGAAAGGACGGGTCCGGGAGCCCCCAACAGGGTCTGCTTCCAATCCTTTCCACACACCAGGCCTCTCGGTGTGCGAACCACGAAGGGACCAAGCAACGGGGCTTCATTAAATGGGGACCCTCCTCCCCCCACATCCATGGTGCTTGCATCACAAAGAATATTTTGTTTGCCTGTGCTTTCAGAATAAACTACACAAACTCCACGGACGTGTCCTCAGGGCCCCCACTATTTATAGAATCACCACTGTGTCACATCCTCTGAAGATAATTTCTAGGAAAGATGTTTCAGTATTTCAAATGCTTAGACATGTTTTCAAACCCAACAAAAACCCCTCCTTTCTCTTCATCGGCCTGCCTTGAACAGCCCAGCCACCCAGTCTACACTAGGTTAAGCAGTCATATTTGACTCTGAACCTCAGTTTCTGTAAATATTTGGAAAGAGATCGAACATGTAATGCTGTGCAGAGTGATATGCGAGCTGTGGTGACTATAGGACCATTCGGAATCACCCCAGAATGAAGGAAAGTGCCATTTTGATGTGGTCAAGCCTACCCCACACCCCACTTCTAGCCCCTGCAGCCCCACTCTATCAGAAACATTAGACCAAGTTCTTCCTGTGGGTTTCACCAAACTGTAGGAGACCGAGTCCCCAGTCCCAGGACAAAAGAAGGTGTGGGTCAGATGACTACAACCACAGCCTTCCAGAAATTAGTATTTCTAATTCCTAGAAAATTAGAAATGGAATTTTAAAAAAACACATAGGAAGCTCAGGACTATGTATACACATAAAGAATTATTGATACTGTTCAATACATGCTCATTATTCTTCCATCCCCTGATGTTCCAAAGGAGGAAACTGGGGCTCAGGGTGTGGCCCTGACCGGGCTCAAATCCATCAGGGGTCAAGTCGGGACTAACTCCTCAGTCAGGAGAGCCTCCCTCAAGTGGGGGCAACCGCCTCCAGCCCTGCAAACCAAAAGGCAGGACAGGAGTTCCTTAGGTCGCATCCCCAAATCTGGGAGAGCTCACTGCTTTTTGTAGAGGAAGAACCCCAAGTGCATCCAAAGCAAAACCTGAACTAATGGTTGGACGTTGTCTCTCCAGCTCATCGGGAAAGACATCGAAGAGGCCATTGAAGCCGAGACGTCGGGAGATCTGCAGAAGGCCTACTTAACCCTCGGTAAGCAGAGCCAGGCGGGTCCCTGGCTTAGGTTGGGCTGCTGGAGACAGACTCAGGGTCAGAGCTTTGTGTGCAGGAAGTTTCCATAGGATTGTCTGGTAATAACATCTCCAAGCAGCACTGGGCAAGGGAGGGAATGGAGGTGATGCAGTTGCAACAGGGGCTTTGACGGTCCCCAAGGAGTCCTGAAGCTGAAAGGTCCAAAGGGGAAGAAAAGGGAGCCCCGCACACCAAGCAGCCGGCTGGTGGCAGCCCAGGAGCATTTGCAAGCTCAGGCAAGGTTGCTCCCTCCTTGGAGGACAATTCCTTGGAAGGCACTCAGCTGTGAGCAGCCAGCAGGCAACACTTGGACTGAGGGCCTTTGTCCTGGAGAGGTCATCTGGGTACACGCCAGGGCACTCACGGCAGTCCCACTAAGACTGCAGGTCCCTGAGAGCATCTGTCAACAGCCCGGGACCATTGTTCAGTGTCAGGGAACGGTATGTAGTTCATACGACACGCCCCCTCCCCCCTAAAGCATCCAGGTTCTGGATTCATGAACAAGTTGCTGCACATGCCTGATGGCTCAAGGGTGTCTTTTTCCATTTGGTTCCCTTCAGCACTGGGAATGAATGAGGTCCGTTAAGAAAGAGTTGGGAGAGAGACCAGATCTTAACGGTGCCAAGCAGGCACCGGGACCTTCTTCTCTCCAGGGGTAGCCCAGAGGCAGGAAATAGCAGAGGGAGATGGGCACGGGGCTGTGTCTGGCAGGCTCCTCTTTCCTTTCTGCAAGCCCTGGAATGAAGGCATTGTCCATTGTCCGCACTCCTGTGGCAAGGAGTCCAGGGCACCCTCCCAAATGGCACACGAAATGGAGAGGTGTTTCCCCAGAAGAGGAAGAACCGAGAAAGCAGCCCTGGAAGTTAAAAAATGTGCTCCAACTGCCAGACCTTCTCTCCTCTTTCTCTTCTTTTCTCTCACACCTCCCCTTACCCCTCCTTGCCAACCACTATTTTTTTAAAAAAAATATCAGCAATCGATTTTTCTAAAATCCATCTTCATCCTGCATTCAAATGAGCAGGGTTTCTATAGTGATGTACAGAGGCCTAAAAGCCTGACCTCTACTGACTGTACATGGTCCACTATCCTTAGGACTCAAAGAACGAGTGTCTTAAGTAAGTGGAGACACTTACTCATGGCCCAGCTAAAGGGCTCCAAATCCTTCCTGTGCTTACAGTGCAGAGAATCAGGAAAACACCCCTTCAGTCAAAAGAGTAAAATTAATCTTCATGAATATTAATTATTGATGAAAGAAACCCTTATTAATATTAATGGTACTAAAACCATTCAATTCTTTTTTTTTAATATATTTTATTGAAATTTTTACAGAGAGGAAGAGAGAAGGATAGAGAGCCAGGAACATCGATGAGAGAGAAACATCGACCAGCTGCCTCCTGCACACCCCCTACCAGGGATGTGCCCACAACCAATGCACATGCCCTTGACCGGAATCGAACCTGGGACCCTTGAGTCCGCAGACCGATGCTCTACCACTGAGCCAAACCGGTTTCGGCGCATTCAATTCTTTAACACTTGCTTAGCACCTGCCTGGGCCAGGGGTCCTGCTAGGTGTGGGGATCAGTGGTAAATAGATCTGTATTCTGCTCTTAAGAAGCTTACAGTCCATGGCAGATGCACACAAATCAACTGAGTAGGCGACAGCAATAACAAATACAAACACAGCCCGAGCGTGGCAGGTCAGAGGAGGGAGAGGCTCAGTCCCTGTAGTTTGGAGCATGAAACCAGCACGTAGGTGTCCTCCATTGCAGCAAACATAAAAGCTGCAGGGAAAGACTGGCAGCAGACATGACTTCAGGACTATGTTCTCTAGACAGTCCTCCCACCCCACACTCCCACCTAACTCATACAGATACCGGTTTATGGCTAAAGCCAAGGAGGAGGGGCTGTGAGACCAGTGACTCCCCCGACAGTGTGAAAATCCAGTTTTCTGGGCCCACTGCGGGTTACCCACTTAGACCCTCCAGCAACGGAGCCTGGAAGCTACACTATGACAGGATTCCCGAGGACCTCGTTTATGCTCCCTAGAATGTAAGAACACCTGCTGAGCCAAAACCGGTTTGGCTCAATGGATAGAGCGTCAACTTAGGGACCGAAAGGTCCCGGGTTCGATTCCAGTCAAGGGCATGTACCTTGGTTGCGGGCATTTCCCCAGTAGGGGGTGTGCAAGAGGCAGCTGATCGATGACTCTCTCATCGATGTTTCTAACTCTCTATTTCTCTCCCTTCCTCTCTGTACAAAATCAATAAAAATATATTAAAAAAAAAAAAAAGAACACCTGCTGAGACACAAGAAGGAACAAGGTGGCTGCCCAGCCTTTCACTCGTTATTCCCATATCTTTCCTAGCAAGCCCCATTCAAACTTCTGAGGGATCTCTGCCTGCTGCTAAGGACAAAGGTTGTTACCAAGCACAGATTATCTACAGAAGAAAAGCTAAGAATTTTCTCCCCAAAATATCATGAAGACGGAATGCCAGGGGGGAGGGCACCTGTGGAGAGCACGTGGACATTAGGCAGACAGACATGTCACCATCCGTTAGTACACACAGGAGATGGTCTTTGGGAAGAGATGGTGAGGGCACTCGCTCAGAATGTCTGGGGATGCTACTCCCCAAATTGACAGGTTCCCATCACAACCAGTAGCTTTTAGATTGTGCTCCGGCTGAAGAGCCCAGGCACCTGGGTCTGGGTTTTTCTTGTCCATCGACTTCTGATGGCTGACACATGTCCTACAAAAGTAGAAGACAGACCCCCAACTTCGACTTTGCTTCCCTAATCCCGTTCCTCTCTCTTCCTCATAAGTATCCAACACATGGGCAATGACCTAGAAAACGAGAGTTTCCATTAAGGTCATATGAAGGCTGTGCATTACAGGCGTATGCTGAAGTGATTACTTATTATCAATCACTAACATAAAAAACGTGAAGTGTTCTAGGTCATTGTCAACAATCTAAAGAGGAAATGGCTCATTTCCCCCAAAGTGTTAGTCAATCAGGGCCCATAGGAGCCTGGGACGAGGGGAAAAAATAATAAATGATTCCTCCAGAGGTGCATCCTCTCTCCTGCTTGGTGAGTCAAACCCATACCTCATTAATGTGTGGGTCAGATCAAAGCTGGCGGGCAGGGAGAGGGCCAGAAGAGAGCAACTAGCAGCATCCCAGGAAGGTGACCCACAGGCAAGATCGAACATCTCAACAAGCCCACATCCCAGACCGCAAACGAAGAGGAGAGTGGAGAACCTGGAAAAGATCCAGAGATGAGTCTCACAGAGCAAACCCAGGGAAGAAAAACAAAGGGAAGGAAGGTTGTTTAGCACAGGAAAGTAGGCTGCAGGCCAACCGAGAGAATCTCCAACGTCATGAAGTTGTGTTACAGCAAGGTTGCCGGTCCATCTGTTTCCTCTCCGGACCCAACTCCAATGTCAGAGATTTCAGAGATGGGCCCTCTGGTGAGAAGCTATTGCTGCTGGTGAGAAGCATGAACTTTGCAGGGAAAGCCTGAGCATGGCCAAGCGTTCCTCCACCCGCGAAGGGTCTTCAGAGATTAGGGGGTGGGGGTGGGGGGGAAGTTCTTATTTGTCAGGAGGGGTTTTGACAGGATTCTGGTTGAAGCATTCAGGAGCCCTGACCTGGGGAATCTCTAGATCCCATGATATAACAAAATGGAGTTCGCTCCTTTCTAACATCTGCTTCACAGTCCAGTTGCCTCCAAGTGACACTCTGGGCCATCTCTGTTCCTTCCATGTTATTCAACCAAATGTGACCGCCTCGTGTTCTTCTTTCCCTCGCCCACCAGTGAGGTGTGCCCGCGACCAGGAGGGCTATTTTGCTGAGCGTCTGTACAAGTCCATGAAGGGTGTGGGGACCGATGAGGAGACGCTAATTCACATCTTTGTGACCAGGGCTGAGGTAAGACACACTTGACTCCGAAGTAGCAGGCTGTGACTTCTCTTGTTGCCATCATGTCATCAACAGATAATTTTTACTAAGGGCCTATTTACAGAAAAAGTAAAACAAAGACATCCTTTGTGTTCCGGACTCTGAAGGACCTCGTGCTATGCCTCAACCTGTCTCTTTTTGTGTAAACATACAATAAGGACAGCCGCTTCTATTTCTGTCATCTGTGGCTTCAGAAAGCTCGTGTGGTGTGCAGAGGGAACCTGGTGGACCACCCGTGCAGCTAGGCTCAGTCCCATTTTATGGAAGGCAAAACTGAGGCACTGAAAGGTTAGCAATAGCCTACGTCACCAGCAGCACAGACAATGAGCAAGTGATTTCCTATCTCCTAAGCTAGGCCTTTATTTAATGTGCAGAAGCCCAATTTTGCACAAGAAACACATCAATACAAGACATTTCTCAACCTTTTTAAAATTATCAATCACCCCACTAAATTTGAACCCATTTTTTTCCTAATTGCTCCCCTTTCCCCCTTCAAGAATTGTCAACACCACACTGTATAATTGTTTATGCTCCATTTAAAGATACTTTTACATAAAAAGTTTTTTGCCCTGTAAGAACCACTTTTCCCTCTGGTAGGAATGATATTGAACCCTTTGAGAATGCATGAGGATAGGAAAGGGACAGAGAAAAAGACAGAAGGATGAGCAGCCCAAAGCTAGGGAGCAGCTGTCAGGATTCATAGCAAAGGCTTTGGAACATAGAGCCACACACAGAAGAAATGACAAAATAAAGGGAAATGCATTTCAGCTGCAGTAGGAGAAGCCGTGCAGAATGAAGTGTAACTGAGCACTTGAAAACCACAGACATCTTCCCTCAAAAACTTGTTAAATGGAGGGGGAAGGATACCAACCCAAATTCTGGCACACAGCTCTTCACAAATAATACTTAACATCTAACCCTGTTGTTTTTAAGTATAGCTTAGCAACAAGACTGTTCTTTCGTTTTTATTTCTATTTCTGGAATTTCTCCTCCCCCTCTTTCTCCTCCTCCTCCTCCTCCCCTATTCATAGTTTTCTTTCTCTCTTAAAGTCCATGCTTCTCTCTTCTCCCTCTTCCCCTTCTTCTGCCTCTCTGTTCCTCTCCAGCAGTCCTCATTCTCTCCTCCATGTCTTTCTCTTTCCCTTACCTCTCCAGGTCTCTGTCTTCTCCATCTCTCTGTCTCTTAGCAACTCAATCCCCCAAAGACTTAAGGCACTCAAAGGAGCAGGCAGGCGGAGAGCAGGGCAGGGATTCTACAAGACCCCAGGGGAACAATGGGTCCGGAGCTCCTCATGGTCCCATGTCCACACCAATACGGGCCATGGAGTGTTCATGCCCAGATGCTCAGCCATCTCAGCACTGACCATGTGTCCTGTGTCATCTCCTCAGATGTGGACCATCCCCTCAGAATGATTCAGGGCCTTGCCTGGCTGGTGTTGCACAATGATTGAGCATCCATCTATGAACCAGGAGGTCACAGTTCGATTTCCCAGTCAAGACACATGTCTGGGTTGTGGGCCCAGTTCCCAGTAGGGGGCCTGCGGCCTGAGGCCTCCAGGAGGCAGAAGATCAATGATTCTCTCTCATCATTGATGTTTCTCTCTCTCTCTCTCTCTCTCTCTCTCTCTCTCTCTCTCTATATATATATATATATATATATATATATATATATATATATATATATATATATATATACATATATATATATATATATATGCTTCAGGCTCAGCCAGATATAGAGATATAGTTAGCCAGAACCATTAGCCCCCCCCACACACACACAAAGCATCATGGTAGAAGAACAGAGCCACAGAGTGCCCTCAGCCCCTCTTTTCTGTCCCACCCCCAGACAAGCGATGCACCAGTCAGGGGAGCAAGGAGACAGATACCACATGCTCCAGGCTCTCTGCTGCTCAGCACCCACTTCAAACAATTCCTCACTCACCCACCTTCTCCTCTTCTCGTCTTTCTCTCTTGTTCAGCTCTCTAGTTGGGGCAGGAGTCAAAAGAATCATAACTTGAGTGATGGTTTGTAGGTCTGTCTAGAAATCAAGATAGAGTTTAAATTAAAAAGTTAAGGAACAAAAGCAACAAAACTCCTGCTTAAAAACAGTGTTGTGCTTCTTTTATGAGACTCACTATGTCCCATCTGGAATTATGTCTTTTCTATGACAAGTGTTCTCTCCCTTCCTAGGCAGTAAGTCTTGAGAGCAGAACAATCTTTTGTTTTTCTTGAGTCCTCTCCCTACTTCTAGCACCTAGATTTTCAAGCTTCCAATTAATTAGATTCAAAGTCCTACAAGTGGATTTGAATTTTGTTGACTTGCACCGATGCCTTTGCTGATCAGGGCACAAGAAGAAAAGAGGCTTCATGTCAAATCTCTGTCTTTTGTCCAGTGCTTCTACCTAAGAATGAGTTATTTTTAAACAATTGTAAAAATTTCAAAAGAAAAGTAATATTTTGCAACATGTAAAAATCATATGAAATTCAAGTTGTAGTGTCCATGAAATCTTACTGGAATATACACACAACCTTTGGGGAGCTGAACTCAAGTTTTCCCTTTCTCTTCCACAAAATGGGATGAAAAACAGCCCCCACTTCTAAAGGCTGTTTTGAGGCATAAATGAGCAAATGAAAACAACATGCTTAGCCTAGTGCTGCTGCATTTATGGCGAACACGCTGTAAATGCTGTCTCCATTGCTCTGGTCTTCTCTCCTACAGGTTGACCTTCAGGGGATAAAAGCTAAATTCCAAGAGAAGTATCAGAAGTCCCTCTCCGACATGGTTCGCTCGGACACCTCTGGGGACTTCCAGAAACTGCTGGTAGCCCTCTTGCACTGAACCAAGCCAGAGCGGTAGGAGCACAAGGAGGAGCCATCTTTGTCAAGAGCCTGTTCCAAACAAGATTTGCAAGTGTGACTCCAGAACGAAAAGCCTTAGGGAATCCTGGTTTATTTTCTTGGCAGCTTCCGCAGTGCAGCCAGGCCAGGCTGTTTAAGTCAAAGGCAGCAGCCTTGAGATGCTTAGGCAGGTCACCCTTGAACGCCAGCTTAGCAAGTGTCTGGGCTGCCTCTTCACTTTCCTTAACATGACAACTGAATGCTTTATACACACAAATGAAATCAGCAGTTGATGAAAAATATTGTCCATTTGTGGTGATAATAAAAAATTTAGAAGAATAATATATCACACAGGGGGTGTGTGTGTTCTGGGTAAAGATTGAATGATTAAGGTATAGGGGAGACAAAATTAACCAATTCATTAAATTTCCTCCCGTGTGTTCAATTTCAAAGCCTAAATGTTAATTAAAGTTGTAGATTATGCTTCAATCAGCTGCTTTACAAAGACTGGGCTGATTAGTTTTGACTCTTGTCCTAGAAATAAGTGCCTCGTGAAACTCAAACATATTTGGGAAATGCAAACAGTTTTATTTATTACTAATCACCAAGGATAGTTATCAAAGCCAAGCAACAAGGAAACAACTGACTTGCCTAAGAGAAATATAACCAGAGGTAAAATCTATTGAACTGTTCCCTCTTTTAAATGGGTTTTCTTGCTTCTGTAGACATTTGAGCCACTCGAGTCTTCCATCTGATCTTCAGATACAATTAGGCTGGGCACAATACCAATAGGATCGAGGTCAATGAGCTGATGCTTAAATGGATTGGTTCCGCACCAAAAGCATCTCTGTTCCAAGATGTTTGTCTCACGTGGCTACATGTTGCTAGACACAGAGGGGCCTGTCAAGAGAACATGGATGGACACTTTGACCCAACAATTATAGTTATCATTCATTGGGTGAGTGTCTGTGTCTGGCACTGCTAAGTAGCATACTTTCATATGTAATCTTCTCAATAGTCCTATGAAGTTAAAATCACTACTATTTATCAGTTGAGGAAACTGAGACATTAAATAACCTGGCTAAATTCATTTGCAACTGATAGAGTTTGGGTTTTAATTCATGGCTGGTTGAGTCCAGAAATAATATGACAAACGGCCTTTCTTGGAAAAATAACACAAAGTAATGGGTCTGTATTCGTTCACCTGTTTAATTCCAATCATTATGCTGGGCTCTGGGGATACAAAGATAAGTAAGTAGAACACTGGCCATGCCTTGGGCAGTTCATTCCCAGGTCAGTAATAAAGATAGATGCCTCCGATATTCAACAGAATTCCATAAGTACATGAATACAGGCATGTAAAACTCCCTACCTGTGACCAAGAAGAGGGGACAAGCAGCTCTGCCTGGGGTAACTTGGGAACCTTCAAAAAAGATACACTTGTGTTGGGTTCTGAAGAATGTATAGAAGGTCCCCAGAGAAACAAAGACTCAGAAGCATCAAGGAACTTAATTGTTCAGAAGGCAATGATATTCTTTCTCCTGAGGCATGCATATGGTGAAAGGAAAGAGAGGGTTAGGAAGGCAACAATGCCATTACAAGAGAGTTTCCTTAAATCCCATAAGCAATGGTTTTGCCTGCCAAGTGTGGGCCTGGGCCTTGGGGCAATGGCGATGTTTAAGTGAGGAACATTGGGCTTTGGGAAATCACTTTGGTTGTGTGATCAACAATGCACAGCAGATAGTCATGTCATGGTGTGTGTTTCTAGTGGCTATAACATGGTGATGAACAAATTATGAAGTTATGTTCACATTCATGTTCTCAATATACTGAGCAATGTGTCTGCCCCGCAGATGGAATCTGGCTTCTCCAACAGCAAAACACCAATGCACAGGATTCCTCCAGGCTACAAACAAAATATCTCACACCGCATTACAGCCAATAAAAATGCCTCAGATAAGCTCTAAGAAACTAGATAAGCCAAGAAATAAGGGTGCCTTAAAACTAGATGTGGTATTCAGCTCTCTATATCAACAAGCGAGAGCTGCCATGTTCAATTTAGAGAGATCAGAGAGAAGTCCAGGCTGCATGTTTATGCCACTGCAATTTCTTGCATGACCAGACCATAGGGTGCAGACCAGAATGTTGGGAGACACAAGGTCAGGAGAAAGAAAAGAAGTGGCCAGGGGGAATATTTCAAAATAAACTTTAAATTTTTTTGGTCTTATTTCTGTAAATTTTAGATTTACAGAAATGTAATGGTACCACAGGGAGTTTTCCATATACCCTACTCCCAGTTTCCCTAACATGAATATGGTACATTTTCACGACTTATGAATGAATGATGATAGATTATAACTGCGTAAAGCCCACACTTTATTTGCATTTCCCTGGTTTTTACCTAATGTTTTTCTGTTCCAGGTTCCCGTGAGAATATCATATTACCTTTAGTTGTAATGTCTCTTTAGGCTCTTCTAGACTGTAATTCTTTCACAGACTTCCCTTGCTTTTGTTGACTTGGGCAGGTTTTCTGTGAAATGTCCTTTAGTTTAGATCTGCAGGATGTTTTCCTCTTGGTTAGACTGGGGTTATGGGTTTGGGGGAGGAAGATCCCACAGGTGAAGTGCCATTCCCTTCATATCAAGGGGACATGCTATTAACATGACCTATCCTGTGGATGTTGATCACCTGGCTCAGGCAGAGTTGGTCAGGATCTCCACTGAACTCATTAAAAGGAAGTCACTGTACACTGCCCACACTGCAGAGTTACGGAGTTATGGTCTACTTCCGTGAGTGGGGGATTTTACCTAAATTATTTTGGATTCTTCTGTATAGCAGGTGTGCCTGTTCTTCCATTACTCACCCACTCAATTATTTATATCAGTATAGATTTTGTACTTTGGATTTAATCCAATACTATATTATTTATTTTGTTGCTCAAATTGTTCCAGCTTTGTCTATTGGTAGCTCTTACAGTTGGCTCCTACATCCTTCCCTTTGACACATCCCTTCACTTGGCTTTTAATTTCTGGCACTACAAGATGTTCCAGGCTCATCTTGCATATTCTCTTCCCAAGTCCTACCAATCTGTCATCTGTCCACAGTAGCCCTGGTTCCTTTTATTGGATAATGGTATTAGAAACCAAGATGTTGATACTGGGTGTGCTCATTGCTACTGAGGAGTCATTGCTTCTAGGCCCATTCAGTGGACAGAACTGGGAAATACAGGTGTGTATACTAAGCCATGTATCACATATCTATATTTATAGATACACTAGAGGCCTGGTGCATGAAATTCGTGCATGGGGGGAGGGGGGGGCGTGGATCCCCTCAGCCCAGCCTGCACCCTCTCCAGACCCTCAGGGGATGACTGACTGCCGGCTGGTTTAGGCCTGATCCAGCAATTGGACATCCCTCTCACAAATCAGAACCACTGACTCCTAACTGCTTACCTGCCTGCCTGATCATCCCCAACCGCCACCCCTTCCACCAACCTGGTTGCCCCTTACTGCCTCCCCCCCCTGCCAGCCTGGTCAGCCCCAACTACCCCCACCCCCACCAGCGTGGTCGCCCATAACTCCCTCCCCACCAGCTTGGTCACTCCTTATAGCCCACCATACTGGCCTGGTCACCCCTCACTGCCCCCCTCCCCCCGCCGGCCTGGTCTCTCCATGCATCCTGCTGCTCGGTCGTTTGGTTGCCCCTCACTTGCTGACCTGTCGCCCCACACAGCCTACTGCTCAGCTGTTTAGTCGCCCCTCACTGACACCCCTATTGGCCTAGTCTCCCCACGCAGCCTGCTGTTCTGTTGTTGGTCACCCCTCACTAACCCCCTGCCAGGCTAGTTGCCCCACACAGCCAGTTCAGTCATCTGTTCAGTTGTGATGGTCACTTAGGCTTTTATATATATAGATGTAGACAAATGACATAGATAAAGTTGTAGATGTGGGTATAGAATAGATGTAAGTATAGATAAAGGCATAGACCCATTTGAATCTATATTAAGTTAAGCATGAATTCATATGATGTCTTCAAGTTTCACCTGTACCACCTGATTCCTGCTAGAAGGGGGTTTTGACTTCTTGAAAACAGCACAAAGAGGCAAGATTGTAGAAGGAAAGCTCCTGGCAAAAGGAGCCATGGGAAGAATCAAAGCAAGCCACACAGTGCCTGTATGTGCCACAGAGTACATTTCCATTTTAAATGGCAGATCTTGTCCTGGGTCTGGGGAGAAGGGGCAGGCCATGATTGAGTGGTTCTCAGACCTCCACTACCTAGTACCCAAAGAATTGTCCTTAGGTTTCGAAGAGAATGCTCCATGACGTCTTTGTGACTAAACCAGAAATACTGATGTCTTTAATTCCTAAGATAACCAACTTTCAGAGAGCTCAAAATATGTTTAGCCAAGACTGATACCACGTAAGGGAAGAGAAAACAAAGACCACCTTCAGTGTCAGAATCAAGACAGTGGGTTTTCATGTCAGTCTCCGCCTGTTCATGGTTTTTGGTCCCCGATAAATGTCACTTCAGGATTGCTTGGAACAATGATATATCAGGACAAAAGAGGCCTGAGGCACTTTTAGACTAGAAGAAAAAAAACATTGGTTTTGAATCATTTCTGACTATGAATAATGTGGACCCAAATAATATGACTCACAAACCAAAATGAACACACTAATTGGCTAAACTCTGTACCCAACCCAAGTATTAACTTTTTTTTTTTTTTCAATCAAAGCGGTTGTTTTTAAAATCCTACTGAGCCAATTCAAATCAGAACCAGTCTTTGGAAAAGGTTGAGCCATAAGAAAAAATAATCAGAAAAGCAAAATCATTTCCACACAAGTATCGCATTCACTTCAAGTGTCTGGCACATGCAGATATGCACTGTGTGTGTATTTCTGTTAGTAGGACCACTTTTTAATGGAATTTATTTAACCTACTTGACACATTAACCAACATGCCCAATCCTCTCTACAGATGCTCTGAAAGCTGAAAGGTGGAGGCTGATCAGGAGTGGGGCTGGCTAGGGGGAGGGGCTTTGAGCCTATCGGTGGATGGGGACTATTGGGGCGGGGCTTGCCAGGGGAGGGAGGGGAGTGGCAGGGGGGGGGGTTGGCTGGCTTCAGCTTCAGCTTGTCATAACAATCAGTTGTTCTGGTCACTGGCTTTATATATATACATTGTCTTCACCATCTGAAATCACTCTACTTGTTTACTAATCCATTGTCTATCCCACCCCACCATTAGGATGTAAATGTTAGGAGGTCAGGGACTTTTTCTCCATTGTTCACCCCTTTAGCCCCAATGCCTAGAACAATGCCTGGTCCTTAGTAAATGCTCAATAAAATGTGGTTAACTAGATGAATACATCTCACGATTTCCTTCTTCCTCTTCTCAAGTCAGTTTTATCCTTTGACTTCCACTTGTCCTTTCAGTCTTCGTTTGAGCATCACAATCTCACCTTGTCTGCCCCCACCCCCATGTAACTAGTCACTTCCTCTGTGCTCTTCCCTTTACACAATTTCATCATAGACCTTACTATATTATTTTTCATTATTCCCTTTATTAATATCCCCAACTAGACTGGGAGCTTTGTGGGACCCAGGACCCCATCCTACTCAGCCTTCCAGCCCCCAACACAGAGCACTTTTCTATATCTGACCACCTTGGTTTCCTTGACCACTAGATAAGAAATTGTCTTTCCCATCACTCCCTTCTCAATCATAGTGCTGCCTTTACAGCACTTATTATGATCTCACATCAACTCATCCCCATTTATTGATTTATTTGTTCTGTTTATCTATTGTCTGACATCCTCCTGGACCTTAGTGACTGACACATAGTAGGTGCTAAATAAAGATTTGTGTAGAAATGACTCATTCAACATATTTGTTAAATGGAGGGCTAATTAACTGATTAACTCTCATGGTACCCAAAGATTAAGGAGATTCAATGTTATGTTTACAGCCGTTATTCATAGTTTCCAAAACAAGGCACATGAATATGATTTGTGAAAAACACATTCTGAAGGAAATGCTGGGGGTGGAGAGGAGAGGAAGAGGGCAAGTAGAGATTTGGCTAATGAGCAAAATAGGGCTTGAACTGCTTCAGGGCATCCATCACCTAAATCACTGATTGGCTGCCTCTTGTTTGGCACTGAGAACCCAGATGGGAGCAGCAGGTCTCTCTGCAGCTCCAGTAATTCTATTCTAATTAGTGCAATTAGAAACAGGTCTACGGATAATTGCCCAGATGTTCTGCTTCATCAGAGGTCACATTGCACATGCAGCCCAGGAAGATTAACATGGACATCGGCATACAGAGGATGGGGAGGAAGGATGACACTCAGCAACATGGTTTCAAGTTCTGAGAATTCAGGGGTAAGTTTCAAGAGTAAAGGATCTTCAGCAGCCCTTTCCAAGAAGGAGACCTCAGATCACCTACCTTCTCCAGCCTCCTCAGCCTGGGCCAACTGGGGAGGAGGGACATGAGATCTGCTGGCAATGGCGGGAGCTTGGCATCCTCTGCGTGACGTAAATAATGTCAACCACAGTAAGTCACTCTAGGTCCACAGTATTGCTGAGGACGTGATAAACAGAAGTTGGGGTGATGTGACAGCCACAAGGGCAGTAAGAGTAGAGGCTGGGACTGAGCCAGCTGATGGGGCCAGCAGAAGAGAAGCCAGCTCAGGGCTGCCAGACTCCAAAATAACGTTTCTGGATGGCATGAGAGGCCTGTGTACAGCTAATTCCAAACAGGTTATCAAATATAGAAATGCACTGGAGAACTTAGTTGGCTGTACTTCACCTCTGGGCAAGGTGTGAGGCAGATGAGGGGGAAAGTGATTGGTGTCTACTTTATCTCTTACAGTGAGCAAGATAGGCCAGTTAATCACGCCTGGAGTCCAGAAGAGACGTCAGTGGTGTCTAGGACAGAGGTTCCCACCCTCGGTTGCAGAGCTTGCAGAATTTCCCAGGAGATTTGGATTTTATTGGGCTTCACTGGAGTACAGCCCGGGAATTAGGAAATTCTCCATTTCCCCCAGGGGCTTGAATGTGAAGCCAGGTTGGGAACCAGTGCCCTGACACAGCTACAGGTTGAAGAGGCTCCAAAACCCAGGCTTCATTTTCACCCAGCGACAGGTCCCACACCTCCCATCACCCCCCAGACTCATTTCAAGCAAAGAGAAAAGAAGGACCAGTCACTGACTCTTGTCACAGAAGGTCGCTCTGGGGATATACTGTCTACCGCTACATAGCTTTTATTGAAGCCCTCTTACTTTTCTATAAAATCCTAATCTTTAGGCTAACACCCGAGGCCCTATCTACCTGCTCATATCTTCCTCCAACAAATATTCATTGAGCACCTACTATGGGTCTCATGAGGCTTTCCTTCTATTAGGGGAGACAGAGAATGAACAGCAAAACATTGTAAACAGGATAAAACAGAGTGGTGATACTGCATAGAGAGACAGGTGGCGGGATGCAAAGTACATTCAGTGGTCAAGGAAATAATGTTCTGAACTCTGAGCAGCCAGCCACATGAAGAGAACAGCGTTCCAGGAAGTGCAAAGACCCAGCTGCTCTTCTGCTGCTATCACCAGCTCCCCCACGTCCGCACGCTGGGCTTGTCCCATGAGCAGTGCCATCTTCCAGTCCAAATCTATTACTTTTCCAAGAACCCCCTCTTCCAAGGAGCTTCCCAGGTCCAGCCCCTCCTCATTCTGACCACTCTTCGTCTCAAAAGTGTGTGAATGCGCTAGGTAAACTCCAATGGGTCTAAAAGCATATGACATGATTGTTACTATTCACTCTTCTTTAGCATCGTGCCTCAATCTGTACTGAATCATCTCACACTAACTCTATTGTCTTGTTGTTTCACCCGACTCAACTGGTCTCCTCCCATAGGGTATCATTCATTGGTCCTTCGGGGCACTGATTGGATTTTCTGCTTCTTTGGTACCCCAGTTGCTCCTAGAACAGAGCTAGGCATTCATTCACAGCCCTTGATTGAAGCTGTTTATAGAAGGAGTTGACTAGTTTGCCAAGTAAGTGTTTGTTTCAATGAAAGAATTAATTAGTAAGCCTCACCTCAAAACCACACACCCTTCATTCTCTTTTGCACTAGCATTATCTCCATTGTATAGACAAGGAAACCAAGGCACAGAGAGATTTAGGTAACGTGCTCAGGTCACACAGCCAGGAAGTGGCAGAGCTGGGATTTGATGATGTACCACAATGCATGACATGGCCCCATGAAGAAGGAAGGTCAGCAGGCCCTTTTTCAGTTCTTCTATAAAGAAACTATAACTCATAAAATAATTAACAGAGGTGACCTGATTCATAGATTTAGTGCCAAATACTAGGCAGGCATTCATGGTTGAGGATGCTAAGGCCTCTGAGCTCTCTGCTCCATCACGTCCCTTTCGTAAAGGTCAAAATTCCAGGTGGTATTCAGCCAAAGTATCAGGTCATCACTGTGCCCTCTAATGAATTTAAGTGTCATCAGGCAACTCCTAACTATAGGTGAAAAGGTCTAATGAAATGGCAAATGGCAGGATACCAGAGCACATTCATTTACCTTAAATTATGTTTTATTTCTGCCTTTCTTTTATCCCTGGATCAAGTCACCCAGCTTCATTGGTAGCACAGGTTTTTAGGGGTTACCAGATTTAGCAAATAAAAATCCAGGATACCCACTGAAATATGGATTTCATATGCTGAGATAATATTTCAGTCCAATGGATATGTCTTGTGCAATATTTGGGTCATATTTATACTGAAGACCCCCCTGAATGAAACCTGCTTCACAGGGGTACCTGAGGATTATACCACAGGCCTAAGGGAACGGCTTCGAGGTACCTGACTAGGAAGTAGTAGCATTAGGTCTGTTCAAAGATTGCTTTTCTTCCTTTGTGTAACAGTTGGGAATGGACAACCTGGGCCTTCAGACAGAAAAGAGCCATTCTGGATTACTGACTCCTGGTTTCTTTCATAAGCAAATTGACCTGGTATTGGGGGGAGCCTGGCTTCCCTTCAGCTCTCTCCTTGCCCCCAAGAAAGGGAAAAGGCTGGAACCGGTTAAGTCCAGAAGAGTGCCTTGTGAGCTGTGATAATAGAAGAGATAACAGGATATTGGTTTTGTAAACAGAAATAAGTTGGCTGAGCAAGAGGAGAAGATGAGATGAGGAGATAGTGGGGGAGCAGCAGGGGAACACAGCCTGGGGAGTGACCACAGGCAGAACGTTTACGGGAAAATGTCCAGTGGGAAAGGTCTGTTCCGCCTAAACCAGAACATCTGAGCCCCTTGTGTGATGCACTGGAAGGAAATGTTTTTCAAAGGTTCTCAGGCAACCTCAGGCACCGCTGTGAAGCAAGCAGGTTTGTCTCCAACACCCTTTCCTCTGCCCATTCAGGGCAACACCGAGTCTGACCTTCTCTCAACAGCCCAGAAACAGTGTTCTAAGAAAAGCACCATCTGCCCTGGCTGGTGTGGCTCAGTTGGCTGGGCATTGTCCTATGTACTGAAAGGTCACTGGTTTGATGCCGGATCAGGGCACATGCCCAGGTTTCAGGCTTGATTCCCAGTCGGGGGCATGCAGGAGGCAGCTGGTTGATTATTTTCTCTCAATATTGTTTCCCTTGATATATCCCTCTCCATTCCTCTCTCTCTAAAAATTAATAAAATTCTTTCTTTTTAAAAAATATATTTTATTGATTTTTTACAGAGAGGAAGAGAGAGGGATAGAGAGTTAGAAACATCGATGAGAGAGAAACATCGACCAGCTGCCTCTTGCACGCCCCCTACTGGGGATATGCCCGCACATCACCAAAGTACATGCCTTTGACCAGAATCGAACCTGGGACCTTTCAGACCCCAGGCCGATGCTCTATCCACTGAGCCAAACCGGTTTCGGCAATAAAATTCTTTTTAAAATAAATAAAAGAAAAGAAGTGCACCACCTTAACACACCACCACCGTCCCAGGTTTGGTGTTCCTCTATTTACCTAAGGTGCCTCTCCTCAGACTCCAAGTAGCTTATCTGACAAAATAATCACAAGACTGGCATATTCTTTCTCAGCATAATTTACGTTTTTATGACACGTTCTGGACAATTTTTTCTCTTTCTCCCCTGTACTTTCCTCCCCATTGTTATCAAATTCATTATCTGCTCTAAATAGGGAAGGAGGAGCTTTTCAGTTAGAAGAGAGGACTTGTATATGTTCTGATAAAAATGAGGTCTTCGTGTGTCTCTCCAAATACATTCCATGAGCAGGGGACACAATAGGTGTGTAGAAGATGGTCAATAATTTTATGTTGGAATGAAATAATGAGTTGGTATGCTCTGGTGGATCTCCTAATTTCAAAAAAAAAAAAAAAAAAAAAAAAGATCATCCTTGTTACTATTCTTATACAACTGTTTCTGGAGAGTGGAACATTCACTGACACCTGGAATGTCAGTAATCAGTTTGCCACTCCCCCACCTCCATTGTATAACGTTCTACTTTGGGAACCACCAACCAAGTTTTCCTCCAGGCACTTGTGTTGAAGAAAATTCTGGATGTGACAATAGGAATAATGTGCACCTCTCCTGGGTGGAAAGGCAGTTTCAGGTTGCTATAATTATGACCCATATTGTGCAAGACCTTTGGACAACTGACAATGCCCTAGGTGTTACAAAGAGTTTAAATAGTAGACTCCCCAACCTCCAGCCCATGTCTGAAACGCTACGGCCTGTGCTGGCCTGCCCGTTGGAATGGAAAACACAAGAGGATACTTCCTATTTCCTTACCCAAAGCCCCGGAGACTTGGGCACGCTACCCTAGGAATGGGGGTTACCAAATCAACCATGTTTGCCTTGGCCCACTCTTTTTTTTTTTTTTTTTGCCTTTTGATTATTCAGATGTAGAAGAAAGAAAGAGATGGCAAGGGAATCCTTTATCCAAGAGGCCTCTGAATCCCTGGCAGCCTGAGGACTGAACTTCAATAACAAGGTGTGAAGCTAATACAGTGTCTCCTTAGTAGCATTTATTTCTCACCCCCCCCCAAAAAAAATGATTTATAAGGAAAGGTGAGTACTCACCACACCTCAGAAAATTAGGACTGATTATAACCCATTATGAGAATCAACCCAATATCAGAAGCAGATACAATTGGTTAGGAAGAAATACCAAGTGACCTATTCATGTTTTACCTCATTGGAAGAGAAAAGATCCAGTTCTTGGAAAGTCAGTAAGGAGAGAGTTCATTTCTTCTACACTCCTGCTCCTTAACTCAAAGATAATAGACCACTCTTAAAACTGGCCAGCCATCCTCTACTACATGGGTGATACCTTTTGAAGCAGCCGGAGTACAGGTTTTATACACACATATGCACCCCACACAGTCTTACCATATCCTTTTAGAGAATGCAACTCTGAAGCAAGCAACAGGGGGAAATGTGGAAGGCTGAGGAGCATCCCTGCCAGAGTCACTGTGGATCCTGAGAGTAAAATGGAGTCATCTTAAACAAGTTTAGAAAGCTGTGGGGAAGATCCTGTTAGGGGCATTTGTTAGTTTTTCATGCATTGGAGACAGAAGAAAAGTACACCTTAATTCTGCAGAGCTGAGCTTCATGGATGCCACAGGACCCCTGGGAATGGAGCTAGGAAGTGGGAAAAGCAGTCAACCATCCCTTCAACTGTAGATGTAAGAAGGATATTCAATAGCACCCAAAGGGATAGTTGGTGGTTCCTAAGGCATGCTATACAGTCTGGTGGTTGGCCATCATTGGGTCTGCATAAGTCTTTCACACAAACATGAATAAATAAACAAAAGAGTCAGACTACGGGAAAATACTCCAGAAGAAAACTTTTCAAAAATTACACACACACATACACACACACACACACACACACGAGCAGCAGTCGCCAACCAGTGGTGGTGGTCCACTAGGTCTGAAAGTTTGGCAAATGCTGTATTAGAGGCCAGGTGAACAAAATTCATAACAGGCCTGGCCAGCAATCAGGGCCAATCAGGGCCTTCCTCCTCCCCAACCCCCTCCCCACTCCTGCTGCTGGCTGCTGGCTGGGGCCTTCCTTCATTCCACACCGCCCCCTGGTGGTCAGCGCATGTCATAGTGAGCAATTGAACTCCTGGTAGATCAAACTCCCGCCCAGGGGACAATTTGCATATTAGGCGTTTATTATATAGGATGTGAGTGTGTGTGTGCAATGTATAGTTTTAGAGAGAGATAGAAACACATTGATAAGAGAGAGACATCATTCAGCTGCCTCCTGCATTCTACTGGGGGATGAGCCTACAACCCAGGCATGTGCCCTGATGGGGAATTGAACCAGGCACCTCTTTGTTCATGAGTCGATCCTCAACCATTGAGCATACCTGCCAGGCAAAAGACATTACTTTTATAAAATAAGCAGAAATTCCTATAAATCAAACTGAGACAGAAAGATGAATTATGGAATTATTTCAGAGGAATAAAAATGCAGTAACATTTCAAATATGCATTGGTAGCACAAAAAAGAAACCTAATCTCATGAAAAGGTACACCAATGATGTAAAGAGTAAATTTGGGATGATGTTCTAGAATGCAGGATGAAAGAATAAGCAAATGAATATTTAAAAAGAGATAATGATTTAAAAGAGGAGGCCAAGTTAAATATATATAGAGAGAGAGAACTACAATTAAGGTAATAATCAAAGATATAATTGAAGAAAATTTTCTTAGGCTGAGTAAAGGTCAAAGTTAACAAATCAATAGCTATGTTTTACAGGCAAATTTTAATTTTTTAAAAAGAGCAGATACCTGGACATATCCTGGCAATGTTTTTTAATTAATGGAAAAAATAATTTTGCCTTCGCTGGTTTGGGTCAATGATGTTTCTATCTCTCTCTCTCTCTCCCTCTCTGAAATCAATACAAAATATATTTTTAATATATTTTATTGATTTTTTTCACGAGAGGAAGGGAGAGGGATAGAGAGTTAGAAACATTGATGAGAGAGAAACATCGACCAGCTGTCTCCTGCACACCCCCCACTGGGGATGTGCCTGCAACCAATGCACATGCTCCTGACCGGAATCAAACTTGGTCACCTTCCCCCTCAGTCCACAGACCAACGCTCTACCCACTGAGCAAAACTGGTTCTGACTAAAAATATATTTTTAAAAAGAAAAAATAATCTTAAGAATTAAAAAGATGTAAATCAGTCAATTCTTAAACTTCTCTGTAGCACTGCAGTTTTTCCAGAATAATGTGGGTGATTTTCAGAAAATTTTAAAGAAAAAAAATGTATTTATTACCTTAACTAAGACATAATTGACATATTACTTTATATTAGTTTTAAATATACAACATGATTTGATAGTTGTATATATTGCTAAGGAGTTGCCACAATAAGCCTAGTTAGCATCTATCACCCTACAGTTGTAACATTTTCCTTGGTGATGAGAACTTTTAGGATCTGCTCTTTTAACGACTTTCAAATATACAATACAGTATTATTAACTATAGTCACCATGCTGTACATCACATGCCCTTGACTTATTTATAATTGGAAGTTTATAATAAAAAATAATTTGATCTCTAAACTATTGTACCTAGCCACGCTGTTGTTTGTAGATGGTAAGGGGAAAAAAGAGAATCTTGGATAAGGAAGGATTCAGAAAAATGCACCTTTCCCCTATTCTTCCTAACAAAATATTATGAGTGAAGGAACTCCAGTTAATCAAAAGATGGGTCAGAGCCAAAACCGGTTTGGCTCAGTGGTAGAGCGTCAATCTGCGGACTGAAAGGTCCGGGTTCAATTCTAGTCAAGGGCATGTATATTGGTTGCGGGCACATCCCCGGTATGGGGTGTGCAAGAGGCAGCTGGTCGATGTTTCTCTCTCATCGACATTTCTAGCTCTCTATCTCTCTCCCTTTCTCCACTCTGTAAAATATATTTAAAAAAAAAAAAAAAAAAAAAAAAGATGGGTCAGAGTTAAGCAAGCACGTTAAGAAGGAAAAAGGGTGGCATAACAGAACTGGCAGTGAAAATGTAAATCAGCAGAGTAGGGAGCTAAGTTTAAATAACAGTTGTAAATATGATGCAAATAGCAAAAACAAAAAATCATTCTTAAAAGATAAGATACAGTATATAAAATAATTTAATGACAACAAACTGAGCCTAAAAATTCCGGGTTAGCTTTACAAAAACCAGGGAGAAAGAAGTAAAAAATATTTCAGATTCTGCTTCTTACCTGTCAGGAAGTCGAAAAATATTTAACCTTTATTTTTGATCATTTGGAAAACATAGATTAAAAAGGTGTCATAAAAGCTTAAAACAAAGCCACTAGTAAAAATATATAAATTTTGGAAAAGGCAAAGTAAGCAAATAGTGGCCAGTGTCAATCTCTGTCAACAAATTCCACTCTGTGCCTTTCCTAACATGGGGCAGGAGTGTAGACTTATTCCTTCCCCCTCAAGGAGCTGCAATACAGGAGAGAGAGACGAAAATACATGACTAAAACTCAGCCTGATAGGAGAGCTTTCCAAAGATGCATGTATAAGGTTCTCTTTCTAGAGGACTTAGAATTCATGAAGGGACAGGGATGAGAAGGGAATGACGAAGATTGAGAAAGGCATCCCTTCATAACATTTAGGTCATTTAAATCATTTGTCTATTTCCCTACTTCCCTTATGGTAAGTACCACAAGGGCAAAGGGCCTTGTGTTATTCAATGGATGGATGGATGGATGGATAGATGGATGGATGGATGGATGGATGGACGGACAAGTGGGTGAATAGATGGATGGATGGATGAAGCCTTAATTAATTAGACCTTACCTTGCTCAATTCACATTTCCCCAAGGGATTCTAATTAATGCTACTCTAGGAGTAAAGTTCACCCTCTCAACAGACATCTCTCTATAGGTCATCCACCTTCTATACTCCAGCATAAAATTGCCAAGTTATGCCTTAGTGACCTGGAGGGAGGAAATTCCCACCTAAAGGCCAACCTCACCATCAGGAGCACCTACTGGGGACCAGGGAGGCCAAGCAGTGTATCATTCTTGGTGACCTACAGTGTTAAAGTGAGAGAGCAAGAAGGCATCTTTGATCGTATTAGTTTTTTTCTTCCCAAGATGATTTAGGGCCCAGAAAGCTAATCTGTATCAAGTCAGGATATAGTTCTCCGGGAGGAAGGGGGCCTGACAGCAGGCTGTATACCAACAACCCACGGACAGTCCCGTTGCTATCTCTGTTCGCCTGTATTCCCCTTACCCTCCGTAGGGGGGGAAATATGAAGACATGGTGCTGTCATTCGCAATACTGGCCTAGTGAATGCAGGGAGAGGCTTTTAGGTCTCAGAGCACGGTCGTCATGGCAACACCAGAATCAAGGGGTAGGCCACCTTTCCGCCCTTGTCTGAAGTACAAAGTCCTTGCTCAGCTTTGCATAAGCTGGTCAAAAAACACACCCAGCCACACAGATACAGACACCAGAAGGCAGGAACTCATGTACATAGCCAGAGGCAAGTCCTTTCCTATAGCTTTTAATGATCCAGTCCACTGAGGCCTTATTTGCTCCCCATTTTTCTCCTTCACCTACTGACTATGGGAATGGGAGGTACTCACAAGACAACAAGGAACAGCCTTCCAGCGTTCAAGGGGCTCTCAGCCCTCTACGTGCAGACCTGCACGTTCTTGAAACACAGCTCCCTGGAACCCATTGCCATGGTTCACTGGTTAGTGTGAAAGTTACGTCTTGTCCCGATGGCAATAGGAGGACTGGACCTGGACATGCATGTAGAGCATGTTGGTGGCTTCCTTGCCTGCAGCTGTCAGACCTGCTGCTGACCTGAGCCAGCCTGCCCTTCCATGAGAATCCAGGCCCAGCACACTCAGCCAGGAGAGAAACTGCAGAAGTCTTTTGTCTTAACTTTATGTGATTCTTTGGGAGTCTGGGGTCTGAATGTATGGGAACCTAAAATAAATGAGGACATTCAGCTCCTTGCCCCATTTCCTCAAGGGATTCTAATTAATGGTTATATCGCTATAGGTCTCTGACCCCGTGGCTCAGGTCTTCTGCTCCTAATTCTGGCTCCGAGGCCCCTGGCCCCAATGACTTGTTAATATACTTGACAGCCATTGACCTTCTGGACTTTTTGGGGCTGATCCATGCAACTATGAATGACAGATACTCCTTCCGTCCTGCCCTGGAGTGTCCTACAGGCCAGGTCAGTCCAGCCTTCCCAACAAGGACCGGCCGGACACATACAAGAATCTGCAAGTTGTCTGATGAAGCTAGCATAAAAAATTTAAGTGGGAACTATCAGGAGACCAATCTATTTCCTGCTAAACAGTCTGAACTTCATCCTGCAAACATAGGAGCCATTGAAGGGCCTGATGTAGGGGACTGACAGATTCTGATTTGCTTTTTCCAGGGTTACACTGGTGGGGACAGGTGGGTGTATTGGAAAGAGAGAAACTTGGAACAAAGGGAAAATTTGGCTTGGGAGGATGTTTCAATAGTCCAAGCAAGACCAACAAGGAGAGAAAGACTGGCTTCCCTGCCACTCACTGCTGGAATCCCCAATCAGGAACTCTCTGGACATGGGGGCAGGAGAGACCTAGGTCCTTTTTACTCATCCTGGGTTCTATCACCTTCTGTCCTGGTTCTGATTCTTACATTTGATGACTAACACTCCTCTTCCTGCTTCCCTTCTTCTCCTTTCCCCTCTCCTTCCTTCCCTCCCTTCCTCCCTTTCTCCCTCTCTCCCTCCTCCTCCTTCTCCTCTTCCTCCTTCTTCTTCTTCTCTCTCTCTCTCTCTTTCTCTTTTCTCTTCTCTCTCTCTCTCTCTCTCCCTCCCACCCATCCCCATCTCCCTCTGCTGCTGCTTCTCCCTCTCCCACCTCCATCTCTCTCTTCCCCTCCCTCCCTCTTTCTCTCTCAGTCTGGAACAGCCTGGAGCAATAAACCTTGCCTCCTGCCTCTAGCACAAGCCTTTCTAAAAGGAGAAAAAAAGAAAAGTAAAACAGAAAAGCAAGCCAGACCTATAAAAAGAATAACGAAGAACCACCCGCCGGAGTCTGGGAGAGGCAGCACGATGCAGAAGAGGGCTGCCGCCCTCACCACTTTCAGACGGAGCCTCTGGGGGCAGGAGGACCAGCAAAGGCTTGGTCTTCCAGAGCTGGAACCCCTGGGATGCTTCACACAAGTCACATACGCAAAACAGCTTGTGTCCTGGATCCCATCCTCTCAGAGCCCAGAGGAGGCAATCACAGCCTTCGCCAATGATCCTGCCACGCCGGTGCTGGCAATAGAAACCCAACCAGCAGCACCCCAGCCCACATTCTGGCTTCCCTGTGACCACCCACCCCCTTCCACGTGCCCAGAGCCATCGTCAGGAACTACGCCAGGCCCCGGCAACCTGTTTACAGACATCTAGAGTTCCCAGGCACTTTTAGGACAAGGGACTCAGGGTGCTTCCAAGCAGGCTGCAAAGTCTTCTCTGAGAGAAGCGGTCCCTTCGGATCTATTTATGCCGATGTAAACACTTGCCAAGGAAACAAGGCGTGTGGGCATGCGCGGCCCTCCTGGCCCCGGGGTTGCTGCAAACGGCAACTGGAAAGTCACATGTCCTCACAGTGGAAAATACATATGCAGCTATTCTTAGCCCTGGAATGTATACACCGTCTCCCTGCCCACAGTTCTGTCGCAAAGCTCTAGAAAACTGTGAAAGCGCCTGTAGCATAAACAAGTCCAGAACTCTCCCAGGACCAATCACTTGTCAACTGAAGGAAAGGCCCGGGTTTATGGTTTCACTTGGAGCCAGAGGTGGAAACTCCGGCAGGACCAGTCGGACCAGGCACCGGGGGCTCTCCCTGCAGCCAAGCAAGGTACATGTCTCTAACGCTTCACTCTTCCCCAGTGGCCTGCCAGGTGGCGAGCAATAAGAGGGTGCTATTGGGGCTCTGCTTTCTATTTATCCCATCTTTAAAACAAAACCCTAACGAATGTGTGAAGTCATGTTTCAATACATGTATTGCAAAGGTCCCTTTTCATCCCTCGTTTCTGTCTGGTTACCAGAGGGCCACACCCCCCAGAATGAGAACCTCGGGGAATGACTAACCCCCAGAAAGATGCCGAGATGAGTTCACTAAATAACAGAAGGCTGAGAATCTGGAGAAAGGCTCACAGACTTCCCCTGGTCAAGTGCACGGGTTGTTATTTTGCTTCCGGCTAACATTCCAGCCCCTGGCAATCAGTAACTTCCTACAGCCTTCCTTGTTTTGGTTTGCTTGCTTTTCCTCAGATTATCTAAAGATGTTATTTGCCTGTTCCCTTTCAGAACAATCATAACCAAAAAGAGAGGTGTCTGCTGTGAGGTCTGGAGTGTGGGTGGCCTCTGCAATCTTCACTAAGCGATATTCCTGGCGATACCCACACACACTGGTGAGTGGACACAGATGCTCTAAGTCTCCGCGCTGCCACAGCTAACCCCTCCAGCACGTGCTCCCTCTTGGGACTCCTCCCTGTCTTTGCAAGATGGACAAAGACTCAGCAGATGGGCTGCTCTTCAAGGACCACGACTTCTCCTCTGACTTGTTGAGGCAGCTCAATGGCTTAAGACAAAGCAGAACCCTGACTGATGTAATCATCTGTGCTGGGGCTGGGGAGGTCCCCTGCCACAGAAACGTGCTGGCCTCCAGCAGCCCCTACTTCCGGGCCATGTTCTGCAGCAACTTCCGGGAGAGCGTGGAGGCCAGGGTCCAGCTGAGAGGCATTGACTCCTCGACCCTGGAGCAGCTCGTCCTGTATGTATACACGGGGGAGGTGCCCATCACGGCTGAGAACGTTCTGCCCCTGATGGAGGCTGCCTCCATGCTGCAGTACCCCAAGCTCTTTGAGGCCTGCTCCTCCTATCTGCAGAGCCAGCTGACCCCCAGCAACTGCCTGGGCATGATCAGACTCTCGGAGATCTTCAGCTGCGAGACCCTCAAGAAGTCAGCCAGGGAGGTGGCCCTGACGTACTTCCCAGAGGTGGCTGCATCTGCTGACCTGAAGGAGCTCTGCGCCTTGGAATTGAGAGACTACCTGGGGGATGATGGGCTGTGCGGGGAGGAGGAAAAGGTGTTTGAGGCCTTCATGGGTTGGGTCAGGCATGACCTCCAGACCCGGAAGCGATACATGCAGGAACTGTTCAAGCTCGTCAGGCTTCCGTACATCCACCCAGCCTTCTTCCACCACTTCATCGCCAACGATGCCCTCCTCCAGTCCTCGCCCGCGTGCCAGATCGTCTTGGAGATGGCCAGGAGGCAAATGTCTTCTTTGTACGGCACCGCCAACGTCCCAGACCTCCAACCTCCATGGCACGTGCCCCCAAGGAACTCTTACCAGGACTTCCTCATCCTCTTGGGTGGCAGGAAGGACAACCAGCAGACCACCAGGGACGTCCTGCTGTACCACAGACAGACAGGCCAATGGCGGAGCCTCGCCAAACTGCCCACCCGGCTCTACAAGGCCGCAGCCGTTGCCTTGCACCGCAGCGTCTACGTGCTGGGAGGCATGGCCGTGGGCACAGAGAAGAGTGAGCCCAGTCGCCACGTCTACATCTTCTCCCTGAAACTCAATCAGTGGAGGCTGGGGCAGCCCATGCTGGCGGCTCGCTACTCCCACAGAAGCACCTCCCATAGGAACTTCATCTTCTCTATCGGGGGGATTGGGGACGGACAGGAGGTCTTGGGCTCCATGGAGAGATATGACAGCATCTGCAACGCCTGGGAGAACGTGGCCAGCATGCCAGTGGGGGTTCTGCACCCTGCAGTCGCTGTGAAAGACCAAAGACTCTACCTTTTCGGAGGAGAGGACATCATGCAGAACCCTGTGCGCCTTATCCAGGTAAATGGCTGGTCCTTCTCATCATGTAAGTGCATGAGTGTGTACCCCCCTCCTCACATGCACGCACACAAACACACACACACTTGTCATCTGCAGGGGAGGGACAGGGGAGAAAGAAAAGAAGGAAGAAAGAGAGTGAGAAAGGAAGTTTAATTTTAATAAGATTTTATCCACTTATGAATTATTTTGTGTAAGATTCATATATACAAAGGTACATCAGATACCACCATGAATGTGGAGGTGAAGGACATGGACTCTGGACTCAACCAGACCAGCTCTTCTTCTCACTCTAGCTGTGTGACTTTGGGAATGTCACTTAACCTCTCTGAACCTCAATGTCTAATCTGAAAAATGGGGGTAAGTAATGCCACTTACTTCATTGGATGGTTGTGATGATAAAATTTGGTAAACTGATTTTCAAAAAATAATAAGGCCTTTAATACAATGCAATTATATTTCATACAGGAAGAATTTCCAGTGAATAATACTGGCCCATTTTCCTCTATAAATGAATACTTTTGTTCCTTTTTTCTTAAAAGAAGTCCATCCTATCTCTCTTGTGCTAAATTCTGCCAGTAATAAACTAAATTACACTTGATATTTGAACTTGAAAATGAGAAAATTGCCAGGAAGACAAGTCTGGGGATCCTGATTTGCTCTGTTTCAGAGTGCAGCCCATCTCTGTGCTCTTTTTGCCTTTCCTCGTGCTTCATGTTGTCTATGGTTCTGATGACTCTCAAGCATGAACTGCCCAAGAGCCTTCCTCACTTAGCCCCAGACTTGCTCCTGGCTCTAAGAGCCTCTCAGATACCCTGGAACAATCAGACATTTAAACATGAGCTAGAAATGAAAGTAACTGAACAAGCGCTGGTTTCATGACTATCCAAGTTGCTCCATTTCTCATTAAAAGAAAAAATTGTTCCAAGCAAAGTAAGCAAACACATGTTACAATGCATACCTCTTGGTCCACTCTATAGAAACATAGCCTCCGATCTCAGGGAGGGTCACATGAAGACCAATTTCTAATAATATTCTTCTTTCTGTTATTTAATTATATTTTTATTGATAGTAATATACCTATATTCTAAAAGTTGGGAAAAGGTGAAAAAAATCACTCCTGATTCACCCTTTTATTACTACTTTTTAAAGAGGACCATGTTGCCAAAACCGGTTTTGCTCAGTGGATAGAGCATCAGCCTGCAGACTGAAAGGTCCCGGGTTTGATTCCGGTCAAGGGCATGTACCTTGGTTGCGGGCACATCTCCAATGGAGGGTGTGCAAGAGGCAGCTGATCGATGATTCTCTTTCATTGATGTTCATAACTCTCTATCCCTCTCTCTTCCTCTCTGTAAAAAATCAATAAAATATATTTTTAAAAATTAAAAAATAAAGAGGACCATGTTTTGTTAAATATGTTCCTATTGGTTTTAAGAGAGAGAGGAAAGGAGAGGGAGAGAGAAACACTGATGAGAGAGAGAAACATCAATCATTGCTCAGTTGCCTCCTACACACACCCCATTAGGGATTGAGCCCACACCCAGGCATGTGCCCTGGCAGGGAACTGAACTTCTTGGCGCATGGGAAGATGCTCAACCAACTGAGCCACACCTCCTGGGCTTAATTACTACTTCTGTCTTTAAAAATATCACTTTAAAATACAGAGCCATGATTCTATTTCCACCTCAGGTTTATCACATTTCCAGAAACACATGGTTCAAAATGGAGACGAGAATGATCAAGAATGTGTGTGCCCCTGCAGTGGTGCTTGGGGAGCGGATTGTCATCGTGGGAGGTGAGTTTGAGGAGAGAATCGCCAGGCTGGACACAACTTGGCATCTCCCATGGAAAAAGGGTCACTAATAGACGGACGTTGTTCTACAAGACTGTCTTTGTAAAATCACATCCCTCTAGCTGAGGGAGTGTGGACAACTTGACAAAGTTCCTTTCCCCTCCAGAAGTTTCTCCCTGTCATTTTCTGTAAACAGGAATGAAATAATGCCTTATTTCACAGAGTTGTTGTGATAATAAAACATACTCACGTATTGAAAGCACATGGCATGTTCCCAGACACGTGGCAAATACTCAAAACACGTTTGCTCTTGTTAATATTAGCTACTGATGGATCATTCCTCTGTAATCACAGTATAGTGTCATGGTTAAGAGGACTGGTTTGGGGATGGGGCAGATCTGGGTTCACATCCTGTCTCTGACACTCCCTGACTGTATACTCTTTGGCAAGTTATTACTCTACTAGAGGCCTGTTGCATGAAGATTTGTGCAACAGGTCTTCCTTCCCCTGACTGCCAGCACCAGGTTTCCTCCAGGCCCGGGACCCAGGCCTTCACTCTGGCTGCTGCCTTCCATCTTTGCTATGGCTGGAGTCTTTACTCCGGCCTGAGCCTTTAGTCTTCTCTGGCCAGAGTGCTGCTCCTGAAGCTCCCTCCGCCCCTGTCCTTCCCCTCAGAGCAGGCATTCTGCCCCACCACTCTGTGTCTATGTATGCAAATTAACCTGCCAGCTTTGTTGGGTTAATTTGCATGCTCACTCCTGATTGGCTGGTGGGCATTGTGGAGGTATGGTCAATTTGCATATTTCTCTTCTATTAGTGCAGATTGTGCCTTAGTTTGCTCGTCTGTAAAATGGAGATCCTCAAAGGGCCCACCTGATAAGGTTGTTGTGGGGACCCATGAGTTCCCAAAGCTTCCTTCTTTGGATTGTTGTAGCTATGGAGAGAGCATGTGAGAGGGAGGAAGAAGCCAGTGAGACTGAGAAAGTCCCTGGAACCAGGAGGCTGCTCCCCACTGAAAACGGGCTATGTGCCGCCCCAACTTGGGGTTAGGGATGCAGGGGCCAAACCCCATCCCTGCTGCACACTAAACCTTGGGCAGGTTATTAAAACATCCCATGCTGTGGTTCAGATTCCAGCCTCAGTGTCAGGGGAGGGCAGAGATCAGACACATTCCCAGACCACTGACCTCTGCTCCCAAATGAACAATGCTGACCTTGCTGATAAACCACTTGGCTTTCAGGTTACACCAGGAGGATTCTAGCTTATGACCCTCAGTCCAACAAATTTGTCAAATGTGCAGACATGAAAGACCGGAGGATGCACCACGGGGCCGCGGTGATGGGGAGCAAGCTCTACGTGACAGGTGGCAGGCGGCTGACCACGGACTGCAACATCGAGGACTCAGCCTCCTTTGACTGCTACGACCCCGAGACAGACACCTGGACATCCCAGGGACAGCTGCCTCACAAACTCTTTGACCACGCCTGCCTCACTCTCCAGTGCATTCCCCACACCTCCACCTTCTCCTGAGGTCCATCAGAAACCAAAATATCGGCTGTGCTAGTCCAGATGCTTTTGTTGCAAGAGACAGAACCCAACTCCAAAAAGCTTAACCCTAAAGAGATGCAGCAAGAGCTCACAAGACTCAAAGTTCAAGAGTCTAGAGGCCTGGAATCAGGCCTACTGTTGACAAACTCTCTCTCTCTCTCTCTCTCTCTCTCTCTCTCTCTCTCTCTCTCTTTCTCTCTCTCTCTCTCTCTGCCTGGCTTTGTTCTCCACACCTTGTGAGGACAAATCCAGACTCACATTCTCTAGCTTAGCATCTTTAGGAGAAACTTTACCACTATCCATATATTAACCCTAAAAAGAAATAAACAATGCTGTTTAGCCCTTTCTGAATTCCATGCAACCTCTTGAGCCAATCACTATTTCCAGGGATCATACTACCATCACTGGCTAGTCCTGGATGGCGTCCCTACAGGCAGAGGTGGGGTTAATGATCATTGACAACCTATCTGAATGGCACTTAATGGCATAGAAGTGGTTCCCCAAAGGAAGACACGCTGGGCTGACAAAAGCCACATCTGCCCAGAACACCATGGAGACTGGGAGCAAGAGGGGGAAGAGCCCCTGGAAGCCATTGGTCCAGGTGGCAGCATGAGTGGTGGCCATGGCTGGTGTCTCTGAGACTAAGGATGCGGCACGTTGGAATTCCAGAAAGTATGTGCAGCTCCATGTCTTGTGTTTGCAGTATTGTCTGTGCTGCCAGAATAAAGTTTGCTTCTCTTGCCAAGAGATGTTTTTTCCCCAGCCTCTGGGAGCTATAAACCTGCAGAATTAATCAGGATTTTCATTTTGGTAAATGTTATGAGAATTGCTCTTCTGAGGAAAGCCAACGAATTCCTTCAGAGATTACAGCAATTATTGCCCTCCCAGTGCTGGGGCTGACTTCCCCTGTGGCCTTCTCTATCTCCAAGTGCCTCCCACACTGGGCCCAATCCCAAGTGCAGGAATAAGCTGAAGCTGGAGGCACATTGCAATCACCTGGGAAGATGGTTGAACATGGGACCCATCCCCATTGGAGAGGGACAGATGGGGATTCTCAGAGGCGGGGCCCAGAGCTCAGTAGTTTTGAAAAGCATCCTAGGTCATTATAAAGTGCAGTCAAAACCACTTCATCTGCGGGCACTGAAGACCTTCATAAGCTGGTCCCATCCCCATCCAAGCCAGCCCTGTCCCAGTCCAGCAGTGTACGCAAAGTCCTCTCCCCACTATGGAAGCATCTGGAATGAGTCTTGCTGCCCTGAGTCTGGCACCAAAGATCCATGCTCTGGACTTCATGTGTGACAGAAGCCTCCCCTCACCCCTTGCTCAAGAGATCTTTATTATTTCCCCCTCCTATCTCTTGTCTGAGGGCCTTTTACGTGCAATTGCCCCTGCCTAATATTCACCTCTCTCACCGCTTCATCTGACCCAATTTCCATTATACCTTACATACCAGATTAAAAGTCACTGCATCAAAGCGGTCTTTCATGTACCCTCTCCCCCGCTCCGTGCACCTCAACCTGGGTCAGCTCTCCCATTAAATGTTCCCATTATCCCCAAACTTGCTGTATTTTTTGTTTTTTAATCCTCACCCGAGGATATTTTTCCATTGATTTTTAGGGAAAGTGGAAGAGAGAGGGGAAGACAGAAAGAAACATCAATGTGAGAGGAACACATCAATTGGTTTCCTCCTGCATGAATCACAACCAGGGCCCAGGCTAGGGAGGAACCTGCAACCAAGGTACATGCCCTTGACTGGAATTGAACCCAGGACACTCTATCCACTGAGCCAAAGCAGCTAGGGCTACTTTTTGTATTTTTATCTTTGAGACTCTTACCCTATTTATAATTACTGTCTTTCCCTCTAGACGCTTACATCCACCCTTTTCTCTGCATTCCCAGGATTAGTCTCAGTATTAGCCACATACATATAGATTTTCAATAAATATATGGTGAATGGATTAATAATTAGTCAATGAATATCGAGGCTGGATCTACAGAGTCATGTATGTAGGCACCAGTTGAAGCAGCCCAGATCCTCTACTCAGATTTGATCCTGTCCTCTCTTTTCTCTCTCTTTACCATCCTGAACTGAGTTTGATGAGTCTGGGTGGGGGACTAAGAGGCGTGGCCTGCCTTGCTCAAGCCTGGAGGATAAAAAGAGCTTTGTCTAAAAAGGATCCTATTTTAAAAGCGGGACTCTTGCCCAGTGGTGTAGTTCAAATATTGAGCATCAACCTATGACCCAGGAAGTGGCAATTCAACTCCCAGTCAGGGCATATGTCCAGGTTTCAGGCTTGATTCCCAGTGTTGGGCGTGCAGGAGGCAGCTGATCAATATTTCTCTCTCATCAATGTTCCTCTCTCCCTCTCCCTTCCTCTCTGAAATCAATTTAAAAAATACATTTAAAAAAGTGGCAGGTGTGCCTCAGTGATTGAGAGTCGACCCTTGGACCAAAAGGTTGATGTTTCAATTCCTAGTCAGGACACATGCTCAGGTTGCACACTCGATCCCCAGTAGGGGTATGCAGGAGGCAGTCGATCCATGTATCTCATCGATGTTTCTATCTCTCTCCCCTCTCCCTTCCTCTCCGAAATCAATAAAAACATGCCTTTTTAAACATATGTTTTTTAAAAGTGTGACTCTTGCTGTCATTAAACTTTTTCTGGTATCTCCCTAAGTTCTTCTGTCAGAGACTTGCTAACACCCTGACTCCTCGGTCTCCGTCCAGTACTTAATAAGCTGCCAGCCTTAGTGGCTACTCAGAGCTCATCCAAGTCCCCCTGGGCAGAGAACAACTATGTAAATTGCCCACTGGGTTCTCTAAAGAAAGATGGCGCCTGGGCCAGACACAATTGGACACGTGGCGGCCAGCTTCGTGAATCCGATAAGACACCTCTGTGGCAGGTACAGTCACACAGTGGGGCACCCCACTGGCCACGCCCCTATCTGCACTGGTTGCAAAACAACCCTTGGAACACACAGCATCCTTTCCGATCTGCTGAGGAGGATTCAGTCCAAAAAGAGAGAGAAGCTTTTGGCACCAGGCCTCCTTGGTCTCCCCAGCTGAGCAGAGAGCCACGGTACAGAGCTGAGGTCAAAATATATTTAGCCGGCAGCAGTTAAACTAAAACATTTTAAGTTAAAAAATGTCAACTCTCCCGATGAATCATTTCAACAGGCAGCAAGGGAAGGGGAGATGAAGCAGAGCGAGGTCTAAGCAGGAAAAATCACTAATAAAAATATCAAATACCCCGTCCCAACACAAACCATGAAGAGGACAGGAGCCTGACAGAGCAGTAGTGACAGACGGAAGGAGCTGCAGCAGGGAGAGTGGGAGATGGGGCCCCGGAAACCTTGCCCAGCCCAGACCTCAAGCTCAGCAGGCGTCCTGGGAGAAGTCCGCCAGCAGGCCATTCCCTGTCCGAGATGGGCCGTCCTCTGGCAGGGCAGCATGGCCCCGGGAGGGCGGAGTTGCTGGCATGCTGGCCCCACCCCTTTCAGACCCTTCCTGACGCTCTCCCCGTGAGCAGTGGTGGCTCTGAAGGTGAATCCCCTGACCTGGGACCTCTGGTGTCCCCTCCAGGTGGCCTCTGTGTTGTGACCCTGCCTCTTCTGCATCCACTCTCTCTGGTGAACAACAGAAAGTCCCCAGTATCCAAGTATTTAAAACCAAAAATCCCCAATCAGGTAAATTTACTTTTGCCACCTGTAAAAAGAAACCTGTAATGCCCCAGAGGACAGGACTGTGACAGGTTTTATTCCAACACGTTGTCCTTCTTAGGATGTCTGAACCCCGGGCCTCACTCCAACATGCTTTGCATGCCCATGCCTCTGTGCCTTTGCATATGCTATTCCCTCTGCTATGATGCCTTTCCCTGCCTCCCCCGGCCTTTGTTTCCTCTATGGAGCCTTCTCCAACCATTGTCTCCTTCCTCCCTTTATTCCAGCTCCTCCACATTGTAGCACCATCATAGAGACGTGTTGAATGAAACTGAAGGGGAGCTCTTTAGGGGGCAATGTTAAGAGCCTGGTTCCCTATGAACCACTAGACCAAGTTCAATCAGTACCTGGCACCCAGACGATGCTGACATATTTGTGGAATGACTCAGTGGACGCATATGTAAATGGGTCCTAAGCACCATTGGAGTGTCCGGCCTGCTCTCGGTGAAAACAGGCCTTCCCTGACACCATCGGGTTTAAATCAGGTAGGAACAGGTGGTGTCTAACCTTTCAAAAGGGTTATTGTGGATCTATCTGACAACAATGAAAAATAGATCTTAGAGTCTGAGATGTGACAGGAAGATGATTACCTTGCTATTTGCCCTGGAGCCCTAATCAAGATGAGCCCAAAGTGCACAGCCATAACCAACTACCACAGGTCTGGTGGCTTAAAGAAACAGAAATGTATTCTCTCACCCTTCTGGAGGCTGGAAGTCCAACATCAGGGTGTCAGCAGGGCTGTGCTCCCTCTGAAGGTTCTAAGGGAGGTCCTTCCCTGTGTCTTCCAGCTCCTGGTGGCTCCTGAAAACATTGCCATCCTTGACTTACAACCGCATCACTCTGGTTTTTACCTCCATCATTGCATGGCCTTCTCTTCTATCTCTGATTGGATTTAGGGCCCATTGACCAGTATGATCTCGTCTTGATCCTTACCTTATCATATCTGCAAAAACTTGTTTGTAATTATGGACACATTCTGACGTTCTGGGTAGACATGGATTTGGGAGAGGCACTATTCATCCCAATAAGGATACCAACTCCTGCAAGAAGGCATCCTTGATGCACCCTCACCCCATTCTGCCTCAGGCTAGGCCCCTGGGACCGTGACTCATCCTCAATTCCCTTTTGTCATCGGGAACATCTGCTGGATGGGGACGTCTTTCACGGCTGAAGCATGGGGCCTGGCACTGAGAAGAATCTCGGCAAATGTGTGTTGAAGTGAAACAAACCATTTCACGGGGACTAGCAATTTTTTAATAAACTCCAAAGACGATGTGTACAAGACACAGCCTTGAAACCACTTCCAGAAAGTCCAAGATAAGCAACAGGTGCCAAATGCCAATCAAGGAGGAATCAGGGCCCATGAGATAAAACCCAGGGTCAGGCATAAGCAATTATCCAAGAGAACTGATCTGTTAGCACAGCGTCGCCCAAAGTGTCCTGTTCTCCGTGTTGACAGCATAAGCCTTTGGGGTGACGTCAGGGGAGGCTGCACCTCAAAGCGGAAGCCAATGCTGAAGGTGCTGGGGGAGGGGGTCTGGTTTCTGAAATGTCAGCTCCCATGCAATCTTATAGGAATTCCAGGCTCCCGTTCAAGGGCCATGTCATTCCCTTCTTGTGGGGAAGTTGGGTTTTGTTTCCCTAAAGATATCCACCAGCCCCTTTTGCTCTTCACTGCACTTGTCTGACTTAATTAGGATTCCAAGGCCTGTGGTTCAGAGTTTCCCAGTAACGCTTCCACGACAAGCCAATGGACCATAAAATGGTGCTTTGAGGACAGAGATCCAAGAACCTGAGGTGCCTGTAAATTAGGAAGACGTAGGCACAGAGGTATGTCCCTATTCCAAACCAAAGGCTGTCTTTGCAGTTTCCCCAAAAAGACCTGTCAGCTGCATCCACATTCAGAGACAAGAGGCCACCTCAGGGCAACTGCATAATCAAATCCTTCTGAAAGGGACTGAGAGGGGAGCAATGTGGAGACATCTGTGCTTCAGATAAGACCAAAAAGGAAATAATACAATTCACTAGCAGAGCCTAGGAGACCCTTATCTTTTGTGGAGTGTTGGAGACGAAAACAGAATTCGTCCCCACTTTGGGTATAGATTTATTTGGCGTACTTATCTGAAAGCCAAAACTAGGAATGCTGATGTGTTGGAGGGAACCCTGATACTCTGCACTCAAGGTGGAGATTAGTCCTAACCGGCTTGGCTCAGTGGATAGAGTGTCAGCCTGCAGACTGAAGGGTCCCAGGTTTGACTCTGGTCAAGGATATGTACCTTGATTGTGGGCACCTCCCCAATGGAGGTGTGCAGGAGACAGTTGATCAATGTTTTGCTCTCTTTAATGTTTCTAGCTTTCTATCCCTCTCCTTTCCTCTCTGTAAAAAATGATAGATAGATAGATAGATAGATAGATAGATAGATAGATAGATAGATAGAAATAAAAAGACAGATCACCAGTGTCTATTCAAATGGGTGTAACAATTAGCCCTCAAAAAAATGTGGGGTGAATGAAGGGGTCAGTAAGAAATAATGGCTAATACTTATTGCCCGTTTACTAAGCACTGTCCCTATATTTTACCTAGTTATCACAAGCACTTCCAGCACCTCCTGATCACCCTATCTAAAGTAATCTCCAACCCACCCACTGTATCAGTCTCTCACCCCTTGTTTCTTCTCTTCATACCTTTTATCATAATTATTTATTTATTTATTTATTTATTTATTTATTTTGCTTTCCTGATTTGTTTAGTTGATGTGCCCACCTGAATGGAAGATCCAAGAGGACCCAGAACATGAATGCTTTGTTCATATCTGTTACCCTAGTTCCTAACTCAAAGAAGGCAATCAACAAAGATTGCTGAATGAATGAATGAATGAATGAATGAAAGAATGAATGGTAGTCCAGGCATCTAAGATTTAAGAAAAGAGAAGGTAAGTTTTCAGAATGGCACCTGGCATGGGGAGCGGTGCAATATGAGAAAGGGGTTCACTGGCCATGGTGGGGGAGGGAGGAGAGTGCCGTATGGTCTTTTTCCAAGTGAGTGCTACATGAAGATCACTCTGCAGGCAGCCATTGGAAGGGCGAGTTTAGATGGGAGGCTATTTTGGTTCCCAGGACGGATGATGAGCTATGGCTACGAATGTAAAGGGAGGGGAGGGCACATGAAATGAGGTGTCAGAATCCACAGGGAACTGGTCACTAACTGGACATGGAAAGGGGAGGAGGAAGGAAGACAGAGAGATGAGCTGTGAGCCTGGGTGACCCATAGGATGACTGTGCACAAAACAAAAGGAAGGAAAGTCTGTCACAGCACCATCAACAGGGAGGTGAAAGCTTCCAGACTGGTAGGGAGCCTTCCTAAGCCAATAGGATGCTCCTTGCCCAGAGGGTTTGTCCGAGTCCCGTAGATCTGTATTCTTGCCTGCAGTTTGTCTCCCCTGCTACATCCTTCAGAACCTCTTTTAAAACCCTCTACTGACCACTGAAAACATTCCTGACAATGGTTTGTGTTGTGATCTTTCACTTCTGAGGAGGAACCTCTCTGGCAGTAACTGGGTAGATGAGAGCACAGCCTGAGCAATGTGCCTGGCTCTGCTCTTCACTGTTCTGTATGGCCTTAGGAAAATTAACCAACCCCTCTGTTGCTCAGTTTCCTTGTCTCTAAAATGGGGATTATGATAATACCTGCCTCCTCACAGAGCTTTTGAGAGGATTAACTGAATTAATGTATGTAAGTGTTGTCTGCGTGTTAGCCATTATCACCATTATTGTTATTAGATATAAGCACTGAAAAGACCCATTTGATGGCTGTGTGTTAAGGTATCTTAACTTCTATGAGCATCCGTGTCTTCTTTGGTCAAATGAAGATGACAGTCTGGGTAGTAGGAATCATGGCCCCCTTTTATCCCCCCACAAAGGATATAACCTTATTTGGGAAAAGGATCTTTGCAAATGTAGTTTTGTAAAAGATCTCAAGATGAGATAATCTTGGATTATCTGGGTGAACCCCAAATCTAATGGCGTGCCCTTATAAGAGAAAGGCTGAGGGGATTGAAACAGAGAAGAAAGCCCTGTGAGGATGAAGGCAGAGCTCGGAGCTCTGCAGCCAAGGAATACCTGAAGTCATGAGAAACTGGAGGAGGCCAGGAAGAGTTCCCACTTCTGACCTAGAGCCACTGGAGAGAGGGCAGCCTCACCAACTCCTTGATTTTGGACTTCTGGCCTCCAGAACTGAGAGAATACATAGCTGCTGCTTTAGGCCACCGAGTTTGTGGCCATTTGTTGCAACAGCCACAAGAAACTAATATACTCCCTCAGAGGGTTGCCAGGAGGATTTAAAAAGGTAATGTCCATAAAGCAGTCAGCACTCAACAATTCATAACAATGATTGTTACAATTTACTTCCCCTCTGTGGATCCTGACCTCCCCACTCATGAAATAAACATGCTATATGGGATAAAGTATCCAAGGTTTTGCTACCTTGTGCTGGCTCCTTTACCACCCAATTCCATCATATGGATCTATGTGGATCCATGATGGAGAATCATGGATTCTCCAGTTTACAGATCTTAATATCTCTATGTCCACCAGGGAGGAGACGGGCACTTGTCTCCATCCCCATCTTCACACTGGGGGTGATGATGAGACCACAGAATCCTGAAGTCACCATCCAGATCTTCCAACATGAAAGTTACTCAGCCCCACTAAAACATCATTGCCCAAATTATATCTTAGGAATTATGATATTCCCCTCCTTCTGGGGGCCTGATGAGGAAGAAGCACTTAAGTTGACCATGTAAATGTCTAAAGCAAAAATAGTAAGTATGAATAGTGTGGATAATAACAGATGTAGAAGTACAATGTACAATGACTTTTTAAATGTGAATGGCATTTAAAGTTTAAACTAATGATGACATTGTAAATGACAGTGATAGCAGAAAGGATAGGAAGGAGGAAACAGAAATGCCTCATGGGGATGCAATCATCTCTGGCCCCCTAACTGTTCTCCCTGGCGCCCTACTCCCCAGTTCTAGATCACTCTCCCCCTGCAATCAGAATCAGGTTTGGAGAACAGTCCTAGCAGAAGTGAGGAAGCAATAGAACCATTTCATCTTTTAAAAGATTAATCTGGCCAGATTAATCTCTTCTTTGCTTAAATCCCTTCAATGGTTTCTCACCTGAAAGAATTCAAGCTCTATTTCCGTACTCTTGAGGACCTGTATGGGTGCAAGAATAAACTGCCTCCACTTGGTTAGGTAGCAGATGGAATGGTAGTGGAGAGCCCTCTCAATAGGCACTCCGTGAAGGCTATTTCTTTGCTGCCCGCACCCCCTGTTCTCTTCAACTGGCCCAGATGAGAACTCTCTTATTTGCATATTTAAAAAAAACAATGTGTAACTATTAGCTATAGCTGTAGATATATACAAGCAGAGACTAAATAGACCTCAGATACTTGGCAACTAGCTTCTCATCATATAGGGACACAGTGACCTGCTCTTTCATGCCAAAGGCACAGGACATGTTCTCTTTAAGGGCTCACTTCCAGTGAATGTGGTGGAGGCCTGAGTTTCTCACAAAGTTTTCAAGGAAATATTTTTGCCCTCAAAATTGCCTCCTTCTTTTCATCTATAATGATGATTTATTTTATTATTCAGTGATTGAAAATTCATGAAATTTTGTGGTTAGAGCAAAAATGTGTCACACAATTCCATAGGCCCATACAGTGGGGCTGAGAAAATCTGACAGTGAAACCACCATTTCTCCTCCCAAAGTTTAATGGGCCTCCAACCTCATTTTTTTAAAACTTATTTTTCTCCTTAATAAAAAACACACATTGCTTTCTTTAAAAAAAAAAATCTTGTTGATATAAGGCTCTACAAATAAATATAATGCTCAAAACAGGGTACTTTCTTAGACTGGTTTCAAGATTAAAATTCTCAAATGACTCATAAAAATGATGCTCAGGCCGAGACCAGTTTGGCTCAATGGATAGAACGTCGGCTTGGGGACTGAAGGGACCCGGGTTCGATTCTGGTCAAGGGCATGTACTTTGGTTGCGGGCATATCCCCAGTAGGGGGTGTGCAAGAGGCAGCTGATTGATGACTCTCTCTCATTGATGTTTCTAGCTTTCTATCTCTCTCCCTTCCTCTCTGTACAAAATCAATAAAATATATTTTTTTTTAAATGATGCTCAGAAAGATAAAGTGATTTGACCAAATTCATGGTCATCAGCAGAAATGGGCCTTGGACCCCACACATGATTTCTAGTTCTAGTACTCTACTCTACCCTCACACAGAGTACAAAGTCTTATTCCATTTGAATGAGACTTCAGTTATTGAATGTTGGACATTAGAAACTGACTCAGCTTGGAGAAGTCCTCCCCTCATACCATGAAGGAAGACAACACATCAAGAGGGTATGATATGGTGATCATTTCTGGTTCCTCCAAATCATCTCTGACCTTGGTTCAAAGGAAGGTGATGTTGAGAAGGTAAACACAAACATGGGTAGCTCTCATTTCATTTCCCATTCTCTGAAGAGAGGAAAGGGAGCATATTAGCAGGAATATGGGCTCCAAGGCCTGAAGTCCATCAGGAGATCATGCTCTGCCAGATGAGGACCCTATCTCACATGCTTAGTTTGGGCGAGAATCGAGTTGTATATTATGCAAGCTTCGTGCCCATTGCATAAATGGATATGTAATCAGTACCTTCTAGAACTTCAGCCAAAAGCACTCCTGACAGCACTTCGATCTTCCTGAATCATCACCAAACCCCATGACCGGATGATTCACTAGCCTCCTCTAGGTCATGACTATCGGGTGTTGACCCAGAAATGAGAACTAAGTTCATAAGGGGAGAGATCCACTAGTTGAAACTCTGGTTTTTCCAAGGCTTCAACCTAATATTCCTTGGGTTTCTGAAGAGTGATGGAGGCCATGTTAGTCTCTTTCTCATCTATTTAAATAAATGGAAAAAGATAACCACAGACCAACCAGAAAATATAGGGATTTAGCATTTGGGAAGCTCTGGAGTGATAAAAATCATATAAATCCACAATCTCCTATCAAAATTCCAGAAAATCCAAAAAGCTCTGAAAATTTAGTTTTTTTACTTATTTGCTGTTGTTGTTGTTGTTGTTTTGTATAATAGCAACTGATTCATTTGGTAGCAAATCCTGAGAGCAAAACTCACATAAGATTATTTTTAGTCTTTATCTTTCTTGGTGATGCATAATCATACATTTTGGTACAGGAATATTACCATTTGATAATGAGAAGCTGAATTAGACCCCAAAGGGATGTTTCAGAATATACCATACTTTATTACTTTAATAAAAGCTGAAAACTTTTACACCAAAACACAACTTACTTCTAAGATTTTACATAAGGATGGCAGAACTGTAAATCTTCAATTACCATATGTGTTCTGTGCAAAAAGCTCGGGCAAGCAGTATTGTCCCACTTTAACAAATGAATAAACTGAGGCACAGAGAAGTTAAATGGCCTGTTATCTATTGCCGCATAACAAATTACTTCCAAAACTCAGTGCTTGAAACAACAATAAACATGTATTCTTTCACACAGTTTCTGTGGCCCAGAGACTTGAGAGTGGCTCATTGGAGTGGTCCTTGCAAATGGTCACTCATGAGTCAAGATGACAGTCAGTTACTCAGCATATTTTATGTGAAGGTTTGACTGAGGCTGACAGATCCGCTTCCAAGATGCTCTCTCATATGGCTCTTAACACTAGGCTCCAATTCCTTGCAATATGGACCTTGTCATAGGGCTCATTGAGCACCCTCCCAACATGGAAACCCCAAAGCAAGTATTCCCAAAAGGAGCAACATATCTTGTAGATCTAAACTCAGAAGTCACATTGCATAATTTTCATAATATTCTTCTGGTTGCATAGATAAGCCTCTCCGATGTGGGAGGGAACTACACAGAGGAGATGAATACCAGAAAGCAGTATCAATGGGAGCCATCTTGGAAGACTGGCTACCACAATTGGGTAAAATCATTCTGTTAATATTTTGATGCAAGTCAGAGAAATTGGTTCAAGGTAATACAGCTGATTAGATGCAGAATAGGACTTAAAGCCAGGCTGACCAACTTCAGAGCCAATGCTCTTAACTATGACATGATACCACATCTTTAATTTATTTGACCACCCTCCTAATATATTATATATTTAAGTAAGTTCCAATTTCTTCTTACTATGAATCCCACTGAACACTTTCTATAGAAATCTGTACTATGTTTCTATTCCTGTGTCCATGACTGATTGATCTAGGGAAGTCTTAGATCAAGTAGAAAGTCTTAGAAGATTCCACCACTGATTTCTTTCTTCCCTCTATGCACGTGCTACTCCTCACATCAAAAGTTGAATTCTATTTCTCCTCTGCGTAAATCTGAGTTGGTCTTAGTGAATTTCTAGACGAATAACATATGGAAGAAGTGATGCTGTCTGACTTCTGAGACTAAGTCAGAAGAAGCTTTGCAACTTCTAATCTGGTCCCTCAGAGAATTTTCTTTTGAAACCCAGCTACAGTGCTGTGAGGAGGCTAAGCAGCCCCATGGAGAGGCCCATATGGAGAGGAACTGAGGTCTCCCCGCAATGATGGTGAGACTGAGCTCCCAGCTGACAACTGAGAACAGCCTGCTGGTCATGTGAATGTGCCATCTTGGAAGTGGATCCTTCAGCCACATTTCAGCAGCACCAGCTGATGCTGTATGAGCTACTCAGCTGAGCCCTGTCCAAATTCCTGACCAATAAATGATGAGGTAAAATGGTGTTTTTAAGTCACCAAGTTTCAAGCTCATTTGTTATTTGCAACAGATAGCTGGAAGCCAATCCCAGCCTTTCCCAAGAATTTGAAATTTAGGTTGGAGATAAACAGATATTGGAAATTTTAGGATCTGAGTTTCATTAAAGTGATCCTTGGTGTGCATTAGAATCACATGGATAAACTATAAAATGTAAAGTTTTAGGCTACCAATCCTTCAGATTTCTGGTCCAGTTGGATTGGGTAGAGCCTACGAATATTTTAAGCAAACATGTTGAACAAGCATCTCAGGTGATTCTCATTTCATGGACTAAAACAATTTAGAAACACATACACTTGGACTTTCCCTCACCCTGTGTCCCCAAACTGTCCTTGACTTGAGTCCCTGACAATCCAGTTTTGGCTATTTGTAGCCTAAAGTCTGGTTGGAACTCAAGTTAAGAAAAGCTCACCTCAATAAAAAAAAAAACACTCCGTAAAGGAGATGGTGGTGCTTGAATCCTCATTAACCCGGAGTTCACTTGAAGACTTAACTACCTTCCTAATTTTAGCATCCTGAAATATCTAGGATTACAAGATTAAAGACCTTTTCATACTACAATTTGAAATGTGTTTTAATCCTTGTTATATATTTTTTTTTTTCCTCCAGAAGGCAAATCTCATCAGCCACCTTGGGGATTCTTCTGGATTATATCACAGACAACAGGATTCTCTCAGTAAGACAGGCCGGCTGGGACTGCCATTATCTGCAGACAGAATTTCAAAGGGCTGGTCAGTGTGTGTGAACTCTGGCTGAGGTGACTGCCCTGGGGGAAGGTTTTCTTTGAGAAGCTCAGATAGGAGAGCTGATTTACAGGCACTGGACTCCCACAGTCCTGCTTTAGTCAGACATGAATCGGGTCAAGGTCTGTGTGTTCTTTCCTGCTTGGAGGTTTATTTGGGAACAAGAAAAAAGAGGGGAGTGGATCTCTGTAAGTTAAATTGGTGAACTCTCACCTCTTCCCACAGCCAGTCCAAAGAGGCAAATTCTCTGTAAGTGGGCATTTGATGGGGCTCAAAGTGGACTTTTTAAATATGGAGTCAACCCTAGCAAACTTGGGTAATAGGTGAAATTTATCTCAACAACCTGCTCCCAACTCTGTTTTAAGTAACACCCTTCTCCTTACTTTACCATCTAGTTTCATTTTGTCCTTCCGTTCCTCAGTTGCTCCCCAAACTATAGTTCCCCGCTCAGAAGTGGCTTACTCAAGGAAGTACCTGAAAACTCAAAGTGTTTTTTCCTTTTTCTTCACTCTTTCTTCAATCAACCCACTCCCTCCATAAAAACATACCCTTCTCAGTTTCCAATCTCTCTGGACCCTTTCCACACGTCTTCAATCTGATGACTCATTCTTTTCATAGCACTTAGTAGGTGATGATTTTATTATCTTTCATGTTCCAGTTTTGCATTTCCCTCAGGGAAATTGGTAGTTGGGGCTTCAGGCACCCTGGCATTGAGATGAGAGGGTTAAAGCAAAGCACAGCCCTTTCCTTCTGGCCCACTTCGAGGCCCAGCAGAGTCCCAGGCACTAACTCACTCGGGTTCCTGAGAAGAACTCAGATTTTACGGGAAGGAGAGTACATTCTTAATATGGGTATAATTGAATATAACTGGACTCCGGATTCTGGAATACGAAAGTCCTTCCCAGTGACTCAGTCTTTATTCTTCCCTGTGACTCAGTATTTATTCGATTAACAAAATGTATTTTTTAAATATGAGAAATAAAACCATCTCAAAAGTTAAATCAAAACCTGGAAATCTGAAACTTATCTTCCCAAGCCATTACTGGCACATTCGGGAAGGTGGTCAACATTCAGGGCACATCACAGTCCTCACCCTGGGCTCCTCACAGAGGAGAAGGAGGGACTGCATCAGACCATGACACCAAAGCTATAGTCTCAATATTCCCAGCATGACTCCATTTTCACAGGAAGAAATCTGGACTGGAAATCAGAAGGCCTGACTTCTAACCCAGGGTCTGCTGCTAACTGTAAGGTCTTGACTTAACAATCAAATGAAGAGTACAAACCTTGGAAACTCTTCACCTTAAGATGTTTAGCATTCCAAGATTGAAGGCCTCTGTTTAAAATATAAATAAATTCCCTGAAAGGAATGACACATTAATCAGCTCGTACTCACTACCCCTTAGCTCAATTGAGCCTCCCAGCTTAGCTTGCCCATCTTCTCCCAGGTCCTGAAGGGTGCCACAAAGGATGGGAAATTTAAGCAGGGTGATGAGAAGGGGAAGATCTATAAGATGGGGTTTCCTGAAGGAGGAGAGACTGATGGGACACTCTGATGGACCAGGAGGAAACATCGGGCTCTAGACCTGGTTTTGGAGGTACCAGAAGAAAAGGAAAGCATGGACAAGGCACCAAAAGCTGATTTTCCAGATTTCACACGTTTTTCTTGGCTGAACCTAAAGAAAACCTGCAAGGAGTCCGTCCCTGCGAGAGCTTTTAGGAGTTAAATGGTAATATCTCCAATAATAAGGATCCCAAGGAATTCTAGTCCCATCGCTGCCTTGATGCAGGTCAAAGTAGAGCAGTTCTTTTTATTAAGCATACATGTTGGACCAGACACAATTGAAAAAAAGAGATTATCATTCCCAGCCTATAGGGAAAGGGCACTGAGGTCAGAGAAGGTTCTCTTGCCCAACATCATCCAGGGCTCAGGCAGGATTTACATCCATACGTGGGTGAATCCAAAATTCGTGGTCTTTCCACAATGGCCACAAACGGAGAGTTTTAGCAAATGAGTTTTTTTATTTACATTTAAGTGATAAAGAAAGTGATGGTTAATATTCAATAAGGCCTATTATTTGCCAATAATGTGCTACATGTCATTATTTCTCAGGAAATTTAATCCTCATTCTGCCCGTATGAAACAGTTAATATTGCCCCATTTCACGGCTAAAGAACCTGAGATTAAGCAATTTGCCCAGTAACGTTTATGGTTAGATAGCAAAGACAGGATTAAAGCTAGACAGTCTTAGCCACTGCAGAGCAAACTTCTTTCAGTAAATCCCCTTTAAATACAAACTTGCTTCACTAGTGGGTTGGTGTGTGAAGTGGGATGAAAATACAGATTTGTTTTAAAATATATATATATTTTTTTATTGATTTCAGAGAGGAAGGGAGAGGGAGAAAGCTAGAAACATCAATGATGAGAGAGAATCATTGATCGGCTACCTCCTGCACATCAAACACTGGGGATCGAGCCCACAACCTGGGCATATACCCTGACAGGGAATCATGATCTCCTGGTTCATAGGTCAATGCTCAACCATTGAGCCATACCAGCCAAGCAAGTTACAGAGATTTTCACTACAATCTAAGCTGTTAACAGATACAGAAGTCACTCTGACAGCAGCCTGAAGGCCTGAGGGCTGAATGTTTTCAGAGTGGCAGGCCTGTCCCCAAAGCTATTCAAGCCCCCCAAAAAACACTCTGGGTCCCTGATGTTCTTAAAGAACTCTGGCCAATTTCAACAGTCCCAGGACAAATGGCTACCACTACACCCCGTCCTGCAGCACCCTGACCCTCTCCACTCAGGGACTGGAAAATGTTCCTGGCATCTTTGCAGAGATGGGAAATTGGGGTGGGAGGAGGCAGAGAGGAAAGATAAGGAGAGGAACAAATCAGTGTCCATGTATATATAGTGCAGAGGGAGGCTGAGCCAACGAAAGATGACATATTTCCACGACTGGAACCAAAACATGTTTCACAAACTCTGCTGACCTTGCAAAGGATTAGCTGCTAAAGGTCCTGTCCATAGGTACCATGTTCTGTTTACAAACTTTTCCTCCCGGCTTGGAGACGTGACTCTCCCTGTCCTCGCTGAAGGGCTGATTATCTGGTTACTGAACTACGTAAATGCAATCAACTCCTGAATACTCTAGGACAGGACTCAAGAAACAAGGCCTGGACGGGCCTTGGCCACAAACAACTGGCCTGTACTCTTAAAAAAAATAATAAATAAATAAATAAATAAATAAATAAATATCAGAGGTGAAAGAAAAAAAAAAGCCAGAGGAAATGTTCAGATTAAAAGAGATTGAAGAGGCATGACCACTAAATGTATGATCCTCCATTGCATTTTGGACGTGGGGGTTCAGGGGGTGAGGGGAAGGATTGCCATAAAGGATATGATTGGGGCTAGCGGCAAAACTTGAATATGGAGAGTATATTAGTTCTGTAACAGTGTTTTCCTCCCAAGTTAGACCTAAGAGACTGGATATATAAATGGATGATGGCCAGACCATATATAAAAATAGAACTTAGACCTATAGCCTGCAGCAACCTACCCAGAAAATGAACCCATGATCTATAACAGCCCAAATAGCCAGCCTGCTGCCAGTCGGACCTGCAGGAAGCCAGCTTGCTGTCTCTAACAGCCATCCAGGGAGCTAAACAGTGAATTCTATTTTTAAAACGTGGCCCCCAAATGGCCAGGACTTGATTAGTAACTGACAGCTTTCCTAATTTTTGTCTCAGTTTAAACATAGGACCAATCAGAGAAAGCCAAACATGTACTCCTAGCCAATAGGAAACCCTGCTTCTAGTTAGCCCACCTCCAGCTTCCTTATGTCAACAGCCTCCAATCAGGGCCCAGGAAGCCCTCCTTTCCTTCCATTATAAAGCTTTCCCACTTCCCTGCCTGACTTTCGAGTCTCTGCCAAACCTCAGGGGGCGACTCCTTTGCTATAGCAAACTCAGAACAAGCAGCCTGCGCTTTTCTCACTTCATTTATTTCCATGTGGTTATGTGAGAAATTGTCCTTATTCATAGGAGATACACACTGGAGTGCTTAGGGGTACATCTAGGGGGAAGGAGGGAGTGACAAAAAACAAACGTGGGAACAAGTTAACAACCAGTAAATCTGAGCGAATGGTGAGAGTGATCTGTACTATTCTCACAACTCTTGTGCAAGTTTGAAATGATCACAAACTGAACCAGTTTTTAAAACTGTCCCCAGCTGAAACTGGTTTGGCTCAGTGGTAGAGCATCGGTCTGCGGACTGAAAGGTCCCAGGTTCGATTCCGGTCAAGGGCATGTACATTGATTGCAGGCACATCCCCAGTAGGGGTTGTGCAAGAGGCAGCTGGTTGATGTTTCTCTCTCATTGACGTTTCCAGCTCTCTATCTCTCTCCCTTCCTCTCTGTAAAAAGTCAATAAAATATATATATTTTTTTAAAAAACTGTCCCCAGTTGATTGCTTACATCCTGACCAACTAGGCCATACCTGTTTACCCAAGACCTCAGATGTTGGACTTGCATCTTGTTTGTGTCGCTTTGTCTTGAAGCCAGGGCCCCTTCGGACTCAGGAAGAGCCCTCACACACTGCCACCCCAGCACTTTCCTCACCCTCCCTGCAATTACCAACGGGGACTGTTGGCTGTTACAGAAACCCAGGGAGTCTTGAAGTCCTTTCTCCCTTCTTCCCTGGGCCGAGGGGCTCAGAAGAAGTGGGGCGCCTCTCTCATCATCAGCCCTCACATGTACCCTGGGCCTCGTGATGCAAGTGGCTCACCAACTGGAGATTGCAAGGATGTCTGGAGACGGGCCATCGGTTTCTTAAGGCTAAGCAGAGTTCTTGGAACTGGCCAGATTTAACTCTTCTGCATTCCAGAGCTGGTGCACTAGCATACGGCTATTCCTTAACCTTGACTTCTTAGTCTTCCTTCTCCTTTACAACTTGCTGGGGCACCCTCTTAGTTATTAAGCCTCTTTTATCCCCTCACAACCTTGGCCGCACATGGGAATCATCTGAGGAGCTTTAAAAAACACTGATGTCGGGTCTCGTGTTCCAGAGACTCTGATTGAATCGGTCCCAGGTACAGCCTGCGACGTGGTGTTTTCTTGTCTGCAAATGTGATGTTTAAGCTCCCTGAAAGCTTCTGTTGTGCGGCCAAAACTAAGGGCCACCGCCTCGATGCGTTGTCAGATACATCGCCAAAGCCCTTTCTCCCAGATTTCCCATCTTTCTAATTATTTGTGTGTGTGTGGGGGGGGGGGGGGGGGAGTTCTGACCATAGTCTCAGACGCCACGTAGGGGGACTGTCCCTGAAATAGTTCACTTAGAATTCGCTTGCTCTTTACAAGAGTGATTTATTAGCCTGCCTTTTTCTAATAGCAAATGAAGGAAAGATGAGACGTGTGAAAACCTGCTCCGGTCAACAACGATCAAAGGTAATCGTTTCCTATAAATAAACTCACCCAGCCTTTATTTACAGGGCAAACACCGCAGCGGCACTATAGCACTCGGCACCACAGCACCCGTCGCCTTGTGACTGCACAAGCTGTTACAAAGCAGAAAACAACCAACCATCCGTCCAGATGTAGTTACAGGATACCGAGAAAATGCATGGGGCAGAGATGATGAAATTCCCCGGACTTACAGCAACAGGTGGCAGCCTCTCCCAGCAGGCATATAAGGGACATCTGACCTCGCAGTCACACGGAAGAGAACAAGGAGGCCCAGCACCAAGAAGCCTGTTGAAAGAATTATGGCTTAGATTCAAAGCGGGGGGGGGGGGGGGGGGGGGGGGGGGGGGGGATGGAGGGAGAGGGAGCAGACAGGATGTACTGGAAAAGCATACATTTGCCCGGTTCTCAGTCCAGATCATCATTTGAATCCCAAAGGGGCATCTAAAGAAATACTTGTTGCTGAAACCAGTTTGGCTCAGTGGATAGAGCGTTGGCCTGTGGACTGAAGGGTCCCAGGTTTGATTCCTGGTTGCAGGCTCGATCCCCAGTAGGGGGTGTGCAAGAGGCAGCTCATCAATGTTTCTAACTCTCTATCCCTCTCTGTAAAAAAAAATCAATAAAATATATTAAAAAGATACTTGTCTATCTCCTATCCGCAGCTTGGCCCAATTAAATGAGTTTCTTTAGACAGGGCCCAAGCATTAATATGTTTTACATCTATCTCCCCCACCTAGCACCCTCTAATCTCACTGCCAGGCAGGACCCTGAGGGTCCCACATCCCCTCAACCAGGCTCTAGAGCCACATCCCTTCCCTACCCCCATCCTCTAACTGCTCCTTTCTTCTATTCCCACACCATTTTCCCCATTACACACACATGTTCACACCCACACATTCATAGACACTCACACTCACGTGTACTCTCACACACACAGGCCCACAGAGCAAAATTCCCTGCAAGCCCATTTGAGTTATTCCAGTTTCCTGCCTATGAGTGGTTTTCTTAATTACACTGCGGGTTTCTGGGAGCAAGTGTCCCTTTTTACCCTGTGAGGGCCCCACAGCATCAGAGCCTCAGGCTCAATAAAATATAAGTGCCAAATGGTTGATGGGTGGATTGACCCAGTCAGCCAGAACAGCCAGTTACTAATCAGTTAACTCACTGAGCCCAAGACTCGGTGTCCTGAAGGAGCCAGAGAGCCGCTGAATATCATGCACCATGGGCTGGATTTGAATGCTGTCTCCAATACTTAGGAGCTCTGTGACCTTAAACAAGTGACTTGACCTTTTTTCCCAGCCTCTGTTTCTGCATCAACCAAATGAGAAGACATTAGCATGGCATTATTGGGCAAAGTATTTTACATGGTGCCTGACAGATAGTGAATAAATGGTGGCTGATTTTCATGGCTACATGTGAGGACTAACGTTTTCTCTGAACCAAAGCCCAGCCTGAGTTCGTATAACATCTTTTCTAAACAGGGACAGTGATTAGTAAAGATGGTCTCTAGATCATACAGGGCCCCTCACCCTGCTGATGCACCACTGGTTTGTCTGGGTGATTCTGCAGCTCCGGGTCCAACTATTCTCACTTCAAAAGAGCCACCCATGAAGTGTCATTCCATGGCTTTTCTGATTCGTCCTTCTTTTAAAAAATGGGATGAAGAGCAGGTGATGAAAAGTGGAAGTCGATTCAAGACATCGGCCATTGAAGCATGAATGATGTCATCACTACCTGCTACCAAGGCAGATGGTGGGTTCCAGTCCCAGAGGTTCTGATTCCATGAGTCAGTTCGTGATTCTTCCTAACAGCAGCCCAGGTGACTCTGAGGCAGACAGTTAAAAACCAATCCTGGAGAAGTGTTGATCTCACAGGATAATAAAGACAGGGCACTAAGAAACAATGGGTAGAATGAATACGGCTTCTGGCGTCATACGGCTTTAAGTTTGAATCAGTTGCTTAAACTGTTAGCATTTTTTCATCATTTGTAAAACAAAAGCAATAATGCCCATCATATAGATTATAAAGACTAAATTCAGAAATACCTATAATGCACCCAACACAGTGCACAGCATGTTTGACCCTCAGCACAAGTTTATTCATGACGCACTGAACGGTACAAAGCAACTTGCCTTTCTAGCCTGGGATCCAGGAGATGGTGATGCCCCTGACCAAGATGGCATAACTGATTGAAAGAAATAGGCAGGGAGCAGATATAGGGGTTCCCACACCAAAGGAGCTGCTACAGACCAACACAGATCTTCTCCTGCAAAGAAGGTGGAGCTTGAAGGGAAGTTCTTTGCCTGATCCAGCATTTCCTGCCTAGGCTGAGGGACCTCCTTTCGTTCACACTATTGCTCTATAACTAACTATGTAAGTGCTTCTCCTCCTGAGAATGGCTTTGTTTCTCAACCCATTGCTGGTCCCAAAGACAAGCCCACAGTCTCACTAAGCAATAAAGAATAGCACAGATAATCTTCTAAAATAGTCAGAATGCCACCAAGATCTCAGGCCCCTGATCCTGACTCCTCTGCGGGATAGTCCCTAGAAGTCCCTAGAAGCTCTGGATCTCTGCTTTCATTCCCGAGTGGGGTACTCACCAAACTTCCCCACCTTCTGAGCTCCTCCCTTGGGTGGGGCATGGCATCCTGTCCTTCATGAAAGTCCCTCCTCTCAACCAGAGAGCCATGAGGTTAGACTGTGGTGTCTCTACTAATGGTCCTTTGGGCACACAGTTGTCTCAAGTGGGTGACTCGCATAATTGAGAAGCTCAGGCCAGGACAACACTCAACGTTTGGGGCCCTGACCTCTGGGGACTTTCCCTCACTGAAGAGGTTGGTAGGCAAAAGTCAATAATATTTGCCAAATGTTTGGAGCCCAACACACAAGTGTGATTCATATTCACCCAGGACCCTGTTGGACCCTGTCGCCTTGAGGGTCCAACAGGGTTCCAGTCACAGCAACAACACATACTTTATGGAGAAAACTGATGATCCCATAACACTACCTCCTCCACCTTTCTCGGGCTACTCTCAAGAAGATGCTCACGTGTGCTGAAGAACACCATTTCCTGGGCTCTCGTGTGGAGTTGGTCTCTTTCCTCAGCAATGTTCCCCAAATTCCTGCTCCATCCAGACGCAGGCTGGTCTGGCCTTCTGCTCAGAGCAGCCTATCCTGTGGCACCTCAGCTGTATACTATTCTCTACCATGCTCCACTGAGTTCCACTTCAGAGGGTACTGCAGCCTTCATACTCATGGTCCTGCACAGAGTCGGATTCTGCTCTGCCATCTAACCACCACCCCCGGGCTCAGACAGAGAACCAAGAGAGAGGAAGCCCTGGAACCACACACTTCCTGCCGTGCTCAGAAGCCTCATTCCATCCAACACCAACCCGTGGTCTACGGACCAGCTGTTTGGACTGCTCCACCTCCACTCTCATTACCAAGGAGTTCCTCAATCTTTCCTCCTCACAGACTTCTGGAAGTCCAGCCTTACTGGCCTCTGGACAAGTCCAGAAAACACAGTGTAAGCCTTCGAGATAGGACCATCATGAGCCACAGTTCTATGAAAAATACCAGGAAAATATTCAGTCATGCAGAATGTAATCCTCAAGAGGCTTAAAATCAAAACCTAAAGACTTACCATGGAAATATAAGATGATAGTATCAGGAAACAAACTGGGTGAGAAGGGTATGAGAATTTTCTGTGCTCTCTTTGCAACTTTGCTGTACATCTAAAATTTTTCCAAAATAAAAAAGTTCATTTAAAATAAAAATTTTAAGGGTAGGAAGGGAGGGAGGGAAAGGGAGGGAGGAAGGGAAAGAGGGAGGGAGGAGACATGAAAACACTGAGGGTTTAGATAAGGAAAGACCATGTCTAATCAGGTGTCTTGGTTAGCTACTGCTACAAAAATATTACATAATGAAGAACTTAATATTTAAAAATGTAAAAAGGAGACAGCCTTTTCCCCCCTCACATACACTTGTACACTACTCTCTCCACCCCCAACCTGCCACACACACACAAATCTGCCATCATTACCACCTCCCTATCAGAGAATGAATTACAGGCCCATGATCCCATCCTCTTAAGTGGGTTCAATGTTGCCATTTGGGGTAACCATTAGTACTACTCACCAGATATCTCTGTCTCTCTCTACCTTCTGGGTTCATGGCAGGACTAAACTTCCTGGCCTTTGTAAGCAATAGAATCATGTGGCCAGAAGGGATGTGTTCCAGTAGACATTTGATTACAGGATAAAACTCTCCAGAATTCCCTTTCCCTTTACCTCAGTGATTACCTACATTCAAATTGGTGACTATTATGTCATCCTGATTTGACAGAATACGGAGCCTCCAGACAACCCACAATACATACTGTATATAATATGGGTAAGAAATAAGCCTCTGTCATTATAAGACACTAAGATTTTGGAGGTGTTTGTTATTGTAGCATACCTTAGCCTCTCTTAACCTCTTTTCTTGACAGATACTCCAATCATTCTCCCAACTGGTCTGCTGGTAAGCCAGTTATAGCATCCTGTTACCTGCCCTTCATTCTTCCTAGATACTCTTTAAATGCCTCCAAAATAAGTCAGTCAGAGAAAGCTAAATACCATATGATTTCACTTATATATGGAATCTAAAAATATATATAATTTAAAAAAAAAAAAAAAAGACTCATACAGAAAACAGACTGATGGTTGCCACAGGGGAAGGGATTGGAGGGACTAGGTAAAAAAGGTGATGGATTGAAAAGTACAGATTGGTAGTTACAAAATAGTCATGGGGATATAACATATAGTATAGGGAATATGGTCAATAATATATTGTAATAACTATGTGGTGCCAAGTAGATATTAGAAATATCAGGGAGAACACTTGGTAAAGTATATGATTGTCTAACCACACTGCTGTACACCTGAAACTAAAACAAAATAATATCTAATGTAAATTGCAATTTCAAAAAAATAAAAACTTTTTTTCAAAAAGAATAAAAAAATATTTTAAAAAAGAATGTCTTCATGCCTTTGCTTGGCCATCTTATTGCCCAAATGTCCTTCCCCACATGTTGAAATTACACTCATCCTATAAGGCCCTGCTCAGACTAACCCTGTAGTCTTTCGTAAGACCCAGATTGAAGTGAATTGTTCCTTCTGTATTCCGTAGTAGTTAATTTGATTTATTATTATAGAGCTTATCATACCTCAGTAGGGAGAGTCAGTCTCTGCTCCCTGAACCACCAGCTCCCTGAGGACAAGAACTGGAGCTTTAAATTCTCTGTAGGACCTACAAGCACCTGGCGCACAGCTGGTATGTTCCTAGGTTATGATCCCCTTAAAATGCACTGCCTTCAAACATCAAACAGCCCATTCATTCATTCATCCCAGGCCTACAAACATTCATTGAGTGCCTACTCAGGGGCAAGCCTTAACTACACTGGGTGCTGGTATTCAGAGATAAATGACATGATTCCAGTCTCCTGTTGGGGAAAAGGGACATAGCAGGTAATTATAAAAATGTACAGTTATAATCAGTATACCTTGCTTCATCAACTTAAGGTCAAATGTACTCATTTGCTTTTATTTCTATAATTAACAACTCAACTCAATTAACAACTCTGATGATTTAGGCCAAGAGGGTGGGGGGGTGGACAGAGGTGGGAACAGAATCTTGCTGGCAGGGACCATCCTTCTTCCACATCAGGCAGAGCAGAACTAGATTTTTGTCCCTGCAACCCACACTCCTCCCAGTGTTGCTGTGGACGCCGGGGCCCACCCAGGTGAACACAGTGTTTGTCTGGGTCTGTAGAACTGTACTCGCAAGTACAGATCCTGTCCATCCTGCAACGCTGCCCTCTGAGCAAGTGTCTCTCTGTGGTTTCCACCCTGTGCTAAGCCACTGTTCTCCAAAGCCGGAGCCGTGGGCCAGCCCAAATAGCTTGGCCAGGAGAAACTTCCAGCATCGGTCACAATCAGTGCTGGTCCAGCTCTCCCCCACCACCTTCCCAGTCTAGACTCCTCTTTGCTTGACATAATTTTATTTCAGGGACCATGTTGCCCCTTCCCTATTACAAGCTTGGTTAGAGACATCCTATTTTACCCTGAAAGAGCTCCCTAACTTCCAATATCGAGATTTCAGAAATTGGGATGTCAGTCCCTTCCGTTCCTGAAGGTTCTAGATCGTTACTCATTTAGGTTCCTCCACCTCTTCCCCCAGAACTTTGTGTCCTAATGAGAAAGATGGTTTTTTGCTAAAGTTATCTATTCACTCTATTCTTTGGACCATAGGTATACACTAGCTTTATGTTGACATAAATAAGGGGACAACTTGTATGACTCTTCATTGGGACAAAAAAAAAAAAAAAAAAAAAGATTAGCAGTCTAAATTTTTTTAAAAGTGGCTGTGCCTATTATATATACGATGGTAATCCTATCTAATAAAAGAATATGCAAATTGACCATCACTCCAACACAAGATGGCCAGCAGGGGAGGCAGTAATGGGTGACCAGGCTGGCAGAGGAGCAGTTAGGCGTCGATCAGGCTGGCAGGGCAATGGTTATGGGGTGATCAGGCAGGCAGGCAGGCAGGCAAGCAATTGGCAGCCAGCAATCCTGTATTGTGAGAGGGATGTCCCAGATTAGAGAGGGTGAAGGCTGGGCTGAGGGACACCCTGCCGCCTCATGAACGAATTTCATGCACCGGGCCTCTAGTATATTATAATAGGATAAGCACCAGATGCTAGGGAGCCCAGCAGACAAATATCTGGTTCATTGGAAGAGAGAAAAGGGAAGTCATGAAAGGCTTCCTGTATCAAATATCTGCTTTATAATGCCCAGATCATAAAGCCTATCCTCTATTCTGAGTGCTTGTAAACCAAGGAGCTGGCATGGATGAACTCCAATCCTCAGATGAATGTCAGCTTAAGAACAGGCAGTGTCCATGGAACTGTAACAGACCATAAAGTAAGGCAGGAGGTACAGGCTCAGTCAGGCTGAAGGATAACAGAACAGGAATTCATGGAGCCAAGCACCTGAGTCCTGGCCCTAGCAATTACAGAGATGCCAGCCACCATTTTCAAACACTGAACTTATTGTCCAGGCCACCTTTTAGGAGCTGAGTAAGCCATGATGAATAAGACAGACAACGGGTACAGGCCAGATTATTCAGCTTGCTAAGGACACCAATCCAGGAATAAGTAAATGACATAGAAACACAGTGAAAGGCTTACCTATATCGGAGAAGGTCAGGGAGGGCTTAGGAGCGGAAACAATATTGAAGGTAGATCTTTAGGGCCTCAGCTAGTCCAGATGATGCCCTTGAACAAATTTAGAAAATACACCTGCCCCTGGGCTGTCACAGAGTCAGTGCTTGGTGAGAGGAGCATGAGCTGGGTACAGGCCCCACCTGGGCAAGGTGCCTTGGCAGAGTGTGCAAGAAGCAAATGTGTTAGAGGTGACCGTGGCCTTGAAAGATGAGTAGGAGAGTGCCCTCAAACAGAGGGAGAAAGGTATTCCAGGCAGAGGACAACTATCAGGAGAGCTGGGTCCTGGAGAATCTTTTAAACTTTCAGCCTAGATAGGAAGTGGGCCCAAAGTGCAGATGATCTGGGGTTTAGAGGTGTGAATTTTAAAACAATGGCCACCAATTAGAAAGCAAAGGGGGAAGCATGCTCCTGGAGATGCATTCAGAATGAGAGCTAAAATGACAGGATGGCTTTGTCAGTGGCAGAGAAATTATTCAGCTAGTTTCAAAAATGTGAAAAACTCCTGAAACCAATTTATTCTTTCTTTTCTCTTTCTTTTTTAAACTTTCTTGTAAAATAGAATCAAAGAATAGATCTCCCAAAATAATTGTACTTAGCTCTCATTTCCCCTTGTGATTTTAAAAAGAACAAACACATCTTACTTGGCTGGATTTGACATACCTCCCCTCCCCAACCCCAAACCAGAGGAGTCACTGGGAAGAACATTTTAATCAGACCATCACAATTTCATAGAACAATTCAAGGAGATAAAACACTTGTGCATGTGGAATTTGAAACCAGCCCCCATGGGAAGATACCCCAAAGACTTGCATGTCCATCTGCACACACACACACACACACACACAATGAATTGCTGCACAACTACAGGGAGATCACTGATGGATTCCCATTTCCCCATTTGTCAAGTGAGGGATAACAGGATAGGAATTCAGGGAGCCAAGCACCTGAGTCCTAGTCCCAGCAATCAGAGATATGCAGCTCATTGAATGATTCCTACGATGGTTAATTTCATGTGTCAACTTGACTGTGCCATAGCATCCAGGTATATGGTCAAACATTATTCTGGATGCTTCTATGAGGGTGTCTTTGGATGAGATTAACACTCAATCTGTGGAGTGTAGGGAAGACAGAAGAGAAGAGAGATTAAAAGGGTGGCAGAATAAGTGGGAGCTGCATGGACATGCTCCCAGGAACAAACTGGTATTACAATTTGTTCAGAAAATACAGAAAACTCCCTGAATAATCAGTAGAAAACTGGCAGGAAAGAACCCTGACACCCCAGGACTGAAAGTGGAGATGGCACAGAGACTGGTACGAGGGGCAGAGGCATGAAAGGGCTGGGCAGGCTCTCACAGACAGCAACTAAAGTCCCGGAGAGATATCTCAGCCGTGGGGGGTTGCCACTGAGAACTCTGGGATCTAAGCCCCTCAGCAGAGAGCACCAAAGCTGAGGCAGGTACATCACATCTGGCTGTGAAAAGCAGCAGGACGCTATCTGCCAGAGAGTAACAGCTGAAAATTCAGGCGCCTACTTACAGGGCCAACGCACAAAATTCCCTGTGGAGCCACTCTCCTTGTGCGCAGAGGGAGGGTGAAGTGAGTGGACTGGAGCTGTGAGGGCAGAAACACTGAACCAGTGGACTACACGTAAAGCAGATTGCCCTCCTTCATGTGGGTGGGCCTCATCCAATCAGTCGAAGGCCTGATTAGAACAGATTGACCTCCCCTGAGCAAGAGGAAATTGTGCCAGCAAACAGCCTTTGGACTCACACTGCATCTCCCCCCTGGGTCTCCAGCCTGCTGGCCTACCTGCAGACTTATTTTAGACCTACCAAGCTTCTACAATTTCAAGAGTCAAATCCTTAAAAAGAAACAAAATACATAAAGAGTGTGAGTGTGTGTGTGTGTATGTGTGTGTACCCATTCTATTGGTTCCATTTCTCTGGAGAACCCTGAGTAATACAACCCCCAGACTCCTCTCCAGTTTTAAGAGGCCAGGAATCTAAAGAGCAGCAGATGGGAAGGAAAGGTTAGGCCCATTTCTCAGCCTGCAGCTCCCCGGGGCAGGGATGCCAAAGTGACAGCACAATGTCTTCTTTCAGGAGGATTTGTGCAATGGGCCTCCACGGCACAGCAATAAATACCAGTAGTTCCAGAACTGTACACCGAGTACTGCGGGGTACGGAGAGAGATGAATTGATACGACGCCGCCAAGAGGAAATCCAAAATGGGGTATTATGAAAACAACTTCACATTCCACCAGTGTTGCCTTCTTCTGTCCATACCTCCCCTGCTACTTGCCACATTGTGAGGCTGGTATCCCAGAGGCAGGAAGCAGGGTTTTGTTTTGTTTTTACTGGTGACTGATGATGTGCTGCTGCAGAGCAGAGCATCTGCTGCAGGGGACGCGGGAGACCATCGCTGCACGTGTCAGGGGAAGGAGGAAGGGGGGAATGCAGGAGCAGCCTAATACTGACATCCATCCGAGGACCACAGCAACTCAGAAGGCCTGCCCCATACCCGCTGTTGTCTGGAAGCCCAGGGACCCTTTCATGCCCCTGCATTTAGCTGAGCGCCTGGCATGTAATAGGTAATCGGTGTGAGAAGGAAAGAAGGAAGGAAGGGAAGGAAGAAAGGAGGGAGGGAGGAGAGAGGGACTGGGAGAGAGGGAGAGAGGGAGGGAGAAAAGGAGGGAGGGAGAGGAGAGAGGGAGGAAGGAAGGAAGGGGGAAGGGAAAAGTTGGAAAATTATTTTTTTACATTGACTACTTCTCAGGTGAGCTTGGAAATGGGAAGAGAAGGGCTGGGAAATTATGAACCACTATAGGTATATACGCCTTAGGGTTTGGAGTTTTTCTTTTTTTTTTAGCACTAGGACCTTTCTCCTCCTTTACTGGCTGCATCTGGGAGTCCTTGGGGGATGTGAGAAAATACACCATTCCACGCTCTGAGAATCCACTAGTATTCAGCCTCTTTCAGTATTAAGTTGATAGCCAGGCTTTGCTTTCTAGTATGACAGTGAGTCCAACATGACTCCCAGGAAGATAAGGGAGCACAAGAGAAGAAAGAAGGGTCCTGGTGGTTATGGAGAGAGGAATGAAATAAGGAGCTGAGAATTCGGGGAGGCCCATAAATAGAGCTTGTAAAATTCCCATGCTTTATAAAAACCAGCTGAGAGTACAAAAACAAAGTATGGCAGATCTTATGTGAGTTGGCTTCTGGTGTTCCCTTTGACCCACTAATTCCATTTCTAAGCATCTGTCTCAAGGAAGCAATAAGAAATATGGACAATGATTTATCTATAAAAATAGTCACGTTGATGTTCTTTATAACCAAGAAAAAGACCTGGAAGTAACTTAATGTCCAATATGAAGGAAATGGTTGAATAAAACATGTCTCATTGATACAATGGAACATTAGGCAACCATTAAAATAGTGCTCACAAGAGGTCATACAGCTATGGAGAAACATGATAACATCATGTTATGCAGAAAAGACAAAGTACATGCAAATTCACTTATATAGAACTTGATCACAAAGAGAGAAAAGTGTCTATCTTAGAGCCAAGCCTGGAAAGAAATTATCCAAGTGTTAACAGGAGTTGTCTCTACATTATGGAATTATGCTTTTTTTTTTCTTTTCGGTAACTTTCATGTAATTTTCTACAATGGGTCAATATTAATTTGTTGATCAAGAAAAAGAAACTACTGCCCTAACCGGTTTGGCTCAGTGGATAGAGCGTCGGTCTGCAGACTGAAGAATCCCAGGTTTGATTCCGGTCAAGGGCATGTACCTCGGTTTTGGGCACATCCCCAGTAGGAGGTGTGCAGGAGGCAGCTGATTGATGTTTCTCTCTCATCGATGTTTCTAACTCTCTATCTCCCTCCCTTCCTCTCTATAAAAAAATCAATAAAATATTTAAAAAGAGAAAAATAAACTACAACAGTAAAATGCAAGAGTACGATTTAAAATTAGATAACAGAAGCCAATTCACATAAGATCTGCCATATTTTGTTTTTGGGTTCACAGCCCATTTGCTGATTCTCAGGCTACAAAACACCTACTTTCTTCCCCAACCACTTTACTTTTTACCTGTCTGCCTCCTCAGGTAAGATTAGAAATGAAGGTTTTGCTACTTCCTGGACCCAAGGCATGCAATTCCCTTCTTTCCCCCATGGTTCCAGTCCCCTCCCCCACCTCCTTGTGGTGTCCTAACCTGGATCCATCACAACAGATCCACAGGTGATACTTCCTCTGAAGAGTTACTCATATCGATAAAATTCATATTCAATGAGTAGGATGTGTGAGATACATTGGGATCATTCACTACTTGAAAAGCTGGAAATGATCACCTATGACTTACCAAGTCTCATTAATTCCATCTAGACTCTCTGTCTGAACTTTGAATAGTACTACAGGTGTGTTTGTGAATAGCTCCAGCACCTTCATACATTTAGCGCAGAGAAGCAGGTATGTGCATCCTATCACTGAATTAATAGTTTCCAACCAAATGCAGAATTGCTCATTACTCCATAAACAGTGCAACCTTTTTATTCATCTCGGTTTCTTTCTGTAACAACATAACAAACAGTAAAACAAAGCTCACATAAGTAATTTAAATACCTTTGTCACTACACTATTTCATAGCCAAGTTCATCTAAACCTCAGGTCTGCTCCATCTAAAAAAGCCTGCCTAGAGGAAGCAGAGTGGCATCATTACTAGTCACTGAGTAGTCCAGATGGCCAAGTACAAGATCTTATTTGAATAAAGGGAAATTGCTTCAATGAAGCCAAGAGCATGCCCACCTAATGATGGAATTTGGTTTGTTGACAACTGTCTGATGAGAAGATATTTAGGGTTAGATGATCTTTCAGGGAAAAGCAAAACAAATCAAACAAAAACTAGTCAGTCCGCTTGTCACTTTCCAGGATTGGGGAATGGGAACCCACTGAAGTTTTATCTAATGACTTGGCCTGCCAAGAATGTGGCCGGTCTGCTCCAAAGGCTGTCTTTCTGCTTTGGGCTCTGGTGAAGGTGGCTATCATCAAGAAGTCACTCTAAACAAACAAAAATGAGGCGGGGAAAGGAGAGGCTTATAAGGGTACATTGAGTCCTCACTCAACGTTTGCAATAGGTCTCATGGCTTTAAGCAAAACGACATACAACAAAACCAACTGTACCAAAGGCTAAGTGACAGAAACTCGAGTTAAGTTCCTAAGTATCTCATCAACATTATAACGAAATGATACTGAACTAAATGTTGAGGACCTGCTGTGGTAGGTATGTAACTGCTAAATTTCAGCTATCATGATAAAATGCCAAAAGATATTGTCCAAATAACAAGTCAAAAAAATGAAGTAATAATGACATTTAGATTTATGGTTATAAACATAACATTAATTTATGAAAAGTAATATCAGAAGAAAGGATAGTGTGCCCCTCTAAGAAGTGAGGTGGTGAGGTCAGGTAGAGCAGAAAGCTTTTTAATTTTACATATACTTTTTTCTACTATTTAAAATCTTAAATCAGCCAAAACTGGTTTTGCTCAGTGGATAGAGCTTCAGTCTGCAGACTGAAAGGTCCCAGGTTCGATTCCGGTTAAGGGCATGGACATTGGTTGTGGGCACATTCCCAGTAGGAGGTGTGCAGGAAGCAGCTGGTCGATATTTCTCTCTCATCGATGTTTCTAGCTCTCTATCCCTCACCTTTCCTCTCTGTAAAAAAATCAATAAAATATATATTTTAAAAAATATTAAATCATAAATATGTATTATTATTACTATAATAAAAATAAAAGAACCACAAATTATAAAATTTACATATCATATAGTATATGTCTATCTATGTGTATGCATATGCATGTACCTATACATGTTTACATGGAAACATGCATATATGTCTATATGCATTCTTTGGGATATTTTTTCCTTTGAGGGTGTTTGTAAAACTCATATAGGTACCTATTTTCAGACAACTAATGCTGTCTTTTGATCAAGATCTGTATGGTTTTTTAAAAGTGACTCTGAGAACCTCTAGCTAAAGATCCTTCTACCACAGGTGGAGAAGGGAAAATACCGGTACTCTGTTCATTAACATTATGGAGTGGCTACAAGTACCAGAAGCCATGAGGCACAGGGATGAATAAGTCCAAGGCTCCTGATTACGATGGAGGACAGAAATGTAAATGGCTTAACTATTATCACAACACAAATGCAGTAAGTGGCCAGACTAAAGGACAATTCAAGACTAAGCAGACAGGAGCACCAATCGCAGGTGTGAGCTCTTCCTTGGGAGGGGGAAGGATGCTCTGGGAGGCAGAGAATTGGAAGCCACTTCCACTTGCCCAAAGGGTTGGGACCCAAAAGATGCCCCACTCACTTCTCCCCCTCCGCCATCCTGCTCCAGCCAGATCAAGGCCAGAGCAGACCCCAGGGATCCAGGCACAAAGAGAAATCCTTTCCCAGGCTCTCTTCACTGGAGCCGGGTTATTTTAGGAGCCAGGGAACGAGAGGATGTTTTCCATTTTCCTAGAATATAGATTCCCTGGAAGTCTGGGCTAACAAGTACATCTTATTCCTGCTCGTGAACATGCTTCTGAAACAAGAGGCACATGAAAATCCCTCCCTAGTAAACAGTGAGACAGCAATCTGGTGCTTCTTACTCCTTACTCCTCGGATTGGCAAACTGTCTAAAGACTGAGAAAACCTGTGTTGTTGAGGACGTATGAAAAAAAGACACCTCATTCACTGCAGGTGGGAGTATAAACTGGCTTAACTTCTTGGTAGAGCAACTGGGAGCATGTATAAAAAGTTCAAGTGCAAGCCCTTCCACCCACAACTCCACAAGGATGTATGAACAAGGATATCTTTGCTCAGGAGTACATAGACAAAATGCTCATAGAGAAGCAGAATAATCTAAATGCCCATCAACAAAGAAATGGTTAAATCAACTCCAACGAATCCATACTAGGGAGTACCATGTGCAACAATGAAAAAGAATAAGGAAGATCTCTTTGTCTGTCATGGATATAATGGTACAAGAAGAATGCAAGTATTATAATAGTACAATGTAATCTTAATTCTCTTTTTAAAAATCTGCGTTTGTGTGAATGCAATGTATGAGAGAAGGGTTGCCTATTTTTAAAAATATATATTTTATTGATTTTTTTACAGAGAGGAAGAGAGAGGGACAGAGAGCTAGAAACATCGATGAGAGAGAAACATCGATCAGCTGCCTCCTGCACACCCCCTGCTGGGGATGTGCCCACAACCAATGTACATGCCCTTGACTGGAATCGAACCTTGGACCTTTCAGTCCGCAGGCCGATGCTCTATCCACTGAGCCAAACCAGTTTTGGCGGTTGCCTATTTTTTCTTCTCTAAAATTTGACAATATCTATTTATATTAGACTTCCTAATTTTTAAGTGAAAGAAAAATATAAGTATTTTCATGACAATAGAAAGTTGAAAGAATTTTTAAGTGAGGAGAAAGTGTGACTTGCTGAGTTCAGCCCAGTCCAGGTGTTGGGTCTTCAGACTGACTGGCTAAGACAAGTGAATGCAACATAACCAAGGGTGGCTTAGTCTCTCAGCAGCAAGTTCAAACTGACTAAACTTCCAAGAGACTGAAGGAGAAATAATGAGAGGGCAGGGCAGGGCGAGGATGAGCTCCCAGCTCCACTGCGGGTCAGGGCGGAGTTATCCCTAGCCCTCACCCAACCAATCAGGGTTAGCCGAGGCCGTGACATCACCACCGACTGGAGTAGAACCCCTGGACTGGGCGAAGTTCACTCTCTCTTCCGCCATGCTGCCGGCGTGAGTGGGACAGAGCCCATGCTAGCATGGATGAGGCTCTTTTGTTTATTGCATTGGACTCGGCTCCCTGGTGGTCCTTGGGGATCACGAACTCTGGGCGTAACAATATCAATGTCATTGACAGCAGGGTTTCTGCATCTTAGTATCATGACAGTTGAGGCTGGACAGTTCTTTGTTGTGTGTAATGGGACAATGTGATATGTTCAGCAACATCAGGCCTCTACTCACCAGATGCTAGTATGTCACCAGATATCACCACCAGCTGTGATAACCAAAAATGCCTCCACATCTTGCCACTGGTCCTCAGTAGGGAAATTGCCAGAATTATCCCAATTTGAAAACCACGGATTTGTTGCAGTGAGAAATATAACTTCCAAGACAGCTAGGTGCTCACTGCAAGAAGCAACATGGACAACCAACTTGTAAAGAAAGGTTGCTGGCAGAGCAGGAAATTAGAACAAAGGCAATTTACTGCAGCAGGAAGGTATGGTTTAAATATTGGCGCTGCCCTGGGGTAGCCTGGGGATCCTCCCTCATTCCAGGAAATACCTGTTCTTGGTTGGGCACTGCCACTGCCAGCTCTCTCCCCTCGGACCCATACTGATGCATTGTTCCCCTCTGATCCACACTTTTCCCCAGAGACACTAGTGCTGTCGATGGTGTGCATGCTTCTCAAACATGCCAATAACCTGGAACAGCAGGGCAGCATCCGCCCACGGAAGCAGGTGACCTCTAAGGGAGGCAGGGCCTCCAATGCCCTCCCTCCCCTCCTCCGTAAGTACATCACTTCTTTGAAGTTGTATTTCCACCTTAAAAGTTCATATGATTTTGCCTTCTATTCTATGTTTTATTTATATATCGATATTGATATATGCATGTATGTGTGCTTGCTTGTTTAACAAGAAGCAAGTAAATTTCGCCCAATAACCTTTAGGAAGGCACACAAGTTTATCCTGTGGCTTCATGCACTCCCAGGCACGCTCCAAGGTAAAAAGAATACACAACTTCCTGCTCTTCCTACATCTCATTCGAAAAGAGTATTTCCGAGAGCGGGAATAAGGCTCACGGAAGTGACTCCGGAAGTCATCTCTCTGTAGGGTGCACCCACTCCCAGGTCTAAGGAAAGCCCTTCTGTGGCTGCCTGGGGCTCACAGCTTCTGCCCCAGCCAAGCTCCAGCCACATCAACAAGGGAGCGAGTGATGCTGTCTCGGGGCAGAATTCCAGTTAAGATAACCGAGTGGCTCATTTTGGTTTCAAGTACTATAGCCTCCTGAGATTTATATTTTTAGAGAAATTTCTTATAGCCAGAAAGACGGGAAGCTCTATTTCTGAATCCTTAGGATTTCATGTTTTAATTTGAGGGGGTGGGGGTGGATCTTAAATATAGAAAAGTCTATTTCAATAATGGCTACTTTAAAGCATGTATCAAGACTGGCTTTTGCAGAGGATGGTGATTTATGTATTATAAGATAACGAAAAAGCATGGCAGGGGAGGCATTCAAGAAACGTGGAGCTTTGCTTGTCAGTCTCCCGAAGCTGGAGTGCTGGGTGATTGCAGTCAGGACCCCATAAATCTCATCAGTGTCTTCTGGAAGCCTAAATTCATTTCTCGTTCCCATCTCTCCTCTTCTATCCCTTCTTTATGTCTATGCCATAAATATAAAATCTGAGAAAGGGCAGAACCGGACACAGCTCTTCTCTTCTGTCTCTTCCCAGAAATGGGATGGAATTCCATGTTTTGCTGTTGCCTTCCTGACCAGGTTCTGTACGTGATTCTGATGTACTTTCATCCTTAAGTATTATAGTCTCTTAGTAGAATAAAAATTTTCCCCCCGCATTTTCCTTTAAAAATGGCCAAGAGAAATGGGTTCTGCATTTTCACGTATCCTCTAGAATGTTTTTCAAGGACTCAAATCTCAATCCTGCTGGGCCGGCGTGGCACAGCGGTTAAGCATCAACCGTTAAGCATGAACCAGTTTGATTCCCAGTCAGGGCAGATGCCTGAGTTTTGGGCTCAATTCCCCAGTGTGGGGCATGCAGAAGACAGCTGGTCAATATTCTTTCATCATTGATATTTTTATCTCTCTTTCTCTCTCCCTTCCTCTCTAAAATAAAAATTAAATTAAATTAAATTAAATTAAATTAAATTAAATTAAAATCTCAATCCTATTTGTCCTTAGTACCATGATATCTATGGAGGGAACCAAAGTGAGGGCAAATTTGAAGCCCTCTGGAGAGATAGGTTTGTGGAGATGTAACCATGCTGGTTCCTGCAGTTTCCAGACCCGTGGAAAAAATGCTCAGTCTCACCAAGGAATATTTATGCAGAGGGGAGGTAGGGAGAGATGAGAGGTACAGTTCTGGGAGATCGTGTTCCATGTTAAGAAACACAGGCTCAGCACCAATTGGGTGGCATGCCAGAACAGAAAAGGAATCCGGCCAGTAAGAGAGATCAGGCAGGAAAAGGTCACAGCACCATGAGGATGGTCATATATCAGGAGGAAGGATGTCTGTCTGGAGACAGGCAATTTGGGTTTGAACCCCAGCTCTGCCAGTGTACTGACTGCAAGTTACTTAGTGGCTCTCGGCTGTAATTTTCTCATATTTGGAACAGTGATAATAGCATTAATTCATTCTACAAAGGTTTATGAATGTGTAGGTATGTTAGGAAAAACCATCTTTCCTCCTGTTTCTCCTTTTCACTCACATTACTACCAGACTCACAACACTGCCAACACCAGTTGTGTGTGGGGTTTTCCCCACAACAAGCAATTCTGCAACCAGCTGTAGGATCAGCTGGGTGTCCTACAATTTAACTCAGTTCTGACTACCTGGAGATAGCATCAGATTCCACAACTGAGGGCTCAGGTGCCAAGAAGGCCCTCCCCCTACCCTCTTCAGGTGCCAATCAAAAGTAGCAGGTCCCAGGTCACCCACAACTTCAGTCCAGCTTGGCTACAAATCAGAGGTTCCCAGGACATCCCCCTTATTTGGTAGAACAGTTCATAGAACTCAGGAAAACAATTACTTATGCTACCACTGGATTGCCTTTAATTGCCTATGATAAAGGATATAGATGAGTAGCCGGATGAAGACGTGTATGGAATAAAGCTGGAGGGTCCCGAGCACAGGAATCTGTGTCCCTACGGAGTTGGGCATCCCAGTACACAAACATATTCACCAACCTGAATGCTCCTCGAACACTTTACTATTGGGATTCTATGAAGAATTCTTCACAAAAGCATGATCAATTATTAGCTCCATTTCCAGCTAATAATTGATTAATTCCACCCCCTATCCTGCAGAGAGGAGAGCCCCTCTCTGCAGGATAGGGGGTGGGGCTGAAAATCCCAAGCTTCTAATCATGGCTTGGTCTTTCTGATGACTAAGCCCCAAATAGGAGGCCACCAAAAATCACTTATTAGAACTAAAGATGTTCCTAATGCAAGATCACTTAGGAATTTACAAGGTTTCAGGTGCTCTGTGCCAGGAACCAGGGACAGAGATCAAAATGCATTTTCATATTATCTCATATATGCCAGGCACTCTTCTGGGTGCTAAAGGTAGGGAGGGGCAGCCTAGTCACCAATCTTGGGAAGTTTACGTCCTAGGGAGGAAAGACAAGCAATGGAAAAATTCTCCTACCTAATAAAAGAGAAACATGCAAAATGACCTCCACTATGCACACCAGCCAATCAGAACAAGTATGCAAATTAACCCAACCAAGATGGTGGCAGCCACAGAACTGGAGTGAGCAGGAGGGTTGGGTTGCCCCTTGTTGATGGAGAAAGCCAAGCCTTTCTCCTGCCCTGGCCAGCCCTGGCCTCCACTCAAGGCTACAAAGTTTCAATACAGAAGATAAATAAATCCCAACAAAAATGGTGGCTGCCACAGAGCTGGACCAAGCAGGAAGCTTGGGTTGCCCTGGCCTCCGCTCAAGGCAAAAGTTTCAATTATAGGTGATAAATAAATCCCAGATACCTGTTTCCAGCTGGCCCTGGTCTCCATTCAAGGAGGTGCTGAAAAAAAAACAAAGAAGAAAAAAAGGAGAGGCTGGGAGCTTGGGTCGCCTAGGGGTGTGGCCAGCCTGTAAACAGCCATCAGCCCTCACCCAGGTTGGCCAGGCACCCCAGTGGGCACCCCCTCCATGAAAGGGGTGTGGCCAGCCTGAAAATGGCCCCTCAGCCTCTCACCCAGGCCATCTCACACCCCAAGGAAACCCCCACCCTGATCCGGGACACCCTTCAGGGCAAACCAGCGGTCCCCACCCATGTACTAGGCTTCTATCTATATTAATAAAAGGGTAATATGCTAATTAGACTGGGAGACCTTTCAGGAGACCTTCCAGATGTTCTGGACAAAGCCATGTGGTGGGGCCGAGGTAGAGGTTAGAGGCCAAGTGGGGAGGGCAGTTGTGGGTGATCAGCCAGGATAGGATGGCAGTTGTGGGAATCAGACTGGTATAGGGAAGGGCTGTTGGGGGTAAACAGACCATCAGGGGGGCCAGTTGAGGGCAAGCAGGCCATCAGTGGGGGTCAGTTGGAGGTGATCAGGACAGCAGGGGGGATGTTGGGGGTGAGCAGGCCAGCAGGAGAAGCAATTACGGGTGAGCACACTGGCACGGTGGGCAGTTAGAGTGATCAAGCTGGTGAGGAAGGCATTTGGGGGTGAGCAGGCTTGCGACAGGGGGCCAGTTGGGGGCAAGCAGGCCAGCAGGCACAGTGATTACGAGGGAGGCGAACGGTTAGGAGCCAGCAGTCCGGGATTGCAAGAGGGATGTCCGACTGCCATTTAGGCCCAATCCCTGTAAACTGGCAGTAGGATGTCCTTCGAGAGGTCCCAGATTGGAGGGGGTGTAGGCGGGGCTAAGGAACACCTCCCCCTCTGAATTTCATGCACCAGGCCCACTAGTTTATAGAATAATTTCCATAATAAATTCTATAAAGAAAATAAAACCGAATATGGTATAATAGAAAGTGATTGGGAAGTAGGGGGTGGTAAAACATTAGAAGACAACTGTGCTGATAGATAAATCATGGAAACAAACTAGCCATGTGAAGATGAGAAGGAGGGTGTTGGGCAGAACCTAATTCAGAGGGTATTTCATAAGAACTCAACGAGATAAAGTGCGGAAAATCTTAGTACAGCACCAGACACAACAAATATAAGTTACTCAACAAATGTAGGCAACCATTGTGATTCAGAGAGCTTGGAAAAGTTCCCAGAGTCAAGTCATAGGGAAAATGAGAGAGGGATTATCAAGAACATTGGGCAGGAAATTGCAGCTGGAGAGTTGACTGTATAGCTTCAACCAAGGAGAGCAGATGGAACGTAGGAGTTGTGGGGGCTGTAAAGGAGACCAAGGGAAACTGGAGAGCTCACAGCCCATCTAGAAGGAGAAGCCAGGGCACACTCCACTTCCTCCATTTATCCTGATCCCCGTGACTTGAGTTTGCCACCCTGGCCTATACATGGCATTCCTCTCAGCTCACTCTACCCATTACCTTCTCTCCTACACTTGGGCTGCCTCTGCCCAGCCTATCCTGAAACCTTGGGCAGGAGGTGGACAACAGTCAAAGGCCATCTGTCTAATCTTCCTGTTTATATACTGATGAAGTAACTGGGGCTCAGGGACGTGATAAGATTCTAGTAGGAAACACAGTCTTGGCTGAAGACTGTACCTCGCCTCCTCAAGAAGGTTGTTTTCTTCCACTAGGCTCTCTCTATACCTGTCTACAGCTCAAGAGGTGGCATACGCAGAGCAGTAGGAGAGAGAGGAACACCTGCCCAGCCAACCAATCCTGCGATCCATGGGGACACCAGTGTCACAGTGGGAATATCCCCCACGCCCAGAGAAATAGAGTTCCAGTGCACCTAGGTTTTCAGAACTGTCGGAGGTATTTGGGGGCAGGTTGTGGGGATAAAGAGGGGGGTCTTGGCGTTATCACCATCGGGGGTGCTGATTGAGCAGGCCATGCACACGTCAGGGAAGGACATGGGAGCACAGCTCTGGAAAGCAAATCTGACCAAGTGAACAATTCTATCAAAGAGCGGTGATTCTACAGCCTCAGAGACACAACTGCAGAGGAGCTGGGGAAAAGTACTGATACCCACTCCATTTGAAAATTACTATTCCATTCCTTGTCTCGGACAGTTTACAGAGGATACAATTGCAGCCCAAAGAAGTTGACTGAGATATTGTGACTCCCTTGTGCACTCCTCTCTTAGAAGTCAAAGCCCGTAATATTTGGGGATGGCTTCCATTTGTGAGGAACACAAGGATCATGCGTGAAACGATGAGAGAACAGAGCAACATGCACAATCCCAGGAGGACTTGCTAGTCAGGGCTCCAGACTTTTGTACAACTTCTAATTTCTGGATGACACTGACTCTTTCATCTGTAGGCTTTTGTAAATAGCACTTCATCTATCGGAATCCTCTTCCTCTACCTGAAATCCTCTTCCTCTCCCCACCAAGACCCTCGCACACCTGTCTAAATCCTATTCACTGTGTCACAACTTAAATATCACCTCCCCCGGGAAGCCTGCTCTGACACCCATGTGCCAGTGCCCCATCCGTGTGCCTCCTTGTCACGTGAGATCTCTTAGAGCATTCACCAACTACATTGTCCTATAGTGACATGACTGTGTTTCAGTCTTCCCCACTGGACTGATGGCAGAGGCTACGGGCTCAAATAGGTACTCACTAGGTTGTCATTTACAGACTCAGGAACAGGCCCAGAGCCCTCTCGGAGCTCACAGTGCGATGGGGAAGCTCACTGCCCGGGATGTTTATTCTACAGCAGACTCACCCTGAGAGCTCAAGGCCTCTTATGGCTCGTACTCTCTCTTTCAGGAATGTCTACCCTCCTTCACTGTCAACAACTCCATGCTGGTCAGATGAGATCTGGATAATGCCAACTCATTCCGGGAGCCAGCCAGCTCCTCTTTGCAGACTGGGCACCAATCCATCTGATTTCTCTTCTCCACTGGCATGAGAGGTCCGCAGGCAGCCAGGAAATTGGTCTTGGGAATGTTTGTCCTTTCTAGGCCCTTGGGAATAGATCTAAAAATCTGACCCAGGGAGACAAGCTAAGAACCCATTCCCTATTTATTGGTGAGGACTCCTTACTTTCACTCAGCTACCTGGGCCCACCTGTCTTTTCTCTCTCATTCTCCCAGTTCTTTATCACCATTTGTAGGTTGAATTTTGTTTTGGACAGTGACTCAATGTATTGGCTACAGGGAACATCTTTTGGGGTGTCTGCCCAGTTTACACACCTCCTTAGCCATCCCACTTATTGGCATATCTCATACTCTGTCCCCTCACCAGAGTAGACTGAACCAGGACTAGGCACCTGGGAATTGGGACTAAGAAAGTCTAGTTCAGTCTAAGTTGGTCTCTTAATTGGAGGTGAGATGACTAAGCAGCTGCATGATGACCTTCTCTTACCCAGTAAGCAGACTGGGAAACATGGAAGGCTGCTCGTCAGAGAAAGAAAAAGAAACCAGAGACACTAGATTAAGATGTCTGAATTGTTTTTCTCATTCCTGGTTGCAACTCTTTCTGAGACCTCGTCATATTCCTTTCCGTAATTACCTCTTCCACATTCAACAGTTATCCATTGAACACCTACTACGTGCCAAGCAAGAGGATCTAAGAACTTGATCTAAGTGACAGGGGGGAAAAAATAGACAAAATCCCTACCCTCATAGAGAGTACAATATAATTAATCAAATAATGCAAAACTCAATATATAATCACAAACTGGTTTAACTAGTATGAAAAAGGATAGGACATTTAAAAATGATTTTAAAATATGTATGTACCAGAAATACATATGACCTAGCCTGGAGAATCAAGGAAGGCTTCCCTGAGGGAGTGACATCGGGGTGAATTCGTGAGACAGAGAAGCACCCATGGGATGGTAAAAGGATTCCTAAGCCAAACCAGTGCAGCAGTGACAGGGGTTCAGAACAGAAGTGGCCATGGGAATGTAAAATTAGCTGTCAACAGGGAGGATTCTGGGAATTCAAGTGAATCTTATCTAGATCTTAAAAAGCAAGATGATAGCTGGGTCCATCTGATTTAACTGGCTGGGTGGTACTTGGACACTGGGAGTTTTTAAACTCCTCCGGGAATTATAATGTGCAGCTACTGTGGAAAACCCCTGACTCCAGGACCACAATGACAGCTAACGGACAGCGAAACCATGGCTTGTAGCACCCCAATCTTCACAGTCATGTACCTTCTCCAGCATCATCAACTGGCCCATTCCTGTGATCAACTCTTGCACACTCTGTGTCATACAGAGGAGGCTCCTGACAGGTGGCATGCTGGGAATTTAGGCCAAAAAATAAATAAAGAGAGCGAACCTGAACCAGCCCAAGGTGTGATCCAGGCTCATTGAATAGGAAAGAAAAGCTCCGATTTCAGGGAAAACAAATAGGTAGAAGACCAGGAAAGGGAAGGAGGGAGGACAGCTGGACAGGGGTTGGGCATACAGAACTGAGAACAACTCTCCTTAGCCACCTAAACTCAGTCCGAGAATCCCAGAAATTTAGGAGGCAGAAAGCCAAGCAAAAGGCCAGAGAGAGGCACAGTGTCCGTGGTAAGTATTGAACAATCCACAGTCAGAAAGAAGCCCTGGTGTGTTGCACTTGCTAACTCCCATTGTGTAAATACTCCCGCTATGGCTGATTTTGAGGTACCTATTTGGCATTGCTGAAAGTGAAGCTGGGAAGAGACATGCACAGTTGGCACTTGTGAGCTGGTGTGAATCCGCTCTGGCACATCCCTGGCCACAGAAGGTACCCCCTTTTCTTCCCGGAATGAGTTTTGTAGGCTGGGGTCACCCAGGAGCTGTGAGAATGCAGCATTCACATTTACTGGTTGGCATAAGCCATAAATCGCACTTTCTGTTCATTAACATTCTAAATGTGAACAGGGAGAAGATTATTTGTCCCCTTGTTTCCCTGTCTTCCAAGGAGGATCAGTCCCAAAGAGGATGTATTCAGGGAGCAGGAGTAGCTCCTGAAAGGAGTGGGAGAATATTTGGGGAAGGAGGAGACACGAGGTTGCTTATGTTGAAAAGGACCTTTGGGAAGACAACAGAGATGCTTATATTTTTCAAAGTTTTGCTATGTGGTATGCAATATCATCATCCAGCTTTCCCTAAGAAGTCTTCAGTAAAGTCTTCATTTATCACCAAAACTATTGGAGTTCAATTTGGTTTGAAGGAAGGACCCCGTAAGGTGCTGAGTGGTTTTTAAGGTGGACACAGAGTGAGAGGAGGGGCTGCTCAAAGGGTCATGGTTACCTTCAGGTTAGATGGCAAATAGCAATAATACCACAATAGCATTAACAAGCACCAACTTTGTGCCCGCTTTGCTCAACTCACTTTATGAATATTGACCCATTTAATCTCCAACATCTCTATGTAATAGGAATTATACAGATTAGCAACTGATCTGAACTCAGACAGGCTAATATATCTTTTTAAATAAACAGTATATATTTCAATATAGACCTTTGCAGTTAGGATGCTTTATTTACGATTCAGATATTGCCAGGAGAGCTGGAAGCTGGTCGCCCTTTGGTAAGCTGTGTGAAGTGAAATGAAAGCCTTACCTTAAGGAGGGCTCCAGACGTCCGCCAGGGAGTTGAATATTTTCTTTTGGGGTCTCCTGAAATCATAACAGAAACGCCTCGTCCACCAGCTGCACACAATCCCATTCAGCAGACACTAATAAGCACCCTTTGAGGGCTACAACAAGGAGGGTGGCAGTCTCTTATGCATCTCACCCAACCCGGGAGAGGAGACAGGAAGTGGAGTGGGAAAGCAAGTATCCCTCAACGGGGTGACAGGGAGAGTGAAATGGGTGCATGAGAGGCACATCAAAGGGCAGCTGAGCATGTGGCATAGAACTCATGGTAAAATTAATAAGCTGATAAAGTTAGGTCTCAGCTTTGATGGGTTCCAAAAGGCACAGGTAGAGAGTGAGGGCATTTTGTGGTGAGAGAAACACGCAAGCTAAGATGCTGGGTCTGTGGGCATGAGGAGAGAGCACAAGGCAGAAATCAGATGCTAGTCTCAGGGAGCTCAGTCTTCTTCACGTTGTTTTATAATAATAAGCCATGAAATAATGATAATAAAGTTATTATGAAAAGTCAAAAGGGCTATTTTAATTTTACAAAATAAAGAGCATCTTAAAGTTTAAGTAAACATAACCATGCTTCTATCAACCTTGATTCTAATAATTAAAAATCAACTGGTTCATTGAGGTTTAAAATTACATATATATATATATATATATATATATATATATAAATATATATATGTGTATATATATATATATATATATATATATATATATATTTGATTTTTTACAGAGAGGAAGGAAGAGGGATAGAGAACTAGAAACATTGATGAGAGAGAAACATTAACCAGCTACCTCCTGCACACCCCCTACTAGGGATGTGCCAACCAAGGTACCTGCCCTTGACCGAAATCAAACCTGGGACCTTTCAGTCTGCAGGTCGAAGTTCTATCCACTGAGCCAAACCGGTTTCGGTGAGGTTTAAAATTTTAAAGGCTAAGCATACTCTGCACAGATTTGTGACACAATGCATTTTATAAGTACCTCCATTGCTTTCTCCTGCTTCCTGTCTAGATTTTTTCATCTTCCCTTGCCCATTTCTTCCCACCCCTCCCACCCACCCCCACTCTGCTCAATTCTTGAGGTTCCATATCAAAAGTTGTCCCTTCTGTGCCAGGCCTTTGGTGTCTGAGATGACCCTAATCGGAGCTCTTGTGTTAATGGCTAATTATGATCTTCAGTGGGAATATGTTGGTTTAGAAACCAAAAGTGCAGGTCATGGGAGAATTTCAGGCCAATTAGAGAGATTGGGGTAGGGTCATCCAATTCTCCTTTATCACAATCAAAAGGAGACTCTTTATTCCACCCACAGGGCTAGCATTGGTTGGGGAGATTTCTTCAGGAAACCATAGGCCAAATTTCATGGAGGAGGAGGTAGGACGTGGTTAAAGTGTCCTCTGTGCCCTCTTATGCCCTGGTCCCTGTTTTCCTTCCTCCCCTGAGGAAATACAGAGATGTTTTTGGAATGTAACTCTAGATAACTCAGGCTATCAGGTTACATTTCATCTGGCAATCCAGACAGGCTGCATGAGCCAGGGTAAAGGGAGACCAGTGGTGGGGGAGGGAGGAAAAAGCCACAGGGGAGAGCAGAGTAAAAAAGAAAGGTGATGACAAGAGGAGCTTCTGGAGGCAAAGACCTGGAAACCTGGGCACAGCAGGTTCAGCTTCTGAGCCAATGTTCTTCTGAAGGCCAAGGGCACTGCCAACAGCCCTATGGGAATCTCCAGAATTTCCTAACTGCCTTGGCCAGGGGCCACCGCAGTTCATATCTCTAGACATTTCACTGTTTACAGAGCCCTTCACAGACAGAATGCCTCATAATTGCCCCGGGACAAGGACAGCTGCCATTACTATCCCCGTTATAGATGAGTAAACTGAGGCGGAGAAGTCCATTGATTCGCTCAAGGTTATGCAGTGAATGAGAAGGGAAACTGGAACTTCACTCAAAGTCCATTCATTTTAAAGCCAATCTTCTCCACTATCATGAACAAACGACTACCCAGAATTCTCTCTGATGACAGTGAGTTGATGTCCTCTCAGAGATCCACTATAACAAGTCTATGTACTAGGCAATGTCATAGGAAATACGGAGAAGGGGGCTGGGGGAAATTGTCCTGTCTCCTCTAGTTACTCACAAGCTTGAGCAATTTTGAAATAATGATACAGAACCTTTTGGCCTATGTGCTTTCAAACACATCCATGAACTTCACTCTCTTACAGTCATTCATTCAACAAATGTTTCTTGAGCACCTGCTCTATGCCAGGCCTTATCCTAGGTACGAAGGTTACAAATGAGGACATGACAATTAAGGCTCTTGCTCTCATGCAGCTCATAGCCTACCAGCAAGAGACAAGGGAAATAAACAAGTGGGTGCTGAAACTAAAACAGACGTAAACAGAGCTGCTCTTGGGCAAAAACAAGCTCAGATCACATGAATGTCAAGCTGGGCTTCAAAAAATCAGCCTACGGTCTTGTAAATTAATACCGAGAGTTCTTTATTTACCAGATCACATCAAAACAAGTCCCTTTATTAGGAAAACCGCACACACACACACACACAAAAAAATCACATGAGAGCCCAGTCAAACGGGGATGGACTCCTACGAGACCTAAGGAAAGAGGTTACTGCCAATAAACTACAGCTCCATCTTTAAGGCCGTAATGGATACAGAGCCTGAGAAAAGGGCAGATTCTTTCAACAATGGAATGATCCGCGAAGATGACATTATTGTTATAACTTCAGGGTCGAACTGGAGACTCTTGTAAATCAAAATTAAATTACACTTTCAGTATAGCAAACAAGGATTTCAGCTTCCAGGGTACCAATATGTGTTTGATCACATGTGGATTTTAGATTTCAAAAGATAAGACCAGCTGAAGCTAGCCCAGCACACACCACGGAAAGAGTTCTCTTTTTGAACTTGATGATTTGACAATTAACCAACCATGCACTGTCGGTGAACTCAAATTGTTGTCTTGCATTGTTCCTTATCTCTTCCATTGTTAAACTTCTCATGCAACGATGCCTCATCTACCACTGGCTTACAGGGATCACCTCTCACCCTTGTGCTGTTTTAACCTTGCACTATAATATAGCCTTCATTTAGTCCACAATTTATTGAATGCCTACTATGTGCTGGGCACTGGATTTAGACACTGGGCAGGTAGTCTTCTTGGAGATTTCAGCCTACAGAAATAGGTAGACATTAGTCCTCACTCACATGAGTCTACAGTTCTGCATTATAGATCGAGACAAGTGCAATGAAGGAGAAGAATTAAATTTCAGGAGAATGGATTATAGTCAGGAAACCCAATCTGGACTGGAAGGAAGAAAAGAATTTCCTAAGAAAGTAGAACCAGAGGTGAGATTTGGAGCAGAGAAAGAATGTGCAAAGGCCCTGGAGGGGGGGAAACATGGATCAATATGTGCCCTGCACAAACGTTTGCACTGTAGACAACCACTGGGGCCAAAGCAGAGAGAGAAATGGGGAGGAGGGGAGTAAGGCAAGAGACTTATATGGGTCCTTGCACATACAACTTCGATTTATGTAATTTTATGTAGTGTACATTTTTATACTCACGTCTATATATATGAAAGCTTAAGTGACGTTTACAACTAAACAGCAGGAGCTGCCCCCTGGTAGTAGTGCGCTCTCACAGCCAACCTCCTGTGGTTGGCCATCCTCCTGTGGTCACTCCCCTTCCCTCCCCACCACCCCTCCACCCCACCTCCCACCCCCGCCAGCAGGCCCCAATCGGCCTGCCCTGATTGGGACTGGGTGAGAGGGCCCCAATCAGCCAGGCCTAGGGATGAATTCAGGCCTCTAGAATACTATATAAAGAGAAAAATGTTTAACACGTTAAGCGCCCAGTCAGTCACCTGTGACTGACACTATATTTTCTGTCCAGAAGATAAAACAGGCTGGGCGCTTAACGTGTAAAATGAGTTAATGACAAAAGAAATACTTCTTAAACTCTTTGTTTTGACAAAATGCTGATAACTGTTGAAGCTCAGTGATAGGCACATGGGACTTAATTATTATACTTTCTATTTTGTGCATGCGTGAAAACCATGATGACTGCCTACTATCATTAGTTAATATCTCAAAGCACAATACACACTTAGGATGAGGTTTGTTACCAACAATAGTAGGTGTTATTCCACATTCCTTATCATAACTCCATGAGGTAGTTAACTATATTTGCCTGCATTTTACAGATGAAAAAAGACAGAGAGGTCCAATACTTGTGTAAGGTCACACAGCATGAATGATGGAGTGAAGACTGTATTCAAGATGGCAGGGAATAAAGCACACTACATCATAATCAAGAGATTAGAGTTTCTTGAAGCCCAGCTTTACCAATCAATATCTACGTGGCCTTGGGCAACCTCAGAGCCTAAGTTTCCTCCTCTGTGAGGACTGAGATGATATCCAAGGCTCCTTCCAGCCCTGACATCCTGTGGATCTACTGAGATATAATCTTCCATCCACCTGTCCTCCACGCTAACCACACACTTTCCCTTCAACGCAGTTTAACTAGCCATTCTGTGCTCTAGCTCAAAGAAAAGGCACTATTTTCAAAGGACAACCAGGTATTACCATGGTTGTGTTTCTTTAATTCTTAAACTGAAGAGGCTGTTCTGGGTATTCAAAGACTCGGGTGGAAAAGAAATAGAACCTGCTGAGTGGACAGGGCAATTCGAAGTCACACTGGTGGGCTTAGCACCGTGCTGCCGTAACCAAGGCCTGGAGGCTTAGTGCTTCAGCTGTTCCATCAGCTGGGAACTATTCGTGTTTCTCAGTTCTCACAGTTACTCTGCCTTAGGCAGAATTATTTTCCACAGACACAGGACAGGTGGCCTGGGATCCCACATAGCGCCCAGGACAGTGGTAATCATCTTTCCAAAAGGGGACATGCCTTCTTCTACAACCTGGAAGAGTCTTCCTCTGAAGCCTGCCTCTTCTTATCGCATTTTCCAGCGTATAAGACGACTTTTGAAATGAAAAAAAGCCTGCTCAGATTGGCCAGAGTCAGAGAGGCGGTCTATTAAAAAAAGAACTGGTGTTCCTCGGAAGTGGGGGGTAGTCTTATACAGCAAATATAGGCCTAAACCTATGTTTTAACTGTAAAAATTAGGGGGTCGTCTTATACACAGGAAAATATGGTAATTCATCTCAAGTCTGCTTTGATCATCCCATTAATAAAATACACCCAGCTCTGGCCATTGGGTCCTAAATCTCAGTTTTGCCACTTATTAACAACAGTGCCTTGGTTAAGCCAACTAATACCTCTAAGCCTCAGCCTCCTCGCCTGGAAAATTGATAATATAGGCCTTACAGGGTCATTGAAAATACTAAATAAGAGATTTTTTTTAATATATTTTATTGATTTTTTTTTTACAGAGAGGAAGAGAGAGGGATAGAGAGTTAGAAACATCGATGAGAGAGAATCATCAATCAGCTGCCTCTTGCACACCCCCTTCTGGGGATGTGCCCGCAACCAAGGTACATGCCCTTGACCGGAATCGAACCTGGGACCTTTCAGTCCGCAGGCCGATGCTCTATCCACTGAGCCAAACCAGTTTTGGCTAAATAAGAGATTATTATATGGGAACATGTCTAGCATATGGTTTGCATTCTTTAAGCATTCAATAAACATTTCTTTAATCTGTAATCTGTGAGGGGAAAGTCAAAGATTTTTATGTCACTCAGAAAATGATTTTGGAATTTCTGCAACCCTCAAAAGTAACTAGAAATGTAATTCCACTTATTCATGCAAGTCTTTGTTGAGTGCCTACTATATAGCAGGCATTGTTCTATGCACTGAGGAGAAAGACATGAATAATACACATAGGAACGTGCTCCCATGGAACTCATTTAGTGTAAGCCATTTGAACTTTTCAAAAGTTTAAAGTCACTGAGCCTGGCCTCAGTGGAGGGCAGCCACACACTCTTGCAATACTTTCACTGGTGGCCCTATCTGAGACCCCTTCCAGTGCTACAAGGACTATGGCCTTGACTCGGTATGACATTTCTAATGTCCTCAGGTGTCCTTTCTTGCCTGAGTGGACAGGCAACATAGTGTAACACAGCTTCTCTCTGTTCAAATATGTTCTTTGAGACATAACTCAATAATCAATGAGAAAAGAGTTCCTTGTCCACACAAGTTCAAGAAACAATGGATTGATTCAGGTTCAATAGAGTAATTTGCTGCAGGCCTTCTTAGTCTTTTCTAAACTCAGGTACTTGTGAATTTCTGGAATGATTACAGTGTGAAGCCTTCGACCAAAGTCCTGCTTTGTCCACGGAACACTTCTTTGTTAGGGGTGTATGGTAAATCTGGCCTTTTGATGCACACATTTTCAGAAATGCTGGATCCTTGGAAAGAAGTCAGGAGCCCCCAGTTCCGTACCCAGTGTGCCACTGCCTCCCTCTATGATCTCAAGCACGTCAAGTTACCTCCTTAGTGTTGGTTTCCTCATCTAGAAACTGTAATTGTGGTGTTAATGAGGGGTGGGAGAGTGATGAATGAAGAGTAGGCAGAAAGCTGGACCACATCACCTCAAAGCTCTCTTTCAGGAGAATCAGTTTCTCATCTGGAAGGCTACCAAGCTCCTGTGTGAAATCAGGCTTATGTGTTCCAGCAGCCCCTCAACACTCCACGCCCTGAGCTTGGACTAGGATGAGTTCTTCGTCTATCCCAAGGATCACTCCCACTTATTCCTTTCAATCCCATTAACAGCCTCTATATTCTATGGCCCACCGGTTCTTCAAAGAATTGCTCCATAGCTAGTCAGTTGGGGCCTTAAAGATGCTCCAGAACAAGCAAGAGTCAATCCAATACCTTCCAAGTCTCGGATGGATATATATCATCCCTCAAGAAACAGAGAGAGGAGAGACTGAAGAAAATATAATACAACATTAGCAGTGTTTTTTTTCTGTGTCATGGACAATGGGTGACTACCATTTTCTTATTTAAACTTTCTTATATTTTCCAATCATCCGTCAATGACCATGTATTATTTTTATTTTATTTTATTTTTATTTTTTTTTAACTCAATCTTTATTGTTCATATTATTACAAAGGTTCCTCATTTCTTCCCCCCTCCACCAGGTTCCCACCCCACCCTCTGCCCCCTCCCCATCCCCCATTGTCCTCGTCCATAGGTGCAGTTTATGTTCAGTCTCTTCTTCCCTCAATTTCCCCAATAGTAAATCCCTTTTCAGATAGTAAATCAGTTACTTAGCATTTTCTCATATCAATAATACCTCCACATGCCCAATGATACACTTCACACAAAAGACATTTCCCAATAGGTCAACCAGCCTCATCCAGGCCCCACCCAAGGCACTCACAGATCAACACCCCAGTCCTAAACTAACTCAACACATCCAGATCTAAGCCTTCATCACTTGATTCAGCAGACCCTCAAGTTCCCACGAAAGTTTCCAGCCATGTCTGAGAAGCAGCCGTGGGGCAGGGGCAGGCAAGGAGCGAGCTGTTCTGGGCCTGGCTGCTCAGGGCCTGGCCTCTGTTGCTCTGGTTCATTCCACAACCAGCTGCTCCGGGTCTGGTCCCTGCCGCTCCCGACCTAGTTGCTCTGGACTTGGCTGCTGCTGCTCCGGGCCTGGCCGCTCCCAGCCTGGCAGCCGCTGCTCCGGGCCTGGCCGCACCAGCCCCGCCTGCTCCCCCGGGCCTGGCCGCTCCCAGCCTGGCAGCCGCTGCTCCGGGCCTGGCCGCACCAGCCCCGCCTGCTCCCCCGGGCCTGGCCGCTCCCAGCCTGGCAGCCGCTGCTCCGGGCCTGGCCGCACCAGCCCCGCCTGCTCCCCCGGGCCTGGCCGCTCCCAACCTGGCAGCCGCTGCTCCGGGCCTGGCCGCACCCGACCCGCCTGCTCCCCCGGGCCTGGCCGCTCCCAGCCTGGCAGCCGCTGCTCCGGGCCTGGCCGCACCCGACCCGCCTGCTCCCCCGGGCCTGGCCGCTCCCAGCCTGGCAGCCGCTGCTCCGGGCCTGGCCGCACCCGACCCGGCTGCTCCCCCGGGCCTGGCCGCTCCCAGCCTGGCAGCCGCTGCTCCGGGCCTGGCCGCACCCGACCCGCCTGCTCCCCCGGGCCTGGCCGCTCCCAGCCTGGCAGCCGCTGCTCCGGGCCTGGCCGCACCCGACCCGCCTGCTCCCCCGGGCCTGGCCGCTCCCAGCCTGGCAGCCGCTGCTCCGGGCCTGGCCGCACCTGACCCGGCTGCTCTGGGCCCGGCTGCCCCGGGCCCGGCCGCTCCGAGCCTGGCCACTCCCGACCTGGATGCTCTGGGCTTGGCTACTGCTGTTCTGGGTCTGGCTGCTCCCACCCCGGCTGCTCTGGGCCCGGCTTCTCCGGGCCCGGCCACTCCGGGTCTGGGTGTTCCTGGACTGGCCACCCTGGGCTTGGCCGCCTCTGCCTCATGCCTGGCTGCCACTGCCCCAGGTCTGGCTACTCCAGTGCTGGCTGTTGATGCTCTGGTTCTGGCTGCTGTTGTTCTGGGGCCGGGCCGTTGCTGCTCCAGGTCTGGCTGCCACTGCCTTGTGCCTGGCCACTCTAGGCCTGGCCATCGCTGTTCCAACATTCTGTCCGTTTTTTTTTTCTTTTTTCTTTTTAAAACGCATTTATGTTGCAATGTTGGCTGGTGAGTTGTATTATTTTTATATAGAATAACAAAACTAACTCCTCCCCCTGTTTTAAAGGGTCGTGTAGTGCGGGTCTGGGCGTGAAAGAAGACTTCCAGCAGGAGTGTTCACGTTGCCCCAGCGAAAGTCCTCTGCGTTCCTGTCTCCCATTACCTTGGCTTGTCTCCCCGATTCCTAATCTTCAACACCAACTCCTAAGCAGAGTTTTTAATAGCTCCCCAAACTGAGTTCCTGGCATTTCCATGTGACCAACCGCTATCAGCTTGGCAGGTCCCAAGGCCTCCGAATGGCCACATGTATCTGTGCAGATTGTCCACTGCACAGCTTCAGGGGTTACCGTGAGCACAGATGACACTATGAAGGATACCTCCTGAGTCGTGCAGCGCACAATCCACACGGCCACGCGTGACAGCCCCGCCTGATGCCCGGAGCCGTCGGCACGGCCTCCTAAACATTCTGTGGGTGAAGTGCCGCTCAGGAGATGGCAGAGCTGGGCTTGGGAGGCTGCACACCTAATGCACTGCAGGGTGGGCTCTGAAATCAAACTGCCCGCTTTATACACTGCTTCTTCCACTTAAGAGTTGAGTGACCTCAGACAAATTATTTCACTTGTTACTACAGCTTCTGTTCCTATAAAACAAGATAACACTAATACCTACTCTCCAGTGTTGTTCTGAGGATTAAATGAAGTTAAAATTGAGAACGTTTAATCCATTTCCTGTCCCAGGGTAAGTGCTCAATAAATGCTAATTATTTTAACTGTGATTTCCTCTGAAGTTAACCCAGAAATCTGGAGACAGGGTCTTCAATGCGAATTAAATTTTGCTTCTTATTTAGCTTTATCTGGGTGGGGTGAGGGGGAGACCGAGGGTGGGGATGAGTTCAATGGGGGCCAGAGTGGATCATGGGTGTTCACCAAGGTGGCACAGGGTTCAGAGAGTCAGTGTCCAGTGAGTCGGAGTTGGTTAGGATTGCTGCCTAAGAATAGACACCGACAGCTAAGACAAGAGACAGGAAGGAGCTGAGGGCTGTGAAGCCCAGAGTTAGGATCAGGTAGGAGCTCTGAATCATTGCTGGAACACCCTTGGGACACTCTCATCTTGTGGACACTGGGTGTGAATCTGGGTTAATGACTTTTCTTTCTAAGGAATTAGAGCCGGCTCCAACTGTGAGTTTTGAAAACATGTAACAGTGGCTTGAACAAGATGTATATTTTGTCGAAGAGCAAAGTAGAAATCCCAAGGCTTACATGCGGCTCTGCTCCTTCCAGCTCATGCCTGCACCTCTGTAGGGTCTGGCTTCGTCCCCATGGTCCAGTTGGCATCCACCGCTAGGCAGCAGATGGAAGAGAGGTGAAGAAAGGAAGTGGGGGTGGGAAACTAATGATGCAACAGATTACCACAAACTTAATGATTTAACACAGCACTAATTTATTATCTATAATTCTGGTGGTCGGGGTGTGAAATGTGTCTCACTGCGCTAAACCAAGGAGCCAGCAGGACTGGGTTCCCTTCTGCAGGCTCCAGAAGAGAATCCATGTCTTGCCTTTCCCAGCTTCTACAGGCCACCTGTGTTCCTTAGATCACAACTTCCTGCCCTCTTCGAAGCCAGCATTGGCCAGGTGAGTCTTTCTCCCAATGCCATATCTCTGGTTCTGATTCTTCACCTTCTTCCCCATCTAGTGATTCAAGTGATTACATTAGACCCTCCTGGATCATTCAGACTGATCTCCTTATTTTAAGGCCATCTGAGTGGCATCTTTAATTTAATCTGTAACCTCAATGCCCCCTTGCCATGTAACATCACAAATTCATAGGTTCTGGGGATTAGGACATGGACATCTTTGGGGGGCATTATTCTGTCTATCACAGGCAACCATGGCAAAAGTTCTATCACTATAGAAGGAAGGTACATGCCACACTCCCCAGCAAGGTTATGATCACAGAAAGTGGGTGTCCCGGCCCACCGCACCCCCCAGTGCCACCATATGATGTGCTCATGGTGGAGGAGGTAAACCTTCTTGTCTGCCCAGCGTCTCTGAAGGATGCTCCTCCCCTATGCGTAGTCCAGTTGGTTCTGCTGGGGCAGGCCCATCCTCTCGGCTGCTGGTGGTGCCAAAGTGAATTCTCCTACACACTGCAATTGCTTCAGGAAATAGGCATGTCACCCAAGCCAGGTCTATTGTGTCATTCCTGGCCTGGAATTTTGGAAATAATGATCTCCTTTCAAAATGTCCTGCCAGTAACATGCCCAGGTCCTGAAAACAGTGGTGTGCATCTGTTCCCAGACTTAAACACCCACCAGCACTCTTTCCATTTTCCTGGGTGGATGGAACCTTCTCTGCTGTGCAGGGCTGGAGAACCTGTAAGACCTATGTGGATTGTAAGGTCTTTGAAGAAAGCAGCACCCTCTTTGGTCATTCATTAAATGAGAAACTCACCCTTGTAATCTTGGGATTTTGAATAAAATCAAATGTGAAATCATAGTAACTATGGCAAGTTACAGAGCGCCTCCCATGTACCAGACACTTTACATCATCATCTCCTCTAAACCTAACTATTATACAACTTACCATCCCCAATTTACAAACTCACAGAGGGTAAGTTAATTGCCAGGGACTTTCTTACAATAAGAAAGCATGTGTTCAGCCGAAACCGGTTTGGCTCAGTGGATAGAGCGTCAGCCTGCGGACTGGAGGTCCCAGGTTCTATTCCAGACAAGGGCATGTACCTTGGTTGTGGGCACATCCCCAGTAGGGGGTGTGCAAGAGGCAGCTGACCGATGATTCTCTCTCTATCTCTCTATCACTCTATCTTCTTCTCTGTAAAAAATCAATAAAATATATTTTAAAAAAAGAAAGAAAGCATGTGCTCAGAAAGAACTCAATCCCTCTGAACTAAGTAATACATAAGTTTGACCTAACAGTTAACTCAAAATGAGTGACTTGTCAACATATGACAAGAGTACCCATCTGTGTTCCCGATGGGACAGCTCAACCTCTATCTTCTATGTGACTCTGTTATGAGAAAAGTCCCAAAGTGACACAGAGTTGGAAGACCATTGGGATGGTAGACGGTCCAGATCTTGGAGACAAAGGGTCTGGGATTAAATTCTGGCTCTGCTGCTAACTAGCTATGTACCTTTTGATAAGTCAAGTAACCAAGCTGAGCTTCAATTTAATAAAAATTGGAGCTACAAATACCCATTTCTATAGAGTGTCGTAAGAATTTTGGAGAATCTTGTTGAAGCACCTAGCAATGAGTTTATAGTCAATGTTCAATGGATGGTATTGATAGTATTTAGAACTATAATTGGTTTATCTGAGACAGAAAAATAGTCTCAATGAGTGGGAGGATGGTAAGAGCAGAAAACCTCTTGAAAGAGACCTGGGTGAGGGGCTGTTAGAGGACTGTATGAGCAGAGGTCACCAGACAGCAAGGTGAGAGGTACTGGGAGGTTATAGCATGGACCAGGGGCTGAGGAAAGAGTATTGAGAGCCACAAAGACAAGGGGTTCCATTACCAATGGTGCCAAGGACCCCATGGCCTAGAACCCAAGGGCTGGCTGGAGTAAGAACTGTCTATAAGACCTTTCTCCCAGAGGGAACATTTGCCCAGATGCTGACCTAACACCAAGACCCTTGGGTTTACTTCCTATGCAAAGGGCTGAGGCTCTTAAGCAAGTTCACCTGCTCTGCTCTTCCATCACTAGATAAGCAACCTCTCTGCCTCCCACCTTCCGCCTTCCTCATCTCTCTCCAGGAGGCCCAATAGAAACACTCTCTAGAGTTACCTCTTCTTGCAAAACCATGGAAGGAGGCTCTTAAAAAGCAAAAACTTGGTCTCATAAATCATGTCATAAATCCATAGTCGGTTCTCCACATTCTTTATGTTTTTATTGATGCATCTAATATTGTTCCACCCTTGACTTTGAACCCACATCTTCTGGATCCAAATTACTAAGAAGTGGCTGTTCACAGGAGATTTTATTACTTTTTTGTCAACAGGGTGATTGCTTCTTTTTTATTTACCTCCAATAAAAAATATATTCCCTGTTACACCCAGATAAACTGTAATATTAGATATATTTTTACTTTTCTGCAGAAGTGTGATATTGTCTAAACTAAATCTCCCAAAGGTCAGTTTGCCTTAAGCAATTCAGAATGGTGTCTATTGCGTGGGAACCTACATCAATTTCCTTCCCTTAGAATGAATGTACTCAGGACAAGTGCCATCTGATGTCCAGCACACCCCCTTGCCAATCTATAATAATAAAAGCATAATATGCTAATTAGACTGGACAGCTGAATGACCTTCCAGATGTTCTTCTTCTTCTTTTTTTTTTTTTTCTGCCAGAACAATTTCTAGATTTAAACTGTGCTTTAAATTCTTTGGTTTACAAGATTCAGTATAACATTCCTTCTACTATTCTATTTAGTTCTAAATAAGAACGTACCCAATCTTGGCGTCCAGTGGTTGCTCTGCCTGTAGTGGCACATTTCCTTCAGTATTTTGTTAGAGTAACCTTCACAGCACATCCAGAATGCCTTCTGAAGCCATGACAAACAGGACAAGGTCCATGATGTTTTCTCTCTCGCTCCTGTGACGTAGACCCATGAACAGAAGTGCTGTTGGTACTGTAGTCTCTCTTGAGCTGTTGAGTAGAACCTGGCACTCTCCCTCTGCCAGCTCACTTAGCCCGTCTTGAGTGATGAAGCCACACTTCCATTGCTTGACAAAATCAGGCTAGATATTCTTCTTTTTTGTATGTGTGTACTAATTTTATAAACATTGCAAAAAAAATTCATGCCATTTAATGTCACAGTATTAGATGAACAGATGGTCTTCCGGATGACCTTCTGAATGACCTTCTGGACGAAGCTGCAGCTGCGAGGGCCTAGCCCCTTGCACGAATTCCGTGCTTCGTAAATATGCATAAACCACAAAAAGGGATGGGAGCCAACTCTTGATTAACCAGTCTTCAATCAACCAGAACTCTCAGTTAACCAAACCTGTGTACTTGGCTTCAAAGAAAAAGACTAAGAACATGGAAGAAAGAAGCTGATACTGGGAGGTTAGCTTTAAAAACAAATGCTCACACAAAACTCTGGGGAGGGAGGGTATGTATGGGAGTGGGGGGCAATGTTAAAATATGTACACAGATAATAATTTAATAAAAATAAAAAATAAACATCCTTATAACCATTTAAAATAATAATGATAATAAAAACAAATGTTCCTATGGCTGTTATTTCGAGCCAATATAACAGTAGGAGCCTATAGGGTGCCAGTCACTGTGCTGAGTAGCTTATATATATTATCTAATTTAATCCTTCAATAACTCTTGAAGGAAGGAAGTACTATTATTATCCCCATTCTAAAGATCAAAAACTGAGGCTTAAAGTAGTTAACTTGCCCAGTCACAGAAGACTGACCTTGAACCCAACACTCTAACTCTAGAATTCACAGGCTTGGCTTATACCACCTTATGGTAGGAATCAATAAATTCAGGTCCAATGACTACATATTTTACAGAGGCATCTAGAACTATAGTTGAGAAAATAAATTCCCAAGAAAAGAAAGGGGTTGGCCTGTGGGCTCCCAACCAGCAACTGACAGAGCCAGAATTTGAGACAAGTTCACCTGCAGGACAGTACCCAGAGGTTGCACATTCAGAAAGATGACGGCCAAGTTCTTCAATTCCCAGAACAAACCTCTCTATTCTTCCTGGAGCTCATTAAAGTAGGACAGTGAGACCTTGGCTTTGGGACAAATTTTCAAGAAGAAAATTTGGAGGGGAGTAAGTTAGTCACTTGATTAACTTTTTAATTTATCAGTCAAGTAGCAGGACCTAACTGAAGTTTCCCTTGGAAGTTAGAGTCTATAACCAACATAATAGCTAGCATTCAATAAGCACACACAAGGTGCCAAGTTCTATCCCAAGTAATTTACATGTTTTAACTTAGTTAATCCTCATACAAATTGATGACATGGGACTGACAATATTATTCCCATTTCACAGGTGATAAAATTGAGGCACAGATAGATTAAGCACTCTGCTGAATTTACTAAATATTTGTACAACAGTGTTTCCACATATATTTTCTCATTTGATGTCAGAACAACCTTATAACTCACAGGCAAATTTTATTATTTTTATCACCTCTATTTTAGATATGGAGAACCAAGAGGGGTGTGTGTGTGTGTGTTTAATCGACTTCAAAGAGGAAGGAAGAGGGAGAGAGAGAGAAACATCAATGATGAGAGTGAATTATTAATCAGCTGCCTCCTGCATGCCCCACATTAGGGACTGAGCCCAAAACCTAGGCCTGTGCCCTGACCCAGAGTTGAACTGTGACCTCCTGATTCATAGGTCGACTCTCAACCACTGAGCCACACCAGCCAGGCTGGAGAACCAAAATTTTGCCTGGACCCTGCCCCTATTAAGTTTGAACCATGAACAGGCTCCTGACCACTCGGGGCCCCAAATTGGGGGCCTACAAAATGGTTTGGCATGAAACTGTATTCTCTCTAAGAAACCCCCAGCTGGAACATCCAAGATAAAGAGAAGTGGCCTTGTTCTCTGGAATGTCCTTCTCTACAGCCAACAACCCTGAGATCTTTTGGCCTAAGTATAGGGAGCTTGGCATCTCCTTAGCAGTTCTGAATAATCATGCAGCTTAATTATCCATGTGCCCAAGGGCAGAGGAGGGAGGGTGCATTTTTACACAGATCTAATCAATGACTGCTGAATTCAGGGTGAAGCCTCTCTGGTGGTGCAATAGCTCTCTTTCCATTAGCACCAGATGGATGGTCTGCGTGGGGCCAGCTTCCCTTGAGATTCTTATTGAGGGAGTTCAGGCATGAAAAGTCCTGGAAACATCAAGGAAAAAGCCACGCGTTTCTCCATGTATTCCCCTTTAGTACAAAAGGGAGAGTCAGGGCTGCTACCAAGCCACTTCTCTCAAGGTCTACAGCAACAATCACACATGCATGGCAAGATCAGAGGCTGGAGCCCTCAAGTTTTTCTGAATATCTTTGGGATGTTTAAAATTATTTTGTAAAGCATTCCACTCTGCTTACATTTAAAAAGGCAGCATGTTCTGGCAGTATTTGCTTTTAAAATAAAAGGTGGAAGATAAGTAAAAATTAATAGGTCTCCTAAGTAGTTGGTGACCTTGTCATGGTTTTGACACCTGACATTTGGAGAGTGGGAAGCAGATGAAAAATAACACAGCAAGGCTTTCACTGACTCAAACGTTTCATGGAACTGGGCATTTTTCAGAAGCGATCAAACAATTAAAATGTATTCAAGCCCTAACCGGTTTGGCTCAGTGGATAGAGCATCGGCATTGGATTCTCAAGGGCATGGACCTTGGTTGCGGGCACATCCTCAGTAGGAGGTATGCAGGAGGCAGCTGGTCGATGTTTCTCTCTCATTGATGTTTCTGGTTCTCTATCCCTCTCCCTTTCTCTCTGTAAAAAAAAAAATCAATAATATATATATTCAGTTTAGAAAACTGACTTTCTACCTATTACAAGAGTGAAAAAATTTTTCTACCCAATACTAAATCTCCCTGGTCTAGAGCACTCCCCACTAAGAATGCTGGGTAAGGCAGAGCCCACCACCACTACAGAAGTCTAAAAGACCAGATACCCACTTTCCCACCTTCCTTTGCAACAACTCACAGCCAATTAGAGGGTCCCCTAGGCTTTCAATCAGAAGCTGGTGATACAAAAAAGGAGGCCAATGGAAGGGCATTCTGGTGAGGCCACAGCAGTAGCAGTAATGTCTGATACCCAGGGACATGATGGCAGCAGTGGCAATGTCCTCGGGTCCAGAGAAACATCAGCAGTGTCCTCACCAGTCTGTCTTTAGACATGATTCTGGCCTCCATCCTGCCAGCCACCTTGCCTCCTTGTTCCAGCTCATTTTCTAAGCCTGGGTCTCCCTGGTGATTCTGTGAATTTCCCAAAAGCCTTTCCTTAAAGTACTTTTCTTCTTAAATCAGCCAAAGTTGGTTTCCATTGTTTATAATAAGAAAGTCTGGTAGATAAACTAGTTACAGGATTTGGGCAAGTTGCTTCATCTCCCTGACTCTTAGCTTCCCTGTGTGTAAAATGGGGGTCATACTCCCAGGTCTTTAATTTATTTACTCAGTAAACATGTAATCATTGAACATCTACTAGCTGTTAGGCACTGTCTAAACTCTCCTGGGAAAGACAGATACTAAGAAATTATCATAGAAATAACATTATAATTGTGTAAGATTCTATGAAAAATTCATAGCAGCATTATTTATAATAGCAAAAAAACAAAAAAACAAGGCAAATGTCTATCAACTGATGATGGAGAAAATGTAGTACAGCCATACAATAAAATATTATCCTACCTAATAAAAGAGTAATATGCAAAGTAACCATCTCTCTGCTACACCCACCAGCCACGCCCACCAGCCAATCAGAGCAAGTATGCAAATAAACCCAACCAAGATGGCTACCAGGAGGGAGACTTGGGTTTCCCAGCAACGGAGGAAGCCAAGCTTTCCCCACAAGCTGGCGGGCCCAGGCCTCCTCTCAAGGCTACAAAATTTCAATCATAGAAGGTAAACAAATCTAAACAGAAATGGTGGCAGCCACGGAGTAAGCAGGAGGCTTGGCTCCACTCCAGGCTACAAAGTTTCAATTGTAGAAGGTAAATAAATTCCAGATACCAAGGCCTTCGCTTGGGTTGCCAGGGGGGCGTGGCTGGCCTGCAAACCACCTCAGGCCCCTTGCCCAGGCCACCCCATACCCCAAGGGAACCCCAACCTGATCTGGGAAACCCTTCCTGGCAAACCAGCTGGCCTCCACCCGTGCACCAGGCTTCTATCCTATCTAATAAAAGAGTAATATGCAGATTGACCATCACTCCAACAAACAATATAGCTTCCCCCATGGACACAAGATGGCCACCACAAGATGGACAGCAGGGGAGGGCAGTTGGGAGGGACCAGGCCTGCCAGGGAGGGCAGCTGGAAGTGATCAAGCCTGCAGGGGAGAGCAGTTAGGGGTGACCAGGCAGGCAGAGGAGGGAAGATGGGGCAAATAAGCTGGCAGGGGAGCAGTTAGACATCAATCAGGCTGGCATGGGAGTGATTAGGATGATCAGGTTGGCAGGCAGACAAGCAGTTGGGAGCCAGCAGTCCTGGATTGTCAGAGGGATGTCCAACTGCCCATTTAGGCCCGGGCAGTCGGACATCCCTTGAGGGGTCCCAGATTGGAGAGAGTGCAAGCTGGGTTGAGGGACACACACACACACCCCTGTGCACAAATTTTGTGCACTGGGCCTCTAGTTGAACCATAAAAAGGACTGAAATACTGTTACATGCTTCAATATGGTGAACCTTGAAAAAATTATAGTAGGCAAAAGAAGGCAGGCACAAAAGGCCATCTATTATATTATTCCATTTATATGTAATGTCCAGAACAGACAAATGTGTAGAGACAGAAAGTAGGCTTGTGGTTTCCAAGGGCTGGGAGGAAGGGAGAATTGGGAGTGACTCGTTAAAGGTTACAGCGTTTCTTAACTCTGTGATGAAAATGCTCTGGGATTAGATAATAATGATGGCTGTATAAATCTGCGAATAAAGTAAGAACCACTGAATTGTACCCTGAAAAAGGGTCCATTTATGGTATATGGCGTACATTTCTAAAAAGGGCTTTCATTCTTATTCCGTTAGTCATCACCGCTTCCCTTAGTGCCGGGCCTTCTTTCTCTCCTAATGCTGATAGTTCTGCTCAGTGCTGCTAAGAAAGATAGCTCTGGTACCCTGAGATGCACATGCTCTCGCTCAGCGGCCCCCTCAGGAAGACCTTCCTTCTCTCACGGTCTCCCCAGGTGAATTTCAGAGAAGGCCAAACGCCTATCTATGGATTAATCGCTGAGCCGAGGAGGGACTCTGATTGGCTCAGCCTAGTTACCTGCAACCCCTGTGGGGAAGGAGGCTGGCACTGCGACTAACAACCACCAGAACCACACAGAAAGGGGGCAATTTCCCCCCAAAGAAGGGGCTGTTCTAAAAAGGGGTGAAGGGGGTGAGACGGTATGCTTGACAACCCACACCTTCCCTGCCTCCCGGTGATCCCTACAGGAACCAAGCTGTCCGGGGGTGCCAGAAACCCTCCCTAAAGAACATCCAAGATAAGACTTAAAGAGTAAGTGGAGCCCGGCCAGTGTTGCTCAGTGGTCGAGCATCAACCTAGGAACCAGGTCACAGTCCGATTGACTCCCCATCAGGTCACATGCCCCATTACAGGCTCCGTCCCCAGTGTGGGGCGTGCAGGAGGCAGCCCATGGGTGATTCCTTCTCATGACGTATGCTTCTCTCTATATATCCCTCTCCCTTCCTCTCTCTGAAATCAACAAAAACACATTTAAAAAAAAAAAAAAAAAAAAAAGAGTAAGTGTAAACTAGTGAACTAAAACCCAGTCCCTGAGGAAGAATGCTACAGGCAGAGGGAATAGCTCACAAGGGATAATATATGTTAAAATGCATCAACTCTAAACCGCTAGGTAATTGAGTTACTCTTCTAGGGCCCGGGAATTCACACACACACACACACACACACACACACACACACACACACACACACACCCCTCAGGTTAGGTCCCCTGTGCCCTGGAGAGCTGGGACTAGAACCCCGGCCTCAGCTCGCCCGCGGGAGCGCCCCCTGCGGGCCATCACTGCGGAACACCTCACCTGGTTCCTGAAGACTCTCCCGCTGCTTCTGTCACGAGCAAAATAGCCACAGTCTTGCACCCAAAATGATCTTCAGGCCAACGGGGTCCCATAAGAATTCAATGCAGCTGGGACATACCTACTTCCTGGTCATGACGTCCAGCCGTGGTGACGTCACAGCCACCTGCCGTCCACCTGACGTCCCAGAGCAACGCATTGCTCACGTGTTCGTGGTGGTGACACTGGTGTGAACTATCCTACACACAAGCATAGGCAGCACATCATGATGATAAACGATTCTATCTACTTATAAAAAAAAACTGATGCAAAACGGTATGCCTACCGCTGGCAGCAGTCTCGTCCTTCTTGTGTTTACTGTGTCTTTTTTTTTAAATATATTTTATTGATTTCTTACAGAGAGGAAGAGAGAGGGATAGAGAGTTAGAAACATCCATGAGAGAGAATCATCGATCAGCTGCCTCCTGCACACCCCCCACTGGGGATGTGCCTGCAACCAAGGCACATACCCCAGACCGGAATCGGACCCGGACCTTTCAGTCCGCAGGCCAACGCTCTAGCCACTGAGCTAAACTGGTTTCAGCTGTTTACTGCGTCTTTTAATTGCATTGTTTTGTGCTGGACTTAAGCTCGTGCTGTTCTAGAAGTTTCGTGTATCCTAAGCAGACCGTGTGCATCTAGTTCAGTAGTGCCCACGGAGGTCCTAGGCCTTCACGTTCACTCATCCCTCGCTCACTGACTCACCCACAGCAACTTCTGGTCCTGCAAGCTCCATTCACCGTAAGTGCACTCTATAGGAGCACTATGTTTTATCGTTTATACTATGCTTTTACTGTACCTTCTCTAAGTCTAGATATGTGTAGGTTCCCGAATACTTACCCTTGTATTACAATTGCCTACAGTATCCAGTACCATGTACAGGTTGTAGTCTAGGAACAATAGGCTATACCCGTGGTCAGCAAACTGCGGCTCGCGAGCCACATGCGGCTCTTTGGCCCCTTGAGTGTGGCTCTTCCACAAAACACCACCATCTGGGCGAGTCTGTTTTGAAGAAGTGGCGTTAGAAGAAGTTTAAGTTTAAAAAATTTGGCTCTCAAAAGAAATTTAAATCATTGTACTGTTTGATGTTTGGCTCTGTTGACTAATGAGTTTGCTGACCACTGCTACTTTATGGCCTGGGTGCGTGGTAGGCTACACCATCTAGGTTTGCGTAGGTTCACTATGAAGTTCATACAATAATATCACCTAACCATGAATTTCTCGGAAGGTGTTCCCATCGTTAAGCAGCGCATGACTATCCTAGTTTAGGCCTGGTGTTCCACCCCTCTCCCCAAGGAAGAAGCTCCCCATAAAAGTGGCAAGCAGCTATGTTACAGTCCTCGTTTTCATCGAGGTCTGACTGTGCTCAAAGACGATAACATCAGCTCAAGCACATCGCGTGCATTTTGGAGCACCTTGCAAAGCAGGTTTGTTTTATTTTCATTTGAAAAGGGGAGAGGAGGAGTTTGCAAGACTGAACTGATACAGATGCCTAGTTTTTACAGGACTGAAGGAGAGCATAAAAGTCATCTACCTGCTCATCTCAAAGATGGGGAAATCAAGGAATTCTGGAAGATGTTAGTGCCTCGGTCAAAGCCACACAGATGCTCTTGTCCCCTAAGCTGCCCGTGTCTGGCTCAGTCAGGACCCATTTGGCTGCAAAGGAGAGAAGCCAATGAAAAACCCACAGTCGGGGCTGGATCAGCTAAAAACTTGGAGAGGAATAAATAAATGTTCGGTGAGTGCATATCCTAAAGGATTATAACTTGATGACAGAATTCTACTGCATACCTGTAGAAATCAACGTTCTCATATATGACAAAGAAATAATGTATCTTGCCATAATAATGCTAGAAGGAAAGTATATTTGCCTAAGTTTCTTAGGTTAAAAAAAGACTTTTAAAATAGCCCCTTCCTCTTATTTTGTATTATTCCTGGCATGACTTCTCCCTGGAAGGCTGCATATGAATCAAACATTTACCTGAAATTTATTTAAATATTACAGGAACCCTTGCTTTTTCAAGAAACACCACTGCCTATCCTTGGGGAAAATTAAGGCTGCTTCAGTAGAATAAATAAAACGATCATTTTATGTTTCAATAAAATGAAATCAGCTCCTAATTTGTTTCCCATAGGGGCCCAATGGGTTATAAAATTCTGCTCAAATAGCTTAACTTATGCAGTTTAAAGAAGGGATTGGTTACAGAGGTGTGGACAGAGTTAAGGGACCTTGCAAGAGGTGAGGGCAGCAGGAAGCGGTTGCTGCCTCTGTGTCTTAGGGGAAAGAGGAGGAAAGTGATTTTGCAGAATCCAATGAGAGCTGAAATCAGGCCAGGGGAGCGGCTGGCAAGAACCAGAATCGTGGTAGGGCTAAGCCTCGGGTGCTGAAACAAGGGGAAAGAGAGGAAGAAATACTCAGACTTGTCTCCTCTCACGGTTTAATCTTTTGCAGTAACTTTCATTGACCAAACCCAACAGGAAACCAGAGGACAAGGAGGCTGAGGGAGGTTGCGGGGGGGGGGGGGGGGGGGGGGGGGGGGGGGGATTCTGCCTACTTGGAGAACACTGAAAGGAACCTGCAGGATCCACCACTTCCGCGTCCACTCAACATCTATTGTGTCCCTCATTCAGATGAAGAGACTCCTATCCCCAACATTACTGAGACACGAAGTCTCATTAACTGCCATGTCATGGCAAGGAGATGGCCATACAGTCGCACTCTCACAACCTAGACTGTAACATACCCTTCACACCAGGTAGCAGAGAGGCAAGCAGAGAAATAAAAGTATAATCAATTAGAGAAGACGTGCTACCGTCCACACCTCAGCTGCCGGTCATGCAGCAAAAATCAAAAGTCCTTCTTCACCATCATTCCACCTTCTCCCTACCCTCAGCACCTCAAAGGCCTGGAATTTTGTTGTCTGATAGGATAAAGTCAACCTTGGGATCAGAGCTCTTAGTGACCCTGTACGTGCTGAGTTGTCACACTTTCCCACTAACCATTGTTATTGTATATGAGAGTAGTAAGATGGGACCCAGTGAGTCTTCTGGGTTCTGGATATGGTTCTTCTTGCCTTCATTGGGTAGCAGTAACCTAATTTCTCCTATTAATGAGGATCAGTTGTTCTATTTAATACAGTAACCTTCTGTCTGCTTGTTGTTTCAGTGATACGAATGGTCTAAATAATTGAGGACAATTTCAACCTTAATGAAACCATGCCAAGATTTCAGGAGTGGGAAGCCAAAATGCTCTAAGTGAATTGTTAGGTGAAATAGTCTAACGTGCAGTGGGGCTACTCCCATCTCCTTCCTTGCTTCTAAGTCCATACATTCTGGAAACGGGAGAGACGCTATGTTTACTGAATTCTGTAGGACAGGAGCCCCAAACTTTGAGGATGTTATTTCCCAGCAGTCTTTAGATGGTCATTCCAGGTTCTGTCAAGCTTCTGACTGATGGGTTACACAGTAAAATCAGCTAGCCCTTGCTGGTTTGGGCTCAGTGGATAGAGTGTCAGCCTGCAGATTAGAGGGTCCTGGGTTCGACTGTGGTCAAGGGTGGCACATGCTCGGGTTGTGGGCTTGATCCCCAGTGGGGGGCATGCAGGAGGCAGCCAATCAATAATTCTCTCTTATCATTGATATTTCTGTCTCTCTCTCCTTCTCCATTCCTCTCTGAAATCAATAAATATATATATTTTTAATCAACTAATGTCTGCATGAACCCAGCACTAAACTTATTTTGCCATTAGTGAGTTCCTTGGTTACTTAGAGGTTATATTATGTAAGACAGCAAGACAATCAAGGTCCATTCACACTACGCAATGGCAGCTATGTTAATAACTATCAGCTATATCTGCAGACCTGAGTCACTTATATGGAAGAAGAATTTTCTTCCTAAGAGCCCCCTTCTCTGCCCTTACTCTCCCTGTTGCCCTCATGTAACTTTCAGGGGGCAGAATGGTGTCATAGGAAGAGCCTGCCCAGGTTTAGAGTCAAAAGTCCTGGATTCAGATTTCAGCTCTGCCTCTTGGGAGCTGGGTGATTCTAACTATGCAGTTTCCTTCTGAATAAAATGGAGATATATACCATGTAAGGTTTGGGAGTGAATTAAATAAACCAATAGGCACTCAATAAAAAGGACTGCCTTCCAGCTAAATTCCACATCTGAAACATCCATCTCAGAAACAGTTTATAACAAAAGGGATACCTTAGGGAAATTTATAAAAATATCACCAGTTGAACTTTCTCTGGGCTTAGCCTCGCTGCCCTGATGATGCTCATTCCACGGTTTTATAAGCAAAAACTACAGCTCTAAGCTTCTCAATTCCTCATCTTTTGCTTTCACATATGGACAGCTCAACATTCTTTTCTGTCTCAATATTTCTAAATCTGCCAATTTTGTGTAAGCTAAAATCCCCTGTCTGGGCTTGAGTCCAGTCTTCTCAGCAGATGATTTCTTTGGTAAGTCCTAATACTTACAAATCATCCTCTCTGTTCTAATTCAACTCTTGGCCCAAGTGCACACATAAGCACATGAGACTCAGGGGCTTAGAGGAGTGATGGGTGGAAGAGACATTGTGTATCTTATGTGTGACCCAGTCTCTGAATACTTCTCCTACATCGAAGTTCCACAAAGTCAGGATTAGTGTTTACAAGCAACAGAAATCGGCCCTGACTCTCCTAAGCACAAATATTTTATAGGAAGACTATCAGGGTCCATAGCATCATCACGAGGTTAAAGAAATAGGCGTGGAAAACCGAGGTGGAAGCTAAGAGACCCTAAGAAGACCAGACAGCAAGGACCAGGGCAAATCTGCTGCAGCAGATACCCCTCCATCCCATGCTGGCCACAAACCCCTGCAACGAAGAGCCACCAACCTCCTGTCACTCCCACCCCGAGAGTGTGTGATCCCTTAAGCTTGCCACATGCCTGCCTCTGGCTAGACCACAGCAGGGAGTGAGAAGATCTGGTCCCGTTAGATACTGTACACACATAATACCTTAATAAAAAATAAAAAATAAAAATAAAAAGAGCCGAAACCGGTGTTGCTCAGTGGATAGAGCATTGGCCTGCGGACTGAAGGGTCCCGGGTTCGATTCTGGGCAAGGGTATGTACCTTGGTTGGGAGCACATCCCTAGTGGGGGTGTGCAAGAGGCAGCTGATCAATGATTCTCTCTCATCGATGTTTCTAACTCTCTATCCTTCTTTCTTCCTCTCTGTAAAAAATCAATAAAATATATTATAAAAAGAAGAAGAAAAAAAAAAGAAAGTAAGTAAGCACAACCTTCAACCACCACACAGGAATGCATCCCTCTGAATCAGGAGGCTAACAGGAGGTTCTAATTGAATGGCCTAAGCCAGTGGTCAGACATCCTTAATGTTGCCTCAGAGCTGGGAGAGACTTTCGCCAGCACCACTGCACTCCAGCTGAGAGCCTGGCTTCTGGCTGAGCGGCGCTCCCCATGGAGGAGCACACTGACCACCAGGGGGCAGCTTCTGCATTGAGTGTCTGCCCCCTGTTGGTCAGTGCACATCATAGTGACTGGCCTTTCTGCCATTCAGTCAATTTGCATATTAGCCTTTTATTACATAGGACTAGAGTCCTGGTGCACAAAATTTGTGCATGGGGTGGGGGATGTCCCTCAGCCTGATATGCGCCCTCTCGCAATCCAGGACCCCTCAGGTAGGGTCCCTAGGCCTTGCTGGTGATCAGCACCTATTAGGGCTTTCCTTCCCCCTACTGCTGGCAACTGGCCCCGCCCCACCACTGCCACTGCTTGCCATCTTGCCCTCCCCCCCTCACCCCTACAACCAGTTGCCTCCCTCTGTGGGCAACAGGCTTCGGGTGCAATCACTTGACTGGCCTGGGCCTCCATCTTCAGGGCAATCGCTGGCCAGCCCCACACCTGCCACAGCCACAGCGTCGCTGGCCGTCGCTGGCCGGTGGCCTGGGCCTCCCTCTTTGGGGCAGTTGATTGCAGGGCTCTACGATCAATCATCAATCGTCCAGCAGAGGGAGGCCCCGCCCACTTGACTGGGGCTCTGCATTTGTGCAAGCTCCCCTCCTCCATAGATTGTCCCGTTGGCTGGTGACCTGGGCCTCCTTCTTTGGGGCAATTGATTGTGGATTCCTTACCCCCGAATTGATCGCCTGGCAAAGGGTGGCCTGGGCAGGGCCACCCCACCACCAACTGCATCGAACCAGCTTTGGCTGGCCTGGCACCAGTGTGAGTCATAGGGTGGTCGTCCAGAAGGTCATCCGGACGATCGTTCTGCTCTTCGGTCATTCAGTAGATTTGCATATTACTCTTTTATTGTTATAGATACACACACACACACACACACACACGCACGCACGCACACACATACTCACACATACACATATTTTCAGCACTCACCCATTCATTCATTACTTTTAGGCAATTTCACCTTTTGCTTATTTGTTTAAAAGTGTTTCGTGACTGATTTGTAGTGAGAAATAGCACTCTATATATTTACAACATGTGTTCAGGATGTGAAAATGGAACATTTCATTTCCTGGTGCAGGACCGTGTGCTGTGACCACTGGCAGAGGAAAACCATCTCCTTCAAGATGGGTCAGATCAGTGAGCGCAAAAGCGAAGATCCTTCTAAACATCGTTCCAAATGGAGCTCCTCCTCCTCCTTTAAGAACCGGCCGAAGACCAACTCCAGGGAGCCTGGCCTGACGACTCCAGCCAGGCTGGGCCAGGTGCCTCATCCTCATGGGTGTCCCAACAACCCATGTGCAAATCTCTATCACTGCACGAGACACAGATTTGGAAACCCTTACTTACATCCCTCTGTCTCCCTGTGGCCTATACGCTCTGAGAGTAAATGTTCGTGTTTGTGTTTCCTGAGATGCTTTAGAAGAGTTCCAGAAACATAGCAAAGGTCTGATGTATCCCTGTTGAGAAAATGAATAAATGATATTCCATAATAAATTTTACAGCCTGGCCCTGGCCAGTGTGGTTTAGCTGGTTGGACACTGTCCTGTGCACTGATTTTATTGATTTTTTACAGAGAGGAAGGGAGAGGGATAGAAAGTTAGAAACATCGATGATGAGAGAGAAACATCGATCAGCTGCCTTCTGCACACCCCCCACTGAGGATGCGCCTGCAACCAAAGTACATGCCCTTGACCGGAATCAAACCTGGGACCTTCCAGTCCGCAGGCCAATGCTCTATCCACTGAGCCAAACCGGTTTGTCCTGTGCACTGAAAGGTTGCTGGTTCGATTCCTGGTCAGGGTACATGCCTAGGTTGTGGGCTGTATCCCTGGTGTGGGGTGTGCAGGAGGCAGCTGATCAGTCTCTCTCCCTCTCTCTCTTTCTCTCTCTCTCTCTCTCTCTCTCTCTCTCTTTGAAGAAAAATAAGTAAATTTTACAGCCTTTAAGATGCTTTAAAAAAAAAAAAAAAAAAAAGATCACCACTCCTTTTGTTTAGTTGACAGAGGAGGAGGAAAATCTAATTTATGTACCAGCTCTTCAACACATACACAATTTGAAGACCTTGAACAAAGACTTTTATGGAATACCATTTTTGGCCAAGCAGATATTTTAAAGACTAAATTATTTCTTAAACTACTATCAGCAGTAAACCCTGATTGAAAATATTATGTCCCATGGGGACTGAGTTTCTCAGGCAGTAGTCAGGATGGGAAAGAAGATGAACATTTTGTCCTTCTTGTTAAATTACTTTCTTCTTCCTGAAATGAATAAACCGCTGTCTCAAAGAAATCATGGGCTCTTTTTTATTTTTATTGCTATGGAATCAGCTGAGACAAACAGTAAGATGGTTTTCATCCCATGGCCCACAACTTAGACATTCAATTCCACATGCACTGACACCTCATATGTGCCAGGCATCCGGCATACATACAGCAGTGAACACAGTACATCTGCAGACTTTTGCTTCTGGGGGGAAATGATGGGTTTAAGGCAGACAGAGATATACAAAGCACCCAAAGGGGTGAAGGGAAGGGAGGATGAGAGATTGTATTTTTCTATTTCCCAATGAAAATCTGTAATTATTGTTAATGATTGCCCTTCTACCAATGATGTCACAGAAGCATACAACCATCTCTATAACACATGTGTGTAAATACATGTAAAAACTGAACAGGTTAAGTGACTTCTCCAGAATCTGACACATCAGTAGCTGACTCATATGAGGAAACACATTTAACGTGACTCAGAAACCTCTTCTCCAATCACTAGGCTTGACAAGTCCCAACATGCAGTGCCTACAGTTTGTGAAAATATAACAAGCTGAGGATCTGCATTTATCTGATGGCCAGGTAAGGACACACAAAGCACCCGATTGTTCGAGTCTGCTCTTTCTCGGGGATCCTGGCTGACACTGAAGAGTAGCCTCTTTAAGGGCACAGAAACCTTTACTGCTTTTCTTGCACCCTTTGGACCAAACCCATTGATGAGAAGGCCTGATACTATCCAATCCCTGAAATGTGTAAATCATAGGATTTGAATTTTACCCTGAAATTTACATTTCTCGGGGGCATCGGCCAGCCCAGCAAGATTCACGGAATATTCTAACCTTTGGGTTTGATCTCATGGTGTCCACTCACCAGGATTGCTACTAACTGGCTCTGTGTTTGAGTGAGTTTGTCTTCTTTGGACCGTAGCCTCCTCGTGGGAAAACGGAGGGAATTGGAGTAGGTAATCTCTAAAAGTTTGGTTTGATTTCAAGCAGACTTTTGAGTAAGTGGTTACACATAGCTGAGCTTCGGTCTCCTCATCTGTAAAATGGGGATAAAAATACCTACTTTGCAAAGTTCTGTGAACATTAGTGATGAAAGTAAATAAATTACCAGGTACAATGTCTGGGTGAGGTTTAGCCTGAGCTTTTGTTGCATAGGAGAAATCTCAGTCCTAAAATGTGCTATTAAACCGTTCCAGACACCATTTGAAGGGTTGTAGATAGGTTTGTTTTACTCAAGTTCAGGCACTAACACAGTATTTAAAGCTTTACATTCAAAATAAATGTAACAAGCTCATCATGACAAATTTAACATCCTCATTTTTTAAACTGTCCTTTTTAAAAAGACACTGAAAGTCTGGGTTGCTGGTGTAAATGCTGTGGTTTTAATCACTTCCCTGTAGTAGACACAAGTTAGCAGTGTTGGCTGCAAATGAAAAAGAGAACTTTCATTCAAATTGAACAACTGGGCTATGAAAGAAGGAGGATTATAGCAAAATGTCCTTAACCCTCTCTCAAAAACAGAACCAGGGCCACATTTGAGGAATACCAAATGATTCTCATTAAAGTAATACGAATTTTTTAGGTGACATGTGTCTGACAGATTCATGGCAGCCAGAGATCCAAAAATAACACGCAGCCGGCAGTTCCTGCTCAAACACACCTCACAGACGCACTTCACACTGTTTTGAGGATGCTCCACCCTAGACAGACTGGGTGGGAGGTCACATGCTAATGGCTGTGGCGTTGAACATGCATTCCTCGTGACAATACTGACATGTTGGATTTAATATGCTGAGTTCCTCCAGCTCTTCCTTCAAAAATGTCGCTCTCACTTGGACAGGGAAAGCCAACAAATTTGGCTGTTTCCAGACCCTGCTCCACCCAACAGCTAAAGTTATTTTTAACTTACAGCTACTGTTGATAAGTATTTTTCAATCACACACACACACCCTTTCAGACAGAGAAACTCAGAAAAAACAAACATCATTAGATTTCAGTGACAAGTGGCCAGTTCCTGGGTCAAAGCTGTAAACGAATGTCATTTTGGTTAGGAACAACAGAGCATTTCCTATGTATCCATGTTTTTCAGTCCTTTTCACAATTTCTCTAATCTGCCTCCTGAGGCAGTGAGTAAGCTAAAATTGTACCAGGTCTACCTTGGAATAATCTAGAGTTCTGAACCAAATAAGACCTATTTCCACATTCCTAGTATAATAAACAATAACTAATGAAATGAAAACTATCATTTCGTTGTACAATTTGCTCCAATCAACACATTTTCCTATAGCTGGAAATTAGCTGGGTGAGCTATGCTCCATGACCCCAAAAGTTAAAATATGGTGGAGAAGATAGATAGAGCCTTCAGGGACGTCAAAGATGGAGGTGACAACTTTGCATAAAAATAATAATTATGACTACCTTTGATGTCAACACCATCATGGGTGCTCTATACATATTATCTCAATAAATCTTCACAACACCCTTTAAGGTAGCTACTATCACTATTCCTATTTTACAAATGAGAGAAATGTGACACAGAGAGGTTAAGTAACTTGCCCAAGGTCACACAGCTATTTAAGTGGAGGACTATGTGTGTTTTTTTAATTTATTTTTTTACAGAGAGGAAGGGAAAGGGATAGAGAGCTAGAAACATAGACCAGCTGCCTCCTGCACACCCCCTACTGGGGATGTGCCCACAACCATGATACATGCCCTTGACCAGAATCGAACCTGGGACCTTTCAGTCTGCAGACCAACGCTCTATCCACTGAGCCAAACCTGCTTTGGCTAGCTGGGGTTTCTTAAACAGGCTATTTAACTTTTCTGAGTCTCAGTTTTCTCATCTGCAAAGTGGAGACGACAATACGCAGCTCCCAGGATTTTGTGAGGAGTGTTACACAAAACGATCTTTGCAAGGTGCACAGAGTTGGTGGAGTGGAAGGTAAGGATGGCTGCAGAGGAAGGGATCTGGAATCAAGTGGGAAGCTAGCAGAGGGGCTTTCCACTCTGTGGTGACTGCTCTGTGCGATCTAATCACCAAGTGGCTCAGTCTGTGAAGCACCGCAACTACAAGCCATGAAGGGCAGGAGGCTGCTCTGATGCCAGCAGCCTCTCACATCCATCCCCCTGTTCATGCTCTGGGCCTGGCAAGGTGCTGGGATGCATCTTGGACAGGACGGACTAGCTCTCGTGGAGTTGACATTCCGCAGAGAGGGACAGATGGTTACCCACCCACCCCCGAAAGTGAAAGCAAACAGTTTAATTTCAGATCCTACTAAGGGCGGTGAACCAATAGCCTTGTGACCTGGGTAAGTCATTGGCTTAACCTTCTCTGGGGGCCTCACTCTGCATTCACAGTTCGTTTCTGAGCCCTCTCCCTTAACCCTTACCAAGACGAAAACTCTTGCCATGTTATTTCCCAGAGAGAACGTAATAGCCCAACGGATGCGGGGCAGCGGGAAGGGGAGGAGGGTACACCACGGTTCTTCAAGACCAAAGCCCAGCCCTGGCGCCCTGCAGGAGGGGGGCCAGGACACCCCTAACCTGATCCCTGGCGGCTGTGCGGGGTCAGGGTGCTCAGGGTGGGCTCGGGACTGTCACTCCCCAGCCACAGGGAGCGGATGCCACTCAGCCTCCTTTCCTCTCCTCGTTCCCTTGATACCCGGGAAACAAGCCTGAGAACCGACCTGGGACCCCATTAACCAGTTCTTGGGGCAGGGTGGGATGCGAGGCTGGCCCTCCTGGGTCCAAGAGCGGGGTCTAGGCTGCAAGGGGTCAGGAGGCTGCTCCCCCCATGCGCCCCCGCTCCCGGCGGCGCGGCGCCCGGCCTGGCTCTGCCGCTTCGCCCTGACAGCTCGGGGTGGAAGGGGAGCTGCGCCTCCTCCTCGTCCCGCCCCGCAGCGACCCCCCCGCCTCTCCGGCCTCCGCCGGCGGGAGCGGCGGGAGGATGGGGTGCTGCTCCCGGGGCGGCGGGGGCTGCGCCCGGGGAGAGGCGGGGGGGAGGGGGTGCGGGCACCGGGCGGAGGGGCGGCCGCGGGCGCCGGGGCCTGGCAGCCCGGCTGCATGTTTCCACCCGCGCGCGGTTGTGCAACAGCCGCGGAGCCGGAGCCGCGGGCGCCGCGGAAAACAAGCCGAGCCCATAAACACAGCCACGTGGCCCCGCGCCGGGGGCCGGGCTAAGGCGGGCGGCTCTTCCGGCAACAAAGAGCCGAGCCAGCCCGCGGCCCGGATAAATAGCGCGGCCGGGACCGCGCGCCGCAGTCCGCCAGCCCCGCGCCCCTCCCCGGCTGCAGCGCCCCGCGCCCTCCGCCCGCGCCGCACCCGCTCCGCTCCGCACCCGACGCCCGCCGCCCGCGACCCCGGTCCCTGCAGCCCGGTCCCCGCGGCGGATCCCCCGCACCCCGAGCGCCCAGATCCGCCCGCGCGGCGCGAACCCGAGGCCGCGGGCCGGTGCGTCCCCCGGGCTGCCGCGCGGGGCCATGCCGTTCCTCGGGCAGGACTGGCGGTCCCCCGGGCAGAGCTGGGTGAAGACGGCCGACGGCTGGAAGCGCTTCCTGGACGAGAAGAGCGGCGGCTTCGTGAGCGACCTCAGCAGGTGAGCGGATGTGCCACCACCGCCTCCTCCCAGCCCCGCGACACGGACCCTCCTGCTGGTTTCGGGGGCCACGGGGGCGGGGGAGTAGGAGGGGGTGCATGGGGTCAGGCAGGCTTGGAATAGGGTGAGGAGGAGGAGAACCCGGCCCGGGAGATGGGGGGGGGGGGGGAGTCTGGTGTGTGCAGAGGCCGTGAGAGCACGGGATCCCGGGATGGGACGTTCCTTGTGGTTCAAGGTCAGCGTCTGCAAGCGGGCACCTCTCACGGGACCCTGTGCATGGGAGGGCGAACGCAGATACGGTCCCCACACACTTCAGTGTAAGCACACACTGAAGGGGTGCCCTGCCTTAAGGACAGCGGGGTGGCGCAGTTTGCAAGTGTGGGGGCGCGGGCGAGTGGGACACGCGCTCCCTCCCCTCCCCTCTCCCCTCCCCCGCGCGCACCCCGGGGGGCTGGGGTGGCGGGGGCTCCCGGAGCCCCAGCGCGGTGGGTGCATCAGGTGACGGCATTGGATGAGGGTTCCGGCCCGAGCACCGCCAGGCTCTTCCCACGCAGAGGCGACCAGAGTGGGCTGGTGGGAGGATGAGTAACCAGGAAGGGGCGGCCAGATGGCCCCGGGCACCGGCTTGCAGGGCGGGCGGGTGGTCAGGAGTGGGGGCTGCAGAGCTGAGCAGGAGGAGGGGGGGAGAAAGGTGAAATCCACAAGTCTCCTGCTGCTGAGACGACCAGCCATTTGCACCTGTTTCCTCCGTGGCGCTGTGGGTTGCTGTTCTTTGCACAGGGTGTGCACCCCTGCGTCAGAGGTGCTTGCCAAATGCAGAAAGCCCGCCTGGCTCAGCTGAGCGCCTGGAGATCCCGCCGCAGCCCTGTCTGGTGGGAAATCCGAGGCCCGCTGAGCTGGGAGTTCTGCGTGGCTAACAGCACAGAAGCACTGACTGAGGTCTGGTTCTTAGCCGTTGACTCTCAGATCCCTGGCATTTGGCCCAGGCGAGGAGAGCAATGAAAGTGTGTGTGTGGGGGGGGGGGGGGGGGGTCTCTGCAGCCTGGTCACCCTTGGGTGCCTTATCCCTCCCACTCTGGTTAAAACCCCTGCCCTCCCTCCTTGATTTGACCTCAATGGGCAGTTTTGTAAGGGTCAGGGTTCCCACTTACAGAAACCCGTGGTTGTTTGGCTGGCCTCTTGACACTTCATTTTAAGAAAACTACAAGAAAATAACAGGTGATTTTGACAGCTTGACCTCCAGAGCCCCCCATCTGCATGTGATTTGTAAAGCATCACACTCTTTGTCTCCCAATGGAGGAAAACAAAAAACAAACAGTATTTGATATTGAAGGCCTGTCTGGAAGAGACGAGACATATTGACCTCTGTTGAAGATGCCTGTGGGCAGATCCTAGACAGGTTGGGGAGCATTGCAAAGAAACTTTATTTATATAAAATCAGATATTTACTTTCAGAAAAACACTGTGGCCCTAGCTAGTTTGGCTCAGTGGATAGAGCCTCGGCCTGTGGACTGAAGGGTCCCAGGTTCGATTCCGGTCAAGGGCATATGCTCTAGTTGCCAGTTCCATCCCCAGTAGGGGGCGCGCAGGAGGCAGCTGATCAATGATTCTCTCTCATCACTGATGTTTCTGTCTCTCTCCCTCTCCCTCTCCCTCTCTGAAGTCAATAAAAATATATTTTAAAAGAGAGAGAGAGAGAGAGAGAGAGAGAGGAAGAGAGAAGAGAGAGAAACACAAAGATCACCTGTTCTCACCAGACTGTGTCTTTTGGGAACTCCGGTTACCAATTATGCCTAAATTATTCTGTCCTGCAGAGAAGATTCCTTCCTTCTTCCTCATGCCTCAGAATGATGACCTAATATTTGGTACTTTATTTCTGCATAACAGTCCAGATTCTTTCTAGAGAGCCATGTCTCAGTGACTCACCCAAATATAATTGCAGGATGCTCCTTGGTGGGAAGCAGACCACTGGGTTCGGCAGGAGAGGGTTCAGAATAGAGCTTCTGGTTCATAGAAACACGCCCTCTGTCCCCGCTCCAGGAATGAGGTGGCATCACTCCCTTTCCCAGTAAGCAGGAGTGCCTCTCTCTCCATCACATGGGAGACCTGAAGATGGTTCTAGCTTAGCACAAACTTACACCCAGACGAGAGCCCTTCCGGAGTCTCCTTTCCTTCCTCCCACTCCTCACCCTCTGAGCCCCAGCTGGCCCTCACCGTCATCATCACAACGGTGATCCATACAGCGACTGCCTATGGTTCTGGGATGAGTCAGAGGACAGGAATCCCTCCGTAGCTCCTAGCAAAGCAGCTGGCTGTTTGTTTGTGGAGCCCTGTACTTTTCCCCCCAGCGACTGTAAACAATCCCTTCCTTGCTTAGCATGAGAAGTCTGCCAACTTCTGAAAAGAGGCTGGCCTTCTGAGACCCGAGTTTAACGTCTCAAATATCCTCACTGTGTGTTTTTTTTTTCGGTCTTCGTGATGTTTCCCTGTGATGTCAAGTTTGGGCTGAGCGCCCACCCGCCTCCCCAGGTGAGGCTGAATGCCTCTCCTGTTAGGAGGGAACAAAAGGCAGTCCCTTTCAGAAAGGAAAGGGGAGGGGGGGGAGGCATTGTAGCACAGAGGACTATAGAGACGGGGTAACTTCTCTTATTCCGGGGCCCATTCAGTGGCCTGCCCCAACAAGACCAGGGGTGAGGTGTGCCCTGGGAGTGTTCCTGCCTGGGGCTAGTGTTTAGTCCTCGGCCCAGTGCACCTTCCCTGGGCTCCGCTGGCCATGCTCTCTGTGACCTGAGGCCCTGGCCTCCTCCAGCCGCCGAAGGTCACAAAGCCCACTGCTGCCAAGTGCCCTGAAATGAGATCACGGAGGATTTCATATAGGCCTGACGCAAAAAGCTGAAACCACGCAAGACAGAGAAGGAATGACAAGTGTTAATTTGGTGAGACAGCCCTAGCCGGTTTGGCTCAGTGGATAGAGCGTCGGGCCACAGACTGAAGGGTCCCGGGTTCGATTCCAGTCAAGGGCATGTACTATGGTCGCAGGCTCTTCCCCGACCCTGCTCAGGGCGAGTGCGGAAGGCAACCAATGTGTCTCTGTCACACCGATGTTTCCCTGTCTCTCCCCCTCTCTCTAAAAAATCAATGTAAAAATATCCTCGGGTGAGGATTAACTATCAATAAATAAATCATAAAACCTCAAAACAAAACAAAAATTTTGGTGGGACACACTTAAAATCCAAGAAAAAAAGCTCAGAATGAGTTGGGTGATCCAAAGAAGTGCTGGTAGAGGCACCTGAGACAGTCATTCTCACCAACAACCCCCCTCCCTACTCCTCACTGCCCCCTAGGTGAGCAGTCTCAGCGGAGCCATAGCCACCCTCCAGGCCTGCAGGCCTGCAGGTGAAAAGTTCAACGTTGCTTTCCAGTATAGCTGAGGCTGAACCAGGAAGCAGGAAGTTTACCATGGTGCTCTGGATGAGTAGGGCATAAAGAAGAGAAAAATAATAGTTGAGATTTTTATGAGTGTTTACTGTGAGCAAGGCTCTGTTTTGAGAGCTTTATATACTAAGCAGGTGGGGGTTTTTTTGTTTTGTTTTTTACCATGCAATCCCTGTACTAACCATATGCATTGGACAATTTGGGTATGCAAGGACAATTGGGGTATGCAACACGGCAAATGAGCACAGAAATCTCATTGGCCTTCCTCTACCACTGAGCCCGTCAGAGCAGCCAGTGCTTTCTTAAATGGCCTGTGGTTGCAAACAAAGAGAAATAAGGCTTTTACTTTTCTGCCCCTCCCTTTATCTCTGCTGCCAAAACAATCTTACTTTGAAATCTTCCCACCTTTTCTGAACTTGTCTTCAAGTATCTTGGAATGTGTGATGATATCATGGGGCTGGGAGAGGCCTTCTTTCTTATTCTAGGCCGGTGCCTGTACAAATCAGCAATAGTGAGAAGTGACTACAGAACAGCAACTGACTGGCTGTGACTGAAGCAGGCAACCTCCTTCATTGGTTTGGCTTTTCAAATAAATAAATAAATAATAAATAAATAGATAGATAGATAGATAGATAGATAGATAAATGTAATGGGTTCCAGAATGGTGGTGGCTATTCTTGTTAAGTAAATAAATAAATAATTCTGTTGTAATTTCCCATTGGCTTTGCATATCCTTGAAATGGACATAATTGAACTCTCAAAATAGTCTCTGAGTATAGTATTGCTTAAAAGAAAAATATAAGCAGGCATCAGACATAAACCCCATAACCATACTTTCTAGAACTTCCCGAGGGGGGTTCCCGAACCTAATACCCAAGAGGAAAGTACACAGCTTCTGCTTTGGTTCCAGCTTCTCCACATTCTACAGTGAGAGAGCACCATCAGTTATGTCGGACTCTTCTGAAATGCGCCTTGGGAATGAATCACTCGGGCTTAGCGCAGGTTATTGTCATTTCCTTGAGGAAAGCAAGGGCTTGCATTTTTATTTTTTTTTTCCAGGAATGTTTTCAACGAGAAGAGAATAAGGTGAAATATAAATATTTAAAACTTCCAAGGAAAGGTCCCAGTCTACGGCCCGGGCTCTGAAACATTTCTGCTCTACCTTCCATGTGTGATTCAGAATAGCACAGCTTTGGTTTACATGTGGGATTTAAGCTGTAGGGTTTTCTCTGTGGTGTGTGTGTGTGTGTGTGTGTGTGTGTGTGTTTCCTTTAAAAAGAAGCAGACAGAATGGCCTGCCTGCTTTCTAAAGCTGTTCTCGGCCTTGGTACATCGTGGATCAGTCAGATGACTTTCCATTTTCCCCTTCTCCTCAACCTTGATTGGAATTCGTGAGTTAGCTCTAAGGACTCAGAGTTCTGCCCTCCCTTTGTTCTGCCCCTCTCCTCCTGCAAGTGGACAAACACACACTAATGTGTGACACAAAGCTGGCCCGAAACACTCACCCTCGGCTTCGGGAGAAAGTACCTCCGAGCGAGGACATTTCTGCAGCAATCTCTCTGAAACCTAAAAATACCCAGATTCTCAGAACGAGAAGGAGAAGGCTAAAGATATTAGAAAGCTCAGTAAATGGTATTAAGCAGGGCCTCGTGAGGGAAGATTAACAAACGATTGGTTATCCATCAAGCTTCTCCCGATGAGACTAGACACACTGAGTATATTGTTGGAATTGTCACGTGCAAGCATTTTAGCAAGTTACTCATTGTACTCATTGAAGTGCTGTTTGAGAGACCATTGTAGCAACAGGGTACTGGGACTTGCTTCAAATCCTCTTTCCTTCCATTTACACAACGTCCACAGATTGGAGAAAATACAGATGTGGCTGATTTGACTCAATCGGTGTTTGTCAAAAAAAAAGATATAAATCAAATCACATTTTAAATTTAGCAGAAGAATTCAGGGAATTGTAAAGAACTCTTAATATATTGGTGGTGTCATTCTTTTGTTGTTGTTGTTGTTGTTATATTTTATTTATTTTTTACAGAGAGGAAGGGAGAGGGATAGAGAGTTAGAAACATTGATGAGAGAGAATCATCGATCAGCTGCCTCTTGCACACCCCTTACTGGGTATGTGCCTGTAACCAAAGTACGTGCCCTTGACCGGAATCGAACCTGGGACCCTTCAGTCCGCAGGCTAACGCTCTATCCACTGAGCCAAACCGGTTTCGGCAAGTGGTGGTGTCGTTTTTTTTAACACCTAATTTATGTTTTACTCCTTGGCATTCTAAAACCCACCTTGCATATACCTACATACTCCAGGGGGGTTGGAGAACTGGAAACCTACCCTCCCATTCTATATACCTCAGTATTTCTCCTGCTTCCCTTCCGTGGAAACGCTGCAGAGATTGACCTTGAAGGGACATTGTATCGTAGGTCAGCACTCAGTCCAGCCCTCCCAAATGGTGGCTCAGTCTAGGAGGGAACGATCCACGTGGCCCAGGCTGACCCTGCGATCCCTCCAGTGACCTGGGGATTGGGCAGTTCTGTCTGTTCAGCCCTTAGAATGTGTGAGCTGTGAACTCCGCTTGTTTCCTTTAGGATCCAAGGTCCTCACCTTGCAAGCTGATGCCGGGATTTAGTCCATTACATGAAACTAAACAGCTAGCTCGGTTCACAGATCATCTCCTAGAAATGGAGTCAGCCCTAGTACGTCGTGGATCAGTCAGATGACTTTCCATTTTCCCCTTCTCCTCAACCTTGATTGGAATTCGTGAGTTAGCTTTCAGGACTCAGAGTTCTGCCCTCCCTTTGTTCTGCCCCTCTCCTCCTGCAAGTGGACAAACACACACTCATGTGTGACACAAAGCTGGCCCGAAACACCCTCGGCTTCGGGAGAAAGTACCTCCGAGCGAGGACATTTCTGCAGGATTTTTGTAAACGTGATCACGTGTTAAAGGCTTACAGAGGCCTGGCTGGTTTAAAGCAGCTTGGGTGCCCTTTCAACAGGAGAATTGTGTGGCAGGTGAATTCTGTCTTTTTGAAAAGCAGCTTGGGGCGGGTGCTTTTGCAAAATGAGGGCATTGTGCGTTACAGGGATACCAGGAGTGGCCCCTCTCCCGCTCCCTCCATTCATCCTTTTTGCTTAAAGTAATATTGTGCTCCCTGTGTGGAGGGTGCAGGGCTGTGAGTCCAATACAATGGCAGGCACTGTTGGGAATTCAAAAGCAGCAGAAGCCCCCATCCCTGCCTTCCACTGAGCCGTGACACCATCTGATCCTAAAAGAGGGATGTCTGTGCCGGGATAGAGATCTTTGGAGGGGGTTTTGTTGTTGTGTTTGAGAAGCGTGTTTTATCACCAGTAAGCTACTTAGGGAAACAGCTCTGTTAAAGTATAGCTGTTAGAGCACTTCCTTTCTTGTCTTGTTTTTCCTAGCTACTGCAACAAGGAAGTCTACAACAAGGAGAATCTTTTCAACAGCCTCAACTATGACGTGGCGGCCAAGAAGAGAAAGAAAGACATGCTGAACTGCAAAACCAAAACTCAGTGTAAGCCCTCCGCTGTGGCCTGAGAACCCTGTCTGGAGATGTCACAGTTGGCTTGGGGAGGGCGAAGGGAATCGTCACAATTCGTGTGAGACATCACCTCGATGTTTACTCTGTCATCGACGGAGGATGCTGGGACCTTCGCACTCAGAAACCTGGCTGTGCCTTTTACGAGCGAGATTAATGTGCTCTTTATAGCCTTGTTTATAAAGTCCGTTGCTAGCTGAGGTGGTTTTTTGGGTTTTTTTTCCTGCTTGTCACTTAATATTTGACATAGTTAACTTAGTTATGATACAGCGATACAGTCAGCTGAATCAATTCCAGTGCAGGCTATTGTTTTGAACTGTTCTGATGATCTGAAAATGGATTTGTTTCTCTCTCTTTCCTTTTGTAAATATTAGTAACCCTTCTGGATGCTGTGCATGAATATCAAAGGAGAGCAGAAAGTTCTGTTAATAAGCAGGAATGACAGGTCTTTAGTTTAATCCACCTGTACTGCAGGGTTCCCATGTGCTATCTGCTTTATTTCTTCTTCTTATGACCTTGCACAAGTTGTAGGCTTGGCATATAAAACGAACTTGTACTTGGGTGTTAGATTTTTATTTTTTATTTTTTAATTTGGAGCTATGAGACATTGAATTTAAGTATCAAAGATTTGGAGTGCTTCAGACAAAGTAAATTGTAACTCTGGTATCTAAACACTACAGAAATAGGGCATTTGCAGCCTCTTAAGTTATCGGTAGAGTTTTTGTATTTTATTATTTATTTATTTATTTATTTATTTATTTATTTATTTATTTTTGTTGAAACTTTTTACACTTTGGGATAAATGAAAAAGAAACAAGTTTAGCCGAAACTGGTTTGGCTCAGTGGATAGAGTGTCGGCCTGCTGACCGAAAGGTCCTGGGTTCTATTCTGGTCAAGGGCACGTACTTTGGTTGTGGGCACATCCCCAGTGTGGGGTGTGCAAGAGGCAGCTGGTCGATGTTTCTCTCTCATCGACGTTTCTAACTCTCTATCCCTCTCAATTCTTCTCTGTGTGGAATCAATAAAATATTAAAAAAGAAAAAAAAGAAACATTAAAAAAAAGAAAAAAAAGAAACAAGCTTAAAATCTTGGGCATGTTCAAACTGAGTATGTTTTCTTATTGTCTCTGTAGATTTTCACCAAGAAAAATGGATCTATGTTCACAAAGGAAGTACTAAAGAGGTGAGCATCATCTGTTATTAAAGAGGCCGCTTAGCTTTACACCTTTCCCTTTCCCGGCAGAGTGGGGGGAAATGGAGCAGCAATGTTATTTCAAATCATGACTGTCTTCTGGGGGGTGGGTGATGGCAATGAGCAGCCCACTGAGCAGCCGACCATGAGAATCTAGAGCTCCAGAGAGAGAGAAGCAAAAGCCACTAGTCCCCCCCCCCGCGCCCCCATCACTCAGTAAGATAACATATGTAAAAATATGTATAAAGACGCCCACCTCAAATTTATTATCATAATAATAAAGCTCAGGCCTTTCTGCCTCAAGACAGTGCCTCCTTTTTGTTCTAAGATCTCTTTAGATTTCAACTCAGTTAAGTTTTAGCCCTGGGAGAGCTAATCACTGAATAGAGCAGACTGATTTTTGCCTGAGCCATGAGAGGCACCGAGCTGGATGTCGAAGGGAACAAGACTGTAGTTGACACACTTGCATGACACTTTACATAAGCTTTGGGCATACTTTCTCTGCACAGGCATCATGTGCTCAGACAACTAGGATACAAGGCAGTAGGAGCGGATGACAGGCTTTCTGTCATTGGAGAACATCTGGTTCCCTCTGTGCTGGGAGACCCCGAAGGGTCAGGGATGTACCCAGATACCCAGACCTGAGCTGGGACTCTGAGTCAGGGCTCTCTACTCCCAGTTCCTTATGGGTTCGTAGGTCAAAGATCAAAACTTCTTTTTTTAAAAACAATAATAATAATAAAAATACGTTGTCATTGATTTTAGAGAGAGGGGAGGGAAGAGGGATAGAGAGATTAAAAACTGATGAAAGAGAGACATTGACCGGCCACTTCCTGTCACTCCCCCTACTGGGGATTGAGCCCATAGCCTGGCATGCGCCCTGACCGAGAATGGAACCATGATTTCCTGGTTCATGGGTCAGTGCTCAACCACTGAGCCACACCTGCTGGGCCAAAACTGTTTGCTTCTTCATGGAGCCTTAAAAACTTCTGATGGTCAGAAAAGTACTGAGAGAAGTACCAACGATGCGAGGCAAGGTAGCGGGCAGAGCTGGCAGGTAGGTCTGCTGCCCCTCCCAGGAGTGTGTTACCATGAAGCACCTGCCACCACCTCACACATCGCACACCAGCTCCTCGCCTCTCCCTGGTGAGCAGCCACTTTTGAATTTCCCCGTCTACTCCATGCAGGGCACAAGGGCCCAAATAGTTCAAGTCATGAAGAAGGGTGTTAACCTGTGAGTTCTTGACCGGAGCAGCTGCCAGCTCCATTACCCCCATCCATATCCGTGGCTCTCGGGGGGTTCCCAGGAAAGGCATGTCATGGCACAAGAAGGAAGGAAATGGTCATGGTTACCTAGGACAGGCACCAAGTGTATTCCATCCGGTCTGGGTGGATTGTTCTGGAATAACCTCCGCATCCCTCTTCTCACGTCCAGCGCCATGGTTATTGCACGTTGGGGGAAGCTTTCAACAGGCTGGACTTCTCCACCGCCATCCTGGACTCCAGGAGATTTAACTACGTTGTCCGGGTAAGTCCCAGCACCCCGAAGGCTGACCCAGCCTCTCTCTCAAGTGGAATTGTCTTTTCGGGTTATCTACAAGGAGTTTCCCCCAAAGACGTAACTTGTTAAGACCCTGAGAACTTGGAGGAAAGCAGACATGGACCCCTCAACGTCCCCCTTCCCGACGTACTTCAAGGTCGTCTGTGGATTGCTAGGGTGTCCCTGAGAGTGGCCCCGACGGAGGACAAGGGACAGATGGGATGCCAGGATGCTCAGTGAGCCACTCCCGGCCCCCATGGGTAAAAGGGAGCGGGTTGCAGCTAGCCACAAAGCACCTTGGCTGGTTTCAAAAACCTTCTGCACCTCTGCCTGCTCCCACTATCCAAGTCCCTGTCCCACTGCGGCTGCCACAGGTGAGCCCAAGGCTTTCTGGGTTCCCATCACAACCCTGGGTGAGTTCAGAGCGAGCACCTCAGGGCTTCTTTCCCAGGCCTCCCTCTCACCTCCACCCTCCTATGATAGCAGGAGTCAGGCCTGTGTTTGCCCGAAACCACCTGCGGGGTCAGTGGCTTTCCCTTCGTCTTTAATGAGCTGTCTCGAAATCCCAACGATGATGATAGAAAAGCAAGTACTAGTGAGTCTAACCTCGACCTCAAAGTCAGGGCTCTTCGTTGGTTTATGATTGTGCGTTTTTGTCGGTGGTGCCGCCCCAGAGGGAGCAGCTGTTTGGGTTTTAGGCTCGGGAGTAGGAGGGAGCGTGGGCGTGGGTAGGTTTGGTTTTTATTTTCTTCTCCCCCGGGGTTGTTGTGCTCCTTCGTGCCATGTCACTGAGTCAGATGATCGCGAAGGCTCGGCCAGCGCGGTGACATTCAGGTCCCCTGGAGGCCCGGCTTGTTCACCTGTCATCTGGGCAGATGCAGGGCTGCTGGCCCAGCTGACCTGATGAAAACCAGGAAGTTCTGGTCCCATCGGGCCCAATCTCAGGGACACCCTAAAGGGCCACGTGAGCAGATCTGTCCACTCTTCAGCTGAGCCCTTATGCCAACCCAAAGGTGTTGAAAATAGGAGCCCATCTCGATAATGTTCGTGTCACTCGGTGTGACTCTGTCACTTCAGGGAGGTCACGGCGGCCTGCAGCCCGGAGCAGGCTGGCTGGAGACAGGCCAGGAAGGTCTGGACACTGTTGCTAAGAATATGAATAGTTTCCATCCCCTCAGTGTTGGAGCCAGATCTGGTGTCTTCGTTACAGACTGGTCAGCAACATGGCCGGTTTCCAGACGGTTCTCCTTCCCACCTGTTATGCCTTTCGCAAGAAATAGAATTACAGAAAGGAGCAAGGATCGCAACAGGGAAACTCTGTTTCATGCAATCGTGCATTGTCCTCCTTTATCCTTTCAATAATCCTACAACGTGTAGGTGCTTTTATGACCTCTGTTTTAACAAAGGGAGGTGTAGCACAGCAGGCATGGCTCAGTGGTTGAGCATGGACCTATGAACCAGGAGGTCACAGTGCAATTTGTGGTCAGGGCACATGCCCAGGTTTCAGGTTCGATCCCCAGGGTGGGGTGTGCAGGAGGCAGCCAATCCATGAGTCTCTGTCATCCTTGATGTTTTCATCTCTTTCTCTCACCTCCTTCCCTCTCAGAAATTAATAAAAATATATTTTAAAAAATAAACAAATGGAGGTGTAGCAAAATAAAACGAGTTTTCTAAGGTCATGAAGTTATATAAGTACAAAAGGAGGATCTGAAACCAGCGCAGTCCACAGTAAGCTTTATGTAAGCAGAGTACTGTCAGTGAAATGGCCCAGGGTCAGAGGATTGAAAGCTCCTACTACCTTCACTGTTTCAGTCTCTCTCTAGACTCAGTTTCCCCGTCCGTAAGAGAGACTCAGAATAACCTCAGCTGCACAGGGTGGCTATGAAACTCAGTAACGCATTATAGATGGAAATGCTCTGCAGGCCAGAAACTTTTATGCAAAGTCAGCTGCTGATATTCATTGTTAAGTTGATAAAAAATGTTTTTTCTGCTTTAAAAATAATAGTTAACTAGGAGATCTTGCAGTTGATTAGGACTCAGCACGAAGAACCTGTGTCTGATAGTGTCTAATTGCAAACTGTCTCAGGAGCACTTTCTCTTAAATAATTTTGAAGTGAGAGAAACTGCCCAATACGTTCAGCGTTGTTAGGTTCCGAAATAGTGGAAAAATATTACTGTTTTGGAAAGAACAATCTTTTTTTCCCCTTCCCTGTCAGAGCCCTCGGTAATTTGAGAAATAATATGTTATTTTTATGAAGAGCTTAAAACAATTTAATGACAGGCACTGCATTTTGAGGCTTTCTTCTGGGGACTCAATACACGTCTCATACATTCTTCTTATCCTTAAACCAACTTTGCAAAGTGGCTTGCCAGTATTTTCTCCCCACTTACTACTTCGACCTAATGGTTTCTTGATGCTGCAGTAATTTCTTAGTTCCAGTAAGAAGCTGAACCAACTTTGAAGGCCTTAAAAAAAATGGTTTTATTCTCTTTAAAGGCAAAGTCCATTTCTTAAACACGTTGTGTTCCTGCTGGCTGTCATCTCCAGAAAAAGAGACGCAGAGGGAAGCAAAGAGATGGCCAGCGCTGCTATCTCAGAATGTTATCATTTTTATCAGTCAGCACGGGAATTTGTGGAAATTTTGGAACCAAACATTTTGAATACAAATTGCAGAGGTTTTATATTTTTTAATAGAAATGGCATTTGTACACGAACTGACTTCAAGCGACACCGGTTGACATTATCCCTTTCCCCGCACACACCCAATGGTTTGAATGCTATTTTGACTGTGAGTTTTAAAGATGACTTGAAGTCTTCAGAAGCAGCAACTTACCGTACTCATTTATGAATGGTCACTTTAAAAAAAAATGGTTTACACCATGCCTCAAGACCAACACATTTTGGAAATTCCCCTTGTTGGGGGCGTGACTGGAGAGGATCCCAGGAGCTGGGCTGGTGGTGGGGCTCAAACTGGGGTAACCACAGGAGGGAAGTGCTGACCTGCTCCCCCAGGGCCCAGAGAAAGTGAGGACCCAGTGAACTGGGCGGGGCTCGGAGACCACACACTGCTCGTGGCTCCATGAGGTGAACTTGCTGTGACGGTGGCCCCAACCCTGGCTGTGTGTTAGAATCACCTGCAAAGCTGGTCTATAGAAGGCCACCCCAGCTGTGGCTGGTGGCATTAGCTGATGTGGTGCCAGGCATGGCTATGAAAATGCATCCACCACGTGATCCCAGTGTATTTTCAACTTTGCAAACCAGCTCAGGAACTCCTTGGGGGTCCAAATGGTATATTTTGCACATTAGGTTTTTATTTTTTATTTTTTTTAAATACATTTTATTGATTTTTTTTTACAGAGAGGAAGAGAGAGGGATAGAGAGTTAGAAATATCGATGAGAGAGAATTATCGATCAGCTACCTCTTGCACACCCCCACACTGGGGATGTGCCCGCAACCAAGGCACATGCCCTTGACCGGAATCGAACCTGGGACCTTTCAGTCCGCAGGCTGATGCTCTATGCACTGAGCGAAACTGGTTTCGGTATATTTTGCACACTAGGTTTTTAAGTAGACAGTGAGGCAGGCACACGGAATGCTTTAATGCCAGGATGGCCTTTGACCTGGTCCTCCCGGCTCTCTCTATGGAAAGACTGTGGCCACATCGATGGTCACCACAGATGCCATGTGCAGACCAGGAAGGTCCTGGAGAGCCCTGCCTCCCAGTTTCCTGACTGGGATGAACTAACCCTCATAGCTAGCGGGTCAGGAAGGACAAGCGAACGCTGTCCACTCCCTCTGTCCCTCTGCAGCAGAGAATCACAACCTACACCCGTGCTTGTTCTTATTTTGTCCCTGCATCACCACCCCAGGTCCATTTGGATATTTCCAGCAACTTATGCATTCCTACCCCCTCCTAAAAGCCTCTTCCAAAAACATGTTTCAGTTTAAGTTGACTGGCGGTTTGGCAAACACAGGCTGAAACAGGGCACCATGACTCAGATGCAAACCCAATGCCTTTCATTAAGGCCGTGCTGTTGCCAAGCCCCTGGTGGGGCGTGATGTGCAGGGGCAGCCAGCCCCTCTGCCACCGTGACCTTGGATTTAATGCTGCACACACTCAGTGGCTGGCCTCCCCGGGAGGGAGGGTGGTCTCTGCCTCTTGGATCTTAAAACTGATGGTATCTTTTTCCGTTGCGACTGAGAAGCTGGGGTGAAGGGATGAAGGGAAGGGGTCAACAGAGTCCAGATCAAAGAGCCATGAACCCATTTAAAAACTGCTCACAGAAACGGTAGGGAATCGTGAGGACCCACTGCAGGGCACCATCCGTGAGGGCACAGGGCTGTCCGGCCGTGAATGCCCATCAGACTGCTAGCGATTTCCCAGGACAAAGTCTGCATCTCTTGGAATTCCTGGCCACCTCGGTCGGAGTAAGCATTGAGATAAGCAGAACCTGCTGTGTCTGGGAGCCCACAGAGGTGGGGACACTCACAGTCAGGAGGATGTAACCACAGAAGTGAGGAAGCGTGTGTAGAAGTGGGGGGCTGCCTGAAGAAGTGAGGGTGCCCACACAACCACAGGGTCACTGCAGGAGTAGGAGGGTTCCCACAGAAGTGGGGGCACCCAAAGAAACAGGGGGAGGCTGACAGACGAGATAGCGGTACCTTTGACCATGGACTCCTAAGAGTAAATAAGTAATGGAAACATGTGCTGTCAATGTACGTACACTCATGAATTCAGCTTGCAAATCACATACCTTTAGACAGTGCTGGTCGTGGTATTTGCCGTTGTGCTGCTGTGAGGGTTAAACTGACTACAAACAAGTAAAAGGCATTCAAACAGCACCTGGTGCATTCAACAAGTATCCGTTGTTGCTGTTACTGTTATCTATCTTCAGGGTCCTAATTACAGGCATCAGAAAACTCTCAAAAGTGGAAATTAAAGATGAAATAAAATATACAGATTGATTTTTAAAAATTCTTTCCCATTCTACTTTGGAGACTGCTGGATGAAAGGTGTGCCCATTTTTTGTATGACGTTTTACTTGAGGACTCAGCATCTAAACACATCCCACCACAGGTCCAGAAATACATTTTAGACTAAAAGTACCGGTTTCTAGGCTACTCCAGATGCTCAATACAGGGGTTATACTACAGCAGACAGGTGAGCAGAGTTTTAAGTGCCTGTTCAGCACTTTTCTCCCATTCATGGAGGGAGGCCCCTGAGAGCATTTGTTCTAAATTGCTGTGATTGAGGGTAGGACAGAGGGTTATTTTACGCATCTGTGACCCAGGACCCGAAGGCCCCTGGAGTCCACTAAAGAAAGAGCTCTCCACTGGCCAGATGTTAGCAGCATCCTCTTGCTAGGTCCCCCTACCTAGCAAATAGTTTGGGGTGAATGCTTTCAACTCCCTAACCTGTATTAAACCCATAACCGAGATAAGCAGAACCTGCTGTGTCTGGGAGCCCACAGAGGTGGGGACACTCACAGTACCTGTGATATGGGACATCATTCTGGGACCAGACCTCCATATGGATACCCGCCTGACAAGTCAGACCTAGCGTTGCCATAGCCATTTGAGAATCATGTAAGGCCTGGCCCCTGCTTGTCAGGAGCTTCTGGGCCTCTCTGGGGAACAAGGTACAGCTACTGACGTGGCACGTTGAGTCTGGTTCTGTTTGGAGCATGGAGGGTGAAGGACTGGAGACAGCATCGTGGAAGAGGTAGAAGCTGAGTGTCTCCTTCCTTGAAAGATGGCCAGGTGCAGAGGAAGGTGGGAGGCTTTGCAAGGACAAATGTCCTGAGGAGAAACCTGAGAAAGAACGGAAGAGGAAGGGAGTGATGGTGGGCCAGGGGCTGAGGGCCACGTGACATCCAACCTCATAGCATCAGAGGGTAGAGGTGAGGGGCGCTGGAGGAGATGGGGAGTCCAACTTAAGCAGGGACATGGAGTCAAGCAGAGCTGTTCAGACTGATGCAACAGAAAGCAGGATGCCACTGCAAGTTCAAAAATATCTGGACGGATGGAAGGCAGAGGCGAGTTTCTCTCGGTGGAGAAGACAATTAATCCATGTAAACTTGGCCCTCCTTCTTAAGATCTCCACGCCCTCAGTTAGAGAGATGTTTCACTTGCAAATAATATTTACCCAGGCTTGACATGCCTGCAGATTATTAATGTAGCCGAAAAGTTTCCCTCTTCCAGCTTGTCAGTGTTCAAGCTCAAAGTCAGGACAAACCTTTCCAGGTTTTTAACTTGTTTTAAATTTTATTTATCCATTAAATAAAGTACAGAGCACTTGGTGCAGGCAGAGGCAGTGCCTGATGTAACCAGGAGTTTATTGCAAGAAACATTATCTTCCTGTGGGCAGCCGGCATGGGCACTGGGCATGTGAGAAATGGCAGGGGCTTTCTGGAAGCTACTTTTCTACCTTGGATAATCCTGTGGCGTGTTTTCCAATCAGACTTAGGATTCAAAGCGCAGAGCACACCGTCATAGGAGATGAAGGGACTTGGGGATAAATTATGTTCTTAACAGTCTATGCAAAATGGACTGTCCTCGGGCAATAGCCTGGTGGTTAAGCTTGGTGTGGTTTTGTTTCAAACTAACAGGCAACTGCTATATTTTGTTGATGCTTCTGAAGCCCCAGTTATTTAGTGTCTCTCTAGAGCTCAGCTCCTTGCCCTGCTGAAAAGGACCTGTGATATGGGACATCAGTCTGGGACCAGACCTCCATATGGATACCCGCCTGACAAGTCAGACCATCTGCCGTTGACCTTGATTGTGTTACTTGACCATCGTGAGGAGCCATCTCCTCTAGAGCAGGAGGAATTCGGGCATACTGTTTCCCAGGTCCCTGCCAGCTATAACACTCCCTGATTCTAATCTAATGTATCAACAAATAAATATTGGGTGTGCCAGGTTGGGGTAGAAGGATAAACAAAACAATCCCTGCTGCCTTGAGATTCAGATCCCAACTAAACAATTAGTAAGTAAGTAAACAAGATCATGTCAGATAGGTATGAGGTGGAACAATGACAAACAATGAAACCGTAGTAAGACAAAGTTGGCTCCTGGGAGGTTTCCATAGAGGATGGTGGGGGAAGGCGGCTCTGGGCAGGTGACATTTGGACTGAGACTTGGGAGATGGGATGGAGCCAGCACGTGAAGACGGGCAAGGGCAAAGGCTGGGAGGTGGGAATGAGCCTGTTTGGGGAACCTGTGGCAGGCTGTGTGGCCAGAGCGGAACCAACTGGGGAAGCAAAATGAGGCTGGAGAAGGAGCAAGAACCAGTTCTGGCCAAGACCAGTTTGGCTCAGTGGATAGAGCGTCCTCTTGCAGACTGAGGGGTCCCGGGTTCGATTCCCCGTCAAGGGCATGTACCTTGATTTGTGGGCGCATCCCCAGTAGGGGGCGTGCAGCAGGCAGCTGATCGATGTTTCTCATCGTTATTTCTAACTCTTCTGTCCCTCCCTCTTCCTCTCTGTAAAAAAAAATCAATAAAATATATTTTTAAAAAAGAAGAAGAAAAGAAAGAAAGAAAGAAAGAAAGAAAAAGAAAAGAACCAGTTCAGGGAGGACCTTGCCATTCATGGGAAGGAGATTGGATTTTTTTTTTTTTTTTTTTTTTTTAATGCAAAGGGAAGCCCTTTGAAGGTGTCAAGCAGAGAAGTGACATGAGCTGATTTACTGGTTAAAGATAAACTGAAGGGAAGAGAAGAGAGGAACCTGCTTTTTGTTGGGTAAAGTGAGGCAGGAGGCAAAGCTTTTCTCTGCCCATTTATCTTCAACGTGTGGGTAATACCCACTCTGAGATTCGCCAGATGCTGTTGCTTGCAACTAGATTTTTTTCTCCTACGTGTCCAAGTGAACATGAGCCAAAGCACAGGGGCAGGATGTGGTTTCGGTATGCGGTGACCACCCTCCCTTCCTCCGGTGGCCCAGAACCATCCCTGGTACTGCACAGCTAGTCGCTGCAAATCATGCTACATGCCCCACAACCCACACAGTGGTGACACCATGGAATTCAGGAGGAGCCGAGAACCGTCTCCTCCTCCCCCTCCACCCCCTGCCTCTCCTTAAGCACGACCACAAATTCCCGGCACCTGGGCTAAAATCTGCCCAGCAGAAACCAACAGCCTCTTCCAAACAAGACATTTCCCTCCACTCTCCTTTTCTCTTCTGGCAAAGAATCCAATTGGCTAAGCCATCTTGGTAAATCAATGGCTAAATACAATTCTCCTCTCCTGGGCACACAGCTCCCTTGACAGAGAGATTAATAAATCCTGTCCTCTTGACCACAAATTTCACACAGCACTAACCTACTTGTTGGTTCTGGGCCCATTATTTCATGTGAAAAATGGGTCTAAAATATTTACCCAAGGCTAATAAAGGTGTTATTAACACTTTGTGGGTATTATTTCCCCCTTAATGTTAAAAGCTGATTACCTGTCACAAGGTCATATTGATATAAAATTTCCAGATTCTGTTTCCCAGAACATAACCATACATGGCATTGCTACTGATTTTAAAGTTTAGATGCAAATTTGATTGGCCTTGAGAAACTGAAGTTTTGAAGCTATCAAAATACATGTCTCTGTTATATATATCTGGGCTCAAGTGCTGGCTCCATCACTTATTACTGCTGGTACGTCTTAGGTGAGCTGCAAAACTTCTCTGAGCTGCGGTAGCCTCTGTTGTCAAATGGAGAACCCATCCATTGAAGCTTAAAGGAGATCACACATGTAGAGTGCTCAACACAGTTACTGTCATGTAATAAACATCCTTTACTATTATTGACTACATAAGACTTCATGGGAGGTGCACCTATGTAAGTCATAAAATGTATCAACATTAACTTTTAGTAACAGAGAGGGAGATATCAAATGCATCACATACAAAATAAAAAATGACATAAAGGAATATTAAAATTTTGAAAGCATTTAAGCCGTTGGTTGACAATACATAAAATTGAAATAGAGGCGTTCTGAAAGTCTTTAAGCCAACAATAATTTTACCTAGTAATATTCTCTGTATTATACTAATAATTTATTGAGTATATTCTTGGTACCAGGCACTATTATGAGTGCTTTATGAACACATTTTATCTTCACAATAGCTCTGAGATAGGAAATAGTATTATGCATGTTTTGCAGATGGGGAAACTAAGGCAGGCAGTTTGGCTCTGCAGCCCTCACTCTTGGACTCCAGAGTGAGGGCTGCAAAGCAGGTGTGGCTGTGTTCCTATAAAAATTTATTTACAAAAACAGGTGGGTGGACTCTCCCACCTGTTTTTGTAAATAAAGTTTTATAGGAACACAACCACACCTGCTCATTTACATATTGCCCACAGCTGCTTTCTATGCAACTGCTGAGCTGAGTCATTGCAATAAAGACCATATGGCCTGGAAAGACTATAATATTTACTATCCAGCCCTTTACAGAAAAAGTTTGCTAATCCTGACATCAACTTTAAACTTCACTAAAAGATTGGGGTTTGGAAGGGGAAGAAATAATAACTTATAATACTAATACTGTCTTATATTTTGTATACAGTGCATTTTTTTACATATTCATCTCATTTAATTCTCATAACAACCCTGTGATGTAAGTAGTCCTTCTAGTTCCATTTTAGAAATGAAGAACCGGTTCTGAGAGGTTAAATGACTTGAATCATAGACTCGACAGTAAACTCCATGAGTGTAAGGATCATGCGTCTGTATCCGCATGTCCACGTCACCTAGCCAATACCAGGATAGAGTTGCCACTCAAAAAGCACTTACTAAATGGATGACAGATGGAAAGGTCACCCAGCTAAAGAATCTAGGTCTCCTCCTGACCCCACAGCCGCCCTGGAGCTAAAAAGGACTTTCCATTAAGATAGGATGAAACAGCCGAAACCGGTTTGGCTCAGTGGTAGAGCATCGGCCTGCAGACTAAAAGGTCCCAGGTTCGATTCCGGTCAAGGGCATGTACGTTGGTTGCAGACACATCCCTGGTAGAGGGTGTGCAAGAGGCAGCTGATTGATGTTTCTCTCTCATCGACGTTTCTAGCTCTCTTCTCTCTCCCTTTCTCTCTGTAAAAAAATCACTAAAATATATTTAAAAAAAAAAAAAAGATAGGATGAAACACAGGGTAGAGAACATGTCATTCTGCTGTCGATGGACAGATTTTGGCTGCTCTGTTCCTTCTCCTCCTTAGAGATCATATCAGCCAGACCAAAGGGTTTTTTCTTTCCCCTCAGATGCATAGTCATAGCTCTGAGATCATTCTTGTCCTTGTGATTGGCACATTTTTAGACAAAACTAAAAGTGACACCCTCATGAGATGGGAGTCACATGGACTCGGTTTGGGATGGCTTCCAGACCGAGCTCTGCCCGCCCTCCTCCCACCCCCTTGACCCACCTCCCACCCCCTCACCCCAGTGAGTCACACAGCAGACTGCCCTTCCAAGAACGGCCCAGGGCTTTGTTTTCTTTCATCATGCTCTGTGTGGGTCATGTGAGCCCCCGGGGTATTAATAGACCATCGCCTGGCCTTCTGAATCTTGTTGTTGGGCCGGGAGACAAATGGAGGTTTGGCCAGGCTCTCTGTGCCATTTTTCACTCCTCTCCTGCCTGTCACGTGCTGGTTGGTGACAGAGCTGAGCCAGACAGGCAGAGGGCATCCGGGGTGGCCACTGCCCGTGGACTGTTTTGAATTCTTGCCTCTCTTAGTGGCCCCTTGGTCATCTCCTGACTTCCGACCTTGGGTCCCCAGTGCTAATCTGAACCAGCCAGCCGCTGCCTGTCCCAGGCGCCTTCTCCCAGTCAGGTGACGGCGTCTGTGCCTGCATGTGTGAGAGAGAGAGGTGCCAGGCAGGGAAGGAAAGCTTCGGGGGATGGTTCTTTTTGTTTTGGGGGTGTTTTTATTTTTGAACTTAAAGTTATGCTCAGGAAATTAAAAGCCCGTCTGTGGTTTGACAGGCTCCCAAGGGGCTCCATGGGGACAGAATTTTTAAACAAATGCTTTGGAAGCAGAGGTTCTTTTGACTCGCTCGGGGGCTCGGATCCAAGCGTTTCAGTTCTCCTCTGCGGCCCAGTTTTTAGGATGTCACTGAGCTAGTTCCGCAGCCTCGACTCCAGCACCCAGCGCCGTGTCACAGCAGTGTTTACTGGTCTGAAGGAAAGTTCGGCTGGGGCCTGGCCAGAGGATGAGACTCCCCTGGAAAGTCTCCGAGGAGCAGAGATTCCAGCTTTCAAATAGAGCCGAGATCTTGGTTCTCTGGGTCTGGTTTACTTTTTAAGACTAAGGCTGGTTAGTTTTTCCTGAGGCCTGTTGGATTCCAGTAAAATTATTTTCACTCTACATCGACCTTTTTTGTGGATGACTCTGTGAAAGCACGAAGTGTGACGAGGATTCTGCCAGGGCCTCTCACTGCGTGTAGAGTAATTGGTAAGGTTTGGTTTCTCAAGCCTTCCTTTGCTCATCTGTGAAATGGGTCACTCCAGTCTGCAGTTTCACTTTTCAACAATAAAATCTTTGAATTTAAAAAAAAAAAAAAAAAATCTTTCCAGCCCTAACCGGTTTGGCTCAGTGGATAGAGCATCGGCCTGAGGACTGAAGGGTCCTAGGTTCGATTCCAGTCAGGAGCATGTACCTTGGTTGAGGGCATATCCCCAGTAGGAGGTATGCAAGAGGCAGCTGATTCTCTCTCACTGATATTTCTAACTTTCATTGTTTCTCTCTCATCGATGTTTCTAGCTCTCTATCCCTCTCCCTTCCTCTCTGTAAAAAATCCATAAAATATATATATTTTAAATCTTTCCACATCTGTAAAGAATCTTGCTATGGAAAGGAAGGAAGATTGTGCTGAGGGTGGACCAATTTAAGTTATTATCTCTATTCTTAATTGGTGGGAATGCGACATACTTCTTCAATGAACAAACTCACCTTTACTTCCCACCTAATGATGCCAGCCACTCTGCTCGGAGCTGTATGTGCATGCCCTCATGAAGAGCTCTCAACAACCTTGGGGGGTCTAAGTATTAGAAGAGATGAGGAAACTGAGGCACCAAGAAATTCAGTAATTTTCTCACAGTCCCAGAGACAATAAGGAGTCAAACCAAGACTTGAACCTAAACCCAGAGCTGCAAAGATCCTAGCCGCTTAGCAACAGATACTCTATATCCCTGAATTTCCCTCTCTTCCAGTGATTGGGCTCTTTCTACAAAAAGTTAAGTGCAGCCAAAACCGGTTTGGCTCAGTGGTAGAGCGTCGGTCTGCGGACTGAAAGGTCCCAGGTTCAATTCCGGTCAAGGGCATGTACATTGGTTGCAGGCACATCCTTGGGACGTGCAGGAGGCAGCTGGTTGATGTTTTTCTCTCATCCATGTTTCTAACTCTCTATCCCTTTCCCTTCCTCTCTGTAAAAAAAAAAAAAAAAAAATCAATAAAATATATTTTTAAAAAGTGAAGTGCAATGAAAGATTCTAATTAATAGGCATTTTTATTGAATGCTGCATACGCAGGAGATATCCCGGTAAGAATGGCCACTTCCGTGGAAAGTGCCCGGGAAAGGTGAACACGAGCATGTAGGTGCCTCGAGAACAGTCAGTGCCAGGAGGGAAGAAGTTCAAGTGCGGGCAGAGAATTCCTGCGTGGAGGGATGAGAGGAACTCAGACATTCGCGGGTCAAAGGAGGTTGTGTTCCCTTCAGAGTACCTCAGCTCCACTTGCTGAAGTAGGACGCGCAGAATGAGTTATCCCCGGCGGCAGCCAAACTCTTTATATGTAAAAGAAAAAAGAGCAATTAAATATTCCGTCTGATTCTTGGGTTTTGAATTACCCCCGTTTGTCTTTCCCTCTGAGCATCTGCTTTTTATTGTGCCGTGGCCCTGCCCGCCGTTTATCTCTCCCTTCGGTCTGTATCTGCGTGTCATGTGACTCAAAGGCAGAGATTAGAGGAAAAAATTATCTCTGTATCCTAAGCCTGGCAACTTCTATTTTTACCCACAGCTGTTGGAGCTGATAGCGAAGTCACAGCTCACGTCCCTGAGTGGCATTGCCCAGAAGAACTTCATGAACATTTTGGAAAAAGTGGTACTGAAAGGTGAGCTCTCTCGCACTCTCTCACCCCTTTTTATAGGCCTGGGGATGGACGGGTAGATTTTCCAGCAGAGCGGACCTGTCGTTAGGTTCAGGGGAATGAGAGTGGATGGACATGAATAACTCCGGATGCTTCTCAGATCCCAAATGAGAAAAAGACACCCCTCATGGCCATGGCATCACCCTCCTGTCCTTTTTTTTTTTTTTTTTTTTTTAATATATATTTTATTGAATTTTTTACAGAGAGGAAGGGAGAGAGATAGCTAGAAACATCAATGAGAGAGAAACATCGAACAGCTGTCTCTTGCACACTCCCCACTGGGGTTGTGCCCACAACCAAGGTACATGCCCTTGACCGGAATCGAACCTGGGACCCTTCAGTCCACGGACTGATGCTCTATCCGCTGAGCCAAGCCGGTTTCAGCACCCTCCTGTCCTTTTACTGAAAACATCCGCTTTGCCATCAGCTCTCTTTTTTGTCAGGGTCAACCCATGTCCCCACCTTGGATACCGAGCTTCTGGAGCCCAGCTCCTTGGAAAATTGAGCAGTGCGCAGGGCAGAATAGATTCCTGAGCTCTTGGCGCTAAAAGGAACCTTAGGTTTTTGGATCAACTGAATCATTGTCCATAAGGGGGAAATGGAGGCCCATGAGGAAGAGCGATTTATCCGTATCACACCAAGAATCATCCATACGGGATTAGAACCCGTGCTCCAGCGCCCACACGCTCCTACCAACAACCGCCTAAAAGGGATGGCACAGCCAGGCCAAAGCAGCTGCTTTCGGGTCAGGTGCACCCGGAACAATGCAAAAGAAAGAGTCTTTGTGGGAAACTAGGGAGCCCGGAACAAAGAGGGACCTAGATAATGGAAACTCTACCCCGTAACCTCGAGTGCAGAAGCGTGGCCAAGTAGAAAGAAAGCCATATCCCCGGAGGCCGGACCCTGGTAACACAAGCAGAATAGAGAAGAAGAAAGGCCCACCTGCCGAAACCGGTTTGGCTCAGTGGATAGAGTGTCGGCTTGCGGACTGAAGGGTCCCGGGTTCGATTCCGGTCAAGGGCATGTACCTTGGTTGCAGGCACATCCCCAGTGGGAGGTGTGCAAGAAGCAGCTGATCGATGATTCTCTCTCATCGATGTTTCTAACTCTCTATCCCTCTCTCTTCCTCTCTGTAAAAAAAATCAATAAAATATATTTTTTTAAAAAATAGAAGCATGGGGGAGCTAAGAGATCAATCGAAGGACTTGTATACATGCATATAAGTACAACCAATGGACACAAAACTCTGGGGAGGGAGGGTATATATGGCAAAAGGGGGGGGGGGGCGATGGTAAAATAAGTACACAGATAATAATTTAATAAAAAAATAAAATGAAATAAAATAAAAATAAATAAAAATCTATTTGGGATCATTAAAACCTAATTTTTAGATTATCTTAGCACATTTTGGCTCTCATAACAAAATACCACTTATTTTTGGCTCTCATAACAAAATACCACTGCTCTAGAGGCTTAGAAGTTCAAGATCAAGGTGTCTGGTGAAGAATCAATCCTGGTTCCTTATAAGCTCATGCGGTGATCGCTGTTCAGCCTTTTGGCTAAGATCAAGTGTATATCTTCATGTGGTGAAATGGGCAAGGGTTCTCTCTGGAACCTCCTTTGTATGGGTACTAATTCCACTCATGAGCCCTTGTCCTCATGACTTAATTACCTTCCAAATGCCCCACTTCCTTTAGTATACAGAGCATACACTGTTTATAATAGTCACTATCTATGTTGTTAATGTCTTTGTACTCCTTTAATTCCAATTTTCTACCCTTATCTATAAATCATTAAACGGATTTAAAGTCTTAGAGGTTTACACTTAAAAAAAAAATAGAAGCAAATCCTTAAAAAAAAAGAAAGAAAAGAAAGGCCCACTTATACAACGTAGGATGTTCCAGTAGCTGAACAACATTCTTTCTTTTTCTTTTCCCCTCCCCACCCCAGTCCTTGAAGACCAGCAGAACATTAGACTAATCAGGGAACTGCTCCAGACCCTCTACACGTCCTTGTGCACGCTGGTGCAGAGGGTCGGCAAGTGCGTGCTGGTCGGGAACATCAACATGTGGGTGTACCGGATGGAGACGATCCTGCACTGGCAGCAGCAGCTGAACAACATTCAGATCACCAGGGTAAGCAGGGCCGGCTGGCAGGGAGAGCTGCCGGCGGCTCCTTATCGCCACTCTGGTGGTGGAGAGCCTGGAGCGCTCTCCTTGGAAGCTGTCTGCTGAGTGCTGGAGGGGGGCTTCCTGATACAGGGCGGCGGGGAAGAAGAGCTTGGCGAGACAGGATCAGAGCGTGTGAACCATGAAACGCGGTGGGAAACCCGGCAGGTCGGCTCTGGGGAAGACGCTGGCTCTGCCGCTGAAATCGCCAATGCAATTTGGAGGTCTCTCCTCTCCGGCCTTTTCTTCCTAAGGCCTGCGTGTGCAGCTTTGGGATGCTGCCTTGGCTACAAGAGAGCTGTGGTGGCCGTGGCTTGGAGAACTGGTCCCAACCTTTTAAAATTCTAGTTCTTTTTTTTTTTTTTTAATATTTTATTGATTTTTTACAGAGAGGAAGAGAGAGGGATAGAGAGAGTTAGAAGCATCGATGAGAGTCATCGATCAGCTGCCTCTTGCACACCCTCTACTGGGGATGTGCCCGCAACCAAGCTACATGCCCTTGACCGAAATCGAACTGGGACCTTTCACTCCGCAGGCCGACGCTCTATCCACTGAACCACACAGGTTTCGGCTAAAATTCTAGTTCTGAATCTCAAGGGTTATGACAAAGGAAGCCTTTGGTTAAAGACTATGAACATACATGTGAGAAAACACATGAGCAATTCTAACTCAAACTCCCCAAAAAAAATTTTAAAAAAAGAAAGAAGAATTCTATATTACCAGCTTAACTATGATGAGTAGATTCTTTTAGGTTTTAACTTGGCCCTTGGCTCTCCTTCTCTGACTGGTGAGCAGGAGGACCAAGGCCCACAAGAGCTGGGAGAGAGATGCTGGGGTCATCTCCTGAGCTCACTAATGGACAGGCGCACTCAGGCGGCTCACATAGCACTCGGCTTATTTATCTAACCTCTGGCCGCAGCTGCCTTAAGTGGTTCCGGGACCCACGCTGATAAGGTTTGGGTCTGCCCCACCTCTCAAGAGAATACCATGAAAAACCTCTTTGACCTCTTTTAAAGGATTCTTTTGCTATTTGAAGTTTTCCCAGGGCAGTGCCCTTGACAATACTGTTATAAACTTCTCTGTACCTTAGTTTCTTAAACTCTGAAACAGAGACCTCATAGTATGTGACTTCCTTAGAACCACATACATGTGCACACATGCACACACATTCTCACAAACACACACAATGCAGAGCACAAGCCCAAGGAATCTATCAAAAGCGATCTCAATTCTTTGACTATTATAAGAGAATACAAGACTTTCTTATGAGCGTTTATCTGATTTATTTTAATAATTTATCCCATTCCCATCTCTCAAGGGTAGGCATACTTTGATGATGTAAATTTGAGACCCAAGTTCCAGCTTATCTCTGGAAAACCCACTTACACTTTCTATCTAATCTCTGGCATTCTCCATAGCCTGGACTTCATACTCTGTGTTTTTGTGTGTGTTTTTTCTGAGCCCAGAAGAGAATTACCCAGCCAGTGATACAAATGAGCAAGTCCCATTTGTCCCGAAGCCATCTTCCCTCCACCAACTATGGGGCACCCATTGGGTGTCCTTCTTGCCCACAGCTGGCCTCTGTGCTCTCTGTCCACTTCTCAGGAGGCCCTTGGCCACATCCACCCATGTACCTTGCACTTCCATGGGCCGACCTCCCCAGGGCCCCTTTCACTTGACCCACGCACGCTCTCGGGAAGTAGCACTGTAGTTACTATTTCTTCACGGAGGGTTGGGGGGGGACCAGAGAAGTCCAGCGACTTTCTCCAAGTAACTCAGCAATTAGAGACAGAGCCCAGGTCAGAACCCTGGACTCCTTATTCCTAAAATGGCAAAGTGTTCTTAACATCAGTGCTTTCCAAACTTGCTTTCCATCCAGCTTCCTTCCAACTATTTACGCAGTGATTCAGCTTTTTACAAATCTTTTAAGTCCAAAGAAATCCCCACAGAGAGCCGATTAAACACTGAAGTTCGTCTCATTCTGCTCATGATGCTCCCGTAGGCCAGGCTGTTCTCTGCACACTCTGAGCTGGGTCCTGGCGTGGGCCTTTTCGCTGGTCACCTCCCCGACCACCCAGGGGAGCCACTATCATCTCACCTCCTTCAGAGCAGTTACTACCATCTGAAGTGCCCTCATCCGGGGATTCACTCTGTGGTCTCCATCCACTGTCTCATCACCTCCACAAGGAAAGGACATTGCCATCATGTTCCCTGCTCTGCCCCCTCCACCTGGCGCAGAGCGGAAGGCAGCCAGTAAATGTAGTTGAATGAATGAATGATTGGAGGAAGCTTCCTCCCACCGCCTGCCTGAAGGACCTGGTCAAAGGTCAGAGGTTTACAGTTGGAAAATAACGCCCTGTGTTATGGATGATGGTGACGATTTGCCAACTGCAGGGTTCGGGGCAAGTTATTCAGCCATTTCATGTCTCAATTCCCTCATTTGGAAAATAGGGCAATAAAGTTTATCTAATAGCACTGGTGTGAGATTTAAGAAGTTAATACATGGAACCAAAACCGTTTTGGCTCAGTGGACAGAGCGTCAGCCTGTGGACTGAAGGGTCCCAGGTTTGATCCAGTCAAAGGCATGTACCTTGATTGCGGGCACATCCCCAATAGGGGGTGTACAGGAGGCAGCTGATCGATGTTTCTGACTCTCTACCCCTCTCCCTTCCTCTCTGTCAAAAATCAATAATATATATATATATTTTTTTTTAAAAGAAGAAGAAGAAGTTAATACATGGGAAACACTTATAACTGTGCCTGCCGTACAGTAAGTGTTGTAAATGCATCAGCTGTTATTATTATTAAGGGCTCACTCTGTGGCAGACACTCTCCTAAGTCCTTTATGTACAGCACGATGAGGCGGAAGCAGGTTTATAGTTGTATGTGAAACAGCGTTTATTCTTGTATTATTCTTCATTGTATTACTTTCTATATGAACAACTGTAAACCCACTTTTGCCCCGCTCTGTGTGTTAACCCATCTAGTGAATAACTAACTGTATGTAGGAAACATCATAATAGCTAATAATCTCTGGGCACTGTGCTAAGGACTTCTGTGCATCTTCTCCATTCCTCCCAGCAACACTGAAATACGAGTTTCCTCGTTTCGTATGTGACTGAGCAGTTAGGAACAAGCTGGCCAGGGTCGCACCATCTTTAAGACAGAGCATGGGGGCTGAACCCAGGCCTGTCTGCAGAGGCTGTGCTTTTATTCAATGCTCTCTCCGCCCTCAGGCCCTCCTTCATGACCCTCCGTGGCTGTGAGCTGCAAGATTTTGAGAGCAGGAAACCCTCAGAGTCCTGAGCTTTTCATGCAAATGGATAGAGAAAGAGAGAGGGAGGGAGAGAGAGAAGAGAAAGAGAGAAGGAATTTAATTACTTCAGACTGGACTGGACTTATTTTTTTAAAATACGTTTTATTGATTTTTTTACAGAGAAGAAGGGAGAGAGATAGATGAGAGAGAAACATCGATCAGCCGCCTCCTGCACACCTCCCACTGGGGATGTGCCTGCAACCAAGGTGCATGCTCTTGACCGGAATCGAACCTGGGACCTTTCAGTCCACAGGCCGACGCTCCATCCACTGAGCCAAACCCGTTAGGGCTGAATAGTATTTAAAAAGCTTACTTTTTAACTGTTTGGACAAAAGGAAAGTATGTCGTTATATGAAAATATGAACAGGTGACATTTATATGAATTGCTTTCTAGTTGCCAAAGTTCTATCAGTAACTTGTTTCCATAAAAATTTTATATCTAACGCTATGGAGTCGGATTTCTATTGGCAAACTAATTAGTACAATAAAGGATGAAAAATGAGAAGAACTGGGCTGGGGGAGGGAGGTTAAATAGAGTCACTGAGAGCAAGGCATCATGTTGAAATCTGCGGGCAGGGTGGACCGAGAGGATTTAGCCAAATGCTCAATCAAAGGAGCAAGAGTAACTTATTTCTCTCTTAAATGTCAATATTCAGAAAGAAAAAAGGCACACAAGCAGTTAGCCGCGTATCAGGAGTAAGGGCTCAGCATGGGGTCTGGGCAAGAATTTTGGAAAAGTTCAGGTTTGAAAATTTGAGGGTGAACTCTGCCAAGCAGACTTTAATAGGAGTTCGTGTAATAATTGGCCTGGGAGTTTTAACCAAAAAAGTAGATGCTTTGAAGTGCTGGGAACAAAAAGAAAAGCTCCTGGCAGTTTTATTGGCTCACATGATCAGCAGCAGATGATAAACGGCAAGCAGGTCCCGGGCCCTGTGCAGCCCGGCAAGGCCCTGAGTTTTACAAACAATCCAAAGTTCAGCCCCGCAGCCTGAGCCATAAAAATTGCCAAGTCATAGGCACTTCTGGTGAGTTAGGAGGCTGAAGCGGCTCCAGAGCTCAGCTTGTTGGAGCTGGAAGGGATCTTCAGACCCTTCTAAACCAATTCCTTGTGGACCTGGGCAGACTGAGACTCAGACTTCCCAAGGGTACCTGGGACCCCGATCTGTTGCATGCCCCTCCCGTGTCCCTCCCATGTCAGTTCCCCTTCTTCATAGGCCACCCTCCCAGGTCCCCCGCCACTGCCACCTTCCCTCCGCATGTCTGTCCTGCTTTGCAGCACCTCCAGGGCCAGCCCACAGCAAGCCCTCAAAAGGTGTTGCCTGGCTGGGCTAGTCTGCAAAGAACACTAAGTTAGACCCTGGCTTCAGGGATGGCGGTCTGGGCAGAATACCACGAGCTCATCCAATATAAGCAACAAGGGGCTTAAATAAACGTCCAGGAATAAAGTTGAGAAGGTCGTGATCAATTATCAAGGCATTATTCACAGACAAACAGCTTTCATAATGTTCCATGGGGCCCCAGATTTGAATAGAGATGCCTCCGTGGATGGTAGCATTTAGGCTATCAGGGTTCTGGATGCCATTTGCACAGTGCGAGTACATGTGTGCACACACACACCAACCAGTGCAGGGTCGTTTTGCTGTTGTTGTTGACTTATTTAATGATTCGGGTGTCATTCATTCCACAGATATTTTTTGAGTGCCTAACTATATGCCAGGCACTCTTCTAGACATTGGGGCCACAGCAAAGAAAAAGGATCAAACTTCTGCCTCCTTGGAGCTTCCATCCTAACAGCAATGTCCAGCCTCCTTTTGTAAAGGGTTGCATTATAAAACCAAAGGGGAGCCGAAACCGGTTTGGCTCAGTGGATAGAACATCGGCCTGCGGACTGAAGGGTCCTGGGTTCGATTCCGGTCAAGGGCATGTACCTTGGTTGTGGGCACATCCCCAGGAGGGGGTGTGCAAGAGGCACTGATGGATGATTCTCGCTCATTGATGTTTCTAACTCTCTATCCCTCTCTCTTCCTCTCTGTAAAAAATCAATAAAATATTTTTTTTTAAAAAACAAAAACAAAAAAGCAAATGGGGCTTGCAGCCAAAAGCATCCCAAAGAGATCCTAGGGATTCTGGAGAGACACAGAGAGTAAGGCCAGAGGGAGTAGCAAGAGCCAGAAAGGCCTTTCGGAGGAAGCATACCATTTGGATGGGCGAGAAGGAGGGAGGCAGAGGGAGTGGAGGCCTCGTGGGCAGCAGGTTTGGGTGCTGGTGAGGCAGGGGGTGTCAGGAGTCACCAGGAGCCAGTGAGACAGGAGGCTGGGGCGGCGGGCAGGGGGTACTCTGTCCAGGACGGTGAGCCCTTACGGAAGGTAACAAATCCCGTAATGGAGTGAACTGACTCAAGCAGGAGATCCAACATGTGCTGCTGGGGAAACATCTTGTGAAGCAGGAAAATCTCCTGGCACCTGGATCAGCTCTAGCCCGTCCAGGATCTTCTTTGTGGTCTTAGCCACGGGCCCTGTGTCTGTGCTTAGGGCTGGGAGAATTGCTGCTCTGATGTCTGATCAATAAACCAGCTTGAAGATGGAGGGTGAGGGGACAGCTGCATCCTTGGGGAATGTCATCCGGTGACCTGCTGCTCTCCTCCCCGAGACGTAACCTCCCCCTCCTCCCCGCAGCCTGCCTTCAAAGGCCTCACGTTCACCGACCTGCCTCTGTGCCTGCAACTGAACATCATGCAGAGGCTGAGCGACGGGCGCGACCTGGTCAGCCTGGGCCTGGTGGGCCCCAACCTGCACGTGCTCAGCGAGGACCGGCTGCTGTGGAAGAGGCTCTGCCTGTACCACTTCTCCGAGCGGCAGGTGGGTGCGGCCCGCGACACGCCTGCCTTCTCTCTCCTTTATCCCCGCCCTCAAGCTTCCCTGGCATCTTTTCAAGCTTGTAGTGCGGGTGCCCACCCTCCAGGGCTTCCTGGTTTGACTGGAAAAACAACAGTCCGAGGACTTTCTAAATTGTGTGAGATTTTGGGTATTTTTTAGGTGGTTTTGATGGGGGGGGGTGGGGGGGGAGACACACCTTCATAACCATCCGCATTTTACAACTTTCTAAAAAAAATCGCAAATTGACCCCAGTCCTTATTTTCTAGAACAAAGTAACTTATACTTTTCTGATATACTGTATTGCAGCTAAAGTACTTTTATAGGTGTTATTTCATTTTATATTAATGACCCCAGGAATGGTGGGTATCATGATCTCCACTTTAAACAGATGAGGAGGCTCGGGCCACAAATGGCGATGAAACATCAGTGTTGGTGAAGGGGTTCTCTAGTTGAAGAAACTGGCCTTGGATTTGAGTTTGGGCCTCCAACTCGAGGCTCTTCCCCCGCCTCATGCTGCCTCAGTCTTGCTTTCCGACTTCTTTCTATAGAAGTGTGAGGTCACCTAGTTCTGCTCATGAAGCCTGTAATATTTTTATATAAAATAGAGCCACTGTGCCAGGCAGTCATTGCATCTCCCTGGAAATGATCACTCAAGCTAGAGCAAAGGAAATATTGACGTTCATTGAGATCACCTAAACTTTAATTGTTTTAATTTATTGAGAGAGAGAGAGACATTGATTTATTGTTTCACCTATTTATGCACTCATTGGTTGTTCCTTTTATGTGCCCTGACCAGAGATCGAACCCACAACGTTGGCTCTAACCAACTGGGACGATGCTCTAACCAACTGAGCTACTGGCCAGTACTAGCCAAATGCAGTTCAGGGGAGGTCACTAGGAAGATGTCACCAACCACCTGTTTTCTTTAAAGACTGATTAAAAGCTAATGTTTGTCAAAGCTACTTCTTTCTATCTTGGCTATTTCCCCCTGGCTTTTATAAGATAGAGATGAAAGAGGAGGGAAGTGGGTGGGAGCAGTACTTTCAGAACCAGAAAACCACAAGCCCTCTCCTTGCCGAACTCTCCTGCAATGATTTTTATTTGATATTTAGATCCGCAAGCGGTTGATCCTGTCGGACAAAGGACAGCTGGATTGGAAGAGGATGTATTTTAAACTCGTGCGATGCTACCCACGGAAAGAGCAGTACGGAGACACCCTACAGCTTTGCAAACACTGTCACATTCTTTCCTGGAAGGTATGTTCCTCGGAGGTGGCAGCCACAGACCCCTTGCCCAGCCCCTAAGAGCTAATAATACCAGCCATTAACACCAACTCCTTTCCTGATTGCAACCTCCAGCTGAAGGTGAAGATAAAACCAGTTCTGTCCCTGGGGGAAAAAATTTCAAAGACCATAATTTCCCTAACCTCCCCTTTATTTTTTTTTTCTACAACCCACCCACCCTCAAATTCTCCCATCTTGCACACAAGTGCACATGCACGCGCTCACACACATACACACACACACATATACACACACACACATACCTCTTTAGTGTTTGCAGAATTTATGGCGTTCTCGGCAGAGGGGTGTTGTTTTGAGTGGGGCAATGCCTTGTGGTGCTCCAAGCCAACGAGATGCTTCTGAGAACTCAAATCCGACCTTGCTGTTCCTTTGCAGGGCACCGACCACCCGTGCACAGCCAATAACCCCGAGAGCTGCTCCGTGTCCCTCTCTCCCCAGGACTTTATCAACTTGTTCAAGTTCTGAATCACAGCCCCTGACAGCACTTCCGGAGGGCTCCCCACTGAGTGGATGCTGGGAATACAGGGTCTGGACCCTTCATTTGTAAATAGTGTCCATGTTAAACATTGGCTCGAAGCTTCTGAGATTAAGTCACGGAGAGGACTTTGGAGGGGAGAGAGACAGTCCCTGGCTGGGAACTTAAGAACATGGACTCCTCGTTAGAATTGGTATGGAAAGCAGAAATACTGTAAATAAACTTTATTTTCCCTAACAATTTGCCAGCAAGACTCATAAGGGCAGGAGTTCCGTGGCATCGGTGAAAGTGGAATTCTCTTGATGGTCACGGGAACTCCTGTATGTAGAGTTCCTCAGAGATGGCGGAAGAAGAGGGCAAAACTCGAATACAAGAATAGAACACGCTTTGTTTACAATGTGAAAATGTGTTTTAAAAAAGAAAGAAGAAGAAACTGCAGATGAGAAATCCCTGGGCTTTGGGGTTAGATTTTGGGTTAGCTCTGAAGAGGCAACAGAAGTCCCACCCATCGTAACCCACCCCCCAGGCACCCACAGGGCCTTATCTATGAAGATATCACACAATAGTCTACCTCGGAAAGCATACCGCGATCTCTCTGACACCGTGCACCCTCCAGTAGGCAGTGTCTGTTCATTCGTCTCGTTTTCTCATCCGATAAAAAGTGATTGAAAATGGGCTGGGGTCTTGGAGACAATCCTCACCATGCTCCTTGGGAGGGAGGAGGAAGGGGCAGTCTTCAGAGCTGCCTCTCTCCTAGAACCACCTCAGAACACACAGGCCTGTCATCCTTTTGTGTCATAGCTCGTTCGGGGCAACAGAGGGCCAGTGGAAAACCAGCCCAGAGGATGTCCCATCACAGAAAAGGTAGAATCAGTCGCTCCCTGCTGTGAAGACTTTCTTATTCCTGTTTAATTTCTCGGCATGTCTGCTTTCTGGGGCATCTTCTGAGATAAGCCTCAGCATATCTCTGGGGACTGCTCGGAGCCAGAGGGCTGATAAAGGCCTGTAAAGTAGGATTGACGCGTTAGCGAATGCCTTCCTCTTGAAGGGAGATGAGCCGAGGAGCTTTCTTTTCGTTACACCCCACGTCTAAATGTGGTCGACCTGAGCAAGGGCTTCTTGCAGGAGGATTAAAAAAAAAAAAAAAGCCTGGAGTTCCAGCCAAATAGGGAACAGAGATGCTTAGGGTTCAACCTAAACATGCTTTGGTCTTGCTAGGCCAATACCAGTAGGTAACTGCGTGGGAGAAAAGTCTCAGGATGTCATGAGTTCGTTATCAGATATTCCTGGGATAGGGTGGGGGAGTGTTTTTGTTTTTTACTTTTTATAGAACTTTGCTTTTCTACAGTAATGTATATATTTTTGCCATTGTATTTGCTTTGCCTTTATTTTTATTTTTTTTCTTGTAAATAAAGTTGCCACCCTGCATGTGCTTGGAAAATATGTGAAGCAAAATAGGAACTTGGTTCACATTCACTCTGAGAATCAGCGAATCCTTAGGGGTTGAACTTGGGGTGACCTGAGAGGGGAAAGATGGCTAGGCATGTACAGAAGCAAGCCCGGGACCAGCGAGTGATGCAGGGCCATCGCATACCCTTCCCTCAACGTGCAACACACGTTACCAGCATTTGGGAGAGAAGCCAGTTGTTAATTGATGCTCCTCACTTTGCAACGTTTATGCCCACACCAGGGTTTCTCAATAATTTTTTCATGATCACTCTCCAAGAAGAAAAAATTAAATTGAATTTAAATTCTCCTCAATAAGAAAAATTAAACATTAAACAAAATCTTATTGGGTGATATTGAGTTCTGGAGTGGCACAAACCATTGTAAAACCGAGAGATATTGCTTGCTCTCCCTTCTCCACTGAGTCAAGGTCACACTGAGAATGCAGGGTCTACACTGAGGAACATAAGAGCTTCCATAATTTGGACAACTTTTCTCAAATGTCTCGGCTTCCTTAAAGATGTAGGGTCAGAGCTTTGGAATCTTTGTCTATAATTTTAGGGTTAGGTGTTCATGCCCTACTTGTGACCTCTGACCCTTCATGTTGATTGAGGAGGTGGTAGCTGTTGGGCACCTTCAGGTTTACAGTACCAGAAATGTCACCTGCTCTGGACTACCAGCACTAAGCTGGCAAACCAGCCTCCATGGGACTGTCCGCAATGCTTATGCTTGCTCAAGGCAAGGTGCATGTGTGCAAGGCAACCCCTACCACAAGTGACACGGTAATGGTTTTCTGAGATGTTTGCCTAGAAAGTGTCTCTGGGCTCTCCCATCTCTGGCGTCACTGGAGGTGGTGTGTGACAGTCAAGAGGAAATTTTTAAGGAAAAAAAGGAGAACGCGACATTCATGGTTCTCTTTCAGTGGAAGAGGAGAATAAAAAGGAAATGGCAGGTGCAGAGGGAGAGGGAAAGGAATAGAAATGGCATCTCTTGGAAGCTGTGGTTTGTGTGAGGGGAATGGAATGAGCATAGCTGTCAAAGAGCACGTGTTGATAGCATGAAGCGTGGTCAGAGCCTCACATGTAAGCAAAGTGAGACAAAAAGAACATTCGTGTTCCCTGGGCACTAATCATCTACAGAATGTCTAGGCAAACCCTCCTAGGACAACCCCACCTAAAAGACAAAAACAAGGAATCCCTGTCTCAGAACTGCTGGCCTAAAAGCCAGAGGGGACATGACAATGGAAATATATTCTCTTTGCTGTACACCCCAACCCTGTGGAGTATCATTTGGCATTGATGGCAAATATGAAGTCATTTGGACTTGCAGAACAGGAAAGAGTTTTGTACAGAGTAGTGTGAGCAAATCCACAGGGATGGCATCGTTTGGTCCAACTCAAAGGTCTGTGAGCAAGAGCCTAGGCTTTCTGAGACTAAAGAACAGCATTTGAGGAGAGGAGACTATGCGAAGCTTAGGCGTGTTCACTTTATAGCAAGATCCAGGAAAAAAAAAAAAGTGTAATGACATCTGAAACTAGACTGGGTTCTTACTCAACGCTGTTCCTTTGAGCAGAAGGATCCGTCTCAAGGGCCAGTGGCAGAAATTTCCCGGTGTCCGTTGTGTGGTGACATTTGTTTCGTGGTGGTCATTTTATATTGAAGTGGCTCGGAGCAGGTACTTTAATGAGCTGGGTTTATACTGTAAAACTCAACACAAGCACGGGCTTTGCTTGGCTGCGGTGAAGTAAGGCATTGCATTATTGCCACAGCTGTCATCTTTTTTTTTTTTTTGTAAATATATTTTATTGATTTTTTACAGAGAGGAAGAGAGAGGGATAGAGAGTTAGAAACATCAATGAGAGAGAATCATCAATTAGCTGCCTCTTGCACACACCCACAACCAAGGTACATGCCCTTGACCGGAATCGAACCTGGGACCTTTCAGTCCACAGGCCAATGCTCTGTCCACTGAGCCAAACCAGTTCTGACCACAGCTGTCATCTTTTGTGATTTAAAAGCTTTTTCACAAGGAGCTTGCTATCAACACGGGCTCCTTGTTCCGTTGTCTTTGTGGATGAAGAGAAAGAGTTTGGGATTTCATTTGTCTGGGCAAGGGATAGGATGTACAAGAAGATCAATCATTTCAAGACGCGTTCAACAGTATATCATCCTTAGCGTTCAATGCAGAGTTCATCATAAAATATGCACCTGAGTTTATATTTTTCTGCCAGGCTGTGGGGCAAAATGCCTTGCGATGCAAATACTCTAGTTTACGTGTGAATTTTTTAAACTGTAATTTTATGTGTGAATTTTTTTTTCTAACTAAACTATATCAGCAGTTTCTATGTCGACACCTGTTGTTTTGTGTGTGTTTTTAATCTGTTTCCAACTCTCCGAGTCTGTGAACCATCCCTCTGACTGGATGCTGGCCTAAAATCCTATTAGTGTTTAAACAGACCTCAGAGATACCCTGGACCTCTAGGCAAATGCAGACCCAGACTCTGCTTTATCTTGGGCCCTTGATGTCTTCAACAAACAAGATTGTAATCCCTCCAAATTCGTGATTCTGTAGATGCTTTCTTCTCTGTGTTGTTAAGGAAAGTAAACCCTCCATGGTTTTCCAAGGGAAGGAAGGCCTTCCCCCAGACTTCAGCGCTGGAAGGGAGGTTAGAGATGTGGAAGTCTGGTCCTCCCTTTGCCTCAGCCCCCTGGTCCTCAGTGGTGGACCTGACCATGAACCTGGGACGTCCTGAGGCCTTGACCTTTCTATGTGGCTAGAGACACGTGAGACCAACATGAGTCTTCTCAAGACCTTCACTGAGGAAGGCAAGCATGAGGGTCCAGTGTCAGGCATCTGGCCGCTACTTTGCCAAACATTTTAAGTCCCTGGTTCTTCCTGGAGAAATTCAGGAGCCGGTTGAAATTTTTACAGACCTCTCATGCTGTTGTGAGTACAGCATTCTAATGATTGCAACCTGCTGGCCACAGAGTAAGCAGCATGTTTTGGTAAATTCATTGTCCCTGAGTACTTATATTTTAATTACAAAAGTGGCCCTAAGACAGATCATAGCTGAGAAGTCAGCTTGCCTTCTAGAAACTGAAGTTCTGGTGATTGCCAAGCAGGCGTTTCCTCTCTCCTTAAACTAAGAGGTACATTTAGTCCACCCCCTCCATCTCCCTGTCCTCTGGTGCCTGCTGTGGAGCCCATTTTGGGAGCCTCTAGCCCCGTGGAAGTTTGCTCTCTGCTAAACCTCATCTCTACTAAGCAAGGGGGGATTGCTCCATGAGGCAGCAAGGAGCAAGGAACCACGATAGTCAGTCTTTGTCTGCTGGACATTTTTCCAAGTGTCCTTGAACTCAACTCAGCAAACAAAACTTCCTGAAAAACCTCTCAAAACTTGGGCCCTGCTCCATTTGGCCAAAAATGGATGGCTGCTCCAAAACTCTGAACTTCTTGAAACTCCATCTGCGACAACATCACTTCTGGAGTTTGAACTTGATTTTTTTCTGTCTTCGAGTATAGAAATGTTTGCTTAATTAACGATACACAAGTCTGTTATGCAGAAGGCTCCAAGTGGTGTTCAACACTCGAGAACTCTTGGCGCCATCTTTATTCTACCAAGTGCCAATCCCCTGGCTCAAGGGGGTGTATGCAAGTCCATGTCTTGAGCTTAGACACTTTTCTTTTTTAATGACAAATAGTACAGGGGGGCTGAATATTGTAACTGAAAGGATAAGGTTAGATCGATTACATGCAGAGATGTTCATTTAGTATCGTGTGAGCTGAGTCCATCTGTATAAATTATTTGCACCCTTTCCTTGCATGATGAACTGACTTTTTTTTATAGTTTGTACCAGACGGTGGCATATTTTTGTAAGACTTTTTGACACTGAATTGCAATAAATGTTTTTCCAACAACACACCCTGGTGCATGTTTAGTTTGTATCCACTCAAGTTGGATTTTTATCATACTGAGTGTGTTTATCTTTTGCCTCGCTAGGCTTATATGCCTTCTTCCAGAAATTTCTCGTTGTTGCAAAATTTCTAGGAATACATAGAAAAAAGAAGCTTGCTGCTGGGTGCCAACCTGAGTCAATAATACAGCATTATGCTTGCCTGGGATATTCCTACGTGCTGTGTGTATCGTACAAAGATTGGGGAACAATGAACTTTCCAGTCATTATCCATTTACTCACCAACGTCTAATGAACAACTACTGTTTGCTAGACTCTGCCAGGCACTAGGAATAGGAAGAAAAACGAGACCCATATGGTCCCTGTCTTAATGGAATTTGGGTTCTAGTGAGAAAGACAATAAAAACAAATAGAAAAAAATTAAAATTTGTAGTAAGTGTGTGAAGGGAATAAAGAAGGGGCTGAGACCTGAAAGGTGAGAAGGACATGGCCCTGGAAGAACAAGGGCATGAGCGTTCCAGAAAGAGGAAATGGCTTGTGCAAGGTGCAGATCATGGCCCTGCCAGACAGAGACCACACTTACCCCTGTATCAATCCCCTCAACTCCAAGATGATGATAACCACTCATTTCTTACAGGTTGTGGGAGTCAAGTGAACTAGTCCATGTAAAGTACTTGGAGCCAGGCACATGGTATGAGTTCAATTTACATCAACAGTTATTGTTCCCTGAGTCTGAAAAAGGGGTAAACATTACACTGTGTTCTAAGTTGGGTGTGATTTGCTCAGGTGACTTGCTTGTGGGTAATTCTTTGTACATTCACGCTAGAACATACCCTGATCCTGCCATTCTCCACCACAAAATGATGTAAGATGTTCATGAGAGGTACTTTTTTTAAATTTCCACCATGATCACAAAATGTCACCATTTCAGAAACAGCGCATGCCTTCTTTGCTCAGGCTGTTCCATCCTGCCTAGAATGCCGTTCCCCTCCCATCTGCCAGGTAAGCTCTTATTGCTTGTAGGGCCACTTCCTGGCTGAAGCTTCCTCCAAGTTAATCTCTCTCCCATAACATTCTAATCCTTTCTGTGGCCGTGTCTAGTACCCAGCACAGTGCCAGGGCAGAATGAATGAATAAACCACACATCATATATGCATTAAATGCTTTTAAAGTCTCAGTTATAACCACACACTTACCTTTGGAAAGAATGAGAATCAGCATGAGTCTATGTATATAGCACCTGGGTTAAAAACGAATAGTAGTTGATAAAGTAAGAAGTGTAGAGACTCAGTATTCATAAAAGTTCCTTTTAAGTGCATCTAAGTATCTAAGTCTTTACAAGTCTAGTATTTTCATACAAAATAAGAAGGCCTTTTACTGTTTGAAAATCTCAAACTGAACAGACCAAAATTTCTTTTTAAAAAAAAGTCCTTTGCTTGGCTTATTTTTTATTCTTATAAGTATAATTCCAGTAGAACATGATATCACTCATCTAGGGGAAATGGTGAACAACATAGACTGATGAACAAGAACAGACCCAGAGATAAGGAGCCATAGGTCAGACTGTTGGACCTCAGAGGGAGGGTGGGGATAAAAGGGAGAGATCAACCAAAAGACCTGTGTGCTCACATATGAGCCTAATCAGTGGTCAAGGACTATAAAGGGGTGGAGGCATTGGGGGGGGGGGGGGATTGGAATGAGGGTTGAGGACAAATATGTGATACCTTAATCAATAAAGAAATTAATTTTTTTTAAAGTCCTTTAACAAACTTAGTAAATTCTTTTAAAGATTTTAAAGCTGTAATTATAAATCTAATGAATTTGCTTTTTTATAAGCACTTCAAATACCTGCTCAGAGAAGCTTTAACCCTAATAAGCCATACATTCCTAAATAAAATTCATAATTTATAAATTTAATAACTTAAACATAAATATATCTCCGATTTTCTTTTTTTTAAAAAACTCTAACAAGGTAAAATTTATAAAAATATTATGTTTCCACTTAAAATCACATCTTACACTAATTATTATTTTTATATATATTTTATTGATTTTACACAGAGAGGAAGAGAGAGGGATAGAGAGTTAGAAACGTCGATGAGAGAGAAACATCAACCAGCTGCCTCTTGCACACCTCCCACTGGAAAAACATAGATCAGCTGCCTCTTGCACATCCCCTACTGGGGATGCGCCCGCAACCAAGGCACATGCCCTTGACCAGAATCGAACCCGGGACCCTTCAGTCCACAGGCCGACGCTCTATCCACTGAGCCAAACAGGTTTTGGCACTAATTATTATTTTAAATAGACAGAAGTCCTGCAGCTATGGGAAGCAGAACAATGGCTCGTGAAGATGGCCACATCCTACTCCCCTGAGACTGTTAGGTCACCTGGGAAAGGGGACATGCAGGTGTGATTCAGTTGGACGCTTTGAGATGGGAAGATCATCCCGGCCTATCTGAGAGGGCCCAATGCAATCACAGGGTCCTTAAAAGTGGAAGAGGGAGGCAGGATGGTTTAAGTGATGCCATGTGAAAAGGACTCATTTCACCATTGCTCCTTTAAAGATGGAGAAAGGGGACCACAAGCCAAGGAATGAGAGCAACATCTGGAATCTGGACAGCACAACAGCAAGGAAACAGCTTTCCTCGAGGCCCCAGAAAGAAACGCAGCCCTCCCAACACCTTGACCTCAGCTCAGTGAGATCCTTGTCCAGGCGTCTGGACTTCTGGTGCATCTGTGTTCTCTCAAGCTACCAAAGTCCATGGTGATTTGTCACACAGTAACAGGCAACCAAGACAGTGAATCTGACAGATTCTGCAGGGTGCCCACAACCCATCTCTACAAGGCTTTTCTCTATCCATTCAAATTTCCTTTCAGACAAATTCCCACTGCCAGAGCTCTGGAGACACATGATAGATAGATAGATAGATAGATAGATAGATAGATAGATAGATAGATAGATAGGCAGATAGATGACTGATAGATAGATGGATGATAGATAGGGATAAACATGCTGTTGATTCTATTTCTCCAGAGAACCCAGGCAAACATGAGCTCCTAGAAAGAGAACAAAGGCAAAGACAGGCTAGAAGAAGGCTTCAGAGGGCAGAAGGGAACAGAAGAAAAACCAGAGGAGAGCAGAATCCAGTGGCTGTAGGAGTTCATCAGCCAACTACCACAGTCTGAGAAATCGTATTTGGCAGATGCCAAAGAGCAAGTACATCCAAACAGTCCTCTTAACCCATATGCATGCGTTTGGGTGGCTCCCCTTCGTGGTACTTTTCAAACTTGCATTCAATTGTTTTGTTTGCATCTAACCGGTTTTTCTTCATCGCAAAACTATTCCCAGGAGCCCTGTTTCCTTCAAAGAGGCAGCACAGCACGGCGATCAGGAGCACAGAATCGAAGGGGCCAGTGAAGACAGAGGCAGAGGCCGACGTTATACACTACAAACCAGGTCCACCACAACCTGCCAACAATGACCAGGAGGTGGGAGAGGCCAGGAAAGTCCGCCCTACAGGCTTCAGAGGGAGCATGGTCTGCTGACACCTTGATTTGAGACTTCTGATCTCCAGAACAGAGAATACATTTCTGTTGTTTTAGGCACCGGGATTGTGGTCATTTCTTACAGCAGCCCTAGGAAATAATTCACTACCCCACAGTTTGGTGACTTAACGCAACAGTATAGCTTATGATTTGTCCTGATTCTGTGGCAATGCGGGTAGGGCTCCATGAGGTCATTCTGCTGGCCTTGCTTGAGTGTGGTCATCCGTGTCGCTGCAATGACCTGGTGGCTTGCCTAAAGCTAGCGTGGCTAACATGGCCTCACTCACATGTCCCAGCGTGGTGCCGGCTGTCCCTTTTCACGTGGCCTCTTGTCCCTCAGTGGTGTAGCTTGGTGTTCCTCATGTGGTGGAGGCCACATTCTGAGAGGCTAAGATGGAAGCGGCAAGGCTGCATGAGGCTTCGTTTGAACGCACACAACGGAAGCGCTGCCACGTTCGTTAATCAACGCCGGTCACAGGCAGCCCAGCTTCGCAGAGTAGGGAGAGATCCGCAGTCTCTTGACAGGAGGGGCTGCAAAACATTGGGCCATTTTAATCTGTTCCAGCATTCAACAGAAAAAGGAATCCTGTCCACTTCAATCTTCACATAGTTAAGCAGAAGTCTTGTCATTCCTAGCTAAAAAAAAAAAAAAAAAAAACATTTTACTGGCAGAGAAACTGAGAACAGATTAAATTGACTCCTTTAAAAAAAAAAAAAAAAAAAAAAAAAGCAAAGAATCTGAAGCCAACCTGCCTGGGGTCAGACCCTACTCGGCCACTTCCTACTTGTATTGGACACTGTGCCAAACCTAGACACCCCTCAGGCCCTTCTCTGTGAAACGGGGATGATGACAGCACCTGCATCGCAGAACTGCTGTGAGGAGGAATGGGGTTGACACGGTTCGTGTGATTAATACACTTTGTGTGGCGAGAGCAGTGGTTAACACAGTAAACTTGACAAAAACATTTCTTATGTGGATCACAAATCCGCTTTCCATTTTATTTTTGCATCATGCGCTCTAGGCAGAAAAACCATGTAAAAACCACTGTCTATAAAAAGCAGCACAGTGAGTGAATCCATGACCCCCTCAAATTGTTTAAGCCAATGAGTGGCCCCTGACCATCCCATCAGTAAATAATTTCTAAGCCCAAACCCAATATGTGTATATTTATTTATCTATGCAGTATTAACTAAATGTTAACTAATATTTCAAAGTATATTGAACACTTAAGAGTCATTATTAGTAGTGATAAATATAAATCCACACTTCAAATAGTTGTGAGCATGTTGAACTTGCTGGCCAATTTTTGGTTAGATCTCATTAGCTTATCATTCACACCGCGCCAATGAGGAGGCGAGCTACAGATGGGATCTGAGCGAGACCTTGTAAAATAAACCAGGCTGAGGCTCAGGCACTGGGATGAGGTTGCTAATAACCAATAGGAGCTAAAAAGCTGCTCAGAATCTGACCTGAAGGTCATTAAGAAAGCCGTTCCATGGCAGCCACAGGAAGAGCCATATAAGATTGGGAGCCAATACTGAAAAAAAAAAAAAAAGTTTTCATGTGGACACCCCAAACTGAGATTTCCCAGTAGGCTAGTTAGAGCCATCATATTTAAAAAACCCACACATTTATGGGGAAGAGGCAGGTATACAAACCAATTAATTTTCATATTCTATAATCAGGTATACATGAGTTCCTTCAGAGACACAATAATACTTATATCGAACAGACTTTTCTGTGTTTCAATTTCCTCATCTATAAAATGGGAATAATACCAGCACTGTCCTCATAGGATGGTTGGTTGGATTAAATGAGCTATTTTCTATAAAACTGTGCCTGGTGCAAAAGAAATAGGACACGTGTTAATGTTCAATACTGTGGTTAGTATTGTTACTTTTATAGCGAATAGGCAGGCACTGTGCTTGATTAACCCAACAATCCTAGTAAAGTGTACTATTTCTTATTCCCAAATGGCAGAAGAGGGAAGTGGGCACAGTAGCAGAGGGATTCAAAATTAGCCTGTCTACTTCCAGAGTGTGGGGGGCATAGGGGGTAAGAGTGGCCAGTTTAGCTGGACACTTCCGGAAATGCGAAGGCGAAAGTACTTTTTCCAAAACAGCAACCGGTAGAATGCAGTCCTAAAATAACTTGCAGCCCAAAAGCCCGGCTCCAAGCTTTTTTAAAAAACATTTGCATGCCGAAACCGGTTTGGCTCAGTGGATAGAGCGTCAGCCTGAGGACTGAAGGGTCCCAGGTTCGATTCTGGTCAAGGGCATGTGCCTTGGTTGCAGGCACATCCCTGTGAGGGGTGTGCAGGGGTGTGATTGATTTTTCTCTCTCATCGATGTTTCTAGCTCTCTATTTTTCTCCATTCTTCTCTGTAAAAAATCAACAAAATATATTTTTAAATATATATGTGCATGAATGCTTCACTCCTGTCACAATTAGAAAAGACAGAAATTCATCACGAGGCCCTGGGCATGCAGAGGTGAGCTCGCTGGCCGCTGCCACTGGCCCATCCTGACCTGCTGGTCCTTCAACCCCACAGCCCACGCCCCTGCAGGAACTGTGTCCTGTTCCTCAGCCCAGGGCCTGGTTTGGTTCTGGTTGCCATCCCCTCCCAAGAGGAAGTTCAGGTCCTCACAGGGTAGCCGGGGCAAGCGGTGCCTGCTCTCGTGTTTATATAACCATCCATCCCAGTGCCCAAACAAGGGAGGCTGGGACTGGGTACTTACAGGCTGGCTGGCCCGGCACAGGGGAAAGAAAACACGGGTAATGGCTCCATCTGCCTGTGAAACCCAAGCTCTTTCTAGAATCCCCAGAAAGCTCCAGAAGAAGGAAGCACCGGGCCAGGGCCCCTAGCACCACCGTTCAAAACATCAATTTTTAAATTAACAGAATGTGGCTGCCCCCAAACCAAGCATGACGATGGCCTCATGAATGACACCTTCACATCTGGGTAGCCTTTTGTTAAATGGAGTGCCTCCTCTAAAGTCCCCAGCCACATCGATAGCTCCTAAACGTGTTCTTGAATCAAGAACAGCTAGAGTTCAACTTGGGAAGCATAAGAAAGGGCATGGGCCGAAACCGGTTTGGCTCAGTGGATAGAACGTCGGTCTGCGGACTGAAAAGTCCCAGGTTCGATTCCGGTCAAGGGCATGTACCTTGGTTGCGGGCACATCTCTGGTAGTGGGGGGGTGGGGAGGGGGGTGCAAGAAGCAGCTGGTCGATGTTTCTCTCTCATCGACGTTTCTAATTCTCTATCCTCTCCCTTCCTCTCTATGTAAAATCAATAAAATATATTATTTTTTTAAAAAGAAAGAAAAGAAAAGGCATGTCGCTAATCCTTATTTGTGCATCAATCAGGATTGCAGATACCAAAACCATGCTTCTCTTTTCCACGCTAATAAATTGTGCGGTCCTGCCCACTGTTCTCATGGGGGGAGGAGAAGGTTCCAGTGGAAGGAGTTAACGCAGAATTAGGTAGACAGGGGGCAAGGGATAGAAGAAGGAAGAATCTGAAGCTAGCTGAACCCACACCAGCTGTTAATTCAACTGTATTTTATCAATGCTAAGGTGAAATTCTTCTCACACATTTATATACATATATAAAATTTTTTAATTGATTTCAGAGAGAGAGAGATAGAAAGATCAATGATGAGAGAGAATCATTGATGGGCTGTCTCCTGCATGCCCCACACCGGGAATCTAGCCTGCAACCCGGGCATGTGCCCTAATCAGGGATCAAACTGTGACCTCTTGGTTCATAGGTTGACGCTCAATCACTGAGCCACCCCGGCCAGGCAGGCCTCTTTTCACCTTCGATGTTTGAATTCAGACTGCATCTTACAATCCATGGCATCTTAGATTCAATAAAACACAGACTCAGGATTGAAACACATGCAGCCCATCAATTCTACTCTTAAGTCTCCCCCTGATCGGCCCCCTCCTCTCCTTCTCCGCTGCTTTCTCCCCAACAAGAGCCCTCAGCATCACTCGCCTGGAAGTTTGCAAGAGGTGCATAACCTGTCTCCCCGGCTCCTTGTAATTCTCAGGTCAGAAATAAAAATCATAGTGGTATCCAACTCACATTTCCTAAACTGGTGTTCCGTGGGATTCTTCCCTGGGAGGTATGAATGAGCCTGTCCTGATGAAAGAAAGACCTCTGTGGTCCCATACATGTGGGAAACTCAGCATAGCGTATCCTCACCCTGTGTAACACTGCCCATGGGTTGTTCGGGGACTTTTTAAAAATGTGTTTTTAAAAAAAATTATATATTCAAAAGAAAATATCAGACAACTTTATGGAAGCAAAAGATAGACCAAGTAAATATGTCAAATCTATATGCACTTTTTTGTCCTGCAAATTTATGTGGGACTAAATGTTGATCAGAGCAATAACCTGAAATTGTTTAAGTGTGATCACATTCCTTGTTAAGAGCAGCCAATAGAATACACGTTTGCAGGTGGCTTTTAAAATCTAGGGGGCAAATGTATCCTAAAGAAAAAAGGACCTTTCTTCCTGCCATGGAAATACAGCTTCCCACTGTTTCTGGAAAAGCTACCAACCAGGACAGAAAATCAGGCTTCAGAGTAGTCATTTTGCAGATGAAGGTAGAAACCTACAATCTTTCCCTCACCGCATTTCATATTTAAACCTTCTATTTTTAACCTGATGGTGGGATTCATGGCTAATGCTTATGAGAACTGTGTCTAGACAGTTGAGAAAAACAGGAAATGAGTTACATTGTTGTAGCTTTAGAGAATTTAACCTTTTGTCTTCTAGCTCCAAGCTCTGCTTGGGGAAAGAAAGAAAAAAATTTAAAAAGCCTCTCTCCTGAGAATTTCAGGGCATTTAAGGAACTATAATCATCCAGGGCCTCTTCAGGGAGCAGAGATGGCTATTTTGGTGGAAGAGAAAACAGCACACGGGTTTACTGTGCTTGCACCATAACATGAGCGTGGCCGTTTGGAGGACCAGGCTCGCTGTCTGCTTTGAATTCTAAGTTCTGTGCTTGCAGCTATCTCTGACCATGAGCGCAGGGGCGGGGCAGCCTGGAGAACGCAACCTTCCTCTGTGCTGGGTGCACAGGTTGGTGCTGCAGAACTTCAAACGTCCCCTCCGGTGCACATTAAGAAGCAGCAGCTGGCAGAAATCAGTTTAGCTCAATGGATTGAGTGTTGGTCTGCGGATTGAAAGGTCCCAGGTTCGATTCCGGTCAAGGGCATGTACCTTGGTTGCGGGCTCATCCCCGGTAGAGGGTGTGCAGGAGGCAGCTGGTCGATGTTTCTCTCATCGACATTTCTAGTTCTCTATCCCTCTCCCTTCCTCTCTGTAAAACATTAATAAAAAAAAAAACACACAAATATATATATTTCAAAACTTTTTTGAAGTTTTATATATATATATATATATATATATATATATATAACTTTTTTGAAGAAGAAGAAGAAGAAGAAGAAGAAGAAGAAGAAGAAGAAGAAGAAGAAGAAGGAGAAGAAGAAGCTGGCATTTATGGAACGCTTTCTATGGGCCAGGCATTGAGATCAGCATGTCCAATATATTATCTCATTTAATCCCTGCAACAACCCAAAGGTGTGGTTACTATTACAACTTCCATGTCACCCATGAGGAAATGGAAGCACAGAGAAGTTTAAGGAATCTCACAAGAATAGCAGAACTGGCATTTGAACCCAAATTAAAAAAAAAAAATTCTAGAACCTCTGCTAAACTGGCATGCGCTACTGTTGTAGAGCTGCTGTCGAGGTTAAATGAAGTGATGTATGCAATAAACTTATCACAATTGCCAGCCCATAATAAGCCTCATAATCACTGCTGTTATCCACATGTGTAAGTAAAATACTCGCGCCTTCAGTGTTCAGTAGAGGCTGGGACTCACCCCCTGTGGTAAGATACGCAGCACCTAGTGCTCCTGAGAGGCTATTAAGCTCTGTGAACAGTCTCTCCCTAGGGCAGCCTTGTTCGGAAGAACTGGGTGCTCCGATGTGTTTAAAGCTGTTCCTTTTCCGTCTCCTCTGGAAGCAGGAGCTGGCATTTCTCAGCCATTTTGAGAACCTGGTACTACTCCAGGGGTAAAGCTCACCGGATGGTGACTAGCGCCTCCTAAAGCCTGTGTCTCTCAGACCTGTGGACACTGAGCTGTAGCAATTCCTCAGTCATTGTTCACGTTTTCTGACCCCAGTTCCTGATCGCTGCTCTGCTCATTGTGATTCTCTGTATCTGTCTGTCTGTCTCTTCAATTTCAGGGCAACCCTTTACCCTGTGACTTCACTTTTCTAATGGATCTGAGAAAAATCATTAATTTTTCAAATTGTTTAACTTTTTACATTTTGTTCTTTCTAAAATATATATATATATTATTTTATATTTTATTTTATATTTTATTTTATATTTTATTTTATTTTATTTTATTTTATTTACAGAGAGGAAGGGAGAGGGATAGAGTGTTAGAAACATCAATGAGAGAGAAACATTGATCATCTGCCTCCTGCACAACCCCTACTGGGGATGTGCCCACAACCAAGGTACATGCACTTGACCGGAATCGAACCTGGTACCCTTCAGTCCACAGGCTGATGTTCTATCCACTGAGCCAAACTGGTGAGGGCCATTTTGTTTGTTCTTTAAAACATTTTTTTTTTCAGAGAGGGAGAGGGAAAGATAGAAACATCAATGATGAGAGTGAATCATTAAATTGAAGCAAATTGAATAGTGGGGATCTGACAACCTCCGCTATCTGAATCATAACATAAAAGTGAAAGCAAACAAGTGCTATGGACTCTGCAATGTTGTAGTGAACCTGTTCTCTTTATTATTAGAAGACAAACAGAAGCCTGCTTAATGATAGCTTGCATTTACCTTTTTTTCACTTATTGCATTCGTTTATTCATTTCCTCATGTATTCATTCTTTCAATAGATATTTATCATGTACCTACAGTCTGCAAGACAATGAGCCAAGTGCAAGAGAAATAATAATGAACAACAACAAACAAAAAGTACCCAACTGGTGTGGCTCAGTGGTTGAGCTTGACTTATGAACCAGGTTGAGCATTGATCTATGAATCAATTTTTCGGATCAATTCCTGGTCAGGGCACATGTCTGGGTTGCAGGCTGGACTGCTAGTGGGGGGCTGCCTCAGGGTTTGCAGGAGGCAGCTGATTAACCAAAGCTGTGTCAGAGCCTAGCAACCCTGGAGGCAGGAAACACCATCTCCAGGCTCCCCTGGCTGCTCTGCCTCACTGAGCAGGGTGGGTACACACTGAGAAGCGCTGAAGTTCAGAGACTAGGGCCCCAGGCTCCCCGAAAGACAGATCTAATCACAGGATCATAAAATGCCTCTCCTCGCCCCCTCACACTGCATTGACCTTAAAATGAATGTATGCACCATGGCTTTTCATACAGATACATATTGAAGTAAATGCATACATTTGTCTATATACGGGTATTTCTTCTCCACGGAGAAGACTTAAAAGCAATAATGCTCCAGGAGCAATGAGCACACCCAGCACCAAGATCTTGATTTTAAATCCATTTTCCAATAAAAGAAACTAGTGATTAGGGGGCGGGGACACAGAGAGGTGAGGGGAGAAAATGTTGCTTCCAAGGTCAGGGCAAGGAAAGCACAGGATAAGCCTAGAACAACAAGGAAATGGAGAGAGAGAGAGAGAGAGAGAGAGAGAGAGAGAGAGAGAGAGAGAGAGAGAGAGAGAGAGAGAGAGAGAAACTCAGTGAAACAAGCCAGTCAGAGAAAGATAAATATCACATGATCTCACTCATTTATGGAATATAATGAACAACATAAACTGATGAACAAAAATAGATCTAGAGACAGAGAAGCATCAATCAGATCATCAAACCTCAGAGGGAAGATAGGGGAGAGTGGGGGTAAGAGGGAGAGATCAACCAAAGGACTTATATGCATGCATATAAGCCTAACCCAATGGACACAGATACCAGGGAGGTGAGGGAGGGCCTGAGTGGAGGGGATAGGGGGACACATATGTAACACCTTAATTAATAAAGCAATTAAAAAAGAAAAAGAAAGCATTCAAGAATGACGGGGCATGTTGAAAGGATACAGGAGCCAACCTGATTAAGTTCCCAAGGGGCCCCCCTTCTCATCATTTGCCCCAACAAACCCAGGGAGGGCAGAACTAAACCCCACCCTCTGTAATCCACTGTCACCGGACACTCTGGCCAGTTCTCTTTGGCTCCAACTATAGGAACTATTTTTCAAGTGCAATCCATAGTCCTAGGACGTCCCCCTCACACACTGTCAGGGGAGGGCAAGCACCCCAGCCTTTTCCCTGGGCAGCGAGGGAGGAGGAGGAGACACAACATGCAATGCTCTTTCCAGTAGCATCGCCACACCTCCATCCCTGCTGGTGTATTAAGTCTGGCTTCAGGCTGGGGGGGGGGGGGGGGGGTACGGAGAGAAGGGGGAGAGCAGGTGCCAAGCCTTCGACAATAGTTTCCTGAGAGTGCCCTGCTGTAGTGGATGCTGTGGTCTCCGCCCAGATCTGTCCTCAAGACTGAGGCTCGCATTGCCTCCGTGCGCCTCTGAAACTGCTCTAAACTGGAGGAAACTCCCTCACCAAGGTCACGTCCCCTTCCCAGGGGCAAGGTGCATCCATGACTGGTCGGTCCAGGTAAAGGTCTAATGACCCAGCCTCCTTGCCTCATTAGGGGACACCTCAGCTTCACCGCTAACGAGGACCTTAGTGGTGACTGCGTTGAAGTTCAACCAGCCCAGCCCTACTTCCTTTGTTCTCTCCCAGGTGCTGACCCCCAAACACTCCCGAACAAACCCCCTGTTCACATGTCTCCGTCAGAGTCTCTTCCGGGAACCTGGCTTGTAACGCTTAGTGAATTCCATAGACGATGGTCAGTCTCACTCGCACTTCAGAGTCTGGTGCTGAATTGGTACCCGAGTCAACATTGAGGGGAAAGAAGTCCCACTTAGCACCATGTTATATTTGTGAGAGTAACAACCAAAGAGAAATTGATTAATACATCATGGCAAAACAGCTTCATGAAATTTCAAGTATCCAGCAAAAACTGTAAACATCTTATAGCAAAATATTCCAGAAAAATGACCGTGATCTAATTAATATGTAGAGAACACAAAAATGATTCTGGGTTGGGGGATAAAGCAACAAAGAACATCTTTGGAGAAATTTGAATATATTAGATAATATTGTTGCATCAATGCTCAATTTCTTGGACATGATCACAATATGGTCAGGCAGAAAATGTCTTTGTTTTTAAGAAGTCCTGCTGAAGTGTTATAGGTAAAATCTTGTGATGCCTGCAACTTGTTTTCAAAGGGTTCAGCAAACAATCATGAGCAAGGGGGTGGGGGGGAAGAGGGAGAAGGAAAAGGAGGAAGAAAGAGCAAGAATGTTCACTTCCTACTGATTTTATTCCCATTCCTGTGCTAAATGCTCCCCCTTGTGTACCAAAAGAGCAGAATGCAGTCATCAAAACGCATTTAAAAACTCCCCTGCACAGTGGGAGTGCAAGATGCCAAGACTAAAAGGAGGCCATCGAAGGGTGGCATGTTTTAAGGTATTCTTTCCCAATCCCCAACCAACAGTGTAGTTCATGTCACGCCCAGTTTGCTCTCCATGTCAAACTCTGACCTTCAGTTCTGGTAGAGGGAGGGTGGGGTTGGCAAAGGGGCGGGGAGAAGACAGCCTTGCCTGGAAGGGCACAGGCTCTGGAGTCAAAGAGATCAGGGGCTGAGTCCCACTTTGTCCACTTGTTGGCTGGGTGACCTCTGGGAGCCTCGACTTCCTCAGGAATGAAGCAGGAATGGTAACAGTACCTGTATGAAAGGTAACTGGGAGGATAAATGAGACCATGCAGACCAAGACATAGCACAGGGGGTGGCCCCTGGTCTAATTAGAGTTCAATAAGCATTAATCAATTATTACGACCTATTAACCTCTTAATAGGTCAGAATAATTGGAGGAAGCTTCGAAACAAGTTCCTTATTATCCTAGTGCGTTGTTAAGCATAATCTGAAAAATACCGTCCTAGAATATCTGATCTGTGAGAATCCATCCAGTGTGTTTTGGACAAAACTATTACTAATGGCATATTAAAGACAAAAAATAAATTTAAAATTACCCTTCAGGGATACATGCTCTGAAAGGATTATTTCATTGGATTTATCTTCCCTCATAAATGATCTCCAAGAAAACAGACTCTTGGAGTTCTCTACCAATATTGCTGCTCAACACTGTGTCTCCTCTGGGTCTTCAGCTTTTGATACTCTGATCATGGTCTCCTCCAACGCAGTCACTCTCATACCCATATCAAGATGCCAAAGCATGCCCTGACCAGTTTGGCTCAGTGGATAGAGCATCGGCCTGAGGACAAAAAGGTCCGAGGTTTGATTCCGGTCCAGGGCATGTACCTTGGTTGTGGGCACATCCCCAGTAGGGGGTGTGCAGGAAGCAGCTGATTGATGTTTCTGTCTTTCCCTCTCCCTTCCTCTCTGTAAAAAAAATAAATAAATAAAATCAATTATATATATATATATATATATATATATATATATATATATATATATATATATATTTTTTTTTTTTTTTTAAAGAAAAAAAGATGCCCAAAGCAAACCTTGCAACAGGGGCTGTAGGGAAGGGGGATTGACATCTGCTATACCTTCTGAAGAACTATTTTGGTGGACACATGAGATGACAAAAGCCCTGAGCAGAGTACCTGGCAGATAATTAAATATACTTACCAGTAAAAGCAAAGGTAAGACGAAGACAGAGCACGTTAAACGTGCTATTTTCTCCCCCCTGCCAGCATTGCTCAGTGGTTGAGCATCAACCTTTGAAGTAAGGAAGTCACAGTTCATTTCTGCTCAGGGCCATGCCCAGGTTGCAGGCTTGCTCCCCAGTGGGGGGCATGCAGGAAGTAGCCAGTAAAAGATTCTCTCTCATCACTGATGTTTTTCTCTCTCTCTCCCTCTCCCTTCCTCTCTGAAATCAATAAAAAATATTTTTTAGAAAACATGTTATTTCTCCTTGCTTCCTTTTCAACCGGCAACTCCCTTAAACCCTAACTGTAGAGGGCCTCCTGGGAGGCACATGGACATCCTTTAAATTGTCAGCTGAGCCCGAGGCACTGGCAGAGTCCGTGTCCCCAAGTGGGGCATGTTATTCAGTTTCTGACGTACCGTTGTCCAGGTGTCAGTAGGGTCGGGTCTAGATATGTAAATCCAGTAATGCCAGGGCCTACTTAAGAATGCAAATAAGCTCCTTTGATCCTAAGTTTTGATGTTACTTCCTGGATTCTTGGGATATAAAATAAACCTGCTGCATGACTCAAGTGCTCGATACCTCTCCATCAGCGAGAATGGCACCCACCTAGCACCCAGCTTGATTAATCTATTTCTGCCTCTTGGTCTCTTTCTTTCTTTAATTTCTTAATCCCCAGCTCCTCCACTCAGGAACCTAACTATTTCCTTTTCTGTGATGGAGATGGACTCGGAAAAGAGAGAGACAAACCCCCTCCCCCCCCCACACCTAACAAATCCTCAAAAACAAAATCTGCAGATCCATCTTTCCCACCCTTTCCACAGAGGCCTCCCCAGCCCTGACCTCCATCCATCTGCATGTGGACCCCTTTTCCCTCCGGTATCCTCTCTCTCTCCCTGCCAACCTCAGTGCAAGGACCCTCCACGCTAACGTTTAAGAGCTCGCCACCCAAAGCCCCCTTTTCCCTACACGATTAAGCCGTAATTCTCACCTGGTGGTTGGAGGCTCTCGGGCACTGAAGACTCCTGCATGCCAAGACAGGCCACCCATTTGTGTGCGAGGGGCTCACTTCCATAGCCACCGTGTTCCTCAGTCTCGAAACCAGCATGAGAAGTGATGCCCTGATTTCGCCTTTGCACTTATTCCAGTGTGCCTGGATCTATGATGATGTGGTCATTCTGTCAGACCCAGGTTCAAATCCTGTTCCTCTAGGTTTTAATTGCATTCCTTTGGAAAAGACACCCATGCCTGTTTTCCCATCTGAAAAACAGGGATGATAAGAATCACTGCCTCATAGGGTTGTTGTGAGGATGATAACTTTATATGCAACAAGTAGCTTTGAGTAGTGCCTGGTCCAAAATGAGTGCTATCCTAATGGGTTCCCACAAGTTGTTATTTTCAGATTCTTAAAAGGAATCGAGAAGTAGCTACTCAGGTTTCTCTCTTTGCATGAGCTCGTGGACTTTCTGAACCTTCCTGCACCCAAATTGCAGCTCGAAGCCACATGTGGCCCAGAAACACACCCCTTTCAGCACACACAGCTCCTGGGCTAAAGGTCTCACTCTTACTCACAGCACCGAAACCAAAGGTGAGAACTGTTGAACAAACAGCTAAGCGCAGTATAGCAGAAAAATAACTTGGGGCATTTTTTTTTCTCAATCCTCAGTCTCTCCTCACCTGAACATTACCTTCACGTCCTGTCAATGTGGCCATGGCCGATGTGGCTCGGTTGGTTGAGCATCCTTCTGTGTACCAGAAGGTTGCCGGTTCGATTCCCAGTTGGATCCCCAGTAAGGAGTGTGCAGGAGGAAGCTAATTGATGTTTCTCTTTCACATTGATATTTCTTGTCCCCCCCCCCTTCTCTCTCTCTCCAAAAATTAATTTAAAATCTTAAAACATTCTCTCCGTGTGTATCTCACATCCTGGCTTTTCCTGCTGCTCAGTGCAACTTGAACTACACACAGCCTCTGGAGCTGTACCTGTAAAAAGCTGTGTTTGTTTTAAAAAATTTTTAAAGCTAAGTTGTGTGGGTAAATGTGTGAGGGAAAGATGTGGTTTACTTATTTTTTATTTCAATCCTATTTTTAATAGGTAACATATCCATAGGGATCACAACTCTTAAACACACAGGCAAATGTTCAATGGCATTTTCCTCCCCCCTCTGACCTCAGCTCCCAGTTGTCTCCAGGGGCAACCAATGTTACCAGTTTCTTTGGGATATTGGATATTCCTTTAGATATTCTATATAAATACAAGAAAATAGGTTTATACTATTTATTTTTTGTGTGTATGTGTAAGAGATATGGTAGCTTTATTGTTTTTTATTTTTTATTGAACTTATTTGGGTGACAGGGATTAATAAAATTATATATCTAGATTTCAGATGCAGAATTCTATAACACATCATCTGTACAGTTGTGTGTGTTCGCCACCCAAAGTCAAGTCTCCTTCCATCACCATTTATCCCCCTAAACCCTCTTCTACTTCCCTCCCATTTCTCTTTTAATACACACTTTCACTTCCTTTCTAAACTTAGCTTTACTAACTATTCAGCACGTGCAAAAGAATATTGCATAAGCATAGGATGAGAGAATTAAAACATCACTAGTTAGCTTAAGAAATATAACCTTCTTCATTTATTTTTATAGTTTATACTTTCTTCTCCAGTTGTATCATAATTCATTCCATCAGTTCCCACGAAGGAGCCCCTAGGGGGTTTCCAATCTTTTGTTATCCACAATCCTATACTGACGAACCCTGTGTGTCCATCATCCTACATATGGGCAGTGTATCCATAAGACCCAGGCCTACCTAGGAATTACTAGGTCAAAGGGTATCTTCATTGGTCACTTTTAGAGTTAAATATCTGGATTGCCCTCCATAGAGATAGCACCAAATTGATTTGTTCATTTTTATGTTGCCAAAAAGCCTAGAGGTTCAATAGCTGGCAGTCATTTAAGTGACAGAGCTAAGAGGATTTGGAAAACAGGAAGGATCTCTTTAAAATGACATTTATTGGGTTGTCCACGTGAAACCTGTATGGCTTTGCAAACCAATGTCATTCACAATAATTTCAATTTTTAAAAATTATATTTTAAAAATAAGCACTATGAGGTAATCATATCAAACAACTCCTGGCTTCTTCAGTGCTTGGTGAAGAGTCCAAATGTGTCCTTTTATTCTGGGGTAATTCCTACAAGGATTGATATTGCTCGGAACTGCCAGAAGTATTCTTTCCTGTTATGAGGTAATTATTGAATTAAGTTCCGCAATTCACTTGTGCAACTCTGTTTACTTTAAAAATGGCTAATGCTTTAGATATTTGAGATGTGTACCTTGGGTTCCAAGTTTTGAAATAAAAAATCCCGGCCATATGTAAGATCACTCAACGTACAAAAGCATTAGGAATAAGCAGGGTGGGTCTGTACTGACATGCCTGTCTGGTGATATAGCCACTGTCGGATTATAGGAAACCCTGACAGGGAGCGTCCCAGCCTCAGGGACTTGGCGTTGGAGACTCGGTAACTAAACACAGTGAGTGAAAGCGACATTCCCAAAGCCAGCGCTGCTTTTGGCCATGAGCCTGTTCACAGCGAAGGAAGTGAGTCCAGGTGCTGGTGGTGCCCCCGGATGCCCTCTGGTCTGACCGTGTCCCCGTGACCCAGAGTAGCTGGTCATCTGGACGGTAGAATGCATGGCCCAGGGAAGGCTGAGGCACAGCACCAGCGTGGGGACCCCGCCGGTGACACTGGGGCCCTGTCCTCTAGGATATGCTGTGAGCCAGTGCCGGTGCGGCCAGAATGCATGGGTCTGGGCACCGAAGGACAGAAGCCAGGCCTCTCTGGCTGCTAAACACATTGCCCCCCTCCACATGTGTGCTTCCCTTCACTGTGGCTCTGAACCAAAACCCCTTCAACTTCAAGTAGCAAGAGTGACCTCTGCAATCTGCAACCGAGTCCCACTGGCATGCTTCTGAACTAGCATCTCTCAGGGCGGGGTCTGAGCATCAGTTTTTTGGTTTGTTTTTTTAAAACAAACTCTCCAGTGAATCTCAAATTCGCGAAGTTTGAGGTTCACTGATGAACGGTTCTTTGCAGTAACGACGAGGTAGGTTACTTCGGGTGAAGAGTTTTAAAGGACATTTCGCCAGGGCCATGGGGAAGCTGGATGTCCCACTCCTGCTCCACAATAGGGAGTACCTCTCTGGTGATGGGAATTTGACTACAGAATGTGTGTGTGTGTGTGTGTGTGTGTGTGTGTGTGCGTGCGAGTGATGGGGGGAGGAAGGGAACTGGGTAGAATGAATGATAGCAACTGGACCAAGACTGGGATGACCTGGATTCAAATCCTGCCTCACTAGCTATGTGGCTTTGGGTAAGTTATTTTAATTCACTGCCTTGATTTCCCCACCTGTAACATTTTTGTTTTGAGGACTAAGCAGGTTAATTCATATAAAGGATTAGAAGAGCTACCTAGTATATATTAGGCACACAGTGCTAGCTACTTAAAAACACTTTACCATTCAGAGTATAAAATATTCGCCAAAATCGGTTTGGCTCAGTGGATAGAGCGTCAGCCTGCGGACTGAAAGATCCCAAGTTCAATTCCGGTCAAGGGCATGTGCCTTGGTTTTGGGCACATCCCCAGTGGGGGGTGTGCAGAAGGCAGCTGATCGATGTTTCTCTCTTATCAATGTTTCTCTCTATCCTTCTCCCTTCTTCTCTGTAAAAAAATCCATAAAATATATTTTAAAAATATATATTTTCTCTCTCCTTTATACACACACACACACACACACACACACACACACACACAATCTCATCTGAGCTCTTTCAAAATAACTCTTGCCCCTGACCTGGAAGCTCAATTGGTTAGAGCATCATCTCAATATGTTGAGGTTGGGGGTTTCATACCTGGTCAGGGCACATATAAGAATCAACCAATGACTGCATAAATAAGTAGAACAACAAATCACTCTCTCTCCCCCTAAATAAACCAATAAATTAAAAAAATTAAAACTCTTAGGGCAACCAAAGCCCAGAGAGGTTACGTGAGTTCCCCAAGATCAAACAGCAGTTAATTAACAAAGCATGTCTGTAATAGAGACTAAGGACTCAAACCTGGATTTTCCTGTATTCTGAAGGCAGGCTCTAAGCCACATCTGACCCAAGGACGTCACCCAGAGCTCTGCACCCTGTGGGCCTGGATAAGGAGGTGACTCGTCCATCACCCATATTCTAGAAACAGCGTGAGCTAGCACAGTGAGGCTGTGTTAACATTTTGCCCCTCAATTTCTTCCTAATGTTCTTCCCGGAAATTGCTCTAAAACTCTGGGTCCCCATGGAAACCTCAGGAAAGACTGCCTGCTGACTCAAAGTGAAATTCTGCTACGACTGCTTCCTTGATAACAAATGTATGTTATTAAAAGCCTGGCCCCAACAGACGCCTGCTGCAGCTCATGGCAAAAGCCACATTTTCCTTAGACTGCGAGGGTGAGAGAGACCGTTCACTCCCTGGCGGTGGGCTACTGTGATCTTGGAGGGAAGGGTGAGGAGGTGACCTGAGCCCCAGCTGTCACCATCAGGCACAGGACCGGGTGCTTCCCATGCATGCTCACGACAGGATGCTGGAGAGAGGCGTCCACGGAGCGTGAGCAACACTAATTACCTCAGCCCGTGATCATCTCTGCCACCTGCGGAAGTCATTTGCAATGTGCTTTCCAGACCAAAAGGTGAAAGAGTAGGGCCTGGAGTTGAGGCTTGAAAGATTGCAAAAGAAACCTGTTTGGAAAAGGGACAGTGTAATCTAAAAAAAGAAACTGAATCAAAGGGATGGATTCAGAGAGCAGGAATTTAGCAGCGTTTTTCCAGCATGATCCAGAGATCCAGAGGAGGGAGGCTGGATCTTCCAAATCCCTTTGGGGACAGGAACTGCTTCTGCAGGAAATATCTGAGGGCTGTTTGTTGAGTACCTACTAGGTCACCCTGTCCTGGGCAGCAGGATTAGAGGGGGGAATTTGGCAGAGTTCACAGTCTAGTGAAGGGAGATTTTTTTTTTAAAGGCTTTTAAACAAATAAGTATACAAGATAATTTCAGTTAGTGATAACTGTTATGAAGTGGGGTGAGGCGGAGGGAAAGTAGTTAAATAGCCTGATGTTGATTTGGGGCGATCAGCTTTCCATAATTGATCAGGGAAGGATTAGTTCAGTTGGAGATGAGACCTGAATGTCAGGGAGATGTCAGTCATAAGAAGATACAGGGAAAAAGAGACTTGTTGTTTCTGAACTCTGAATAAGAACAAAGTTCGCTTGGCTTATTTCCCACAAGGCTCCTGAACCTCATGCAAAACAAGAGATATAAATGGACATCTGTTTTCTGGGTTCCTGAACATTCTGTGAAGGACAATAATTCCACAAATATTGTGGGACACTTCGAGGGAGGTTTGCATGAGCACAGAGAAGCTACCTCCACAAGGTGCATCACAAAGTCTTAGTTCCAACCCAGTCAAAATACCATTATAAGTGCTTGAATGAGCACTGTATTGTTTAGAGAGGGAGCAATGTATTATGTAGAGAAGGAGGGCTGAATCAAGAGTCATCAATGATTCTGTGACTTAAAAAAAAAAATACACTTTTGCCTCGTAATGAACAGTTAACTCCACACTATACTATTCAGGCAGGTCTGCAACTCGGCTCCACAGGATCATTCAGGAATCCAGGCTCTGCTATCTTCAGTAAATAACTTGTTAGGTCATTCTAGTCATTACCACTCCATTCAGTAGAAAAGGGGGAAAAGATAAGAAGAGTAGGCAGGCAATGTTTCACAAGCCAGCCCTGTAAGTGGCCACATCTTGCCCCTTACAAGGGTGAGAACCTGGTCACATCGCCACCCCTACCTGCAAAGGAGACTGGGAAATGTGGCACAGTGTATGTAAATGTGGGAGACCAGTACCGTATTTTTTGGCGTATAAGACGATCTTTGAAACGAAAAAAGGTCAACCGAAAATTGGGGGCAAAAGACCAAAATTGCACAAAAATTACCTGCAGATCTTGATGGCAAAGTAAGTCTTTTCTTTGAAGTGGGGGGTAGTCTTATACAGCGAATATAGGCCTAAACCTATGTTTTAACTGTAAAATTAGGGAGTCGTCTTATACGCCAGAAAATATGGTAATTCTTTTGCTCTAGAACAAGGACAGCAAATTATAGCCAAGGGTCAACCCCTCAAACCCGCTGGTTTTGTGAGCAAAGTTTTTCCACAGCACAGCCTCACCCACACATTTTCATACGTTCTACCGTGGCTTTACCTGCTACAGTCATGACAGAGGCCTTAAGGCCTGTGAAGCCTAAAATACTTACTTTATAGCCCCCTATAGAGACACTAGAGACCCGGCCCACGAAATTTGTGTGAGGGTATGGTCCCTAGGCCTGGCCTGCGATCAAGACCACCTTCCCCAGCTGCCTGCATGGGCCCCACCCCTGCTGCCACCCACCCCCAGTTCCCCATCGGGTGATCAGTGCCTGACAGTGGGGGAAGAGACCGAGAGGTCGGCTGTTCCTGCCTGTTCACTGGTCCATCCCCACTGAGGTGGCCATCAGGTGATTGGAGCCTGTGGGCCAGGGAAAAGAACCAGAAGGTGGTGAGTGCACCTCACAGTGACTGGTCCAGCAGTTGTTCTGGTCAATTTGCCTATTACCCTTTTATCATATCGGATTTGCTATCCCCTTGTCTAGGATAAAAATACAACCTAGAATGGATTCAGTAGGACAACTAGCAGTCTACACTTTCAAAATATATCTCAGGCCAAGCCGGTTTGACTCAGTGGATAGAGCGTCGGCCTGCAGACTGAAAGGTCCTTGGTTCGATTTCGGTCAAGGGCATGTACCTTGGTTGTGGGCATGTCCCTAGTAGGGGGCATGCAAGAGGCAGCTGATTGATGTTTCTCTCTCATCGATATTTCTAGCTCTCTATCCCTCTCTCTTCCTCTCTGTGAAAAATCAATAAAATATATTAAAAAAAAATACATATACATATATATATATATATATATATATATATATATATATTAGAAATTATTATAAAGACACAAGGCTGCCCTAGCTGGTTTGGCTCAGTGGATAGTGTCGTCCTGAGGACTGAAAGGTCATGGGCTCAATTCTGCTCAGGTTGCGGGTTCAATCCCCCATGTGGGTGTGCAGGAGGCAGCCAATCAATTCTCTCTCATCATTGATGTTTCTCTCTCTCTCCCTTCTCCCTCCCTATCTGAAACCAATAAATCCTATATAATAAAGAGGTGATATGCAAATTGACCCTCACACCTTCACATCCCAAGATGGCCACCCATCATCAAAAGATGGCCATCTCCACATTGTCACAAAATGGCTGCCCCCCCATTGTTATAAGAAGGCTGCCCCCACATTGTCACAAGATGACAGGGGAGGGCAGTTGGAGGGGACCAGGCCTTCAAAAAAGGACAGTTTGGGGCAACCAGGCCTGCAGGGGAGGGCAGTAGCGGGGGCACCAGGTCTGCAAGGGAGGGCAGTTGGGAGTGATCGGGCTGACAGGGGAGCAGTTATGTATCAATCAGGCTGGCAAGGGAGTGGTTAAGGGCAATCAGGCATCCAGGCAGGCAAGTGGTTAGGAGCCAGCAGTCCCGGATTGTGAGAGGGATGTCCAACTGCCAGTTTAGGCCCGACCCCCTGAGGGGTCCCAGATTGGAGAGGGTGCTGGCTGAGCTGAGGAACACCCCTCCAGCACATGATTTCATGCACCAGGCCTCTAGTGTGTGTGTGTGTGTGTGTGTGTGTGTGTGTGTGTGTGTGTGTATACACTAAAAATGAAATTGTTAATAAAAAAAAAAAGACAAGAACAAAAATATCCTTTGAAGCATTTCATGCCATATCAAAAGGCTAAAAACAACTTATAAAGAAAGGACTGTTAAATGAAGGACCTGCATACCACAGAATACTATATAATGTTTTTAAAGAATGAGGAAATTCAGCATGTACTGATTAGAAAAATACCCAACATACTAACTTTAAAAAGTAAAATTCAGAACAATTTATGTTACCATTTGGGGGAGAATAAAAAAACAGAACTTGGTATAGAATAAAAAATGCTTACATGGGCATAATAGAACTCCTGGTACAATATAAATGAAACTGAAAACAGAAGTTGTTTCTTAATAGCAGAAAATTGAAGGACAAAGTAGAGGGAAGTTTACTTTTCACCATACACCCTTTTATACATTTGAATTTGTACAATGTGTATGTACCATCTATTTTCCAAGTAATTAAATAAAAATTACCCTGACCCATATGGCTCAGTGATTGTCAACCCATGCACCCAGTCAAGGTTCGATACCCAGTCAGGGCCATGACCGGATTGCAGGCTCGATCCCAGTGGGGGATATGCAGGGGGCAGCCAATCAAAGATTTTCGTCATTGATGTTTCTCTCCCTCTCCTTTCCTCTCTCTGAAATCAACAAAAATATTTTAAGAAATTAAATGGAGAAAAACCACAACCACATACACTAAGGAGTTTGTCATTATTTTCATCCTAACCAATCCCTCTTCTGAAAGGCATAATCTTTCTTAAAAATCATGGCAATGTCTTCATTCAGAAATAGTCAGGCCAAAACCAGTTTGGCTCAGTGGTAGAGCATTGGTCTGCGGAATGAAAGATCCCGGGTTCGATTCCGGTCGAGGGCATGTACCTTGGTTGCGGGCACATCCCCAGTGGGGGGTGTGCAGGAGGCAGCTGGTCGATGTTTCTCTCTCATCGATGTTTCTAGCTCTCTATCTCTCTCTCCTTTCCTCTCTGTAAAAAGTCAATAAAATATATTTTAAAAAAGAAAAAAAGAAATAGAGCTGACTAGGGAAGCACTTTATATTTCTATATTTGCATCCCTGTTCCACTGTATGTCAGATGTTCACATATACTTTATTTATCTTATTTTCATAGCCAACATACACATTGTATTTCAGCCTCCTGCTTTCTTGAGAGTTCCTCTTTGCAGGCAGTATTTATTCAGTTCACTCATGTATGTTGAATATAAAAAGAAACAAATCTGACCTCAGAGAAAAATTAAGCACAGAAAGACAAATGTAAAAGTTCCTAAGCCCGATAAAATAAACAACTTTGTAGAAAAATCTCGTAAGGAAACCAACCCACCTTTCAGTTCAAACTGACTGTGATCCAATTCACACACACTGAAGAGAAAAGGGACCCCACATGTTTATGTCACTGGATAGCTTAATAGCTGGACCTGGCTTGAAACACGGACAGATCCGGGCACTCAGAAAGGTCCTTGGAACTATGGCTCTGCTCTCAGTACTGCTGGATTGCACTCTGAGGCTAGGCCCTTGTCTACGGCAGCAAGATGCCCATAGAATCCCGAACCCCCCTGGTCCCTAGCTTAGCAATCCTGATGGAGAGAGAATGTCTCTCTCTGAATTCAACACAGCAAATCTGGAGAAGACTGTACCAGGTCATTCTTAGACTTGTCCAAGGATGTGTTCCAAGCCTGGCCCGGGTTAGGCTCTGTGCCTTTACCCATAGGCCCCAGAACGACATGAAATGTGCAGAGGGATTCCCCAAGGGGCACTGCAGGAGTGCTAAATAAAAAGAAGCAATAGCCCTAGCTGGTTTGGCTCAGAGGAGAGAGCACTGGCCTGCGGACTCATGGGTCCCAGGTTCAATTCCGGTCAAGGGCATGTACCTTGGTTGTGGGCACATCCCCAGCAGGAAGTGTGCAGGAGGCAGCTGATTGATATTTCTCTCTCATTGATGTTTCGAACTTTCTATATTCTCTCTGTAAAAAAAAAAAAAAAAAAAAAAAAAAAAAAATCAATAAAAAATATATTTTTAAAAAGAAGCAGCAATAAATGTCCTCTATTGCTACTCACAAGTTAAGACTATGGCCCTTGGATATTTTAATAGGCTTAAAATGATAAACTTTGCTTCTACCCTGGTTAGGAGACAGGGTTTTTCAACTTCAAGGCAAGGTAGCAAAGAAGGTCAAACTACCACACACACACTGGTTTGTCTGCTCTAGACATAACTTTAAATACCACAGAGAAAACCTGCTTATACTCTAGAAAAAAGAAAAAAAGGCAACTTGTAAGTCAGATGACCATCCTTTGGTCCCTCTGAAAACATTTCGTTCAGGACCAAGTATTTCCATGGTGCAGCCTGCCAAATTTTATCTTCTTCCTTTAGCCACATTTAAAGGTCAACAAGATATACAAGTTTGAGGTCTATATTTAGCTCTAAATTATAAAGTAACTTAAGAGGTTGTATTTGCATTTCTCTTACAAACATTCATCCCTTTCTCCCAGAAGCTTCCAGGTCAGCTGAACCCCATGGATACCTGGTATTTCCTTAGATTGGTTGATCCTTGAGTAAATGATTTCACTTGTCCTTCCACAGCACAAGGCAGGAAGTTTATAGTAAACTAATGACCCAGTGCACAAAATTCGTGCACATTAAAAGGGGATTAATTAAAGGAAATAATATTGTTATTTGCCCTTTCTCTATAATAGAAGTGTCAAAAATGAAAGAAAATTAGTAAAAATGTATATGAAAACCTCCCAACTATTAGAGTCTGGGACACACCACAGGACCCAGAGTCAAGTCCCCACCCACCAACATGCACCTCAAACTTGCATGAGACCCAGACCTGGCCATTTCCCCACACAATTGGGCTAGATCCAGACCCGGCCATCCCACCCTTGTCAAACCCTGCTGGGCAGGGGGCATAGCCTCAGGTCCCTGGCCCGGCGCCAGGACAGAGGGCATGGCGTGAGGTCCCCTAACCCAGACCGGGGGGCATGCCTGGAGGTCCTCCATCAAGCCAGCCAGATGGGGGACACAGCCTGAGATCCCCTATCAAGCCCCACTGGTTGGGGGGCATGGCCTCAGGTCCCATGTCAAGCCCTGCCGGGTGGGGGGAGCAACCTGAGGTCCCCTGTCAAGCCCCATGGGGGAGGGAGTAGTTTCAGGTCCCTGCTGATTGCTTGTTAAGGCTCCTGATGGGAATTTGGCCTTAGCTGTGGGTACAGCCATCTTTGTGATGGAGTGATGGTCAATTAGCATATTCCCTCTTTATTAGATAGGATTAAAGTTTTTTAATAAGCAGAAAACTCATTTAAAATCAAAAGCTTGGGCCGAGACCGGTTTGGCTCAATGGATAGAGCGTCGGCTTGGGGACTGAAGGGACCCGGGTTCGATTCCGGTCAAGGGCATGTACCTTGGTTGCGGGCATATCCCCAGTAGGGGGTGTGCAAGAGGCAGCTGATCGATGACTCTCTCTCATCGATGTTTCTAGCTTTCTATCTCTCTCCCTTCCTCTCTGTACAAAATCAATAAAATATATTTAAAAAAAAAAAAAAAAATAAATAAAATAAAATAAAATAAAATCAAAAGCTTGGGTATCCTTGCTATAAGAAATTACCTATTTTTTACAGGAGAATCACGAAAATATGAATGAGGGCTGTCACTCTATGCTGGGTTAACGCCAAACATCTTTTATTTGGAATTCTATGATGAAGCCAAATTTCTAACACATCTTCAAGAAGGAAGATTGATAAGTGTAATTTAAAACCATAGTTCACATCTACAACTAAGAATATTCTTTGGCATCTCTCAGGATATCAAAAATGACACATCTTTAATATCAAAATTAATTTTAAATAAATTTTATTTTTTTAAAAAAACACACATACAAATAGGCCAAACTACAATCAAACCTGAGCAAGTTGTAATCTTTTTAAAGAACTTAGTAGTCCAAAAAGACTAATACTTACTGCTGACTCAGCTCCCAGGATCAGCCCGCTTCAAGCAGCCACACAATCAGAGACATCATCTGGCCACTTGTATGGGTATTAGATACCCACTGTGCAGTGAGCCACACAGCCCTGCCCACCAGGAGCTTACAGTGTAGCTGGAGAAGAACGAAACATCCAGAACAGACACAAAGTCTAACTCTATCACCAGAAAGCAATTACTGGCGTACATCATCACATGGTTTAACAAATGAGCCCGATGGGACTATCTTGGCAAATATACACTACCATCACGTTTTAACCTGACACATGAAAAAAACAACAGTTTTTCTGTTTTTGTTCACTCACTTTTCAAGTGAAATGAATTAAAAGAAAAAATCACAGTTGCAAACCAAATGTACCAGGCAGTGGACTGTTCGTGTCCCCGCACTGCTCCATGGCTCTACATCCGGACGTCGGTTCAGTAGCTTTGACTGCCAAATCGATGGACAAATTCAGACAGCGAGTACACAGCTCCCCAGCCTACCTTGGGGTCCATACTGATAAAATCATTCAGGTTCATTTTGGAATCTAAAAAAAGGCATGAAAGAAACGTACGCTGAAAACACTTTTGGTTTAGCAGCAATAAAACCACCCAGAAGACCAATAGTAGAGGCATTTATTCAAATGGATAAAGGTTCAATATCACTGCTGTGGTCTTCTTGTGGCAGATGTGAAAACTTGATCCACTCAGACAAAACAGCACACAAACCCATACTGAGGGAGACCCTACAAAATAGCTGACCAGTACTCTTCAAAAGCTTAAAAGTTACAACAGAAAGAAAGAATTTGTCACAGAAATGAAACTTAACAGCCTGGACCAGAAAAAACATTAGTGGGAAAACTTGCAAAATGTAAATGACGGCCGAAACCGGTTTGGCTCAGTGGATAGAGCGTCGGCCTGGGGACTGAAAGGTCCCAGGTTCGATTCCGGTCAAGGGCACGTACCTTGGTTGTGGGCACATCCCCAGTGGGGGGTGTGCAAGAGGCAGCAGTCGATGTTTCTCTCTCATCGACGTTTCTAACTCTCCCTCTCTATGTAAAATCAATAAAATATATTTTTTTAAAAATGTAAATGACGTCTCTAAGTTCATAGTATTATGTCATTTTTTTTTTATCAATTGTATCATTTTCTTGGTTTTAATGATTACACTATGGTTTATTCACAATCTGAGTAAAGTGTAAATAGGAACTTTGTTCTATTTTAGCAAATTCTCTAGAAGTCTAAAGTTATTGAAAACTAAACAGTTCATTCTCTGTGATATGGTTAGTACTCTGGACTCTAAAACTAAACAGTTAAATGAAAAGAAAAAAAACCATGAATAACCAAACTGCCAATTTACAGGGAATTCAGAGGATACAAAAGAGACACCATTAGGAAAATCCAGACTGCTTCTCCTAGACTGTTTCTTCAGCAAATAAATCACAAGAAAATAAAAGAACTGCAAAAAGATCCTATATCTTTAAAAAGCCTATCCTTACAAGAAAAACAACTAGTCAGCAAAACCAGTAGTTTCACTGACGTCATCAGAAAGCTGGGGGCGCAGGGTGACCAAGTACCCCGAAATAAAGCAGAGAGAGGAGGCCCCAAGGAGAGACGGACAAAAGCTCTTGCTGACCTGGGATATGTCCCCTTACTGACTTATATGGGGACAAAGACCAGTGTCCCCATGTAAGTCAGACAGCAGGTCAGCTAACATTCTTAACAAATTGCTAATGGAAACCTCAACTTCTGAAATACAATAGTATTTATTTTCTAAGCCCTTTAATATAATTAAGTAAAAAATTATTGCCCTAGTGGCTTGGCTCAGTGGATAGAGTATCAGCCTGCGGACTGAAGGGTCCCAGGTTCGATTCTGGCCAAGGGCACATGCCTGGGTTGCGGGTTCGATCCCCAATCGGGGGCATGCAGGAGGCAGCCAATCAATGTTTCTCTCTCATTATTGATGTTTCTATCTCTCTCTCCTTCTCCCTTCCTCTCTGAAATCAATAAAGAAATATATTTTTTTAAATTATTTTTAAAAGTTATTACTATCTTCAGGTATTCTTACTTAAAAAGATCGATAGCCCAGCTGGTGTGGTTGAATGTCAAGCTATGAACCAAGAGATCATGCTTTGGGCTTGATCCCCCAGTGCAGGAGGCAGCCAATCAATAATTTTCTTCCATCACTGATGTTTTCTACTTCTCTATCCCTCTCCCTTTCTTTCTCTCTAAAAATCAATAAAAACATTTTTTTAAAAAGTCTGTACAGCATTAAAAAAAAAAAAAAGGACACCTCCTCCCCCCATAACAAAACCTTCCGTGAGCACTTTCTAGCCACGCACCTTAGGCAAAGGGCTCATGCACCTATCCAATGTGGAGAATAAAGCTGGACCCGTTGAGTTGTGGTGGGAAATAAACTAATGTGTAAAGGGGATGCACAAAGCCTGACACAAAGCATCCCTTATAGGATGTTAGTCATCAAACCCTTGGGAATGACTCAAAGACCATCAGGGCTGATGAGGTGGTGTTTTCCGGAACGTCTATCTGCACAAGGCTCTGAGTTCACATCCACGAGATGGACAGCTGCCCAAGGACATCGCCCCGGACCACGCCCCCGACAGTAGGTTGTCCTGGACTGAAAGGGAGACCTGGGAAGCCCTCGCCCAGCCAAGGATCCGTCCCAACTCTGGTGCTGAGCCTGGAAAGCAGGCTGGTAGACCAAAAAGCGGTTCCAGTATCAATTTTTCAAATTACAAGAGCTTCTCACAGAGATCAGAGTTTGAGCCCTAACCGGTTTGGCTCAGTGGATAGAATGTCGGCCTGCGGACCCAAAGGTCCCAGGTTCGATTCTGGTCAAGGGCATGTACCTTGGGTGCCGGCACATCCCCAGTTGGGCGGGGGGGGGGGGGTGCAGGAGGCAGCTGATTGGTGTTTCTCTCTCATCGATGTTTCTGACTCTCTATCCATCTCCCTTCCTCTCTGTAGAAAACCAATAAAATATATTTTTTAAAAATCAGAGTTTGATTCCTCTCTTAGTTCACGCCCTTCGAACATGCCAAGTACGTTCTTACTTTCTTCCTTGCTGAACTTTTAATACTTCTGCTCCATGTCTCTGGCTGTTGCACAGCTTACAGAGCACTTCCCACAGACAGGATCACTCATGTGAGGGGATGACCTCACCAATCAATGGCAACGTTGTGAATTACTCTCAACCATCAATAATGTTTCAACTTGTGTGATTGCCAAACAATAGTAATAGGGTGAAGAACTCTTCATCTACTCCAATCTCAAGGAATTATTAACTGGACGGATGCCTACAAGCACATAAACCGGAGGAGTGGGACAATGCAACCTGCCAGCTCTTCCCTCCTCCTAATGCAGGTTTTGTTCTGGTGCCAGGGATGGGACACTCCATCCATCACGGGATGCGCTGGCAGTTTTTTCCACCATAACATGAAACCCTACCACAGCAAGGTGCTACCAGCCCCAGTGTTCAACAACACAAACATGCAGACTCGTAAAGGCCGTGTCCCAGCAATAAGTACACCCAATATTCCAGCAAGTGGTGAGGTCTATTCCCAACACTCTTCCTTTCCCATGAGGCCTTACGCCTTCCAGGCCTGTTCTCCGTGCCTCAGTTTCTGAAGCTAATAAAAACACAGAGCCACACTTCCTCTTACCCCTTTATCCCTCAGAGGGCTTATCCAGAAAGCAGTGAGGCTTTTGTCCCTGAGGAGGGAGAAAGTGCACAGGGATTGGAAATGCCTCCAAACGCATGTTTTTGGCTCACCTCCCGTTTGAATGCAGGGATACGAGGGAGGAGGTTCCCTCCAGTTCCCACTGGAATCTTTCATGTGAGATCGGTCAGAAGCGAAGTTCTTCAAGTAAGAATCGGCGCGGATAACTCTAAATTTCCTGCAGATAAACCAGCATTCATTTACCACAGGGAGGTATCACAGTTGAAATTCTAACTCAATTTTCTATGACATGCACAAAACTAAGCAGGCATTTTGCCCTGACTGGTTTGGCTCAGCGGATGGAGCGTCAGCCTGCGGACTGAAAGGTCCCAGGTCGGGTTCCGGTCAAGGGCATGTACCTTGGTTGTGGGCACATCCCCAGTGGGATTGTGCAGGAGGCAGCTGATCGGTGTTTCTCTCTCATTGATGTTTCTAACTCTCTATTCCTCTTCCTTCCTCTCTGTAAAAGATCAATGAAATATATATATATTTTAAAACTAAGCAGGCATTTTCGTACTATTACCCTGTTTCCCCGAAAATAAGACAGTGTCTTATATTAATTTTTTCTCCCAAAGTTGCGCTAGGTCTTATTTTTCAGGGGCTGTCTTATCTTTCTATGCGCAAGGTCTTATTTTTGGAGGATGTCTTATTTTCGGGGAAACACGGTAGTAATATGCAAATATGTGTATGACTTGTTATCTCTTAAAGAAGCCATGAGAGCTGAGACCGGTTTGGCTCAATGGATAGAGCGTCGGCTTGGGGACTGAAGGGTCCTGGGTTCGATTCCGGTCAAGGGCATGTACCTTGGTTGCGGGCATATCCCCAGTAGAGGGTGTGCAAGAGGCAGCTGATCGATGACTCTCTCTCATCGATGTTTCTAACTCTCTATCTCTCTCCCTTCCTCTCTGTACAAAATCAATAAAATATATTAAAAAAAAAAAGAAGCCATGAGGAGATGATCAAATGAAATCCAGAACTACAAAGGCACCAAATACATCTGGTATTGGGGTGCAAAACACATTACTGGTATTTTCAGGTGCTGCCATGACGGCCTTCTCAATTTTGGCATCAAAAGGAATCCTATCCCCATACCACACACACCCTACCACCCCCTCAAAAACAAAGAGTCTGAGAGAAATCCCCCAAATGACTAAGAAAATGTTTGAGATCTCATCACCACATTTTTAAGAGACTGCCAACCTTTTATATGATGAACAACCTTTATAGCTTTAAAACGTTTTGAATCTTCTGTGTAGCACATCATTCTCAAATATCAACTCCATGGTGATGCCAAGATATGCAATCTTTACTAATCAAATGCAAAAAGAAACAAACCAGCTCCATGTAACTGTCAAGGTCTCACGTCAGAAAGTAGGAAAACTCATCCCGAACGTCCTCACCTCCTAAACTGGGGATGGATGTCCTCGTCGGACCTGAAGGCGTCTTCCACGTACGCATCGAAGAGGCAGGGAAACGGCAGGACCGTGTCGAGGTCATAGATGAAACTCTGTCCTCCGCTTGAAACATGAAGCAAAACCACATGGTAATCCTGGAGGTGAAAGTTGCCCAAGTTACCCAAGCGGCTCTGTCTGAGATATAATGCATACATAGCTGTCTGGGGTGTAATGCATACATAGCCCCAGGAACACACACAAGATGAATACAGCCCTCTATGTAAGAGGGAAATAAAATAAAGCAAACACAAAATCCTGAAAACAGACCAAATGTCCAGTGACAAGGTAGACAGTGGAAATGTTCATATATATCAGAAACTCTTTGACCCAGAAATTTTACCTTGAGGAATCCACTCTAGAGAGAAATGACAATACACAAATAATGATATATTATTTTATATATATTTGTATATATATAAAATCTCTGCAGCACTGTTTATAATAGTGGAAATTCAGGGTGGGGGGGAAGCCCACCACGAGGGGTAAGGCTAATAAATGATGATGCATGCAGCCATAGGATGGAGTAGCCGTTAAAAAGATTTTGGTACATTTATGTGGGAAACAAAAAAAATGTCCATGTTCTATAGCTGGGTGGAAGAAGCAAATTGCAGAATGTGCATAATATGTCCTTTTTAAAAAACGTATGTGGACACACACGCATTCAGAAGCACATATGCATGCCTATGAATACAGAGGATAGAGTCTGCAAGAATATCCTCCCACCTCTTAACAAAGGGGACGGTTTTGTACTAGATTGGTAGCTAAAGGAAAGAAAAACGTTGGCTTTTGTTTTTGTTTTTGGTCTTGTTTTGATCAGCTAAAACCTCATGAGTAACCATTAAGGAATACAGAGAGCTCTGTGTGCACAGCTCGGACACTATATGTGAATCCTCACTCTCACTCCCTGACACCAGACACGGCTGGAAGGGATGTCAGGGTGGTTATCCAGGAACATGAGGGCAGTCCAATGCTTTGAGTTCTTCAAAGCAAAAATCTTTATCACAGAGAACAGCACTGGGAGATTAAAAGCTCAGTCACCTGTATAATAAAACCCTAATATGCCAATCAACCAAATGATGGGACAACCGGCAGAATGGCCAGTAGCTGTGACGTGCACTGACCACCAGGGGGCAGATGCTCAATGCAGGAGCTGCCCCCTGGTGGTCAGGACACTCCCACAGGGGGAGCGCAGCTCAGCCAGAAGCCAGGCTCACAGCTGGTTAAGCGCAGTGGCAGGAGACTCTCCCACCTCTGATGCGGGCAGGTGGTAAGGAACGAGGGGTCCCCGCCTGCGGGAGGGCACAGGCTGTGCTAAGAGACACCCCCTCCTACCTCGAGTGCACGAATTTCATGCACCGGGCCTCTAGTATTAGGTAAACATTCATAATATCATCCTACATTTCTAGTACCTCAGAGCTTATAAAGCATTTTCTCAACTGTTATTTCATTTGACTCTGTGAGGTGGGAAAGATAATTCGCTTATTGAGACTCGACATGTTGTACCACTGGAGCCTAAGGTGCTTCCTCTGGCTCCAGTTCTAACTTAGGAAAGCAGAAATAGCTTCCGAAATGGATGCTCATTCCCTGTGCTCCCCTCCGAATGCACCTGACCCTCCAGGTTTAAACGGAGAGCGGCTCCCCCAGAACAGCCCAGTTTCCTTTCCCTGCGCTAGTTCATCTTATCCCCCCCACCACCACCACCATCTGCAGCAACCTGCCCCCCGGTTCTCTCCACACCCAGCACTCAAGCTCCAACTCAAAGGCTCTCTTCCCCATAAATCCTGTTGTTTTTTTAATCTTCTCCCATCCCTGGCAAGAAGCAGTCTCTGCCGTATCCAAAACCTGTTTCTCAAGGCGTAGGTAGTATAGTGGTGAGCATAGCTACCTTCTAAAATCTGTTTCTCTCTAACACGTGTTATAGTTGTTTTGCAGTACACACTCCCTGCCCTATCGTTTGTTGGAAACTGTGCTGTTGAAATACAGATTCAGAGGTGAGAAAGACAGCTCCTCACCCTCGGGGAGTTCCCAGAGAAGTGATGGGAAGCACAAATCAATGGTGGCAGGAGGCAGGAGAGCAAGCAGTAAGGGCATTCCCCTTACCAGCCTCAGCTACCCTTTCATAAAATGAAGGTAACTGTAGCATGTGCCTCAGAGTATGCTGGGAGAACTAATGAGATTGTTATGTATGTAAATGCATTTTTATTTTTTTACTTATTTATTGGTAAAGGCTTTTAAAAAGAGGGACATGACCACAGGTCCTCGCCCTGCAAGTTTTCCTAAGACGGGAAGCAAGACCCTGACTCAACATCAGCTGAGCGGGTCATTGATGAGGATGGTCATCGATGAGATGGACCGTCTGCAACAGGGGTTATGCGGTGTCCCTAACAACACTAGTAGCTACTGCTTATCGAGCACAGCACCAGGCACCATACCGAATACCTGGATGATGCTTCCTGCATTCCCTCCTGGAGGCCTCCCAAACCCACGGACCAGAGAGGACACTGAGAAAAGAGGGTACATAACACATCAGTTCCCAGCCATCAATGAGAGACTGGGCTTCGCCCCCTTGTGTCTGACTCTCAATCCGAGTTCCTAACCCAACACCCAACCCTGCTGGGTCTGGGCTTCAGCGTCAGAGCCGCACATCACCCGCCGGGGGAGAGTGAAAACGTGAGCTCTATGAGGCCAAGGACGTTAGCCTGCTCTGTGACTGGCGTATAATGGGTGCCCAATAAATACATGTTAAATGAAGCCAATTCAAATGGTACCTTCTTTTAAATACGTACCAGAAACTACATGTGCGTTAAATTATCATGAATGGCCCTAACCGGTTTGGCTCAGTGGAGAGCGCGTCGGCCTGTGAACTGAAGGGTCCCAGGTTCGATTCCGGTCAAGGGCATGTACCTTGGTTGCGGGCACATCCCCAGTGTAGGGGGTGTGCAGGAGGCAGCTGGTCGATGTTTCTCTCTCATCGATGTTTCTACTCTATTCCTCTCCTTGCTCTCTGTAAAAAAAACAATGGGTTTTCCTTTTACTTTATCTCCATGGTTACTAGCATTAGCAATTCTGTTCCTCGCGGGGCCAGGGGAAGGTGACGCACGATGTGCACTGGGAAGGACCAGGCTGAGACCCAGTTTTGCACTGACCAGCGAGATGACCTGGAGGTTCTCCCTTTGCCTCTCTGAGCTGGTTTCTCCCCCTGAAAAAGGAAGGGGCTGCAACAGATGTGTTTTCCCAACACCCGTCATGTTCACGCAGGAGTGTGCTAAAAAACGTTAATTCCTAAATCCTCTCTAGATCAACTACATCAGAAATTTGTACGGCATTTTTAAAATATATTTTTATTGGTTTCAGAGAGGGAGAGGGAGAGAGAGAGACATCAATGATAAGAGAGAATCATTGATCGGCTGCCTCCTGCATGCCCCCTACTGGGGATCAAGCTCGCAACCCAGCATGTGCCCTTCACCGGAATCAAACCTGGGACCCTTCAGTCACCAGGCTGACACTCTATCCACTGAGCCAAACCAGCCAGGGCTGTACAGTATTTTCAACAGTTTTCAGATAATTCTTAGGTGCAGCTGGACTAGATATTTCTAAAGTCCTTCCCAGTGCTGAAAAAATAAAGGTCTGGGAGATAACAAATCTATCTGCCACACAGACCATTTAAATTCACTCCTGTGATGCCTCAGGCAGTGTGGATCCGTGGATAGAGCCCACAGACTGAGGGTCCTAGTTCTGATTCTGATCAAGGGCATGTACTTCGGTTGCAGCTTGATCCCAGGCCCTGGTCAGGACAGAAGGCAACGAATTGATGTTTCTCTCACATTGATGTTTTTCTCTCACTGTCTCTCCCCCTCTCTCCACTCTCTCTAAAAATCAATGGCAAAAAATATCCTCAGATGCGAATTAAAAAGAACAACAAAACAAACAAAAAATAAAATCATTCCTGTAATAATTTCAAAATTAAAATAAACATGCCTGTAAGGTAAGGTGACCAGACGTCCCACTTTTGGTGGGACAGTCCTGATTTTCAACAATTTGTCCTGTGGTCCGCAGCGTTTTTAGAAAGTTCCAAAAATCAGGACTTTTTTAAAATGCCGCGGGACACAGGACAAATTGTTGAAAATCGGAACTGTCCCGCCAAAAGCGGGACAGTCACCTTATTGTAAGGGCTTCTACCTTAGGCCAACTAACATCTATTCTCAAAAGTCAATTTATAATTAGCCTTTCTCTACTGCCTTATTCTTCCTGCTCTACCAAAACTTAAAGGGCCCTCGGGGATCACCATGCTAATAACACATCAAACACTCTCTGTGTTGACCATCTTACCCAAATCACAGGCCCATCTCCAGGTCTTGCCTGCTGTTTCCAGATAGGAATCTACAAAAACAATAAATTGCATAAGCCACCCTTTTAGCTAAACCACCACTAAATTCTTCAAAGCAACACATACACGAAAAAATAAAGTATGTCTAAGCGACCAACAATCCAGGTGACAGAATGAATGGGTAAGAAATCCAAATACTACTTCTACGTATCCTTAAAAATGAAAAAGCAAAAGTGACTCATACAATGGTCCTTGGAGAGTAGGAAGAGACCTGAATGAGGAATCAGAAGGCCTGGCAGGTTCAAGTCTTGATTTCCCACTTCATTATTCATGAAACCTCCCTGAGTCTCTATTTCCTCCCCCATAAAAAGGAGACAGCTGTCTGTAACTGCCTCGTTCACAGGATTCCCATGAGGATCCAATGAGGCGATCCTTGCAAACGTGCTTTACAAAATAGGAAGGACTTCCTTTTATTTAATATTCATATATGTTCATTGTAGTTCTAGTTAAACTCCTAGAGAAAATGAATTCCATCTGTGATGTTGTGAACACACCATCACGTATTTCCCTACCTATTATACAAGTGAGAAACTAAACTCTCCAACTCAACTGTACCCTAGAAGGTAAAAAAAAAATCCAATCCAAAACAAATGTTAAGATGCTGCTGTATGTCACAGAACACATTTTAAAACAGTATTAAACCCATTTTATATTTGCCATCTAATGTCTTAAATCTCGTTTCCTTTCTGCCATCACTCACCAACTTACCATCTTCCTCTCGTTCGATATGAAGACAGCGTAGCATTCTTCTAAGGGATACTGGTCGTGGTTTTTGATGTATTCACAGAGCTTCCAGATATTTTCTTCACTGGAATAAAATAATTATCTAATCAGTATAATTAAGCAAGAACACTCTGTGTCTTTCAAATCTGAACAAAAGACTGATGATGACATGAAACAGTTGGAAGAGACCTTAAACGCCATCTCATCCAACGAGTTGCAAACATTTGAACCTCCTCTAAAACATCCCCAGCCCGCTGTTACCCAGCCTATACCGTGTGGACCCTCTGCAAAAACAGAACTCATAGAGCGTTGGCCTGCGGACTGGGGGGTCCCAGGTTCGATTCCGGTCAAGGACGTGTACATTGGTTGCGTGCACATCCCTGGTGGGAAGTGTGCAGGAGGCTGCTGATCGATGATTCTCTCTCATCGATGTTTCTAGCTCTCTATCCCTCTCCCTTCCTTTCTGTAAAAAAACAATAAAAAAAAAAAAAAAAAAAAACAGAGCTCATTACCTCCCCCAGCAGTGTATGTATATAGAGGCATTTTATAACTGATAAAAAGCTGCATCAATATCCTATAAGCCCTGGCTGGTAGCACAGCTGGTTAGAGTGTCGTCCCAATATGCCAAGGTTGTGAGTTCGATCTCTGCTCAGGGTATATACAAGAGGCAATCAGTGAATGCATACATAAGTGGAACAACAAATCAATGTCTCCTTCTTTCTCTTTCTCTCTCTCTCTAAAAATCAATAAAAAAAATAGAATGTCTAATATTCTATAAGCATTGGGTCCAGGGATGTGAGATACAGTTGGAACTCCCAACTGAAGACACTTCAAAAGTAAGAAACTTTAAACATCCTGAGCTGAGATGAACATACTTTCTTGTCTGTAAAATGGGCACAATCACATTATATTAGAAATACTCAATACATCTTAGTGATACCAGTTGCCTGCTCCATAGGGAATGGCACAGGGTGGTGTGTGGGGTGCTAGGGCTCCTGAGTGGACAGGATCAGGGCAGTGATGTGTTATGTCCAGGAGCCACATGCTAACCTGACAAGCTCAGGGGAGGCCTGCGTGGCAGTCTTGCAGACTCAGAGACCTAAAATAACCACAAAAGATGATTTGAAAATTAAATATTTAAACTACAAACAGGTTATAGTGGGTAGTCATGTCCTAGGCCGATATTTTCCCAAAGATCAACTGCGATCTTCTTTACAGAGCCCATTTGCCTTTTTTTTTTTTTTTTTTTTTTTTTTTTGCCTCTAAGATAACATATCTGTGAGATGTCCGGTTAACTTGTAACTTCCCTTTTTCCGGAGCCCCTGGGGCACAACCGAATGTGATGGGCGCCAGGACAAATGCCTCAAATTCCTTCGTTATCATGTTAATTGTTCCTGCTCTCACCTAAGTAAGGTCCGTCATTTTACTTTTTATCCAATCCTACGGGTTTCCCACCTCTTTGCTTTCTCCCGCCTCCTTAATCCAGTCACCAATGAATTCCATATAACCCACCTATGTCCCTCCTTTGATTGCAATGTATAAATAGAAATGTAACCCGCCATTCTTCAGAGCATTATCTCAACCCATTGAGGTTCTGCTTCCCGGCATATGTCGACAGTTTGGCTCAAATAAACTCACAAAAATTCTTTATAGGTTTCAATGGTGTTTTTTTTTTTCCCGTTAACAGGGGGAAGCCTCTGTGAGTGTGATTCCCCAAGTCCCTCTGGTACGGAGGAAGTCCTGACTTACATGACGTTCTTACTCATATTGAATTGAAGTCTACTTTCCTATACCTCTGACCCAGATAAAACTCCTTCTACAGAAGAGGCCTTTTCTGCAGCAGATAACTGGTCAGAACTGCCTAAGTAATGCTGAGAGGGCAGGGCGGGGCGAGGATAAACTCCTGACTCCACTGTGGGGCAGGGTGGAGTTATCTCCCATTAACTGAACCCTAGCCCTCACCCAACCAATCAGGGCCAGCCGAAGCAGTGACATCACCACCGTTGTAAAACCCCAGGGCGTGGCAAAGTTCACTCTCTTCCGCCATGCTGTCGCGTGAATGGGACAGAGCCCATGCTAGCATGGAAAAGGCTCTTTTGTTTATTGTATCGGACTCGGCTCTCTGGTGGACCTTGGGGATCACGAAGTCTGAGTGTAACAACACCATGCCCAGTGCGTCCAACCAAGCCACCCAAGCGGCCACCGTCACATGCCTGTCCAGGCAGCACACTCAGGTCAGCTCTGGACTGCCTTTGCTCAAAACCAACCACACCAACTCTGTTCACACACGTGACTCCATCTGCTAAAGCCTAACCCAGCCACCTACACCATGCTACCCAAAAACAAAGCAAGACACAGCACTTGGGGGGCTGTCACCATTTTATGGAAATAAACACCTTTTTTATTCACGAATCTTCCCCTGGTCTACCTGTCTCCATGTTACAGAAGACTGGGCTTAAAGCACCGACGTTGAGCTTCTGTGTTTTTCTGCTATGATCTTGTTTTTAACTAAAATACCTAAGAAACCTTATGGAAAAAGAGGTGGTAGAGAGGTTAACAACAGAAGATGGCTACTAACATGCACTGTTTCAATGAGACATATACCATGTAGTATCTAACATTTTTAAAAATCTGGATGTTTTGAGACAAGTTTTGAAAAGACATTTGTCTGTCTTGCCTAGAGACATTTTGGAGAGTTGGCCACAGATATCTCCGAGAGCCTGTGATATACAAAACGCTATGCTAAGTGCTGGGAAGATCTGATAAATCAAAGCTTACAGACAGTGAGAGGAGACATACAGACCCATAAATAAGCAAGCATCCAAGGCCATGAAAGATGCATAGAGGAAGCACAGAAGAGGGAATCACTAACTATAGGTGTAAGGGAAGATGGAGGAACAGGCCAGTTGTTTTTTCTTGTTTGTTCCCCTTAACCTCCTCCCACGGATGAGCATAGAATGCAGAAAGCTCATGAGTCCATATGTACCATAAGCACTACTCGTAGGCTGAACACACATGGGGTTTGGACATATTTGGCCTAATTTTTCAAATGTGTGTGAATGTTACACAGGAGATATAAATTTAAGAGATACTGAACTTACAGTCCATTTCTATTGTCCTTTTTCTTTCAAAAGTGCAATTAACATCCTGTAGGAGGATTTCTTGAAACTTGTGATGTTACTAAAACAAAAGGGCCTTATATACTTGGAAACACTGGGATGGAAAGAGTCCCTGATTGAATGTGAGTGCTGGCACCCAGTTAACTGGGTTAGAAAAAAGTGGGGAGTGATGGTAATTTCTCAACCTGTCGGTTGATTATTTTGGCAGCAGAAAAGCTAACAAAGCAGCGTTAGGGCCAAGATTCTGCAAGGGAGGATTGCTCGTGATGGGTTTAGTCCAAGAAGCATGCAGAAAGGTAAAATGCTCCACAAGCCACTCAGGGCCACACAGAAACTGGCCACCACTAGTACCACGAAGCTGGATCTCAAAGATAAGCAGCATCTGCGGGAAGCTAACCGAAGTGAAGGTGGCATTTATTTCAAGTGAGAAGAACCCACAGGAGCAAAGGCGGTAAGGTATACCAGGGCAAATCAAGGGTTCTCAATCAGAGGCGATTTGACCCCCCAGGGGGAATTCGGCAACGCCTGCAGACATTTTTGTGGTCACAAATTGAAAGGGGATTCCACGGGTCTCTCTCTATTTAGAGTACAGGCCAGGGGTGCGGCTACATTTCCTATTATACAATACACTGGACAGCCGCCACGATTTAACGCATTCAAGGTATCAAAGGCGCCAATGTGCGAAACCCAGCAGGACAGCAGAGAAGGCAGGTTCAAAATGAGATTGGAGGAACAAGCAGTGACCAGATCTTAGAGGACTTGTTCTGCTCAAGAAGGCAACTTTGGCCCTAACTGGTTTGGCTCAGCGGATAGAGGGTCAGCCTGCAGACATAAGCCAGAGTTCAATTCTGGTCAAGGGCATGTACCTTGGTTGCAGGCACAGCCCCAGTAGGGGGAATGCAGGAGGCAGCTGATAGATGTTTCTCTCTCATCAATGTTTGAAACTCTCTATCCCTCTCCCTTCCTCCCTGTAAAAAATCAGTAACATATATTAAAAATGAGAGAGGGGCAGACTTTGTTGTCTATGTTTGTATTCCTCGAAATGTGATCAATGGACTCAAATTCCTCCACTGTGTTGCTCATACATCCAGCGTCTGTGGTGGGACCCTGAGAGTGGCATGTTTTAGAAGCTCCCAGGTGATCCTCCAGCACATTCAAATGCAGGATGGCCCTGAGGAGTGTGAAGCCAGCCAAAGTGGGGAAGGAGTCACACAGGCAAGGGAAGGATAGGTGTGGGAGTCCAAGGACCAAGGTAGGCATGCTCATTCAGCCACAGAGGTGGCTGTGGACAGGGGCACAATATGTAGAGTCCAGAGCCAAATTCTACATGTAAATCCCCATTCCTTACTCACAAGCTATGTGGTCTTAGGCATGTTGCTTCAGTGTTCTCATCTCTTTTTTAAAAAATATGTTTTATTGATTTTTTTTTTACAGAGAGAAAGAAAGAGGGACAGAGAGTTAGAAACATTGATGAGAGAGAATCATCCATCAGCTGCCTCCTGCACACCCCCTTCTGGGGACGTGCCCGCAACCAAGGTATATGCCCTTGACCAGAATCGAACCCAGGACCTTTCAGTCCACAGGCCGACGCTCCACTGAGCCAAACCGGCTTCAGCAGTGTTCTCATCTTTAAAATGAGTACCTACCGCTTAAATTGTAGGACTTCAATGAATTCGTTTACATAGACCACTCAGCACCATGCTTGGCATATGGCCAGTGCCATGTAAGTACAACCGTTATTATAATGACAACAGGGTGGTTGAGATCACGGTTTTTGCTACAAGAAGGTTTGCATTGGATTCCGGGCTGCTATGAACTGGGTGACCCTAGGAAAGTTACGGCAAAATCTCTGTATCTGCATTATCTCCCAAAATTAAAAAGACCTTCACATCAGTGTGAAACCACACCGGTTTTGGCAATTTCCAGAAGGCTCTCTGCGGTCCACCCTCCAGCTCCAGCTCCCCTGCCTAGCCCTCTAGCACTGAAACTGCTGAGAAATGTCCAAGCGCAGAGCGCCCTGCAGAAGTAATGCGCCCCAGACCCTACCATTCCCGGAGAAATCCGTCCTTCCCCACCCCCACCCAGAGACCACGTTCTACCAGGAGACGAGGCTCCCTTTCCCACCGCCTCCTCCCGCCGAACCAGAAAACCCGCCAGTCCGGGCCGGGAAGGGGCCGGGCGGAGGCGGGGCCCGGCTGCAGCGGAGCCAGCCTGGGAGGTCCCGGGGACTGTGTCCGCGCCCCTCACCAGTAGCAGCTGTTGTAGACGCAGGCGTCCCGCGGGGGGCTGGCCGGCTGGTACTGGGCGGCTGCAGCGGTGGGGGCATCCCCATCCATGGTGGCGTGGACCAGGCCACCGGCTTGAGGCGGGCGTCTAGATGAGCCCCGCAGGCGGGCTCCGGAGACGGAGCTGGCGCGCAGCAGTCCCCTCCGCTTCTGCTGCCGCGGTGGGCGGAGCCTGGGGCCGCTGGTGCAGATCCGAGCGGTGGAACCTGGGATGGGTGGGCGGGGCCTTGGGTGAGTAGGCGGGGTCTGGGTGGAGCTTAGTTGTGGGTGGACGTGGTCTGGGTGGGGCCTGGGTGGTGGGCGTGGTCCGGGTGGGATCTGGGATTGGGTGGAAGAGAGGTTGGATGGAGCCTGAGCGTGTGGGCGTGGTCTGGGTGGAGACTTTTGTGGTGGGCGTGGTCTGGGTGGGGCCAGGGATTGGGCAGGCGGGGTCTGTGGGTGGGACCTAGGTGGTGGGCGTGGTTTGGGTGGGGGCAGAGCCAGGGCGGAGCGGGCGGCGCAGTTTCTCCCGCGCACCGCCCAGCCGTGGCCCTAGCGGCTGGGTGGACCGGCCCAGCGCTGACCTGAGGGCGCGACCCGTGTGGGGCCCGGGCGTCGTGGGCGGGATCGGGGTGGGGTGAGCGGCCTGAGTTTTCTGCGAGGAAGACTGCGCGATTCTAGAAGGAGCGGGCCCAGTGGGAGGAGCCAGGAGCGGGCCCTGCTGCGCGGGTTCCGGGTGGACAGCAGGGATCCGGGTGGGGGGGGGGGGGAGAAAAGGTCACTCACCGCGACTCGGAGAGGAGTCTGGGGGGCGCTTGGAGCTGATAAGCCGCGAGGCCCCCCGAGGAGTCTGAGCCCTTCCTCCCCGGGGCCGGATGGCGGCTGTGGAGGCTCCGGCTGAGGTGCGGAGGCTCCGTGTGTGCGAGTGAAATAACAGGAACTTCTGTGTGAGGAACGCGCTTTAGCACGTTGAGCAGGGAGTCCGCGGGAGCCCCAAGGAAGAAGAGGGCGGCGGGGGATTCATTCCCAGCAGGTCTGTGCTCACTGAGCAACACCGGCCAGGCAAGAAAGGTGTTTACTTAGGGGCCTTGAGTGGCTTAACAAAGCCCATTTCATACCAAATGGACTTAATTTCAAATTGTTGGAAGAATTAATTGTTGGATTACAGTACAGACAATATAACTATTCCAATAAAGCAGTGGGCCCAGTTGTGTGGTGTGTGCTTTTTAAACCCTCACCTGGGGATATTTTTTCCATTGATTTCTAAACAATCTTGGTCCCTGGCTCTGATTATCATGTTAGGATGATAGAGATATGAGTTCCTGGGTCAAAGGTTTTTAGTATTTTCCAGGTTTCTTTTTTTTTTTTTTTTTAAATAAGTTTTTATTGATTTTTGAGAGGGAGGAAGGGCGGGAAGGAAAGAGAGAAACAGAAAAACATGTATTGGCTGCCTCCTGCACACTGCACACACCCCAACTCTGGGGACCTAACCCACAACCCCAGCATGTGCCCTGACTGGGAATCAAACTGGTGATCTTTTGGTGCATGGGACAATGCTCAACCACTGAGCCACACCAGCCAGGGCTCTGGGTTTCTTAATACATGTTGTTATATTGGTTTTAAGAAATGAACCCATGGTCTAGCTGGTGTGGTTCAGTGGACAGAGCCTTGGCCTTCGGACTGAAAAGTCCCGGGTTTGATTCTGGTCAAGGGCACATGCCTGGGTTGCAGGCTCAATCCCCAGTAGGGGACATGCAATCCTCATCATAGGTGTTTCTATCTCTCCCTCTCCCTTCCTCTCTGAAATCAATAAAAATATATTTTAAAAAAAGAAATGACCCCATACCTCATATCACATTGAGTACTATTATTACTTTTAGAACCAAAAATAGTTGTGTAAAACTGGCATTTGCATTATTTTAGTTTGCATTTAACAGATTGCTACTTTCCTATAGGGCAAATTTCAATATAAGGCAGAAAATCCTAAGAACAGCAGTGTACTATGGGAACTCTGAAGGGAGCACCCTCACCTTTGGGGTCAATATTGGGCTGGGTTGGAGCACAATACTATTATTGCTCCTCTTACTTAGATTGGGGTGGGTACTGACTGCCATGGACCAGTCAGTGACTGTGGTATTAGGGAAGGCTAACTAATGATTTCCCTTCTTTTGTAGAAAATCAGTAAGATTAGCTACAAAGTTTAAGTAAGGTCAGATTTGCAACATTCCTGAAAGAAATCCCTGTGCAAATGGATGTTTACTTTCCAACTTTGTTATCGAGAGAGAGAGAGAGAGAGAGAGAGAGAGAGAGAGAGAGAGAGAGAGAGACTCACCTATGACCTCATCTCAAATGAGGTAATGGAATTATGATTAGCTCTTACCTCAGCCCTCTTTCCTGCCACACTTAAGGAAAACAACAACAACAACAAACGACCCTGTTTGCAGTCAGGCGGTGTGGGAAAGAACCTCAGTTTCCATCGCCCCTTCTTTGCCTAAATCGGGTCACTCCCATCTGCAATAGCCAAAGACTATGGAAAAGGAAAGAAGTACTACTTGCCAAAGGCCGGTTCTCTTTAAGTTTCCTAAGGCTGCTGTAACAAATTACCACAAACTAGGTGGGGGGAAAGCACACAAATTAATTCTCAATTCAGGAGGCCAAAAGTCTGAAATCAGGGTGTCAGCAGGGTTGGTTCCTTCTGGAAGTTCTGAGGGAGAATCCTTCCATACTGCCCTCCTACTGGTGGTTGCTGGCAATCCTTGGTGTTCCTTGGTTTAACGATGTACCACTCAAATTCCCGCATCCGCCTTCACGTTACCTTTTCTTAGTGTCTCTGTTGTGTCACAACTCCCTCTCTTTTATGACACCAATCACTGGGTTTTTAGGGCCCACCACAAATCCAGGCTGATCTCTTTTCAAAATCGTTAATTACATCTGCAAAGACCGAATTTCCAATAAGGTCATATTTACAGGTACTAAAGTTTATAACTTAGACATATCCTTTTAGGATACACGAATCAACCTGCTGCACCAACTGAAGGCTGAAGCAAGTGTGGTAATCCTTAATATTGTGGGGGAGAGAATAAAGGGATAGGAAAACCCTTTCTCTGGCTCTGTATATGGATGTTCTAAAATTTCTATTTCTTTGCTTTTTTAAAAAAAAAAGAACTAAAAGACTACTATAATTTTTACAGAAGTCAACTTGATATTATCTAACAAAATCACAAGTCTTATGCCTTTTGGGTGGAAGCATTTTTTATACATTGTTATCTATCTATATAAAAAGCTAATATGCTAAGTATCCGACTGTCCAACTGGTTGCTATGATGCCACTGACCACCAGGGGGCAGATACTGGTGGAGCTGCTGTGATGTGCACTGGCACTGCGGACCTGGTGGTGCCCACAAAGCAACACTTGGCTTTCCCCAAGTGGGACACAGGCCCTGCCACCACCCCAGAGAGACACATCACCAAATAGCAGCCAATGCTATCGAGACCCCATGGTGAAAAATAAGGCCCACCAACCAGACCAGCCTGGAAATAGTCACTATGTGCACTGGGTAATGATGTCACATAGCAATGCCCAGCTTCCTCAACCTAGTGACAGCTAGCCTCCTTGCAATATCTTCAGCCCAAGAACATGACTTGCTTTATAGCCAGGTGCAAACATTTCACACTGCAACCAAATGTCTGTGAAGCATTTTCCCGTGCCTCATCTCATTTGATCCTCACAGAAGTCCTGGAGTAGGTAGATAGGAAACTCAGTGGAATCCTATTTTCTTTCATTAGCCTAAAAACAGAGATTTAGAAAACTTAGAAACTTGACCCAACTGAAAAGAAGTAAGAATGGTGGACCTTGAAAATGACTTCATATTTTCTCACTGTGCAGAATATAGTCAAACACTGCTGCAGTTAAATATTTTACCCTTTGTTCTTCCTGCATGATCTACAACAATAATCTGCTTCATGTTGATATTTACTGCTGTGTTTCTGACAATTACCTGAAAGACAAGTTGGGGTGCTTTACTGAGCTGGAAAAAGTTCAGCTACATCAGAAAGCAGGACTAATTAAGCAAGTTTATTCTACATATATAAAAGGCTAAGTTGACTTGTGCATGCACAATACCTATAAAGCTCTTGCTGGCAACAACTGCACATGTGTGTTTCAATCTGTCATTGTTGATCGTGAAAATGGTTGACACTTCTATTATAAAGAAAGGGCAAATAGCGATATTAAAGTATTTTTTCTAATTAATTTCTTTTCAATGTGCACAAATCCGTGCACTGGACCACTATTTAAGGTATAATATTTATAAAGAAAAGTGAACATGTCAAAAGGGTAGACCACTTGACTTTAAATATTATTCTTTCCTCTTCCATTTATATTTGGTAAGCAGCCATTTAAAGCTTTCTTAATTATAAAAGTAATACATAGTCAATGCAAAGTCATAATAATTGAGAAAAGTGCAAAGAAACTACACAACAACCATTTATATTACCATGCAGAAATTAACCATTCACATTTTGTTGTAATTTCTTCTAGGTTTTTTCCAATGTAAATATACACATATAGTTCTTTTTAAAGATGGATTCTATGATCCTATTAACAATTTACAATGCATTGTGCAAATATAATTAAAACTTCCCATATAATTAAAACTTCCCATATAATTAAGTTACATTTATAATTTTTAACGACTGTATAACATTTCTTTTTTTTTTGTTATTGTTAATCCTCACCTGAGGATATTTTTCCATTGATTTTTAGAGAGAGTGGAAGGGAGACAGAGAGAGAGAAACATCAATGTGAGAGAGACACATCAACTGTGGCCAGGGACTGAGCCTGCAACCGAGGGACCCTCCAGTCTGGGCTAACACTCTATCCACTGAGCCAAACCAGCTAGAGCATCACATTCTTTTTAAGTGAGGCCTCACTGAGGGACATTACAGTTGTTTTCAGTTTTTGACATTATGAACAATTCATAAATATCTTTTTTAGATATGCATTTATATATATTATTTATTTTTTTACAGAGAGGAAGAGAGAGGTATAGAGAGTTAGAAACATTGATGAAAGAGAACCATCGATTAGCCGTCTCTTGCTTACCCCCTACTGGGGATGTGCCTGCAATCAAGGTACATGCCCTTGACCAGAATTGAACCCAGGACCCTTCAGTCCGCAGGCCGACACTCTATCCACTGAGCCAAACCGGCTTTGGCTAGATATGCATTTTTTAAAATTTATTTTCCAATCACAGTTTACTTTCAATACTTATTTTGTATGAATTTCAGGTATTGAAAACTTTTTAAAGGTAAAATTTCAAGTGTAGAATATATAATAATTCTACATCTTAAAGGTGCATCAAAAGGAATTCCTAATATTCCCTCCAGACTTGCTTTAGCCATAGCATTTTTCATCTAAGTGTAGCTTCATCTTTTCCTTAGCTCAAACAAAAAGCCATGCAAACAAAAGACCAAACTTCGCAGTCATCCATGACTCCTCTCTTTCTCTAATACTGAAATCTAATTAACCAGAAAATTCACTTTGCTCTTTCTTTCAAATATACCCATGATTTGACCATTTCCCAGGCTCTCCACTGCTCTCATACTATGTCACCATTATCTCTTGCCTGGGTAATTGCAGTGGCCTCCTACCTAGGATTGCCATATTTAACAAATAAAAATATAGGACTCTCTCCCGAAGTTTTGGGTGCAGACTAGGTGACTTTAGGTGACGCGTGGACAAAATTTGGTTTACATTTTCGCTCCTGAGGATTTATTTTAATATGCACCCAAATCATAACATATTGAATCTGTTTCCTTGTTTTGGGATGAGGCTAAACTAAAAAACGATGGTGACTCAGTTTTGAAGGGAGCGACGCGGAAATGACCAGTGGCTCGGGGGCCACCCATGGCTGCGGAAAGGTTGGGAAGCGCTGCCCACAGAGGACCGAAGGCTTGGGTGCCCTGTCCTACTCTGCGGCATCTCCTATCCAATCATCCTCACTGTGCCAGAGTCTGGGCCAGGGCTTTGCTGCTGTTGTCCTTGTAGCACCAATCCCCTTTCCTGCTTTCTGTCTGTGAAGTTCTCATCTCTGAGGGCACAGAGGGACCCACCTGGTTCATTTTGGGAGCAGAGAGAACTAGCGGGAATTCCCACAGCCAGGTAGAGATCGTCGTCATTTTACCTGGGTGTTTACAAATACTTTCCTTAGCCTCTTCTCTTAAAAAACAAGTACATTATATTTATTTCTGAGTGAAAAAAATAAATGTTTCAGAATGCTTGTCATTCCTCAAAAAATATATATGTATACATATATATGTATATATATGACTCTCCATTAAAATTGAAGTTCAGATAAACAACAATTTTTCTTAGTATAAGTATGTCCCAAATATTCCTTATCCATGCAGGAGCCAAAGGGATTCTTTTAAAAAGTCAGAATAAGTCACTTCTCTGTTCAAAATCCTGTGATGTCTTTCCATTTCACTTATAATAAAAAAAAAGTAAAAAATAAAACAGCAGAGGTCCACAGCCCTGCAGGATCTGCTATTAAATGCTCTTTCCTTTTTGATCCTCCCTATCCTCCCCTTTCCTTTGCTTGCACTTCTGTTATCTGGGTCAGACTTCCCCAATCACCCTGTTAAAATCGCACTTTCTTCCCCTTTCCCTATTTTATATTTCTCTGTGACCACTTTTTTTTTTTTTAAACAAATGATTTAGTTTGTCTTTCTCCTTCCACCAGAATTGAAATTGTATGGGAGCGTTTTTGTTTCTTATTCACTGCTGCATCCTCAGTGCTTAGCATAGTGCCCCCAGCACATAATAGATGCTCAATAAATATTTAATAAATGTCGATATTAAGTAAATGTAGTTAGCCACATCAATAAATAGCTTTTGTTTCTGTTTCACTAGAACACTCCCATTTTGGTCATTCAACATGTTATCTATCTATTTCAAAATAGTCAAGTAACTGCTGTAATCTTAAAGAAGCCTCCCCCTGAAGAAACCGGTTTGGCTCAGCGGTAGAGCATCGTCTGCGGACTCAAAGGTCCCAGGTTCATTTCCAGTCAAGAGCATGTACATTGGTTGCGGGCACATCCCCTGTAGGGGGTGTGCGGGAGGCAGTTGGTGGATGTTTCTAGCTCTCTATCTCTCTCCCTTCCTCTCTGTAAAAAATCAATAAAATATATTTTTTAAAAAAGAAGCCTCCCACCCCCTGTAATTCTATAACAGTAACATTTATAATTGTAGACTCGGTTCTGAAGTATAGCAATATCTCATAACTTAGGTATTATTATTATTATTATAGTTTAAAGAAGAAAATTAAGACCGGGAGAGATAACTTGCTTAAGATCGTACGCGTGGGACCTACCTGGAAGTTTTGGGTAGAGAACCTGCGCTTTTAACTCCCTTTCTTTTTGCTTTTGAGTTTGTTTAGGTTAAGCTATCAATTAAAAAAACAAAAACAAAAACAAACTTGTGGATTCAAGCCTAAACTCAACAAAGGCCAAGCCCCTCATCCCACCCAGGCGAGGGCTCCACGTTTTGCATTTGAAGCCTGCACGGAGGAAGCCGGAGGCAGGTGTCCTAAGGGGCGGGGCGAAGCCGCCGGGCCGCCGCCAACCAATCAGAGCGAGCGGCGGCCTCCCTTCCCCCTCCGCCAGCCTCGCGCCAAAATTCCAAACGGACCGGCGCGCCGCTCCCCGCAGTGTCCCTCCGCCGGGCCCCGCGAGCCGGAACTACGTAAGGCAACGAAGGCGGCGCCCTCCCGCCACGTCTCGCTCGGGGCCTCCGTCCTGTGGGTGCGGGCTCCCCTCCACGTGGCCCGCAGCCCCTCGCCCCCCGGACGGGGCGGGAAGTTCGGAGCCCGCCGCGGTGGGAGGCGGCGTGGGCGGGGCCGGCGGCGGAGGGATCGCGGGCGCGCGCGCCGCCGCCGCGGGCCCCGAGCAAGTGGCGCCAGAATTCAGAGCGCGGAAGAGCCCGAGCGCCCCGCTCCCGCCGCCCGCCCGCCCGCCCGTTCGGACCCGCCGCCCCGCCGGGGCCCCCGGGCCGGGAGAAGAAGATGGTGGTCCTCCGCAGCAGCCTGGAGCTGCACGGCCACTCCGCCGCCTCGGCCGCGAGCTCCCTGGACCTGTCCAGCGAGTTCCTCAGCTTGGAACGGATCGGCCGGAGGCGGCTGCGCTCGGCCCGCGCCGCCGAGCAGCCCGCCGTCCCCGCGGCCGCCGTGGGGGTGAGTACCGGCGGGGGCGGCCCCCGGGGCCGGGCCGGAGGGGCACTGCCCGAGGGCTCGGTGCTCGGGTGGGGCCCGGCGGCGGGCGGGCGGCCGGGTGACAGTTGGCGGGCCGGGGAGGCGGTTGGGAGGCGAGCTGTCGGGCGAGGACGGGTAAAAATGAAGGCCCCTGAGCACCGGGGCCCCGCGGGGTGTGTGGGTCGGGTGAAGACACCGGGAAACGGGCCGAGCCGTGACGCCCCACTTTTTTTACGCAAGAGGAAGCTCAAGCCCTCCGGAGCTGAAGCGCCGTGGAGGGGGGCGAGCCCCAAGTTTGGGGGGGTCGCCCCACCCCCCACCCCACCTCACCACACCACACCACACACTGCCCGGGCTCCCGCCCTAGGTTCGCACCCACCCATGGAGCACGAGACGCACAGGTCCTGACTGTGCACTGTGTACGCCCAGGGGAGGTGCTGGGGGGCCGCGGGGGCTAGGAGGACTGTCACTCGGGTCCCCTGACCTCCATGGACGGTCCGATCCGGAGCGGGAGCGCGGGGAAGGCATGCCAGCTTGCATAATGTGGAGGGATGGAGACCGGCCCTGCACGCGCAGCCGCGTCACCCGAGCCCCAGCGCAGCCCCGTGAGCGGGGGCGAGTGGGACTCTGTGCCCCACAGACGAAGACGCTGGCCCCAGAAGGTAACCCAGTCCGTGGCAGCTCCCCGGTGCAGTGGGGAACTGGATTCTCAGCCTCCAAAAGCCCTCCCCTATCCCAGCAGCGTCTGTAGGGAAGTTTCCAAAGGCTTGCAGCAGTTGATCCGCCTTTGAAAGACTGGCAGACGGGCTTTTCCTTCCAGGGAGCGTCCCCTCCACAACCCACCCCTGCAGGAGGCGCAGGTGGAGGGGACCTCATTCGCCCTAGAGGTTGGAAAAGCGGAGGAGGCAGCACTAGGGAAGGGAAGGCAGCGGGAAGCCTAGTAGTGCTGTTGAGGGGAGTTGGGGTGGGAGGTGGGGGCAGGAGTAGGGTCAGAGAGAGGGTTAGGAGCTGAAAGTGGGAATGAAAGACCCAGCAGGAGGTGGGAGGGAGGGGGAAGGGACAGAACGTGGTGTTGGGGGCATTCTCTATCTGACAAGAGTTGTCAGTTGTTTTTTTTAAAAAAATATATTTTATTGATTTTGTACAGAGAGGAAGAGAGAGGGATAGTTAGAAATGAGAGAGAAACATCGATCAGCTGCCTCCTGCACACCCCCTCGTGGGAGATGCACCCACAACCAAAGTACATGCCCTTACCGGAATGGAACCTGGGACCCTTCAGTCTGCAGGCCGAGGCTCTATCCACTGAGCCAAACCGGTCTCGGCAAGAGTTGTCAGTGTCTGTGGTGGATGATGCATCTACAGCTGGGCAGCGCTAGAGTTCCTGTTCCATCTCCGAAATTGTGGTTCTGAATTATGAAAAGGATTTCCTGACTTTCAGGGTCTGTTTCTCCAGCATGTGCAGAAGCTGGCAGATGCTTTATTTCTGCACTGAACTCAGCCTATGTTCAAAAAAGGTAGTTATTTCGGTAGATATGTATGGAATGTTTACCATTTTGAGGACAATGCTGGATCCTGTGGCTGTGAGAATGTATTGGGTTCTGGCTAAATAACCTAGGTGCTCAGAACAGCTGTTATGTTGAATCTCAACTTACCAATAATCAGATTCCTACATGTTAAAAGGTGATACCCACCACCTGGGCAGTGTGAATTAAATGTGATCATGCATGTAAGGAGATGACCTGAACACTTGGCCAGTACTGTAGTGAGGACTCGGTCATTGCCAGTTACTAAGACCACAGTCAGATAATGGCCACTCTGTCTTTCCAGTTCCTCAGGCCAAAAGCCTTTGAGTCATCCTTGACTCCTCTTTCATTTTATATTAGCAAGTTCTGTTGGCTTGCTTTCACCACGTATTCAGACCACTTCTCACTCCTCATTATTGCCATGCTGATTCAAGACATTATTGCCTGGATTATTAAAACAGGTTTTAGACTGGCCTCCCTGTTTTCCACCCTTATGTAATATATGTGTTGTGGATTGTGCTTGCTCTAACAGAATTTAGTTTAGCAAAGGGACCTAACAGCAAAATGTATAGAGACTATTTGCCATAAATGTAATTTCTGTGATGTGGTTGAACAATTAGCACTCAGCTAGCTGTTGTAGGGTAGAAAGGGTTTTTTTTCCAGGCCTGGTTTATATCTTTTTGAGACATAGTATTCCTCTCTTTTATAAATACTCTCTGGACCAAGTGAGCATGGGATTAAATCAAAATAAATGGATAATCCTGAAGAGTGGTGTATTCATGTTGACAAACCCCACCAATACCAAATAAGAAACATACTTTTGTGATTAGACTATTTTCTAACTTGGGGACATTACATTCAATGCATTTGGTTAAATTATAGCTTGCCTCCTTTTTCGGGGGCATTTAACATGTATTTCAGAAGCTTAACACCCTGGTTTTATTTAGGTCTAATAGCATTTTTTAGTCTCCTCAACCACAGTCATTGATAATTTCTTAGGATAAGTTACTTCTAAAGATGGTTAAATTTATTCATATTAACTTGGATTTTTTCCCCCCCAGCTAATCTCAGAGGCTGACCTTTTTTAAAAAAATTTTGAAGGTACCTGCCTATAGTCATCTATTTATTAACCACATTCTACATTTAAAATTATATACATGTATATACACACACACATACACACACACACATTGTTTTTTACTTCAGAGAGAGAAAGGAAGAAAAAGATAGAAACATCAGTGATGAGAGAGAATCATCAATCGGCCGTCTCCTGCACGCCTCCTATTGGGGATTGAGCTTGCATCCTGGGCATGTGCCCTGACTGCAAGTCACACTGAATTCCTGGTTCATGGGTCAACACTCAACCAATTGAACCACACTAGCTGGGTCCTCATTCTATGTTTTTTTTAAAACAAATCTTTATTGTTCAGATTATTATAATTGTTCCCCTCTTTTTTCCCCTCCATTGCTCCCCTCCACCAGGTTCCCACCCCACCCTCTGCCCTTTTCCCACCCCCCACTGTCTTCATCCATAGGTGTACAATTTTTGTTCAGTCTCTTCCCACATCCCCCACACCCCTTTTCCCTGAGAATCATCAGTCCACTCCTTTTCCATACTTATGATTCCATTATATTCACCAGTTAATACTATTCATTAGATTTTTTATTTCCCTTGGTTTTTAGATTCATTTGTTGATAGTTACGTATTTGTTGTTCATAATTTTTATCTTCTTCCCCTTTTTTTTTTTTAAATATATTTTATTGATTTTGTACAGAGAGGAAGGGAGAGAGATAGAGAGTTAGAAACATCAATGAGAGAGAGTCATATTGATCAGCTGCCTCTTGCACACTACCTATTGGGGATATGCCCGCAACCAAGGTACATGCCCTTGACCGGAATCGAACCTGGGACCTTTCAGTCCCCAAGCCGACGCTCTATCCATTGAGCCAAACCGGTTTTGGCTTCTTTCTCTTCTTAAAGAATACTTTTCAGCATTCATATAATTCTGTTTTGGTGGTGATAAACTCCTTTAGCTTTTTCTTATTTGTGAAGCGCTTTATCTGGCCTACAATTCTGAGTGATAGCTTTGCTGGGTAGAGTAATCTTGGTTGTAGGTTCTTGCTATTCATCACTTTGAATATTTTTTGCCATTCCTGTCTGGCCTGCATGGTTTCTATTGAGAAATCAGCTGACAATCGTATGGGTGCTCCTTTATAGGTAACTAACTGCTTTTCTCTTACTGCTTATAAGATTCTCTCTGTCTTTTTGCTCTTGGAATTTTAATTATGATGTCTTGGTGTGGTCCTCTTTGGATTCCTTTTGTTTGGGGTTCTGTGCGCTTCCTGGTCTTGTAAGTCTATTTCTTTCACCAGGTGGGGGAAGTTTTCTGTCACTATTTCTTCCAATAGGTTTTCAGTATCTTGCTCTCTCTCTTCTTCTGGGACCCCCATAATTCTGGTGTTGGTTCGCTTGAAGTTGTCCCAGTGGCTTCTTAAACTATCTTCAACTTTCTGGATTCTCTTGTCTTCTTGCTTCTGTGGAGGAATGTCCTCTGGCTCTTTGTGTTCCAGATCTTTGACTTGATTCTTGCGATCTTCCAGTCTGTTTTTATTTTGTATATTTTTTATTTCAGTCAGTGTATGCTTTATTTCTAGTTGATCGCTTTTCATATCCTTTAAGGTCTCGTTTATTTTATCGGCCTTTTCTAGGAAGTTCTTGAAAAAACCTTATAACTGTGGTTTTGAACTCTTATGTCCATTCTTTTGCTTTCTTCCATTTCCTTCCTTTGTGGACTACCTCTCCTCTGCATTTTAGCTGTTTCCCTGAGTTGATGGAGTAGCTTTGTGTACTAGGTGCCCATCCTAGCAGGGCCCAATAGCTCAGCTTTCCCATTTACCTGAGGTTGACAGTCTTGGTGCAACCCTTTGTGGGCTGTGTGTGCAGTCTTGTTGTTAAGCCTTGCTTGTTGTTGGTATCACTGGGGAGAGTTGATCTCCAAGCCAATTGGCTATGAGGATCAGCAGTATCTCTCTATGTTTTGAATATGATCTCACACAACTGGGGTTAAGGATTTTTTCTCCTGATTTGTATGGATTCTCTGAATTTTTTGTTTTAATTTTTTAAAATTTTGCTTATATTTACTATGAGTTTAGATGCTCCCTCTGGTATCTTTTTCCTTCAGAGTTACACTAGCCATTGTCTGTTTCTTTGCTTTCTCAGGTCTGGGCTCTGATTTATTAAATTTAGGGTTGTTTTTGACACTGAAGACTCAGTTAAAGATTGATAGTAAAGAGTTTGGTGATGATTGTTACTTTTGGATTGTGTTTATGTACACTTTTTATTCTCTAAGTTAGGTAAAGTAAAACATGCTATAGCCTCTGGAACATACTGTTTTTTTCATTGTATATTTACTTAAAAGTTAGAAAAGACATTCTAACTCGACTTTGATGTGTACAACATATGGGAGATTTTTTTAAAAACTTGTAATAGACTTATAATCTAACAATATTTTTTTCCTCTTTTAACACTTTTAAAGAATTATCAGTGCTCTCAATAATTAAGTAGGTTTTAGCCAAAGAATAAATGAGGGCATTACATCTCCAGGCTTATTTGTTTTCAGATTGTTTTCTCTTTGTTTTTTACTTCTTAGGGAAACTTTTTCTGGTACTGCATATTGTAAAAAATAGGAAGTGAAAGTCCCCATTTTTATCATTCAGTGTTAATTGCCATTATGAGTTGGCTTTTAACTTAACTTACCTCTTGAGAATTATTTTGATTTAATAATTGTGTTAGTTTTCTTTGGGAATCAAATGTACATAAGATAATTTATCTATGACACACAAAAATTGCAGATAACCTAAGTGTGATGTATTAAGCAATTTGTTAAATGCATTTATGTAATGGGTAGAATACTATTGATTCATTTAAAAAGATTTTAGAATAATATTTCACAACATTGGGAAATGTTTGTATTACTAGAAAAGAGTTACAAAACATGAATAGCATTATCCCAATTTTTAAAATATATTTTATTGATTTTTTTACAGAGAGGAAGGGAAAGGGATAGTGTGCCCACAACCAAGGTATAATACATGCCCTTGACAGGAATCGAACCTAGGACCCTTGAGTCTGTAGGCCGAAGTTCTATCCACTGAGCCAAACCGGTTATATATTTGTAAAACAAAATTTGAATTTTTTTTTCCTACTTTTCTATGCTCATAAGGCTCTGATATAAAATTTTTGTGTATTGAATTAAAATTACTATTCAACTGACCAAAACAACAAACATTTTGATTAACATGATTAAGCATGGGAAGTAAGATTTCATTAGGATTTCATGTGTGAAATTCTGCCCACCCAATTCTTGTATCTGTAGATAAATTTTATTGCTATAGACAGTGTTTGATATCCGTTCCATTGTTTTTATAATTTTAAGCACTGAAAACATTCATACAAATAAGTAGAATGTAATGAAAGAAATTTGTTTAGTAGTGCTATTCAGTTTTTCTGGCTTTTATGCCAAAAATCATTTGCCAAAATTTATTTTTAATGGTCTCTTAGCTTATTTAGGTCTTTTTTTCAACTTTGAAAAAAGAATTGGAAACCTCTTACAGTCAAAGATAAGGATTTTGTTGCTTAGTTTAGTCATTTAATTACTTAACACCTACTCTAGTGTTTTCTTTGTTTGCCTTTGTGAAGGTTTGTAATGCCTAAAGGCAGTTAACAATAGTAAAATTCAAAATGAGAGAGAGATAGGGCTCTGGGTAAATGAAAGAGGGTGCCTTGTTAGTTAAGGTTGCTTTCTCAGGCAAGTCAGTTTTAAGAAAAAGTACCTGTGGAAGTTCAGAATCTGGAAATATTCTCAAATTTTCCTTGGAAAATCTTATGTTACCACCCATCAAGATATAGGTGTTTCTTTTAAAAATAATACACTTACCTAAAAGTGTAGGTATCTTTTTTTTTTTTATTTCAAACGTCCTTAAATATAGGGATGGGCAAAAGTAGGTTTACAGTTGTGAATACACAAAATAGTTTATTATTTATTAATTATTATATAATTTGTATTACAACTGTAAACCTACTTTGCTCACCCATGTATCATATAAAGGTACACTGATAAAAGTATTAACAAATCGTACATATGACTTAGTATTTTACTAAGTATTTTCCCAGTTATCACACAAATCCTTGTATACATATCTTTATTTTGTGATAAAGTATTCTGGCCAAAACAAAATCAAATGACAGTGTCTCAATAAAATGAAATAATTGGGTAAAGATTATGGGGACAGGGAGGATTAATTTTTAAACACTTCCTGGTTTTCCAACCTTATCAATTTTCACAGTAGTAAGGCATCTATACTACCATGTTTCCCTGAAAATAAGACATCCTCTGAAAATAAGACCTACTTACAGTTTTCCTTCTAAGTGAAATATAAGGTATCCCCCCGAAAATAAGGCCCCCCGTAGGCTAAACATGAGAGATTTGGTCCACTGATTCTGAAAGAAATGGAGTCACAAAAAATTCAGCAGGAAATTCAGGAATTGGATTGTTATGATGATGTTCCAGAAGATGATGACATGATTGTCATTGAATAAATGAGTAAATTCTTGATACTGTAGGATTCACAGTTTGTCTGGTTTGTGTTGACAACTACCGTACTACCATACATATACAGGTAATAAATTTCCTTTATTTTCATTTAACAATAAATGTGTACTGTATTCTTCTTCATGGAAAAATAAGACATCCCCTGAAAATAAGACCTAGCACATCTTTGGGAGCAAACTTTAATATTAGACACTGTCTTATTTTCGGGGAAACAGGGTATCTAATAAAAGTTATACCCAAATTAACCCACAAGCCATGCCCACCAGCCAATCAGGGGTGAGTATGCAAATTAACCCAACCAAGATGGCTACGGGCAGGAGGCTTGGGTTTCCCCAATGATGGAGAAAGCCAAGCTTTCTGCACACTCTGGCTGGCCCAGGCCTCCACTCAAGGCTACAAAGTTTCAATTATAGAAGATAAATAAGCCCCAGATACCAGGGTCTCCATCTTGGGTTGACGGGGGTGTGGCCGGCCAGCAAACCACCACAGGCCCCTCACCCAGGCTGCCCCATGCCTCGAGGGAACACCCACCATGATCCAGGATACTCTTCAGGGCAAACCAGCTGGCCTCCACCTGTGCACCAGGCCTCTATCCTATCTAATAAGAGAGTAATATGCAAATTGACCATCATTCCTACACAAGATGGCCAGCAGGGGAGGGCAATTGGGAGAGACCAAACCTGCAGGGGAGGGCAGTTGGGAGAGACCAAACCTGCAGGGGAGGGCAGTTAGGGATGACCTGGCTGGCAGAGGAGGGAAGTTGGGGGTGACTGAGCCTACAGGGGAGAGGAGTTGGGACCAGGCCTGCATGGGAGAGCAGTTAGGGACAAGCAGGCTGTCAGGAATGTCAGGAAGCAGTTAGGCATCAATCAAGCTGGCAGGCAGAAGCAATTAGGGGCAATCAGGAAGAGAGGCAGGTGAGCAGTTGGGAGCCAGCAGTCCTGGATTGTGAGAGAGATGTCCCAGATTGGAGAGGGTGTAGTCGGGGCTGAGGGACACCTCCCTCCCCTCCATAGGGGCCTCTAGTCTCCCCCCCCCCTCCATATATATATATATATATATATATATATATATATATATATATATGTAAAAGCCTAAATGACCGGTCACTATGATGCACACTGACCACAAGGGGTCAGATGCTCAATGCAGGAGCTGCACCCCCTGATGGTCAGTGAACTACCACAGCAGGAGTACCACTCAGCTGACCAGCAGGTATCAGACATAGGATTCATGGCTGGCTGCCACAGCACGGAGACCATAATGGAGTGGCGGCAGGTGCAGTGGGGCTGGGATGAGCAGGAGTGGCAGGCAGGAGCAGCAGGCAGTGTTGGACTGCCGGTTTTGTCCCAATCCCCACAGGCTATGCCGAGGGACCCCACCAGCGCACGAATCCATGCAACAGGCCTCTAGTTAAATTGTAGAGTTGTTAGGTACTTTAGCCCTCTAATGTAAAAGTATCCTTTATTCATGAGGTATATATGAACTTTTGAATAGTTTATGATAGAAACTGTAGCTTATGAAGTCTATTGTGCAAAAAATAGTTACATAAAACTCTGGTTTTTATAATAGATTAATTTACCTAAACAGTCTTTGAATTCAGTTGTTGCATTATCTGGGTGAAATAGGTAACTCCTTTTTGTCTTTCAAGCCAAAATTATAATTCTGATTGCCTAGTTATTTTAAGATTGCTATCAATGATTGCATGACAGACAGTGGTGTGTGTGTATCTTTCTAATTTCTGTAGCCTTAAAAAAGGAGTACTTACTGTTATGAACTATCACAACTTTTTTTTTTCAGTGCTGGAAAACTTCTTTCTAAAATACTTTCTGTGAAATAGAACTATAAGCCTCAATAATCAGTAAATCTTGCCATAGCTGGTTTGGCTCAGTGGAGAGTGCGTCAGCCTGCTGATTCTTTTTCTTTTTAATATATTTTACTGATTTTTTTTACAGAGAGGAAGGGAGAGGGATAGAAAGTTAGAAACATCGATGAGAGAGAAACATCATCGTCTCCTGCACACCCCCCACTGGGGATGTGCCCGCAACCAAGGCACATGCCCCCTATCGGAATTGAACCTGGGACCCTTCAATCCACAGGCCAACACTCTATCCTCTGAGCCAAACCAGCCAGGGCAGCCTGCGGATTCTTGATCCCCAGTAGGGGCATGCAGGAGGCAGCTAATCAGTGATTTCCTCTCATCATTGATGTTTCTATCTATCACCTCCCTTCCTCTATGAAATCAATAAAAATATATATATTTTTAAAATCGATGTCTTATATTAGCCATTTCATAGACATTGCTGATATCATAAAATAATTCTAGATACTGTTGGGAAGATACAAAAATGATTCTGCACAAAAAGCAGTTGTACAAACTTATAATCAGAGAACACTCTTGGAGTAATTTAACTTGGGAATTTTTACCAAATAAAAACTTAGATGCCGGGACTGGTTTGGCTCAATGGATAGAGCGTCGGCTTGGGGACTGAAAGGTCCCGGGTTCGATTCCGGTCAAGGGCATGTACCCTGGTTGCGGGCATATCCCCAGTAGGGGGTGTGCAAGAGGCAGCTGATCGATGACTCTCTCTCATCGATGTTTCTGACTCTCTCTCTCCCTTCCTCTCTGTACAAAATCAATAAAATATCTTTAAAAAAAAAAAAAAAAACTTAGATGACCTTCTCAATTTTTCTTGAAGGATGGGTCTTCGGTTAAGGAAGTTGAAACCTACCACCGGAAACGTGTTTTAAGGACTTTGAGAAAAAATGCACAAAATTCTTCAGATTCTAGTTTTGATAAGAATATGGAAGTAACAGAGAAACATGCTAATGGCAGGCATTTTACAAGGTAATACAAGTTTTCTGAATGCTAAATCATAATAGTATTAAAGTAACATTTTAGGATTTGCATTTAATTTTTAAGTGTATTCTTAACTGCTCATCAAGATTCTAAGGTTATAAAATGTCATTTATAAATAGTTTTATTGAAATATGCCCAAGCCCATTCATTCTGTTTATGATTGCTTTCCTCCTTCAAAGCTAGAGTTGTGTGAATGTTTGTAATAGAAACTATATGGCATATGAGCCTAACATATTTACTATTTATAGCTTACCAACTGCTATAAGGGAAAAAGTGCTTCCCTTCCTCAGTAGGCAAAAAGGAAAGGAAAAGTAAAACACCCCTTCAATCATTGTGTCCCTAGTTTCTAATTGGAACCTAGTGTATAAAAATAGACCTACATGGTATGGAAGGATGGCTCTTTTTATGAAAATTCTATGAGCCTGTTTCACAACAGGTTTTTCAGACTTTGTTAGCCATCCTATATAATAAAAGCCTAATATACTAAGTGTCCAGTTGTCTGGTCATCCATTCACCAGTCCAAGCATGATATGCTAATGATATGCTAAGGCTGCTCAACCTATCACTATGATGTGCACTGACCACCAGGGGGTAGACACTCCAACTGGTAGGTTAGCTTGCTGCTGGGGTTCAGCCAATGGGGACTGAGCAAAAAAGGCCAGACACACCCTGGAGCCCTTCCACAATCCAGCCCAGCTAGCCAACCTCCTGCGTTCTGCCCTGATCGTGTACCTGTGGAGTCCCTTGGCCTGACCTGCACCCTCTCGCAATCCGGGATTCCTCGGGGGGTGTTGGAGAGCCAGTTTTGGCCTGATCCCGCAGGCCAGGCCAAGGGACCTCACTAATGTCGAAATTCATGCATTGGGCCTCTAGTAATTTATGTAAGCATAAATATTTTCAAGCTATTTTTTTAGTGTTTTTAGGTTTTTATGTATCTACAGTTACTTACTTTCCAAACTGATTTAAATTTTTGTCCTACTTTGTATATTATGAAATAGAGGATTTAAAATTATGTCAATTATTTTGAATTAATTTTTTTTCAATAGGCAGTTGGCCAGACAGCAGGCTGATAAAAAAAAAGAAGAAAGCAAAAAAGGTAAGTAATGTTAAAGGCATTTTTGATGTTGTTAATTCTTACCTAAGGTATTTTTCCATTGAATTTAGATAGGTAGGGAGGGAAGGAGAGGAAGGGAGGAAAACATTGGTGTGAAAGGGATACATTGATCAGTTGCCTCCCACACTTACCCCAACCAGGGTCAGGGAACAACCCAGGTATGTGCCCTTAACCAGGATTGAACTTGAGATCCTTTGGAGTGAAGGCCAACTCTCTAATTATTGGGCAACACTGGCCAGGACTGAAGTCATTTTGAATGTTTAAAGAACATAATGTTTTGTTTATAGGTGCATTGTAATACATACAATAAACTTCCCTTATTTAAAGTATACAGTTTGTTTGATTTTGACAAAAGTATATGCTGTGACATCACCACAATAAGGTAGTAAAGATAACCGTCACCCCCCCTTCCCCAACAGATTTCCTCAGGCCCTTTATCCCTCTTGACCCCCCAACCTTCTCCATGCCCTCTGTCCCCCAAAGTTCCTGAATATCCACCAATCTGCTTTTTGTCACTATCAATTCATTTGCATTTTCTAGCATACTCTACTTATAATTTCATAATTCTATAAGTAGAATTATGTAGTATGCATTCTTTTATGGTCTGGCTACACAGCATAATTATTGTACTTTGAGATTTCCATCTATGTTGTTGCCTTTGTTGCTGAACAGTTTTCCATTATATAGATACTAGAGGCCCAATGCACAAAATTCATGCAAGAGTAGGCCTTCCTTCCCCTGGCTGCCGTCATGGGCTTCCCTCTGGCCACCAGCAGGCACCCAGGACCCGGGCTTCCCTCACAGCTCTGGCTTCTTCCAGAAGGTTGTCCCGAAGGACATCCAATCTAATTAGCATATTACACTTTTGTTATTATAGATACCACAATTTGTCCTGTCCCTTCTGTCCACCCCACCAGTTTTATTGTAATATAATCTACACTAATAAAAGAGAAAAATGCTAATTGACTGTACCTTCACTACATCCACAGCCAGTCAGAGCCAGTATGCAAATTAATCCAACAAAGATTGCGGTTAATTTGCATACTCAGGTGCTGAGCAGCCTGTGTCCCGGAAACATCCTCCAGACCCAGGCCACTCCTAGCCTGTAGGCCTATGTTTAGGCCCTGAGCGGCAGGAGTCCCAGAATGCCCCTTGGCCACTTGGAGCCTATGAGTGCAGGTGTCAAGCGGCTGTGGGTGGGGCAGGAACGTCCTGTGGGGACATTCCTGCCCCGCCCACAGCCACTTGCGAATGTAGTGGTTTGGGTCCATGCCCCCAGCCTGGGGTCTCAGGCTGGTAGCAGCATGCGGACCCACACAATGATCACCCCCTGCTCCAGCTGGGTTCTGAGCCACTGAGTCACACCAGCCAGGCAGATATGGGAGAATCTTAAAGGTTTCTTATTTTATATATATATATTTTATTGATATTTTACAGAGAGGAAGGGAAAGGGATAGAGAGCTAGAAACATCTATGAGAGAGAAATAACAATTACCTGCCTTCTCTACAGTCCCCACTGGTTATGTGTCCCCAGCCAAGGTACATGGCCTTGACTGCAATCAAACCTTGAATTTGCAGGCTGTTGGTCCATCCACTGACCCAAACCAGTTAGGGCTGTCCAATATGTTAAAGAAAAACCCCTACCTAATAAAGAGGAAATATGCAGGGGAGGGCAATTGGGGACAATCAGGCTGGCAGGGGAGTGGTTAGGGGCAATCAGGCAGGCAGGCAGGCAAGCAATTGGGAGTCCAGGATTGTGAGAGGGATGTCCAACTGCCTGTTTAAAGGCCTGGCAGTCGGACATCCCTGAGGGGTCCCAGATTGGAGAGGGTGCAGGTTGGGCTAAAGGACACACACCCCTGTGCACAAATTTTGTGCACCAGGCCTCTAGTGCTATATAATACAAGCCTAGGTGGAGTCATGATACATTGTCACAAAATTGCAACTGCAACGTCATCAAAAGATTCTCCCCACAAGTTGGCCGGCAGGGGAAGGAAGTTGTAGGTGATCAGGCTGGCAGGGGAGAGCAGTTTGGGGTGACCAGGCTGGCAAGAAAGTGCAGTTGGGGGCAACCAGGCCGGCAGGGGAGCAATTAGGTGTCAATCAGGCCGGCACAGGAGTGGTTAGGGGGCAATCAGACTGGCAGGCAGGTAAGCAGTTAGGAGCCATCAGTCCTGGATTGTAAGGAATGTCCATCTGCTCTCTAGAGCAGATGTTCACTCTAGAGGGATGTGCAATGAATGATGAATCAGGCCTAAACCCACAGTCAGACATCCCCCGAGGGGTCCCAGATTGGAGAGGATGCAGGCCAGGTTGAGGAACATTGGCCCCCAACATGCGTGAATTTCATGCACCAGGCCTCTAGTTAACATATAATGATGTATAAGTTTAAAGTGTTAAAGGAATATTGATTCGATTACTCCTATGTATTTCAAAATGATTACTAAAATAGCTTAGCTGACACCTGCATCTTGTCATATGATTACTATTTATTGTGGTGAGAATATTTAAGATCTACTCTCTTAACTATTAAGTATTACAATAGCATTAACTATAATCACTCTTCTGTAGATCCTCAGAACTTACTCATAGCTAGAAATTTGTACTATTTGACCAACATCTCTCTTTAACCTTTACCATCCAGCCCTTGGCAACCAGCATCTTTGTCTCTTGCTATGAGTTTAGCTTTTTTAGATTCCACATATAAGTGATATTATGTGGCATTTCTCTTTTTCCATCTAACATATTTCACTTAGCATAATGCTCTCAAAGTTCATCCGTGTTATTGCAAAGTCCTTCTTTCTCATAATAGTTCATTGTGTGTATACAGCAGGTCCTCGAATAATGTCATTTTGTTTAATGTAGTTTCTTTTTTAATATTCTTATTGATATTTAGAGAGAGAGGTAAGGAGAGAGAGAGAAACATTGATTGGCTGCCTCCTGTAGGCCCCCTACCAGAGATGGAACTCGAAACCTGGGCATATGCCCTGACCGGGAGTCAAACCGTCAACCTTTTGGTGCACAAGACAATGCAGAATTAACTTAGCCACACTTTTCAGGGCTAACCTCTTCTTTTATTGCATTGATGAGAGGCTGTAGGAACCTAATTCTTTTTTTTTTTAATATATATTTTTATTGATTTTTTTACAGAGAGGAAGGGAGAGAAAGAGGGACAGAGCTAGAAACATCAATGAGAGAAACATCGACCAGCTGCCTCCTGCACACCCCCTACCGGTGATGTGCCTGCATCCAATGTACATGCCCTTGACTGGAATCGAACCTGGGACCTTTCAGTCTGCAGGCCGACTCTCTATCCACTGAGTCAAACCTGTTTCGGCGGAACTTAATTCTTTAATTAGCCTAATGTAAAATTGGTTTCATTTTGTGTCATTTTGCTTAAAGCCACAGGACCTATTTGGAAGAGTATTACGTGAAGACTAACTATATTCCTCTTCTTTTTTGTTGTTGTTGTTTGTTAATCCTTACCTGAGAATATTTTTTTCACTGACTTTTAGAGAGTGGAAGGGAAGGGGGAAGAGAGAGAGAAACACATCTATGTGAAAGACACACATCGATTAGTTGCTTCCCACACACACCCTGAGTGGGGAGGGGATCAAATCTACAACCCTTGACTGGGAATCAAACCTGAGATACTTGAGTGCACAGGCTGACCCTCTAACCACTGATTACACTAGCCAGCACTCCATGTCTTCTTTATCCATTCATCCATTGATGGGCAATTAGGTTGTTTACCACAATTTCTTTCTTTCTCTCCCATTCTCCCCAATTTCTTTATTCATCTTTTGTTGGATGTTTGGGTTATTTTCAGTTTGGTGTTAGCACAAAACTGCTTTAAATATTTGTGTCCAAGTCATTGTGTTATATATACATCTTTCCTTTTCTCTTGAGAATGGAATGGCTGGACTATATGATAAGAATATGTTGTAACTTCAATTTTGTTTTCTAATATTTTAATAAAAGCTAAGTTCAAGATACTATAATTCTGTTATGTGAAATTGTAGCTGTTCAGTCGTTTATTTTAGAGTTCTTTTTAAAGTGCTATTTCTATTTCTACTTATTTTCATGTATTCATCTATGAAGACAAAGTAATTCCAGTTACTCGGTCATTGAGGACTAGAAACATTGTTCAGACTCCAGAACACTTGCATGAAGAGAATGGTGATGTTGAAGTTCGCCGCAGTTGTAGGATTAGAAGTCGTTACAGTAGTGTGAACCAGTCTGTGCTATTTGATAAACTTATAACAAAGTAAGTGAAAATTATTTAGATCAAGATGATTTAGGTGACAAAAACTTTTTGTTGGGGAGGGGTCATAAATTTTAATGAGCCTGAATATTTAATACATTTAGTTTATATTAAGCATAAAGGAGAACGATTACTAGAGGACTTTATAATAATTCTGTATACATAAATTATTTTTAAAAATATAAAAAATATCCAAGTAAATTAAGAGATAGAGATATTTAAAATGCTAGTACTCAAAGAATACAGTGGAAGGAAAATTAAGTTTTTTAAAATGCAATATTTTACAGTGTTAGCTTATTTATATAATTTTTTTTTAAGCACTGCTGAAGCTGTACTTCAAAAAATGGATGACATGAAGAAGATGCGTAGACGGCGAATGAGAGGACTAGAAGACTTGACAGTGTTTAATGAAACAGAAGAAGTAAATATATTTTTCCATCGAGGGGATGATTTAATAATCTTTAACATTTTTTTGTTTTTTTTTTTGTTGTTAAATTGATCGTTTTATTCAGCATTTGTTTGACTAGTCGCTAGTTATTGCTAGAGTTGTAAGAGTTTATGGCTGTAAATATATTTATTTTAAGCAATATTGGAAGGTACTATTGAATTTCTTAAATAAGTGTACTAAATGTTAATGGCTTTTATTTAAATGTTTTTAGGGGAATCTTAATATGTACACAAGAGGAAAACAAAAAAGTATTCAAAGAACTGATGAAGAAACAACTGATAATCAAGAAGGCAGTGTGGGTTAGTCTTTTCTCTTGTTCTGTCCCTGAATTTTAATATGAGTACTTTTATTTAGTAGAATGTAGCCTTTTTATTCAAAAGCTCTGACTTTTATAGTAGTTTGGGAGAGATCAGAGTAGTGATCATTTATTTATTTTTATTATTATTTTTTAATATCTTTTATTGATTTCAGAGAGGAAGGGAGAGGGAGAGAGAGAAATACCAATGATGGGAGAGAACCATTAATCAGCTGCTTTCCACATGCTCCCTACTGGGGATCCAGCCCAAAACCCAGGCATGTGCCCTTGACTGGAATCGAACTCGGGGACCCTTCAGTCCGCAGGCTGATGCTCTATCCACTTAGCCAAACCAGCCAGGGCAGTGGTCACAATTTAAAAGAAAAAAGTAAGGGCAGGGAGAGCTTAAAGGATAGTATTTGGGAATGTATTTGAAGTCAACTATTCTAAAGCAATAAAACTGGTTTTCTTATATAATACAAGATAACATATCTCCAGATAACGTATTTATCTGTTTTTATTTTTAAAAGAAATTATTAAAGTTTTGCTCTTCTGTTTAGGACTTATTACTATACTCTGTTAGAAATTTTCTTGAGTGAAAACCAGTTGTCGGAAATGCATTTTAAGTGTTTGGTGTTTAAATGATCATAAGTAGATTATTTGAGTTATTCTCTTATGTAACTCAGTGACAGCCAGAAAAGCTGGATAAAATATCCAAACTGAAATTTAAAGGCAAAAAGCTAAATAAGGAGATACTTAAATTTGTCAACATGTTACATTTATTTGAAGCTTAAGTATAGTTATCTGTATTTATGAAATTAGCAGTAATATCATAGACTTCAATTTGGTACCTACTGACAGTAGCCTTTATTTTTAATTTATTTTTAAAATTTTTATTTATTGATTTGAGAAAGAGTGAGAGAAAATGAAACTCTTGATTTGTTGTTCTATTTATTTATGCATTCATTGGTTGATTCTTGTATGTGACCTGAACCTGCCACTTTGGTGTATCAGGATGACAATCTAACTGACTGAGCTATCTGGCCAGGGCTAACAGTAGCCTTTAAATTTTTTTTCTCTAGTTCCTTTTTTCTTTCTCTAGTTGTTTTTAATTTTAAATTATTTTTTTTCATTAAAAAGTTATTTAATGTTGTGAATTATATATATATATATATATATATATATATACACACACACATACATACACACATATACACACACACACACACACACACACACACACACACTGGAGGCCTGATGCATGAAGATTTCGTGCAAGAATGGGCCTTCCTTCCCCTGGCTGCCGGCTCTGCCTTTGCTCTGGCCAGAGCCACCTTTCTGCCTTCCCACACTGCCCAGAGGCCCAGAGCTGCTGGGGCAGTGCACAATGCCTGCATTGTCACCTCTGGCTGCTCGGCACTTGTGTATGCAAATTAACTTGCCATCTTTGTTGGGTTAATTTGATTTGCATACTCACTCCTGATTGGCAGATGAGCACTGTGGAGGTACAGTCAATTTGCATCTTTCTCTTTTATTAGTGTAGATATATATTTATTGATTTCAGAGAGGAAGGGAGAGGGAGAGAGAGAGAGAAACATCAATGATGAAAGAGAATCATTGATCAGCTGCCTCCTGCACACCCCCTACTGGGGATCAAGCCCTCAACCCAGGCATGTGCTCTTGACCAGAATCAAACCCAGAACCCTTCAGTCCTCAGGCCAATGCTCTATCCACTGAGCCAAAGCAACTAGGGCAGAATTAGATTATTTTATACAAGAAGCAATCAATGAATACATAAATAAGTGGAATAACAAATTGATGTTTCTCCTTTCCCCTCTCTCTCTGAAATCTATCAATAAAAAAAAAAATGTAAAGAAAAAATTAGATTTTTTTTTATGAATAAGCTAGAAGAGCCCGGCTGGTATGGCTTGGTGGTTGAGCATCAATCTATAAACCAGAAGGTCACTCTTTGATTCCCTATCAGGGCACATGCCAAAGTTATGGGCACAATCCCCAGTGGGGAATGTGCAGGAGGCCGCTGATCAATGATTCTCTCTCATTATTGATCTTTCTTTTTTTTTTTTTTTTTAAATATATTTTATTGATTTTATACAGAGAGGAAGGGAGAGAGATAGAGAGTTAGAAACATCGATGAGAGAGAGTCATCGATCAGCTGCCTCTTGCACACCCCCCACTGGGGATATGCCCGAAACCAAGGTACATGCCCTTGACCAGAATCGAACCCAGGACCCTTCAGTCCCCAAGCCGACACTCTATCCATTGAGCCAAACCGGTCCCGGTCATCATTGATGTTTCTATCTCTCCCTCTCCCTTCCCCTTTGAAGTCAATAAAAATATATTTAAAAGAAGAAGAATAATCTAGAAGTAAATATATTTTAACAGAAGGGTCTCTTAGTTATCCTATGTTAAAAAGTGTTAACTTTTTGGTGTGATTATCCTAATAAATATTTTTAAATTGTAGAATCATCTGAAGAGGGTGAAGACCAAGAAGATGAAGATGATGGTGAAGAGGAAGATGATGAAGATGAAGAAGATGGAGAAGAAGATAATCAGAAACGATATTATCTTAGACAGAGAAAAGCTACTGTTTACTACCAGGCTCCATTGGAAAGTAAGTGCTATTTTTTCCCCAGGAGATATAATTTTATTACCTTTGTCTTTCTGCCCTTCCTCTTTTATTATTTTTTTAGTTTTTATTTTGCATAATACACATAGTTTTTGTTTTTCTTAACCTATCTTAAAAGTGCAATAAATCAATTCTTCGAAAAAGAGTTAAATTTTAGTTATTACCCAAAGCAAATAATTGAGCTGTTTTGAAATTTCATGTCTGTCTTTAATTATTTTATATCATACAGCTTTCTACTTAATTTGTCAGTTTATATAAATATAACTGCTTATTGTTTATGTTAAAGTTGTGCCTCAATGCTTATGATAGTTGTGCCTCATGCAGTACTGATAGTGAGCTGTTAACTGATAGTGAGCTGTTAACAGTATAATCATAATGGTCATTTATGGTCAGTGTATGTTTGGTTTGTTAGTGTATGTGCTATACATATTTTCAGTAGTAGCCCTGCAGACATAAATGATTGGAAATATGAATTGTAGAATATTCTATAGTAGGTGTGTACTAATATTTTCATGGAAGGGGCAGCACCTTTGAAGTGTTTATATGAAGAACAAAATTACCTTCAAACATATTCATATGTCACGTACATTCTAACTCTTTCTTTTAGAACCTCGTCACCAGAGAAAGCCCAACATATTTTATAGTGGCCCAGCTTCTCCTGCCAGATCAAGATATCGATTATCTTCTGCGGGACCAAGAAGCCCTTACTGCAAACGAATGAACAGGTTTGGTTTTGAAGTAGTAATTGACTTATGACATAATTGTGGCTATGTTACGGTAGGATTCTAGAGTCTTGGGATTGAGGATATCAGAATAGAATTCTAGAATTGTATATTTGGGGAAGTAGTTAACTCTGCCTGTAGTGCTTTAATTTCTACTACCACTGACTAGTTTTTGCTTCCACTAATAGGAATTGTTAGTAACTACCATGGTAAGGTAGTTTACTCTGTTGTTCCACACTTTAATAATAGAGAGCTTCCTTTGCTTCAGTGTTTACTGTATTCCTAGCTTGGTATTAAGCATTTTATGTAGACTATTTTCTTTAATCTTTACATTAAGTTAAATATAGGTTTAATTTTGTCTCCACATACTATCACAAATATATTTTCCTAAGATGAAAAGTTACATTGCTTCTAGATTTGTCACGACTCTGACCCTCTTTTTCTGGATCGATCTTAAAAATTTGTTTATTTTATATATGTAGTGTTAATTTTCTCTATTTAAATTATTTGTGTGTTTCTTTTATCTTCCACATCCCAACTTCTGTTGCTTGTTTTTTATATTTAAATCCAAAGAGGTAATTGTTGCTATTTCCTCTTTCTCCTAAGTAGTAAAAGTTTTTCTGACCTCTTAGAACTTTCTGGATAATAGTAACATTGTAGTTGCTCATGAGTGAGAGAGCTTATTAGAGAAAACTAAAAGGGCAGGAAAAAATGACACCAGGGTGGGAAATGGCACTTTTTTCCTAATAGTAATTTGCTCAGAAGTGAGACTGAAGTCCTGTGAGAATTCAGCTATTTGAACAGTTCTTAAAAGACTCCTCCCAGAAGCAGACTATCTGATCATGTTTTGGTCATGGAAGGCAACACCTTTGTAGGTGCTGACAAATTTCCTGTCTTTTAGGAAAAATATAAAATAAATCTGTGTCCCTGTGTCTTTTTAATTTTCAGAGTGCCAAAGTCATAATTGTACATTCTAGATTTCTTGTATCATCATTCCTTTTCTCACAACTAGAAGACCAGGAAGGCAAACTCAAGATAAATTGCACTTGAAAGGAGGCCACATTGTCAATATTTTTCATAGGTTCCTTGTTAAATACCATTATTTTGATAGTGAAATTTAATTATCTTCAGAAAAGGAGAGTAAAGCATATTGCTCCCTGGAATTCCCAACAATCATAAGGCCCAGGCAGTTCTTGGTTGCCTGACTCAAGGGACAGATCTCTATTTGATTCAGCAGAAGTGAGAGGCTGGCATTTTCTTTGAGATTTAATTTCTTCCCTCATCTTTGCTGGAAGTAGCATACTGGAAATAACATACTTGTTGACTGACTACCTCTACAATCACCACCTACCGTATATCTTGTAGAAGGTAGGAAACTTTTTGCCCCTTTTGGTTCAAAGAGTCTACACTTTCTCTATGTGAAGTGTCTCACATTGTTGCATAACTTCTTGGGTACAGGATTTCCCCCATTCCCCTTCCAATTATTTAACAAATGTTTGAGTACTTCCATGTGCCAAGTACTATGGATATAAAACTGATGAAGCCAGGATTCCTGCCCTTGGATGTCATAGACTAGTGGAGGATCCTGGCACATTTAAATTAAAAGTATGAACTATGATTTACTATGTATTCTAGAGTCATATTATGTGACTTACTGACTTTCTTGGTGTTGGTTTTGATAATCCTTTAAACAATTTTTCTTTGATCAGCTTTATTGAGACATAATTCACATATATATATATTGTTTACCAATTTAAAGTATACAATTCAATAGCTTTTAGTATATTCACAGAGTTGTGCAACTATTACCACAGTAAATTTATTTTATTTGAAAAATCTCATAATGTTTTTTATTTTAAAAGTGTTTATTGATTGATTTGAAAGACATAGTGAGAAACATCGATTTTATTATCCCATTTATTTATGCATTCGTTAGTTGATTTCTTATATACTCCCTGATTGGGGGTTGAACCTAGTATATGGGGACAACACTCTAATCAACTGAGCTACCTGACTAGGGCCCACAATAATTTTAGTTATCACCCCCCACTCCCAATATTTCTACCCCCCAGCCCTAAGCCACCACCAGTCAACTTTCTGTCTTTATAAATTTGCCTATTTTGGGTATTTCATATAAGTGGAATCTCTTGTGACTAGCTTCTCTCGCTTGTTATAACACTTTCAAGGTTCATTAGTATAGTGGTATGTATTAGTACCTCATTCCTTTTCATTGCCAAGTGAGATTCTGTTGTATAAATATACCATATTTATCCATTCATCACTTGATGAACATTTGGGTTGTTTCCACTTTTTGGCTGTTATGAATAATGCTACTGTGAACATTTGTATACAACTTTTTGTTTGGATATATGTTTTCATTTCTTGTGGGCATAAACCTAAAAGTAGAATTGCTGGGTCAAATACTATATTTAATGTTTTGAGAAAGTGCCAGATTGTTTTCAAATGGCTGCCTCATTTTACATTCCCAGCAGCCAGAGTTCCAATTTCTCCATGTCTTTCTAACACTTGGAATTACCTGGCCTTTTGAATGTAGTCCATTAAACCTTTTTTTTTTTTTTTTTAAACTTCCTTCACAAGGTGATATGAACATCTCAATTTTTTTCTAACAACTTTAATGACGCTTTGCTTAGCCTTTTTATTTTTTAGTCAAGAGACCAGCTTTTGTTTATATTCATGTTCTACTACAACTACTTAGGCACAGAAACAAAGCACACATCCAAAGAATCACTTATACATTGCTTTTAGTATCTTGGCAAATGGTTAAGAAAGCTTTCAGCCACAGTGCGGGAGTTTCCAATGGTCTTTTGGCAACTTATCATAGCAGAGCTTCAGGAATACTGCCTTTAAGCAGGATTTTCTTCCTTCCTTATGAGTGATAACCTCTAGATTATTCTTTAGCTTGATCTGCAGTTTCTGGAACAAGCCTGGTCCCTCTGAACAAGAAGATAATATAATAATACAGTTGTCTCACCAGTATTCCAAAGTACTCCTTCCTTGCTAAGGAACTACAACTGGCTACTATAGCACTCTAGTTAGGCTTACAGTGCTTGTCCATGCCAAATTTTTCAACAGTTTTTAATAAAGTGAAAAAAAACGTGCACACACAAATATGAATATGTATGTTTAGAATCTGTTTTAAATTGAAATAATGGCCTTTCTTCAGTATAGAATAATTATGAAGAACCTGGACCCATGATTACGACAGCTCATGTTGCCAGCTCAGTTCCACCACTTATTAGTGACTTTGGACAAGTTATGTAACCTCTCTATGCTTCAGTTTTTTGTTTTATTATTTTGTTTTATTATAAGTTTTTTTTTATTGATTTCTTATAGAGAGGAAGAGAGAGGGTAGAGAGTTAGAAACATTGATGAGAGAGAATCATTGATCAGCTGCCTCCTGCACACCTTCTACTGGTCATGTGTCTTCAAACAAGGTACATGCCCTTGACCAGAATCGAACCTGGGACCTTTCAGTCCACAGGCCAACACTCTATCCACTGAGCCAAACCGGTTTCAGCCTATGCTTCCGTTTTTTGATCCCCACAATGGGGGTAATAGCACCTATTTCATAATATTGTGAGAATTAGATGACTTAATACATGTAAACCTTTTAAAATAGTATCTGGCACATATTAAAGGCTACATGTGATTGTTATTGTAACTATACTTGAATGTTTTAAAATTATTCAGATTTGTAAGTCAAATGTTGAAAACTTTATGACAGTCCACAAAGTCTTGTTGTTTGCTTGTAACTTTACTGGTTTGTGAAATAAACAACTAGAAATTACCAGTATAGTAGTGTATAGAATGCGTATTTTTTGAATAGACAATGAGAGAGAAACATCGATCAGCTGCCTTCTACACACCTCCTACTGGGGATGTGTCCACAGGCAAGGTACATGCCCTTGACCAGAATCGAACCTGGGACCCTTCAGTCCGCAGGCAGACACTCAATTCACTGAACCAAACTGGCTAGGATGACAGGCATGAGTTTTAATGCTGATACCATCATTGACTAATTCTGATATTTTGAACAAGTTCTTTAAACTGTGAGCCACATTAGTTCTGACTGTAAAATGAGCCTACTAATAAGTACTTTTCCAAAGTTTTAATTAATATATTAGACTAGAGGCCTGGTGCACAAAATTTGTGCAATGTGTGTGTGGGGCGGGTGTATTCCTCAGCCCAGCCTGCACCCTCTCCAATCTGGGACCCCTTGGGGGATGTCCCACTGCTGGTTTAGGCCCCATTCTTGCAGGCTGGGGCCTAAATCAGTAGTCAGACATTTTTATCACAATTTGGGACTGCTGTCTTCTAACTACTCGCTTGCCTGGCTGCCTGATTGCCCCAACCACTCTGACTGCCAGCCTAATTGACACCTAACTGCTCCCCTGCATGATTGACACCTAATCACTCCCCTATTGGCATGATTGACAAGTGACTGCTTCCCTGCCAACCCAGTCACCCCCAACTGCCCTCCCCTGCTGGCCATCTTGTGACAATGGGGGTGGACATCTTGTGACAACATGGGTGTGAGGATCAATTTGCCTCTTCTTTATTATATAGGATAATACGTCAACTACTTGGTATAAGAAGCACTTAATAAATGTTAGTCTCTTTTTTTAAATTGTGAAGTTAGTCTTAATTATATGTGAATTCACATATAATTATTATGTGACTACAAGTTAGAATCTTTATAATATTTATATATATAAAAGGCTAATATGCAAAGTGTCCCCACAGGAGTTTGATCACTCATTATGATGTGTGTTGACCACCAGGGGGTGGCATGGAACAAAAGAAGGCCCCAGCCAGCGGCTGGCAGCCAGGGAAGGGAGACCCTGTCCAGCAACCAGAAGGCTCCGATTGGCCCTGATTGCTGGCCAGGCCTAGGGACCCCATGCTCTAATTTTGTCTCTAGTTGTAACATAAAATAGGTAGGTTTTTTAATATAAAATTTCAGTCTTATACTAGACTAGAGGCCTGGGGCACAAATTCGTGCACAGGTGGGATCCCTTGGCCTGGCTGTCTCGCCCAGTCCAGAGGGAGGGACAGTGGGAAGTTGGTCAACTTAGGGGAGAGACCTTAGGAGTTTGGCTGTGGGAATGCACTGACTATCAGGGGGCAGCTCCTGCATTGAGCATCTGCCCCCTGGTGGTCAGTGTCTGTCATAGCGACCAGTTGACCGGTTGTTCAGTCAACTGGTTGTAACGGTTGCTTAGGATTTTATATATAGATAGATATATAGATAGATAGTTTTAGTTTCAGGCTGATCATAAAGGTGTTCTTGGACATGTTTGAGTAGGTGGACAGTGAAGGATTTTCTCACTTATATCTTTGTTTCCATAACCCTTTTTCCAAAACTCTAGGGGCCATTGGTGCTTCACAATTCAGATTTTTGAGAGGGGATTTACAAAGGTAACATGCAACATAAACATCTCCAATGGTGTCTGGGCCAGCACTCCTTAGTCAGATACATTAATTCTATAGCAGAACATATGAATAATCATAGTAAGTGGGACTAATGGAGACTGAATTGCCTTTATGTAATGACATTTCAGATCATATTTTGCTAAATGTATAATGGAAAAGCTTGTGTTCAGAATTTTTTAGGTATGAGATTTTGGACCTACATTATACAGACAACAGAAAAGTGAACCTTTGCCGAAACCGGTTTGGCTCAGTGGATAGAGCGTCGGCCTGCGGACTGAAAGGTCCCAGGTTCGATTCCGGTCAAGGGCATGTACATTAGCTGCGGGCACATCCCCAGTGGGGGGTGTGCAAGAGGCAGCTGATTAATGATTCTCTCTCATCGATGTTTCTGACTCTCTCCCTCTCTCTTCCTCTCTGTAAAAAAATCAATAAAATATATTTTTTAAAAGAAAAGTGAACCTTTTATATTTTTGGAAATACCTACTTAACCATGATTGCACTCTGACTCAGAAAAAGCTCTAGACCTGAAGCCAATGGAATAATTAAAGGTTTTCCAGCCAGATTTTTTGTGTTTGGTGTTTTGTCTTTTTTTATTTGTTTGGTTTTTCCCTGTGGGTCTTTTGCAACTGTTCAAAATGTAGTAGAAATGATTTAAAATGTCTTTGATTATTCGTAGCACTTGAGACCTTATTTAATACTATCAACCAAGCTAAGAATTTCATTATAAACTTTTTTGTGTGAGAAGATTGAGATATGGGTTTGGCAACTCATTTATGTTTACACAGTGGTTAAGTGGTAGTTGTGAATTTACAGTTGCTGATATACTGTAGATAAAAGACCATTTTATTTGTCCCTGTTTCCTAGCATTTTTTTTAACCCTTCTTGATCCCTTCTGGTTTGCATAATAATTCTCATGTTCTCCTTCAAAGATTATTTGACATTTTAAAATAGGTAATTCCCTTCCAAATGTAAAATTTTATATTCTATAATATTGAAAATAATTTGCTAAAATTACAGTCTCTAAGATTCTAATACCCTCTTTATCTCAGCTTTCTTTGAGGGTAACTGATTTATATAAAGACTAAGAACTTAAGAGTAACTGTCTACACCCGTGGTCAGCAAATTGCGGCTCTCATGCCTCATGTGGCTCTTTGGCCCCTTGAGTGTGGCTCTTCCACAAAATACCACGGCCTGGGAGAGTCTATTTTGAAGAAGTTTAAGTTTTAAAAAATTAGCTCTCAAAAGAAATCTCAATCGTTGTACTGTTGACTAATGAGTTTGCTGACCACTGGTCTAGACCGTATGCTGTCTTAGTGAACATTTGATGGTCAGCTTACCACAGCCTTTTATCTTTTTTCCCTTTCCTCTTAGTTATCCAAGTCTTTTATTTCCTTCAAAAGATTTAGCCAACAAAGCTTACTTCATTGGTTCAGCAAATGTATTCATTTTAGGATAAGCCATTTTGGATTATTAGGAATTTCTGATGTTTACATCTTATGCCTTTCTTCCCTGTCATTCTTCATCATGATTTTAGTTTCTTCTTTACTTCAGGCGAAGGCATGCAATTCACAGTAGTGATTCTACTTCCTCTTCCTCTTCTGAAGATGAACAGCACTTTGAGAGGCGCAGGAAAAGGAGTCGTAATAGAGCTATCAACAGGTAAATGTTACTTGAAGCCTTTTAAAAGTACCACCTTTTTTTTTTTAATGGTGAGAAAGCTGAATAATTTGGGAATAAGAACAGCTTGACTGATTAAAAAATTATACAACAAATTAATGTATAATAACAATGCAGCCATAGCTGATTTGGCTCAGAGCATTGGCCTGTGGACTAAAGGGTCCTGGGTTCAATTCTGGTCAAGGACACATGGGGCGATCAGGCCAGTGGGAGGAGGGGGGTTAATTAGGGGTGACCAGGCAGGCAGGTGAGTGATTATGAGCCAGCGGTCCAGGATTGTGAAAGGGGTGTCCAGTTGCCAGTTTAGGCCCGATCCCAGGGACATCCTCTGAGGGGTCCCAGATTGGAGAGGGTTCAGACTGGGCAGAGGGCTCCCCACCACAACCACCACCGCCTGTGCATGGATTTCATGCACCAGGCCTCTAGTTATAATGTGTATTGATAGAATCTGAATTCTCAGTCATGAATTACCTTATGGTGATGCAACTTCTTAAAAACTGGTATTTTCATTTGATTGTATGTCTTTAATAATAAAGCTTCAGATATAACTATTTTCTAACAAATTCTCAACCCATATAGAAAATGAGGAGACTGAAATTTATAATCTTAAGATTGCTCTAGTTGAAATTTAATTTATTTTGAAATTTTTAAGAAAAATGCGTGTATTTTAACATGGCATTTGGGGGAGAAAGGTGAGTTGATGGTTTTGTTTATATTTTTTCACATCTTCTTAAAAAATAGGTGCCTGCCACTAAATTTTCGGAAAGATGAATTAAAAGGAATTTATAAAGATCGAATTAAAATTGGAGCAAGCCTTGCTGATGTTGATCCAATGCAATTAGATTCTTCAGTGAGTACTGTCCTGAAATGTGTGATTCAACTGTAATAATAGTGTTCTTTAACTTTAGTTTTAAAGGTGTTTTTTTTTATCAGAAAGTTTAATTTTTACAGATTTTTTCTTTTTTATCTTTAGACCACAACTAAGATATGTTTTAGGGTTAACTCAGTTGATTGTGTATATATTGTGTATAGTTTAGGAATAGAGTGGCATTTTAACATTTTAACTTTGACTCCAAATCAAAGAATGTCTATATTTCCCTTTCATCACCAGGTACGATTTGATAGTGTTGGTGGTCTGTCTAATCATATTGCAGCTCTAAAAGAGATGGTGGTATTCCCATTACTTTATCCGGAAGTCTTTGAAAAATTCAAAATTCAACCTCCAAGGTAATTTAATTATACATTTTATTTTAGCCAAAAATCTGCATTATGCAACTGTTGTCCAGAAAGATAATGTTTCTCTGTTGAAATATTTTAGGTCTACAATAATTTGTATGTTTTTCCTGCAAGGTCCTCAGTGCTTTGAATATTTTTACTTAATGTTTAGCATAAAAAATTATTTCAAAAAGATTTTCCATGGAGAAAAAAAGATTGTCCATGGTTTTTCAAACATTTAGTGAAATTCCTTCCATATATACTTTTTTCTCATTTTTAAATTTTAGTTTAAATTTGTATCATAGTAATACATGTACATAGTTTAAAAATTAAATTGTGCTGTAAGTCTTTAAAGAAAGGTAGTGCCCTAACCGGTTTTGCTCAGTGGATAGAGCATTAGCCTGTACCCTTCAGACCACAGGCTAATGCTCTATCCACTGAGCAAAACTGGTTAGGGCACTAACCGGTTCGATTCCAGTCAAGGGTATGTACCTTGTTTGTGGGCACATCCCCAGAAGGGGATGTGCAGGAGGCAGCTGATTGATGTTTTTTTCTCATCGATGTTTCTAACTCTCTATCCCTCTCCCTTCCTCTATAAAAATATCAATAAAAATGTGGGGTTTTTTTTGTTTTTTTTTTAAAGAAAGGTAGTAGCCCACTTCTCTGTTCTCCATTTCACTTCTCATCTCCATGGAAAATTAATTTAAGTAAACTTTTAAAGTTAGTAAGCTTTTATTCTTTTGCATTGTAAAAGTTGTATACTATAAAACAATCAGTTAAAACTGGTGAAATTCAGTTTTTGTCTTTAAATTTACTTTTCAGGAATATTACTCTATCATAAAAATTTTTAATCAGATATTAATATTAAGTAATAGCATTTCTTACAGGAAGTATTGGAACTATCTAGTTAAAACATTTTAGTGAACTTAAAAAGTAAGAACAAAATCCCTGAAATTTTTCCTCTTATTTCACCTTAACAACATCTCTTTACTCCTATAGAAATCAAATATATGATTGTGTAAACTTGTTTTCATATTTTCTCTTTGTATTTTAATAACTAAGTAATATTCCATTATGTGATTGGGTCACATTTTATCTGCTTTTGATGTTGCTAACTAGTTTTTCCCTAACTTTTCATAATCATAGTGTCAATATGATGAACATCTCATTGCTTCCTCTTTGTGTAGATCCTTAATTCCTTCTTTAAAATATAGTCTCATGCTGAAACCGGTTTGGCTCAGTGGATTGAGCGTCGGCCTGCGGACGAAAGGTCCCAGGTTCGATTCCAGTCAAGGGCATGTACATTGGTTGCGGGCACATCCCCGGTAGGGAGTGTGCAGGAGGCGGCTGGTCCATGTTTCTCTCTCATCGATGTTTCTGGCTCTCTATCTCTCTTCTTTCCTCTCTGTGAAAAATCAAGAAAATATATTTTTAAATAAATAAATAAAATATAGTCTCACAAATTAGATTGTTGGCTAAATAGATACATTTTTATTTTTTTTTTAATAATTTTTATTGAGTTCAGAGAGGAAGGGGGAGAGAGAGAGATAGAAAGAAACATTAATGATGAGAGAGAGTCATTGATCTGCAGGCTCCTTCAAGCCCCTCATAGGAATCAAGCCCAAAACCCGGCATGTGCCCTGACTAGGAATCAAACTGGTTCATAGGTCAATGCTCAACCACTGAGCCTCACTAGCTGGGCTCAATAGATATGTTTTTAAAATCTGTACCCACTTTGTTTTTTGTATGTTGAAATCACTTTTTCCCCCCCATTTGTTTGTTTAGTTGTTTTCTCACCAGGTACTTTGTTTTTTACATCTCTACTTGATTGCCCCTATCTTACTGTCTTATATTTTATTAATTTTTAGTAGATTTCATCTGTCACTTGTGATTTTTCCCCTGTCATTCTTATTTTGTCATTTTTGCTTTTCTGGGATTTTCCTTTTAAGTGTTTCTTTTCAAGGGTAGTTATTTGATGATCCAAAACTGATTATTTCATATTAGTTTGATAGACTTTAATTTATGACATGTATTTCTATACCCTTTTAACATTTCTATTAATTATGAGCCTGACTGGTGTGACTCAGTGATTGAGTATCAACCTATGAACCAGAAGGTCACAGTTCAATTACCTGTCAGGGCCACCTGTCCAGTTGCCAGATCAATCCCCAGTAGGAGGCGTGTAGGAGGCAGCCAATCAATGATTCTCTCTCATCATTGATGTTATACTCTCTCTCCTTCTCCCTTCTCTCAAATCAATTTAAAAAATCTATATTTTTAAAAAAGAATTGTGAGTAAAGTTCATTTTATCAGAATTCTATCCCAAGAGCAACAAATAACTAGAACTTTGTGGGGGCCGGGGGAGGGGGCAAAAAACAGTAAGTTACCCTATGGCAGTGGTGTCACAGAAATTATTTTAAATTATTTACACTTAGTCCTTACCACCCAACCACCATTATTTAAATTCTCTCTTATCTTCCTTTCCTATTTAGTACTCACATGTTTTTTAACAAAACTTTTAGTGTTATGTTTCTGAGACTGATGCGAAAGATTGTAAACTATGAGGTCTTTTTAAGTGTAACTTTATGCAAGGAAAGGTAATATAATGAGTACAATGAATGAATAAAAGAAAATATGTTTTATACTTCATCTTAGCCAAAAGACCAAGACTTGATTAAAAGAAGATGTGTTTTAAATAAAGGTTTTTATTTAGTTTCGGTATTAATTTTGTAGTGTCAATATTCCAAGGTTTTAAGTTGTGCTCTGTGAATTGAAATATTTCAATTGTCTCATTTACTTTTTTAAAAAATACGTTTTTATTGATTTTAAATTTGAAGGGAGAGGGAGAGTGATAGAAACATCAATGATAAGAGAGAATAATTTATCGGCTGCCTCCTGCACTCCCGCTACTGGGGATCGAGCCAACTGTGCATGTGCCCTTGACTGGAATTGAACCTAGGACCCTTCAGTCCACAGGCTGATGCTCCACACATTGAGCCAAACTGGCTAGGGCTCATTTATTTTTTTTATTCACTAATTAGGTACACTCATGAAATTGGTTTGTAATTTTGTCTAAATAGTCTTATTTTTTTATGTAGTAATAATAAAATAATACTTATTCTTTTACAGAGGTTGTTTGTTTTATGGTCCACCTGGAACCGGAAAAACTCTGGTTGCTAGAGCACTTGCCAATGAATGCAGTCAAGGCGATAAGAGAGTAGCATTTTTCATGAGAAAAGGTGCTGATTGTCTAAGTAAATGGGTAGGAGAGTCTGAAAGACAACTACGATTGCTATTTGATCAGGTATGATATTAAAATTTACCTACATAGATTTTTCAGTCATTGTATAATAGATGTAAGTATGTAAGGATTAGATAAATCTTGCATTTGATTACTTTTCATAAAGCAAAAATTCAGAAGACTTAATCCAAATATATAATCTTCCTAGATTATTTTCTTTGTGTATCAAGATAACACTGATCTAAAAGGAATAGTTTTATAGTAAGAAGAGAAAGGAATGATTGGATCAAAGTTCTTTGGAGTCTTAGAACCTAAAAAGAAAGCGGTAATTTCATACTTAGGGAGACAGTAATAGTGAGCTATGTCTTAATAGAAGATTAGTTCATCCCTAGACTGGCTTTAATTGTATATGCCAGATTGTATTAACAACATATTGTGAGAGAATACATTCTGATCTACTAAGGCATATTGTTACAGATGCTTTTAAATCTCTTTATGGAACTCATTGAGGATTTTTGTTTTAACTTTATTGAGATATGTCTTTTTCAAACTATGGCATCGTGCTAATTATTTTCCCATCCAGATAGAAAGGGAGATTATGTCACTTTCTATTCTTTATCTTGTTTTGACAATTGGTCTGTTATAGATTTTTATATGTCCCAGTAAATATAGCTATACGAAATCTAAATTATATAACCAGTAAAGTATACATTAAATATTTCCCATTGAAATGCAAATAAAAGTAAGCTATATGTTATAATTTAGTCTGAACCCTTAAAGCATAGTTCTTGAGTTTACATTTAGATTTATAACTTATAAGTTTTGTAAGCAAGTTTTATGAAATGGATTAAAATGTTCTAATATATAAAGTCTAATATTTGAAGTTTTTCATGCAACCACTGAACCTGCTTTCTAGGCTTACCAGATGCGCCCATCCATTATTTTCTTTGATGAAATTGATGGTCTGGCTCCAGTACGATCAAGCAGGCAAGATCAAATTCACAGGTAAAAATTTGCTTGATGACATTTCTTCCTTTTTCCCTATATTCTGAGCTACATTGGTATTATATGAGCAATATAATGGTTAAATGGTGAAAGAAACTTTACAAACCAGTAGTGCCCCCCCCCTTTTTTTTTTTTGGTATTAAAATCCCAATTCTATATAATAAAAGGCTAATATGTAAAATCAACTGAATAATGGAACAACTGGTCGCTATGACATGCACTGACCACCAGGGGCAGACACTCAATGCAGGAACTCAGCCAGAAGCCGGGTTCATGGCTGACAACTGCAGGGGTGATGGCGGAAGTATCTCCTGTCTCCACAGCAGTGCTAATGATGTCCAACTGCCAGTTTAGGATGTCTGACTGCTGGGGAGGTGGGGGAGTGGGCCTAAGCTGGAGTTGGACATCCCCCAAGGGCTCCTGGATTGTGAGAGGGCGCAGGTTGGGCTGAGGGGACCACCCACCCCACCCCCACCACCCTTAGTGCATGCACTGGGCCTCTAGTTACTATAGAGTGGAAAAAGATAATTTGAACCTGTTCTGGATGGCAGGGTATTCTCAAGCACACTATTAAATTTTTTATTGCACTTTTTGGTCTCTGAGTGGCACCATGGTTGTCAGTAAAAACAAACGTGTTACAGAAGGAGGCAAAAAAGGAGCCAAGAAGAAAGTGATTAACCTGTTTTCTAAGAAAGACTGATGTGCTGTAAAACTGCCGGCTATGTTCAATATCCTATATAATAAAGAGCTAATATGCAAGTAGTCGTCATGCCCTCATGCTGTCACGCAGTAATGGCTCAGTCACTTAATATTGGGGAGAAAGGAATAGGGACCAACCAGGCACAAATGAGCTTGTGAGGGAGGAGTGGGGACCAGCCCAGGAAAGGGACAAACTGCATATCCTGCGGTCCCGGGCTCTAGAGCCTGTGCCTACTGCCCAGGAGAGGGACAAGCCAACTTCTTGTGGTCCCAGGCGCCTGAGGCTGTGGCTGCAGCCAGCCCAGGTGAAACCAGCTGGGTCCTGGGTGCCTACAGCCAGCCAGAGGGAGGGAAGCCTGGGTCTCCAGTGCCTGCAACCAGCTGGAGGAGGGAATCTTGGATCCCTCTTGTGGGGTGAGGCAGAGGCGGTTAGGGCCAATCAAGCCAGCAGGGGAGCAATCAGGCAAGCAGACAGAGGTTGTTATGGGTGATTAGGCAGGAAGGTAGGCAGGCAGAGGGGTTAGGGGCAATCAGGCAGGCAGGCAGGTGAGTGGTTAGGAGCCAGTGGTCCCAGATTGTGAGAGGCAGTCAGACATCTCCCGAGGGGTCCCAGATTGGAGAGGGTGCAGGCCGGGCTGAGAGACACCTCCTCCCCCACCTCCATGCATGAATTTTATGCACTGGGCCTCTGATAAGTAATAATGGAAAAACACATCATGAGAATTCAAGGAACCAAAATCCCATCTGATGGTCTCAGGGGTCATGTTTTCATTTTTTTAAGTATATCTTATTGATTTTTTACAGAGAGGAAGAGAGAGGGATAGAGAGTTAGAAACATGGATGAGAGAGAGTCATCAATCAGCTGCCTCCTGCACACACCCTACTGGGGATGTGCCCGCAAGCAAGGTACATGCCCTTGACCGGAATCGAACCCAGGACCTTTCAGTCCACAGGCTGACACTCTATCCACTGAGCCAAACTTGTTTCGGATTTATTTTTTAAAAATATATGTATTTTATTGATTTTTTTAGAGAGCAAAGGAGAGGAATAGAGAGTTAGAAACATCTATGAGAGAGAAACATTAATTAGCTGCCTCCTGCACACCCCCCCATTGGGGATCAAGCCTCAAACCAAGGTACATGCCCTTGACTGGAATTGAACCCTGGACCCTTCAGTCCACAGGACATAGCTCTATCCACTGAACCAAACCGGCCAGGGCAGGAGGTCATGTTTTTAAAGTGAACCTAGCTGATCTGCAAAGTGATGAGATTACATTTAGAAAACTCAAGCAAGCTCTGGCCAGTTTGACCCTTGAACTGAAGGGTCCTGGGTTCAATTCTGATCAAGAGCACATACCTTGGTTGCCCTGGTCGGGGTGCATGCAGGAGGCAACCAATTCATGTGTCTTCCACATTGATGTTTCTCTTTGTCTCTTCCTCTCCCACTCTCTCTAAAATTCAATGAAAAAATATCCTCTGGAGAGGATTAACAAAAAGAAAAAAAAACTCAAGCTACTTACTGAGGACATTCAGGGCAAAAACTGCCTAATTTCCATGGCATGTATCTTACCTGTGACAAAATGTGCTCCATGGTCAAAAAATGACAGACTGTAATTGAAGCTCATGTTGATGTCAAGATTAGCAATGGTTATTTGCTTCATCTATTTTATGCTGGTTTTACTAAAAAAAATACAACTACCAAATTTGTAAGACCTTATGGTTGGCATCAATAGGTCTACAGGATCCGGGAGAAGATAATGGAAATCATGACCCGAGAGGTGCAGACAAATTACTGGAAAGGAAGTGATCAATACATTGATCCCAGATAGCATTGGAAAAGACATAGAAAAGGCTTGCCAGTCTACTTATCTGTTTCACAATGTTTTTGTTAGAAAAGTCAAATGCTGAAGAAGCCCAAGTTCAAATTGGAAAAACTCAGAGCTTTGAAGGTAGTAGTACTGGAAAAGCTATTGGGGATGAGACAGGTGTGAAAGTTAAATGAGCTAATGGATATGAGCTGCCAATCCAAGAATCTGTTTAAAATTCAGACTTTTAATGGTGATAAGGAAAAAATACTATTTGTAATGTCGTTTTTTTTAAATCTTGGTTATAAACTTAAATGCACACTGGCCAGTAAAGTAAGGCATAAAGCAAATAAGATGAGTGAGACAAACCAATGGTAAGTGTGGGGTTGTGATGTGGAATGTGGCTGAGTGTTCAATCATAAGAGCATAACCAGTTGTTTTTATCTCCAACCACTTGAAGTGCAGATGCTGACCCAGACTTGAAAATTAAGTTTTCTCTTTCTTAAATTTTATATTCAAATTTGCAAATATCTTCTAAATATTGCCAACCAATTCAGATTCTTTTTAAGATACTGCCTGAGCCAAATAAAATATATTCTAGCATGACTATTAGTTTAATATTCTAATACTAGCATAATTTCCTCATTTTCAGAATGGGAAAATTGAATATCCCTTGTGGTAAACTGTTTACTTAAGGGAGTACTTTTCCTTAGTGCCACTGCCTCAAGTCCCAGTTCGTTTTCAGTTTTTCAGAATTTCTTTTAAAATGAGCTCATAGCCCTAGCTGGTTAGCTCAGTGAATAGATAACAGCCTGCGGACTGAAGGGTCCTGGGTTCGATTCCAGTCAAGGGCATGTACCTTGGTTTGGGGCTTAATCCCCAGTGGGGGGCATGCAGGAGGCAGCCAATCAATGATTCTCTCTTATCATGAATGTTTCTATCTCTCTAGCTCTCCCTCTCTGAAATCAATAAAAATATTTTTTAAATAAATTGAGCTTGTTAATTATCAGTAATTGCTTAATTAGTTTGGGATACCCTAAAGCAAATGTTTGCATGCCTTCATGTATGCCAGTATTGTTCTTTGTTGTAAATGATATAAAAGAGGAACAGGAAATAATGTAATAGGTAGGTTTTGACTCTTCTAATACTTGACAATATTTACTATATTCTGGTTGCCTTCTTTGACTTGATGCTATACAATTTCATTTGTTGCTCTGAGTAGTAAATGAAAATGTCAAGTACTATGGTAAAAAGAGTTGTCTGTATATGTCCTACCAGTAATCATACAAACTTTTTATATATGACTTTTTATATGTAGAATAAACTTAAGAAATTTGATGTACAAGTAATTATATTGATGCATTAGCAAATAAAATTTTAGCCTAAGAAAAAGAGAATACAAATATAAAATAAGTTCAATTAAAATCTTAACTGAATTAAAAATATCATTATGAGCATGTGGGCTGTTTCCAGATCTTAGCTATTCTATATCATAAAGATCTAATATGCTAATTAGACTGGAAAGTGGAACAACCTTCTGGAATGACCTTCCAGAATGACCAGTGGGGGGGGGGGGGGGCAGGCCTGCGAGGCAGTCATGGCTACAAGGGCCAATGCTTGCATGAATTTCGTACATTGCGCCTCTATTTTTTCATATATATATGTTTATATATTTTTTTTTATATATTTTATTGATTTTTTACAGAGAGGAAGGGAGAGAGATAGAGAGCCAGAAACGTCGATGAGAGAGAAACATTGACCAGCCGCCTCCTGCACACCCCCCACCGGGGATGTGCCCGCAACCAACGTACATGCCCCTGACCGGAATCGAACCTGGGACCTTTCAGTCCACAGACTGACGCTCTACCACTGAGCCAAACCGGTTTCAGCTCAAATATATTTTATTGATTTTTTTACAGAGAAGAAGGAAGAGAGATAGAGAGTTAGAAACATCAATGAGAGAGAAACATGTATCAGCTGCCTCCTGCACACCCCCCACTGGGATGTGCCCTCAACCAAGGTACATGCCCTTGACTGGAATCAAACCTGGGACCCTTCAGTCTGTAGGCCGACAGTCTATCCACTGAGCCAAACTGGTTTTGGCACTAGTTGTAAATAACACTGTTATAAACATATTTCTGACTAGTATCTCAGGCTTAGGATATATTCCTAGAAGTGGATTCACTGGGTCACATGGCAGTTCCATTTTTAATTTTCTGAGGAAACCCCACACTTTTCCATGGTGGTGGTTTTAATTTGCATCTCTGATGATTAGTGATTTGGAGCATTTTTTCATGTCTCTCGGCTATTTGTATGTCCTTTTTGGGAAAGTCTCTGTTTAGATCCTCTGTCCACTTTAATTGAATTTGTCTTCCTTTTGGTGAGCGAGTACTTTATATATTTTGGAAATTAACCCCTTATCAGATATATTATTGGCAGACATGTTGTTCTTCCATACCGTGGGTTCCCTTTTCATGTTGAGGATGGTTTCTTTTGCTCTGCTGAAGCTTTCAGTTTAATGTAATCCCATTTGTTTACTTTTTCCTTTATTTCTCTTGCCCTAGATGCTGTATCAGTGAAAGTTCTGCTATGTAAGATACCTGATATATATTTTTAAACTTTAAAAAAATATATTTTATTGATTTTTTTACAGAGAGAAAGGGAGATAAATAGAGAGTTAGAAACATCAGTGAGAAAGAGTCATTGATTAGCTGCCTCTTGCACACCCCCCACTGGGGATATGCCCGCAACCAAGGTACATGCCCTTGACCAGAATCGAACCGGGGACCCTACAGTCCACAGGCTAACGTTCTATCCTCTGAGCCAGAACGGTTTCGGCTAAACTTTTTTTTTAAGAAAAGCAAACAAGAATTTCTTGACCATAGCAAGAGGTCCCTTAGAGATTAGGGGAAATGTGCCTGTGGGGGAAGAGGAAGGGAGAGGGAATGACACAAACCCTCCCCAGAAGGGAGAGAGCACAGTTTTTTTTTTTAAATATTTTTCTTGATTTTAGAGAGGAAGGGAGAGGGAGAGGCTCCCTACTTGGGATTGAGCCTGCAACCCAGGGCATGTACCCTGACCTAGTTCATAGGTTGATGCTTAACCACTGAGCAACACCAGCCAGGCTGATAGCTAATATTTTGCTGCCTACATTGTCTTCTAGGATTTTTATAGTTTCACAACTTATATTTAAATATTTTATCCAGTTTATTCTTGTGTGTGTTATAAGTTGGTGGTCTAGTTTCATTTTTTGTATGTACCTGTCCAATTATCCCAACACCATTTATTGAGGAGACTATCATGACTCCATTTTATGTTCTTGCCTCCTTTGTCAAATATTAATTAAGCATAATGGCTTGGGTCAATTTCTGGGTTCTCTGTTCTGTTTCATTGATCTGTATATCTGTTCTTGTGCAAGTATCAGGCTGTTTTGATTATAGTGGTTTTGTAGTATAGTTTGATATCTGGTATTGTGATTCCTCCAACTTTGTTCTTCTTTCTCAAGATTGCTGCAGTTATCAGGTTCCTTTTTGGTTCCATATAAATTTTTAGAGTATTTGTTCTAGGTCTGAAATATGCCATTGGTATTTTAATAGGGACTGCACTGAATCTATAGATTGTTTTGGGTAGTATGGACATGTTAATTATGTTAATTCTACCAACCCATGAACACAGTATATTCTTCTACTTGTTTATATCTTCTTTTATTTCTTTTTTTTCAGTGTTCTATAGTTTTCCAAGTGTTAGTGTTTTACCTTCTTGGTTATGTTTTAAATATATATATCATTATGATTTCATGATGAATTTTTTTAAAGAAAAAAATAATTACTAGCTCTGGACACTAAAAGGGTCTAGAAGCAGTCACAATCCAGTAGCAATTGTACCCCTAACACACAGATTATGGGCTCTAAATACTAGCACTAATAGGAGAGATGATAGATTGCAGAGTTGAGGCAGGAAATAAGACAAGCCTGCACATCTCATCATGCCTGGAAGCAAGGAAGCAATCGAAGACTATTAGGTTCATATCAGAATGAAATAGGAGTAAATTTTGAAGGAGTTTTCATAGGACAAAGATGGGACTATTTGAATATCAAAAATAATAATGACTACAACAGATTGAAATGCATCAAGTACATTAAAAAGTCATTTTATAATGATCTTTTTTAAAAAGTCTAATTGGGTTTTCTGAGGTTGCTAAGACAGTGACTCATTACTCTGAAAATTGGATAAAGAGAATGAATCAGGCATTTCTTTTTCCTGTTCTATAATTATGATTCAGGCCATGAATCAGGATAATTTCATAATAGATGAATTAATGTTCTTTATAGGAAAATCACAGTTAATAAAAGCAATGGAAATTACTGAGTTAATTTTTAGAAAAATCAGCATTTTGCAGCCCTTTATGTAAAAGTGAGTCTCTTCCTGTAGTTTTCAACTGGAGGTGACTCTGTTCCCCAGAGGACAAATGTCAGCAGACAGTTTTGACTTTCACACTTGTGGTGTGGTGTGGGGAGGGGAGCCTGTGCTATCTAGTAGGTGAAGACCAGGAATGCTGTTGCATCCTAGAATGCACAGGACAGCTCCCCACCACAAAGAATTCTTGGACCCAAAATGCCAGTTGTGCCAAGATTGAGAAATACTGATCTAAGAAGTAATTACCAGTGGCTGCTAAACAGTAAGGTATAAAGGTTCATAGTGAAATTTATAATGAGTAGAGTAAGCTAACAACACCTCTCTTAAAAACTCAACCCACTGCCGGGTCCGGTTTGGCACAATGGATAGAGCGTCGGCTTGGGGACTGAAAGGTCCCGGGTTCGATTCCGGTCAAGGGCATGTACCCTGGTTGCGGCATATCCCCAGTAGGGGGTGTGCAAGAGGCAGCTGATCGATGACTCTCTCTCATCGATGTTTCTGACACTCTCTCTCCCTTCCTCTCTGTACAAAATCAATAAAATATATTAAAAAAAAAAAAAAAACTCAACCCACTGACCTTAAGTGAGAAACTAGTAAGTATTATGTGTACCCCTTGAGGTATACAGTTGGAAACACATGGTATGAAATGTGCTATTCCCAGTAATTTAACCTGCATCTATTAAGCTTCTAGATCTAACTACAAGTTTATAGGATACATAAATGATAAAAGACACGTTATGTTGACCCCATCAGGAAGCTATCAACTCAGTTCACAATGTGGGAAAAATATTCTTTAAGACAAATGACCCAGTTTCTTTAACAAACAAATGGCATGGAGGAAGGGGGGAAAAAACGGGGAGGGAATGTGATGGGAACTGGTATGGGATTTGAGGGTTGTATGGCCAAGTGCAGAGTATGGATCTTGATTGTACAAATTAATGAATTGGGGGTGATTTGGTACTAGTATTAGGTCATATTAAGGAATTACTGTTTACATTGATGTCATAGTATCATGGGAGTGTTTAAAGTCCTTATCTTAGAAATGCATACATGATATATTTATATTAAATTATCTGCCTGAGGTTTTGATTTTTAAAGTTACCAGGTAGAGATATAGAAAAGGAATATTGTTGGCTGAAACTAGGTGATGAAGATGTGGAAATTATTTTACTGATCTCTCTCCACAATAAAATATTTAAAGTAATTAAAATTCTATGCTTTATTTATATTCTATTTTATGCTTTCTATGTATTCTATTTTATTTTGAGATTCTTTGATAATCTATATGCAATGGAACATTTTACAATTTTAGATACTGTTTATCTGTATGGTACTTACTAGTATTTTTTTTTTTAAGTTTTTTTTTTTTTTGCGAATTCGGGTTCCTTTGAAAAATGATGTTTTATGAAATGGCTTTCAGGATCCATTCTAAAAACCATCTATGTCTTCTATTTATTTTAATCTTTACATAATATTTAGTATGCTGTTTTACAGATATTTTAAAAATCTATTGAAAGTAGTGGGATACTTTTTTTAAGTATTTTCTTTTATTATTATTTTTTAATTTAATTTATTTTTTACAGAGAGGAAGAGAGAAGGAGAGAGAGCTAGAATCATCGATGAGAGAGAAACGTTGATCAGCTGCATCTTGCACACCCCCCACTGGGGATGTGCTCGCAACCAGAGTACATGCACTTGACCAGAATCGAACCTGGGACCTTACAGTCCACAGGCTGACGCTCTATCCACTGAGCCAAACTGGTTTCAGCTGGGATACTCTTAAGAACATTCATTCATGCTTAATGTATTAATCTCTTACCAAAAGAAGAGATATATTCCACATCCAATCAATTAATCTTTCTCTCTTATTTTTAAATTTAGTTCAATTGTTTCCACCCTGCTAGCTCTTATGGATGGATTGGACAGCAGAGGAGAAATTGTAGTCATTGGTGCTACCAACAGATTGGATTCTATTGATCCTGCTTTACGAAGGCCTGGTCGCTTTGACAGAGAATTTCTTTTCAGCTTACCTGATAAAGATGTAAGAATTTAAGTAACATCGCTCAAATTTTGACAAAATATGTCTCTGTTATCATGAACAAGTCTTGGTACAGTAAAAATTTGAAGGTTGAGTTTTGTATGTTTTGAAGCAAAGTTCTATGATTAATACCCAAATATGTATGTATGTATTTTTTAGGGAATATTATTCTATTTAAAGAAAATAAGTCAGATAATTCATTATTTCTTTTTTAAAATAATGCCTTCTTTAAAAATACTCTTAAAATTCTTTCAATTTGAACACAGCCTTTGAATTTAATCATACAACTTTGCTTTACTTCAGAACATATGGCCAAATGGACAGTCAATCCTTAGCCAATGTATTAGCCTTGTCTTTTTCATGGGTACCTCCATGTTATTTTAAAGCCACTTAATCTTGCCCTAATAGATTTGACTCAGTGGATAGAGCATCGACCTGTGGACTGAAAGATCCCAGGTTCGATTCCGGTCAAGGGCATGTATCTTGGTTGCAGGTACATCACCAATGGGAGTGTGCAGGAGGCAACTGATCGATGTTTCTGGCTCTCTATCCCTCTCCCTTCCTCTCTGTAAAAAATCAATAAAATATATATTAAAAAAACAACACTTAATCTTTTGAAAACCAAGCAGAAAATATGGCAAAGCTGTCAGCACTCTTAAAAACAGTTCTATATATACATACATATATATAATTTTTTTAATACAGATTTTAGAGAGGAAGGTAGAGGGAGAGAGACACACACATCAATGATGAAAGAGAATCATGGATCAGCCCTTCTTGCATGCTCCCTCTCCTGGGGATCTAGCCTGCAACCTGGGCATGTGCTCTGACCAGGAATCAAACCATGAACTGGTTCCTAGGTCAACACTCAACCACTGAGTCATGTTGGCTGGGCTAACAGTTCTTAATATGTACCAAAATGAACAATAGTTCATTAGTTATTTACTTTCTTTCATTTACATTTATATGAATGGAACTTGAATGTTATAAATGTATATGTGTTTAATATAAAGTTCTTAAACTTGTACAAATATATATTTTTTTACTATTTCATATTTTTGGTTAGGTACTAGATGCCTGGTAAACAAAATTTGTGCATGGGGGGAGGGTCCCTCAGCCCGGCCTGCACCCTCTCCAATCCGGGACCCCTCGGGGGATGTCCAACTTAAATCAGACACCCCCTTGGCAATCCAGGACCGTTGGCTCCTAACTTCTCACCTGCTGCCTGCCTCATCGCCCCTAACCACTCTGTCTGCCTGCCTGATCACCCCTAACCCCTCTGCCTGCCTGCCTCATCGCCCCTAACTGCCTCTTCCTTAGTCCCCACCACCTTAGCTTTGTCTAGAAGGATATTTAGTCTATTTGATCTAATTAGCATATTACTCTTTTATTAGTATAGAGTGATATCTTTAACATTTTAGATAATTAAAAGTATTTTAAATTGAAATCATTCTAATCTGAATATAATTTACTTTATTATTGATGTTAAAAATTGTTTTTATTTATAGGCTCGAAAAGAAATTCTAAAGATACACACCAGGGATTGGAATCCTAAACCACTGGACATATTTCTAGAAGAACTAGCAGAAAACTGTGTTGGTGAGCATTGCTTTTAAGCATTAAAAGAAATGCATTTCAAAGATATATAGCCTTACAATGTTATAGTTAAAGAAATACAGGCTTATATTTGTTTCTCATCTCTACTGTTCCCTTCCTACAAAGTTCAGGATATGAAATAGAGATATTTGATAAATTAGCTGTTGAGGATTTTGAGAGCAAAGTAGATAATAATAGGTATCTTTTGCTGTTTACAGTTTTCTAGTCATCCTGTTGAGCATTCTACATATATTTCAGGTGATTCTCACATCAGTCCTCCAAAGTAGGTAACATCCCTATTTTACAAATGTAGAAATGGCTGACAGAACATACATGATTCTCCAAAGAGCACACATCTAGAAAATGACAAACTGGAATTTGAAACTTGTCTGTGATCTTAAAACTGTTGCTGTTGACCTCTATGCTATATTAGTATTTGCCTATTTCACTCACAAAAGTTGATTTGTTGATGGTTAGCACCACCATATTAGCCTTCTTACTCCTAAATATTTTGCTACTGTGTTGTTAGGTTGATTTTTAATTTTAACCATCATCATGATAATAGGATGGTAGTTTACTATTCCTTTTTTTCCTTTTTTTTTTTTTTCTTTTTTCTTTCTTTCTTTTTTTTTTTTTTTTTTTTTTTTTGCCTTGGTAGGATACTGTGGTGCAGATATTAAGTCAATATGCTCTGAGGCTGCTTTATGTGCTCTGCGTCGACGCTACCCACAGATCTATAACACTAGTGAGAAACTGCAGTTGGACCTCTCTTCAATTACTATCTCAGCTAAAGATTTTGAGGTAGCTATGCAAAAGATGATACCAGCCTCTCAAAGAGCAGTGACATCACCTGGGCAGGCACTGTCCACCATTGTGAAACCTCTCCTGCAAAGTACTGTTCACAGGATCTTAGAAGCCCTTCAGAGAGTATTTCCACATGCGGAAATCAGAACAAATAAAGCACTGGACTCCGGTATGAAATTTGATCGATTATTTAAACTTCATTTTCATAATCATAAAGCTAAATGTTTTATACATCTCAGAAATGTTTCTTTATACACAACATCTTTTTAAAATTTTTTTTTTACTTTTTACAGAGAGGGATAGAGAGTTAGAAACATCGAAGAGAGAGAATCATTGACCAGCTGCCTCTTGCACACCCCCTACTGGGGATGTGCCCGCAACCAAGGTACATGTCCTTGCCCGGAATCGAATCCGGGACCCTTCAGTCTGCAGGCTGACGCTCTATCCACTGAGCCAACCGGTTTTGGCTATACACAACATCTTGAAAGGAACTTGGTCATGCTTTGCTTGGATATTTTAAGTTTGGAATGCATTTTTATATTTACAGCAGTTCCTCAAATAACATTGATTCATTTAACATTGTTTCATTATGACAATGATGAGATGCTGTAGGAACTTAACTCTTGTTTATATCAATTAGCTTATGATAAAATTGTTATACATAATTTCGCTTAGTCATAGAATCTATTGATTGTTAAATGAGGACTTAACTGTACTTGTTATTCATATCTACACAATATATTTGATTTTCTAAAAAATGTCATTGATGTACACTGATTGCTAACTGAAGCACTGCATTAAAATTTGCTTTGCAATCCAGAAAAGTTACTAATGTACAGTTTTTTGTTTGTTTATAGATATTTCTTGTCCTCTGCTAGAAAGTGACTTGGCATACAGTGATGATGATGTTCCATCAGTATGTGAAAATGGGCTTCCTCAAAATTCTTTTAATAAAGCAAAAGAAAATTTTAATTTTCTTCATTTGAATAGGTACCTTTTCCTTGCAAATGAATTGTGTGTGTGTGTGTGTGTGTGTGTGTGTGTGTGTGTGTAAATTCCCTAAAACTAAATGAGATAGTTGTTGAAAAATAAAAAAATGCCAACTATTCTTTCTTTTTTAAATTAAAATATCAAAAAAAAAAATTGTTCTTGCTGTTGGCACCATAGTAGAAATGCCACTACATACGTATTCTTTTTAAAAACATATATATATATATATATATATTGATTTCAAAGAGGAAGGGAGAGGGAGAGAGAGAAACATCATTGAGAGAGATCATTGATGAGCTGCCTCCTACACCTCCCCCCACTTTCCTTACCCACTGGGTATTGAGCCTGCAACCTGGGTGTGTACCGTGACCAGGAACCAAACCGTGACCTGAATCATAGGTAGACGATCAGCCATAGAGACATACTGGCCAGGCTGATATTCTTAAAAATCTGTGGAAGTTATTTCCAAAACCATATGAGTCATGCTGATATGATTGTCCAATGAAACATTAAAAAGTTTTGACTATGTAAGTCCATAGTTGGTAGTTTGGGAGGAAAATTTAAACTTTATAATTTTCTAAAATATAACTTATTACTCATTTCTTTTAGAAATGCTTGTTATCAACCTATGTCTTTTCGACCAAGAATGTTGATAGTGGGAGAACCAGGATTTGGGCAAGGTTCTCATTTGGCGCCAGCTGTCATCCATGCTTTGGAAAAATTTGCAGTGTATACATTAGACATTCCTGTTCTTTTTGGAATCAGTACTACATCTCCTGAAGAAACATGTGCTCAGGTAATTCATTGTTGCCTAGGTAAGCTGTAGATAAAGGAAACTTCCAGAGACAAATGTAGAATTGCCTCATTTTTTTCTTTTTGGTACTTTCTTTGCTTACGATTTGTAACTAGGTTTTAAAAAATATATAAAACTAAGGCATAAATTTCTTGATTATTAAAGAGTCTGGGTTTAAATACCATTTTCACCACTTAATACCTAAGTGACCTTAAAAGAGTTGTTAGATCTCTTTGTCTCAGTTTCCTCATTTACAAAATGCAGATAATAGTATTTATCTTGTATGGCTGTTGTGAGAATTGTACTTGAAAGAGTGACTGCTATGTTGTAAGTACTCAGATATTCTACTGCTTTGTTTTTGTTATTTATTTAAAAATTTTAATGAAAAGTTGTTTTATACTTATTTTCATATTTAACCTTGGTTACAGCAGAAAAGTCTTCTGTAGTTCTTGATTGTTTTCTAACTGCTTGAAACAGTTATGTTTTCTAACAATGAGATGAAACGTTTATAAACAGGATTGAGGGGGAAGCATTTTACTTATTTATTTAATGAGGGTTTTCTGTTTTATTTTTTCCTTATCACCCTTTGCCCCCTTCTACCCTCTTCCCTATTTAAAAAATTGGATGGATTTATATGATAATTCTGGGAAGTTAAACATTGTTCCAGACTAATAAAGTTAGCATTACTGATGTGCTGACTCTCTAACTGAATGTAAATCTTTTTCTCTCTACTAGATGATTCGTGAAGCTAAGAGAACAGCACCGAGTATAGTGTATATTCCTCATATCCACTTGTGGTGGGAAATAGTTGGACCAACACTCAAAGCCACATTTACCACATTATTACAGAATATTCCTTCATTTGCTCCAGTTTTACTACTTGCAACTTCTGACAAACCCCATTCTTCTTTACCAGAAGAGGTAATTTGTGTAGGGAAATTTATTATACTTAAAAAGAAAGTTATTTTTATTAAAATATAAAAATTCCAAATGCTTCAGAATGAATAAAATAATAAAAGCTTTCTTATCAAAGATAACATTATTAACTATTTGGTTTAGTGCTTGTTAGGTAGGTTGGTGTGTGTGTATATATATATATATATATATATATATATATATATATATATGATGCATACAATTCTGCAATTTGCTTTATATATTTTATGTAATCTTCAGGATATGCCTTATTTCTTTTAAGAGTAACATAGCTTTTCTCATTGTCTTCATGTACCATAATTTATTTATCCAAATCCTTGTGCATATGTCTTTGGTTGTTTTCTAGGGTTCTTTTCTATTGAACTGCTACAGTGAACATTCTTGAGTTTTATTTATTTATTTATTTTGCATTCTTGGGTTTTAATTTGCATAAGCATTACTATGTGGTTTCTAGCATTATTTTCTAAAAGTGAAATTACTAGCTTAGTTAAAGAGTATGCACATTGAACACTTTTTTTATCCTCCCCTGAGGATATATTTCTATTGATTTTAGAGAGGAAGGGAGAGACAGAAAAACATCGATCAGCTACCTCCTGTACGTGCCCCAGCCGGGAATTGAATCTGTGACCCTTTGGTGCATGGTACGATGCTTCAATCAATTGAGCCACACTAGCCAGGGCCATTGAGCATTTTCGATAGTACCAAATTACTATCCAAGCTTATGCCTATTTATTCATTATTTTAATCCTTACCTGAGGATATTTTTTTTCCAGTGGGGGTGAGGGAGCAACACATTGATTGGTTGCTTCCATACAGAGAGAGAGAAAGAAAGAGAGAGAGAAACATTGATGTAAGAGACACACATCTATTGATTGCTTCCATACACCCCCAGCTGGGGTTGGGGATGGAACTTGCAACCCAGTTACATGCTCTTTACTGAGAATTGAACCCATAAGCCTTCAGTGTGGGGGCATATGCTCTAACCATTGAGAATACAAGCCTGTATTGTTTTATTCTTATTGAAGCACCTCTCTCATATCTCACTTTGACTGTGAAAGTGAATTGACTAAAAAAAAAACAAAACGCAGGTAGGGTAGGGAGATCTGGGGGAGATAATAGATCAACCGAAGGACCTGTATACATGTATATAAGTACAACCAGTGAACACAAAACTCTGGGGAGGGAGGGTATGTATGGGGGGGTGGCAGCGTTAAAATATGTACACAGATAATAATTTAATAAAAAATAAAAAACACTTTACTTAAGTAAAATATTACCATGTCAGTTACCAGAGTCAAGTTTTAAATATCCTATTTTTTTAAGATATTTTTTTTATTTGTAAAAAAAAAATTTTTTTTAATATATTTTATTGATTTTTTTACAGAGAGGAAGGGAGAGAGTTAGAGAGCTAGAAACATTGATGTGAGAGAGACATCAACCAGCTGCCTCCTGCACACCCCCCACCAGGGATGTGCCCGCAACCAATGTACATGCCCTTGACTGGAATCGAACCTGGGACCTTTCAGTCCACAGACCAACACTCTATCCACTGAGCCAAACCAGTTTCAGCGATCCTATTTTTTAAATTCTTAAATCTGTTATAGTCCTGATTTATTTATAAATTCAGTATATATAAAAGATTTCTTTTAAAAAATTATTTTTTTAAATATATTTTATTGATTTTTTTAAAGAGAGGAAGAGAGAGGGATAGTTAGAAACATTGAGAGAGAATCATCGTTCAGCTGCCTCTTGCACACCTCCTACTGAGGATGTGCCAGCAACCAAGGTACATGCCCTTCACTGGAATCGAACCTGGGACCTTTCAGTCCACAGACCGATGCTCTATCCACTGAGCCAAACCAGTTTCGGCGATCCTATTTTTTAAATTCTTAAATCTGTTATATTCCTGATTTATTCATAAATTCAGTATATATAAAAGATTTCTTTTAAAAAATTATTTCTTGCAGAAACCGGTTTGGCTCAGTGGATAGAGCATCGGTCTGTGGACTGAAGGGTCCCGGGTTCAATTCCGGTCAAGGGCATGTACCTTGGTTGCGGACACATCCCTGGTGGGGGTGGTGTAGGAGGCAGCTGATAGATGTTTCTAACTTTCTATCCCTCTCTCTTCCTCTCTGTAAAAAAATCAATAAAATATATATTTTTTAGAAGTATTTCTTTATTAAACAACTTAGATTGTCATTAAAATTGTGTATCATCTATTGTTGCATTTATTTTTATTTTTTTAAGGTGCAAGAATTATTTATCCGTGATTATGGAGAAATTTTCAATGTTCAGTTACCTGGTAAAGAAGAACGGACAAAATTTTTTGAGGATTTAATTCTAAAACAAGCTGCTAAGCCTCCCATATCAAAAAAGAAAGCAGGTTAGTTTCTATATCAAAGTTAGTATGTAATGACTTTGAGGAAGAATAAAACATTAGTTAATGTCCTTGCTATCTTATATTATTACAAGCTTAAAACCTCAGGCATGAGGTTGCTACCTCTGTTGCTTAAAAATCTTTTCTATTAAAATAGACTAAGGTTCCTAAAGCCCACACAACCTTTTAAGCATAGCTTTATCTGTGTGTACTTTGAGCTTGAATTCATAGTATAGCCCAAATCTGTCTTTCTAAGCCCATTTTTGGCACTTTTGTTACCTCCCTCCCTCACTTCTTTCCTTACAAAGCATTCTGTCTTTAAACATGCACAACATATTTCTGCCTTTTCATAAGTTCATTTATGTTTGCTCTCTGTCAATAATGCTTCTATCCTCACCCCATTTCTGCCTAAGGAACTCTTTGTTCTTCTAGTATAACTCATATTTTCTTCCTTGACATATGTAGGCAAAATTAATTTTTTATTCTTTCATACTACTAATATGATATTACATTGATGTAATTATGTCTCTTACTCCCTTAATAATAGATTGATAACTTATTGCAACAATACTCTCATATTTCTTTTTTTGTCCTGAGTACTCAGTACTCTTTAAATAAAATTAACTTCTTTTTATTTTAAATATACCGCAGTTTTTCATTAGTTCAAAAATTAACTAGTAAAAAATACATTTTAATAGAATATTTTTGTCCTAGAAATAATGCATTTTCAAAGTTGTAATCGCCTGTTAAATTATCTAAAAATGGAATAGAGGCAGTGGATTGGAAATTAGCATTCCAAATTACATGTTACCAGTTTTGTTGGGGGAATGTATTCCATGTTAATATTCCAAATCCTCTGATTCCTGGCATATGTGAGGAGGATAGCCCTGAAAGCCCGATACTGTGTGCTCTGAATGATTTATTGATATGCTGGGAGAGTAGTAACTAAAACCTTCCATTTATGTGAAGTTTTGCAGGCCTTGGAGGTACTCCCAGTAGCACCACCACCTGAGCCAAGACCATTGACAGCAGAAGAATTGAAACAACTAGAAGAACAAGAAGAAAATACATTTAGAGAACTGAGGATTTTCTTAAGAAATGTTACACATAGGCTTGCTATTGATAAGCGATTCAGAATATTTACTAAACCTGTTGACCCTGATGAGGTATTAATTTAATCTTAGAATCAATGTTTTCTAAACTATAATGCTTCTAAAGTAGAGATTATTTAAATAGTTCATATGGTTCTCTGCCTACACTCTGAACTTGTTTTCTCTATATGAAAACCTACCAGGAATGTCCTAAGCACATAGAAACTTCAAGAACTATTGAACACATTTTCCTTTCCTACAGAGAATAGACAGCTAAATTTGTCTGCTCAACCCAAACATTCTAGAAGCAATCTGTGAATGTCTTAATGCTACATGATTTTTTTCTTATATACACAGAGTGAGCTGGAGAGCAAGCATTGAAGGATGGGTGGCGTTTGGTTGAGGAAAGAGATATAGGCTATTATGGAGAGATAGTTGCTCAAGACTAAGAAGAAATACAAAATAAAACCAACCTTAAAGAGAGTCAGAGTTTCATATTAATATATTATCATTATCTCTTATCTATTTATTCTCCCTCTCTCCTGTATTGCTTGACAAAGAGACTTTACTCAAATGTATTTTTGTTCAGAGTTAATTTAAGTGACTTGGTCATTTGCTTGAATTTTAGGTTCCTGATTATGTTACTGTAATAAAACAACCAATGGACCTTTCATCTGTAATCAGTAAAATTGACCTCCACAAGTATCTGACTGTGAAAGACTATTTGAGTGATATCGATCTGATCTGTAGTAATGCTTTAGAATACAATCCCGATAGAGATCCTGGAGGTGAGCATTAGTGGAATGGGGGCTGCTAACTAACTTCAAGGGTTGATTTTATGCCAGGTGCTATATTATTATAAACATTTTACATTCATACTGCCATTTATCCTTATACCAGTCTTATCCCTTATATTACAACGAAGGAAAATGAAGTTTTGCAAGGTTAAAGAATTTATTCAAGGTTATACTGCCAGACAGTGGCAGAGGCAGAATTTGAATGCAATTTTCTTTCACTCCAAAATCCTTGTGTTTATTACATAATATATTCTTTAATAAGACTCAATATTGCATAACAACTTAGCTTGTTTCCTTTGTATGTTAATATTCTTTCTCACATTGGAAAAATAAACACTCACATTGGAAAAATAGGTTTGAAATAATTTTCTTGGTTATGACCATTATAATTTTTATTACAAAAGTAATACAATATTTTAAAAACTAAGTCTTCTATTTCTTTTCTTCAAAGGTGGACTCTTAAGTTTGAGGATATCTTTTCAATGCATGTACCCATTCTCCCCTTACCCAATCTATTAAAAATTTTATAAAGTACAGGATTTTTAAAAATTACATATTTCTTTATATACATCAGAAGTGGGGAACCTTTTTTCTGCCTATGGCCATTTGTATATTTACAACATCATTCACTTAATATAATTCACTTAGTATAAATTTATGTTTCTTTGAAAAAAGCTCCTAGATTTACTGAATTTTGAGTCCCACATGGGGTTGCCTTGGCAGGACCAGACCAAAGGATTTCGAGGGCCTTATATGGCCCATGGGCCAGACATTCCCCATCCCTGACACACATAGTGATGCATTCAAATATCTAAATATTTGAGATAAACTTATTTCCAAAAATATTTTTTCCTCTGGTGCTTCTTTTTCTTTTTTAGCATCCTCTTCTTGTTTTATAGATGCAGTGTCCTTAACACTTTCTTATAGTTTTAATAGTTTGTTTTCTATATTAACTATCCTCTAGTACATTGGCTGCTATAGTTGTTTGTGCTTGTAAATAAGATTAATTAGCATAGGGGCCTACTGAGTTTCTTCAGCAATTGAGAGGCTCACTAGTCTTCTACTTCACTTTCCCTGGGCTTTTCCAGACTTCTGATGGTAAGCAATGGAAACAGGCTACCAAACTGGGAATGCCCCTTAGCTAGAAGGAAGGAACATTTACTCTGAAAGCAGGGTTTTTTTCTCTTTGGCTTCTTCTCTTTCTGTCCATGTGGCAGCCTAAAATTACTTTAGACCAGTGGTGTTCAAACTTTATGAAGTATCAGTCTCCTAAAGGACTTGTTGAGATTAAGAGTTTCTGAATCTGTAGATAGAATAAAGGCCTGAGAATTTGCATTCCTGGCAAGTTCCTCAGTGATCCTCATGCCCCCACACTTCTGAAACAAATACTCCAACTTTGCTCTGCTTTTCTTCAGGCCAAATGCCATGTTAGAAGCCCCCTCCTACATCCCTTCTGATATTGTAGCTATTACTGTCATCTTCATCTTGAGTGTGAATATTTCAGCCATTGCCCTGTGAAAAGGACTGATAAAACCCATTCAATCAACCTTGTATTCACTCATTGTCTGCTTTCTGCCTCAGTATATTCCAGTTTACAGTAGTTAGACTCAGTTTAGGATTTCTTCCAGTGTTTCTTGTGTAGGTTTGCTCTTTCATTATCTTTGCTTAGTTTCTCTGTCAATGCAGTAACATTCTCTATATCTCTTCTAGAATTACTTTACATTCTGTTCACTAATAACTCATAGACTTCCTTTCTGTTTTTGTTTGTTTTGTCATTATATTTAATTTTGCTATTGATTGATACTTAGATTTTTTTTTCTGATATTTCAAAAAGGTATGGATAGGACATAGCAATAAAATTTTTTGGATTTATTGCCATATTGAATTAGGTGTATAGAACACTAGATTGCACAAAGAAAAGAATTATACAATTTTTGTAACTGTTACTATTCATGATAAAACTAAAAAAAAAGGGGGGGGGGATTGTAATGGCTACAATCTTAACCTAAAATGTCAAGTTTATTTTTGGTAAGTTATTAAAAGGAGAAAATTTTAAATTCTTTATTCATTTTTCAGATCGTCTTATTAGGCACAGAGCATGTGCTTTAAGAGATACTGCCTATGCAATAATTAAAGAAGAACTTGATGAAGACTTTGAGCAGCTTTGTGAAGAAATTCAGGAATCTAGAAAAAAGAGAGGTAAAAAAAAAAATGATTTGGAATTAGAAAAGGGTGCATTTAATGTAGTGTGAGTGCTTTTAATTAATCCTTCAGGTAATTTTGAAATCTAGAAATTTAATTTGACATTTTGTGTGTCTATTTATAAGGTTGTAGCTCCTCCAAATATGCTCCATCTTATTACCATGTGATGCCAAAGCAAAATTCCACTTCTGCTGGTGATAAAAGATTGGTTCCAGAGCAGAATGAAAAGCTCAAGATGCTCAATATTCCTGTGGCTTGCAGCACTCCTGGTGAGTGCACTTGGGTGATTTTTACTTATGAAATTGTAACCTTTATGCTCTTCCAATGCCATTTAATTTCTCCCTTAGTTTCCTTTATGTTGATTTAGTGAATTATATTGGTTTGGTTAATATTGAGGCAGCTATGCATTCTTGAAATCCAGATTGTAACGGTATGCCACTTGCAGTCCCAATTCATCTTCATCTAATTGTGGATTGATTTGATTCGAAACTAATTTTCATTTCTTTAAAATCCTGGTCATTTCCTATTCCTCCTTGTTTTTAGGGTATACCTTTATAGGGTACCAACCCAAAGCCTGTGGATTTTCCAAAGACCTCCGTTCCTTGGCAGGCTCTTAATTCCATGTTTTGTTCTTTAAGCCCCATGAATGTGAAACTCTCAGCTCTTTATTTATTTTCCCAGATTTAGTTGTCTTAATTCCTTAATGCCTTATTAGACACCAGTGCTTTTATTTTTTATTTTTATTTTTATATATATATTTCTTTATTGATTTTAGAGAGGAAGTGAGAGAGGGAGAGAGATAGAAAATCAATGATGAGAGAGAATCATTGATCGGCTGCCTCCTTCATGCCCTCCATTGAGGATTGAGCCCGCAACTCAGGCATGTGTCCTTGGCTGGAATCAAACCTGGAACCCTTCAGTTCGCAGGCCAACACTCTGTCCACTGAGCCAAACCACCTAGGGCAACACCAATGCTTTTAAACAGAAATTTTTAAAAGTGTGTGTGTATTTTACTGGGATTGGAATTTTCCCTTATAATATTGTATGTTTTTCCTTTCTGGGATAATTGATTTGAGATAGGTAAGCCCTACTTTTGTAAAAATGGGAAGAGGTAGGAAGGAAAGGAAGTATGAGAAAGGCAAACCAGCAAGAAACCTCTACCAGAGGGTTCTCAGTCAAATGAACTGTAAGCAAGTGAGGACATGAAAAATGACTTCCTTAAAACAATCCATTCCTAATTATATACCCAACAGGATTGCATGCATTATGTTACTAAAGACACATACAAGAATGTTCATAGAACCAATATTCAAAATAGCCCAACACTTGGACCAACCCAAATGTCCATCAACAATAGAATTGAAAATGAGGACTATTTTCAAAAGTGAGAATGATTAAACCTCAACACAGTTAACAGTACAGATGAATTTCCTAAGCATAATGTTACAGTATCGTTATATATTGGGTCTGGTCTAGGCAGAAACTTTAGTCTTTGTATACCTTAGTTTCATCATCTGTAAAATTATGTTGATAATGGTAACAAACTGATCAGGTTTAAGTGAAATTTCAGTAACTTTTAGCATACATTAAGAACTTATAAGACCCGAAGCTGGTTTGGCTCAGTGGTAGAGCGTCGGTCTGCGGACTGAATGGTCCCAGGTTCGATTCCGGTCAAGGGCATGTACCTTGGTTGCGAGCAAATCCCCGGTAGGGGGTGTGCAAGAGGCAACTGATTGATGTTTCTCTCTCATCCACGTTTCTAGCTCTCTATCTCTCTCCCTTTCTCTCTGTTAAAAATCAATAAAATATATTTTTTGAAAAAAAGAGCTTATAAGTTTCTACTGTATGATAGGCATTTAAGTGTAAGCCATTTTTAATCTTGCCTTTTCTCTAGTTTATTCCTCAGATTACTGCCAAAATGTTCTTTGTAATACATACAGCAGACAGATCATCCATTGCCCTCCTTAAAATTATCTAAGGTTTTACTTTATTATTTTTTTAATATATTTGTATTGATTTCAGAGAGGAAGTGAGAAGGAAAGAGAGATATAAACATCGATGATGAGAAAGAATTATTGATCGCTGCCTTCTGCATGCCCATAATGGGGATGGAGCCCGAAATCTGGGCATTAACCAGGAATCGAACCATGACCTCCTGGTTCATAGATTAATGCTCAACCACTGAGCCATACCAGCTAGGCATTATTCAAGATTTTTAAAAATTATTTTAAAATATATTTTGTTGATTTTTTTACAGAGAGGAAGGGAGAGGGAAACATTGATCAGCTGCCTCCTGCACACTTCCTATTGGGGATGTGCCCACAACCAAAGTACATGCCCTTAAACGGAATCTAACTTGGGACCTTTTAGTCTACAGGCCAACGCTCTATCCACCGAGAAAACCAGTTAGGAGTATTCAAGATTTTTTTTAAAAAATTATTCAAGGTAAAACTCAAACTCAGAATGACAAGTCATTGCCCACTTCTCTGCCTTCTTGTAGTACTATATATTTCTGTTTCTATACAAACCATGCAAAACTATGGTGGTTTCTTAAACTTGCTTTTCCTATTATATCTCAAGGTATTTTTCTCCCCCCATAGACTTTACAAAATTTTTGAATGTTCTTCTATCCTTTTTCTTTTAATTCTCTGAAGCTCAGTTGAAGAGAAAGATCCGCAAAAAGTCAAAGTGGTACTTAGGCACCATCACAAAACGAAGAAAGATTTCACAGACAAAAGATGGCAGCCAAAATGTCACAGATGACAAAATTGAGAGTGATACAGAGGAAAATCATGATACAAGTGTAGACCACATTGAGACTGGAAACACAGGAGAGTCTTCAATGGAAGAAAATGAGATGCAGCAAAATGGCTCTGAAAGCAAAATAGATTTGGGAAATAACTCAAGTATCTGTAGCATTGAGAATGAACTTGAATCTGGGAAGGATGCCGCAAGTACAGAACTGAAGAAAGATAAGATTACTTGCAATGGAGATTCTTTAAGCTCTCAAATAATAAATGTTTCGGATGAAAGTGAAGCAAAAGGTAAGTCTCAAACAACTTCCTGATTTTAAAAGATGTTTTACTCCGAGTTCTTAAGCAACTAATTACCATCTCAATTTAGCCTTTTGTCCTTGTCTTTTGTAGTGGAGGTGTTAATTCATTAGGAAAGGTAGCAGTATTTTTAATATTTTTTATTAACTATGGACCTAATAAATTCACTGTTGCTAAAAGAATACTGTGGCATCTACTAGACCTGGATTTGAGCCCCTAGTCCATCCACTACTTGGTAGCTTGTGACTTTGGGCAAGGTTCTTGACTCAAAGTCTCAGTTTTCTCTTCTGCAGAATTGGGGCAGATAGCTGCTGATAATGAGATATTTTGAGGATTGAGTAAAATAATCTAAAGCAAGAAGTGAAGGGATTTGGCTCTGCAATTTTTAAAAATATATATTTTATTGATTTTTTACAGAGAGGAAGGGAGAGAAATAGAGAGCTAGAAACGTCGATGAGAGAGAAACATCGACCAACTGCCTCTTGCACATCCCCCACCAGAGATGTGCCCGCAACCAAGGTACATGCCCTTGACCTGAATCGAACCTGGGACCTTTTAGTCTGCAGACCGACGCTCTACTACTGAGCCAAACCGGTTTCAGCTCTGCAATTTTTTTAAAAGCTGGCAAATTAACCTAATTTTTAAGCAAGATAAGCCATTTCTTGTGGTTCTTGCTGAGTGGTGTAGCAAGAACTGTAACCATCATTCCTCTATTTATATTGTAGATTAAGTCCAAGATTATTTATATTCTAATTCTGCTTCCAAAGTTTTTCATTGAGAATTGTCTTCATCTGGATGGATCTTCTTGGATCTTTGGCAGTAGATTTGTTTGATCTTTGGAAAAGGCAAACATTATTTTGTCTTTAAAAAGAGCAGGAATAGGATAAACATTTTCTTTTGGTCAATAACAAGTATTAAGTGAGTTAATGAGACTTTTTTTCCCCCAGTGGCTTATATGCTGTAGGTAAATCTTTTTCAAATACTTCCTTGAAATGAGTTCCAGTGTGTTTGAGTAATCATAGCAGAAGGGACTAGAATACAGCCTTTCCAGTATAGATACTTTAAATGTTAATCTTCTGACTATATAATTTAGTATGTTTTATTTGGGTTCAGAATTGCTTTATTTTTCTTTTATTATTATCGTCTTTAAAAGGACACTATTTAGTGGGACATGTACTTGTTTACTTATTAAGAGATTTGGGTTCTTATAACAGATATGTTCACCTTTCTTGGCCTTGTTTTTTATTTATTTTTTTTTTTTTTAAATCAATCTTTATTGTTCATATTATTACAAAGGTTCCTCATTTCTTCCCCCCTCCACCAGGTTCCCACCCCACCCTCTGCCCCCTCCCCATCCCCCATTGTACTCATCCATAGGTGCACAGTTTATGTTCAGTCTCTTCCTCCCTCCCTTTCCCCAATAGTAAATCCCTTTTCAGATAGTAAATCAGTTACTTAGCATTTTCTCATATCAATAATACCTCCACATACCAAATGATACACTTCACACAAAAGACATTTCCAAATAGGTCAACTAGCCTCATCCAGGCCCCACCCAAGGCACTCACAGATCAACACCCCAGCCCTATACTAACTCAACACATCCAGATCTAAGCCTTCATCACTTGATTCAACAGACCCTCAAGTTCCCGCAAAAGTTTCCAGACATGACTGAGAGGCAGCCGTGGGGCAGGGGCAGGTGAGGAGCGAGCTGTTCTGGGCCTGGCTGCTCCGGGCCTGGCCTCTGTTGCTCTGGTTCATTCCACAACCAGCTGCTCCGGGTCTGGTCACTGCTGCTCCCGACCTAGTTGCTCTGGACTTGGCTGCTGCTGCTCCAGGCCTGGCCGCACCCGACCCGGCTGCTCTGGGCCCGGCTGCTCCGGGCCCGGCCGCTCCGTGGCCTTGTTTTTTTAATCAATCAGTGAATAGATTGCCCTAGATTAGGGATTTGCAAACCTTTTTTGTATAGTGCCATATACGAAATATTTAGCCACACAGTATCTGTCACAACACTCAAACTGCCAGGAAAGCCACACTGACAAGCATATGTAAAATGGGAGTGGTTGTGTTCTAATAAAACTTTATTTATAATGCTAGGCCAGATTTTGTTTGTGGGTGGTCGTTTGCAACTCCTATTCTCGATTACTGAGGTTCCTTCCAACTCTTAAATTTTGTGAGTGTTATGCCTAAGTAGAAAACAGTTGAGGATCCCCCTAAAATACTCAATTTGAGAAATGTCCTTAATTTTTTTGTGTGTAAGTGGGATCATTTTAATCTTACAGCAGAATTAGTATACCAGAATTGGTATTTGTGTCTTAATAAATATGTCCTGCAATTTAATCTAATATTTATTTACTTTAGGCATTATAAAATGTGTTTACCAAATAGTAATGTTATTTAATCACTCCTTCTAGAAAGGTGGGTTCTGCAAATGACTCGAGCTAGACATTCCCAAATAGAGCAACAGCAGCTCATCAGTGCTGAAAAGGCTTTGGCAATTCTTTCACAGCCTACACCCTCCCTTGTTGTGGACCACGAGCGATTAAAAGTATGTAAATTGAAATTGTAATGCTGTCATTATGTATATTAGTAACATAACACACCAAAAGAGAACTGTAATAATATTTTGTATCAATTCAGTATGTAATAAATAATGATCTTTTATGAAAGCATAAGTTTGGCATAGGATAACTTTTATAAATGTGGTGGTTGAAGGTGGCTAGTATGTTGATATTATAGTTTTAACAGACTTGACTACATTACTTATTCCACAAATTGTTTTTATGACTGTTACCTATGACTATTTTAGTTAGTTTTTACTTAGCCATAATGGCATGTTTTTTGAGGTAATGACATATCCTACTAGGGCCAGACTTGAAGAATCAGAAATCCAATGACCATTTCAGTCATGAGAAAAAAACACTAAGCAAATGGAAAATCCTTTTTATAAGAAAAATAATTGTAAAGTGGTGAGGTAATTCATCATTTATGAAGTTCTTTCTCTTTTATTTCACATAATGAAATTAATTACTATATACTGATAGTGTAATAAAATACCCTTCAAAAATGGTGCTTTTTTTCCCCTATTAATCTAGTTCATCTGTAGAGATTTAGGACTAGAATTGAAATTGGCAATCTCCTCAGCTATAGTTTTTAGGATGTAAGTTACCAAGGGCAGAGACTAGGATCAGAGAATGATGATAAAAGTTAACTACAACCAAATTACAGCGCCATCATCAGAGCTGCCATGTCACATCAGGTGACGTGGTCTGTCCTCGCTCTGGTTTATATGCTAAAAATTTCCCCAGTGTTCTAAATTATTATAAAACATCTCAGAGGATTTTCTCTCACATGTAAACACTTATATTTTCTTTTAGAATCTTTTGAAAACTGTTGTTAAAAAGAGCCAGAAATACAATCTTTTTCAGTTGGAAAATTTATATGCAGTAATCAGCCAGTGTATTTATCAGCATCGCAGGGACTATGACAAAACAACACTTATTCAGGTAAACTAATATATATAAGAAATTAACTTATTTTATAAAAATCTTTAAAGACCATTATTTAATATATGCAAACAATGGAACTATAATATCAGCAAATTATGGGGAAACCTTTATTTTCTGTATGTATTAATGAAGATATGTAGCTTCTTTTTAAGATATACCTATTTTTCTTGATCTTGCTTTACAGTGGGCATTAGAGTTCTAACTTTTAAAAATAGTTAGAACTGGAAATTTCCTGGAAAAGAGGAAATTAAAAAAAGATACTGGATGATACCTATATAGTATAATATAAATATTACTGATACCAAATATATACCTACTAATATATGTAGTATTTAGTATATGTAGTATTTAGTATACTTAATAAAAAGATACTAGATGATAGCTATATAGCATAATATAAATATTACTGATACCAAATATATACCTAATAAAATATACTATGGTACCTACATGTTATCATATATGTGATACTAGTACCTGTAAATAGGTACATCAGTGTCTTGATTGTAACTATTTGAATTTAACGTAAGATGATCACATCTCAGACTCATTTGAAAAGGATTTAAATAACGAAGTCCCATCAGTGATCTCAGTTTATATGATAGTCTTAAATACTGAACTAAATTTTTGTTTTCAATATCAGATATATTCATGGGTAATAAATTCTTAAGGGAATTTACTGGGAGGGAAAAAGCAATAGAATAATATTTCTTTAGTGTTTCCACATTGAAACTTACTACTTTTTCTTTCTACCCTTTATCTAGAAAATGGAGCAAGAGGTAGAAAACTTCATTTGTTCCAGATCCTGATGTCATGGTATCACATATTCTTTATATTCTGTTTTTATTTAGTTCTCCTCTGTCATGTTCACATAACTGATGCAAGGTGAAATCTTGCATCGTTAAGAAAAATATTAAAATAGTAAATAAAAATATTTAAACTTTTAGTATCTATGTACATGTGTAAGATAAATTACAAAGATAAAATACTGGGAATTGGATGGATCAAGGCACATAGTAATAGTAATGCTGTGGCATATCAGTAGTTGAAATATGGACAACTCAATATAAAAATAGCTAATGTTTTATGGCATTGAAGAGTAATTAGTGACATTGATACTTTTTTTTTAAGCACTTTTAATTTTAGCTGTCCTGCAGTAGTTTATTGCATCAGACTAGAAACTTAGCCGTTGTATCTTTGCCATCCTTTTGTTGTCTTCAGTATCCATCTCTCATCTACCTTTAGCTTGCCCTGCTCATTCACATAAAAGCCAGTGTTCAACTGTTGAACAGCTTTTTAATAGCACAAAGTCTTTATATTTGAAAAATGTTTATACCTTCTAAATTTGTGTTTAGGTTATATTCTATAGATATCTTTTATATGCAATTATATAAATATAAATTTTGTAATAATGATACCAAAAATATATTTTTTTTCTTAAAGGAATAAAACCATTCACCACCATGCACATTCTTTTTCTTTTCTTTTTTTTTTTTTTTTTAGGAACCATTCTAATATTTGTCAAATAGCTTCTGTTGGAAACTTTCTAAAGGAGTTAGGGGATAATGATCTCAAATGAGATATTCTGGATTCTAATAGTTTCCTTTCGTTGAGCTGCCTTTCGTTGATTTACCTGGATATTGTATTTAAAGCATTTAAAAACCCAGTAATTCAGATACCTTAATTAAAAGATAATATCTTAGTAATGCATAAAGCAATGCCATTACTATAAACATCTGAATATGTGCATATTTCTGGGTTCATGCACATATACACATACATTCTTATTTTTATTGAAATTTATTATAATTTATTCCAAATGCATCTTTTATAACTAGGATATCATTTTGTATGTATAATTTCTGTAATAAATATTAAATGTAAAAATTATTTCTCAAATTTGTTTCTATTCATCATTTTAAATTGTTCTAAAGATAATTCAGTGCAAAATAGGTACAAAATTTTGTTTTATTACTGCTTATAATTTATAATGTTGACATTGGAATGTTTATATGGTATAGGTTTTTAGGCTGCAAAGACTGATGAGCTTCCTGTCCTTTTCAGACATACTGTCTACAGACATGGGAAGTAATAGGTCTACATTCCTAGATTTTCAAAACCATACTGAAATAGCAAGCCTGTAATGCTTCTTTCTCATTTGTTACTTAAAAGTACAGTCAGTCTTGCCAAAACCGGTTTGGCTCAGTGGATAGAGCGTCAGCCTGCGAACTGAAAGGTCCCAGGTTTGATTCCGGTCAAGGGCATGTACCTTGGTTGTGGGCACATCCCCAGTAGGAGGTGTGCAAGAGGCGGCTGATCGATGGTTCTCTCTCATCATGTTTCTAACTCTCTATCCCTCTCTCTTCCTCTCTGTAAAAAATCAATACAATATATATATATTTTTTAAAAGTACAGTCTATAGTAATTAGACAAGAAAAAGAAAGAAGACATCCAAATGGGAAAAGAAGTAAAACTACTCACAGATGACATGATCTTATAAAGAGTCTACAAAAATGTTAAAGCTAATAAATGAATTCAGCAAAGTGACAGGAATGAAGATCAATAGATAAAAATCAGTTTTATTTCTAAACCTTAGCAATGAACAATACAAAAAGGAAGTTAAGAAAACAGTGCTATTTACAGTATCATCTAAGACAATAAAACACCTACAAATAAATTTAGCCAAGGAGGTGCAGGAATGTTGCTGAAAGAAATTAAATACCCAAACAAATGGATGTATTCATGGATTGGAAGACTTAATGTTATTAAAATAGCCATATTCCCAAAAGATATCTACAAATTTAGTGCAATGCCTATTAAAATCTCAATGTAGCTGAAACCGGTTTGGTTCAGTGGATAGAGCATTGGCCTGCAGACCCAAAGGTCCCAGGTTCAATTCCAGTCAAGGGCATGTACCTTGGTTGTGGGCATATCCCCAGTATGGGGTATGCAAGAGGCAGCTAATCGATGACTCTCTCATCGATGTTTCTAACTCTATCTCTCTTCCTCTCTGTAAAAAATCAATAAAATATATATATTTTTTTTCTTTTAATGTACTTTTTTTGCAGAAATAGGGAAGTCAATGTTCAGTTAATAATGGAATTGCAAGGGACTTTGAATAGCTGAAGCAATATAGAAAATTGGATTCACACTTCCTTCCATATTCCAAAATGCACGTTAATAAAAAAGTTACATTAATAAAACATAAGGTATTGTCATAAGGACAGATATAATAGATCAATGGAATAGACTTGAGAGTCCAGAAATAAATCCATATATCTATGGGCAATTGATTTTTTTTTTAATCTTTATTGCTCAGATTATTACAATTGTTTCTCCTTTTTCCCCCCCATAACTCCCTACCATCGGTTCCCACCCCACCCTCTGGCCTTACCTTCCCCCCCCCCCCCCCCATTGTCCTTATCCATAGGTGTACAATTTTAATCCAGTCTCTTCCTGCATCCCCCACATCCCTTTCCCCCTGATAATTATCAGTCCACTCCCTTTCTATGGACAATTGATTTTTGACCATAGTGCCCAAGACCATTCCATGGGGAAAGAATAATTCCTTCAAAAAATGCTGCTGTGAAAATTGTATATCAACATGTAAAAGAACAAGGCTGGACCTTTATTTCATACTGTATACAAAATAATTTAATAAAATGGAACAAAGACCTAAATTTGAGAACTAAAATTAAAATTCTTTGAACACAAGGACCTATCAAGACAAATCTAGAATGAGGATTAAAATACAACAGTTCCAGTAATGCTTTTGATGACTTAATGATTTTGAGGACTACTGATCAAATACTTTGGAAGATGCCCCTCTATTACAATTAATCTGGTTTTTTTGCATTGGATTTTGGGAGGAAGATCACAAAAGTAAAGTGATCATGTCAAGGTCACCTATTATCAATGTCATGATGATTGACATTGACCACATGGCAGAAATAATGTTTCTCAGATTTCTCCAATGTCAAATTACTCTTTCCCTTCTTTTGGAAGATCACTGTGCACTGCCTACTGTAAATAATGGGGAGTGATACTCTTCCTTTGCTTTTTTATTTTAATTGTCTCAGGGAGCTCTATAAATATGTACTGCAGCATTGTGGTTACTTCAGATTCAATGTCTTTATTACCACCACCACCCGTACACACACACTACTTTTTTGCACAAAATAATGCATTTGAGATTGCCCCATAAAATGAGTGACTTTGTTAGGACATGAATATAAATTATTTTTTTAATATATTTTATTGATTTTGTACAGAGAGGAAGGGAGAGAGATAGTTAGAAACATCAATGAGAGAGTGTCATCAATCAGCTGCCTCTTGCACAGCCCCTACTGGGGATATGCCCGCAACCAAGGTACATGCCTTTGACCGGAATCGAACCCTGGTCCCCTCAGTCCCCAAGCCGACGCTCTATCCATTGAGCCAAACCGGTCCCGGCTAAGTTAATTATTTTTTGCTGAGGGATAATGTGGAAGTAAAAACACGTTGCATAATAGGACCTTAAGGAAAAGAGTGCTAGTTTGTCCTCTAATACCAATCTCTCATTCCTGGCACCCAGCTGGTATGTCTCAGTGGTTGAGTGTCAACCTATGAACCAGGAGATCAGTTTAATTCCCAGTCAGGTCATGTGCCCAGGTTGTGGGCATGCAGGAAGCAGCCCATCAATGATTCTCATTGATGCTTCTCTCTCTTCCTCTTTTCTCTGAAAACAATAAAAATGTGTATATTTAAAAGCCCTGGACTATTTCCCCAGGAATAACTACCAACCAAATACAGATGGGAGTTAGTAAATGATACCTCAGCTCCTTCATCTTGAGAGGGGCAACTCTGAGGTGTGTTCAACATTTTTGTCTCTATGTACTCTAATGTGGTTGTGTCCTAGATCCCAGCCAATACCCGCCTGAGCCTGCACACTATATTAGTTCCTTCCCTTCCCTGCCTCACTTCACTTCTCTGTTTGTACTACTTGGCATCCCCTCCCAAATAACTACTTGCTCTCACATCTTTTCCTCAGGATCTACAATGGGGAGGACCCAACCTAAGAAACTTCCTTTATAACATAAAAGTAGAAAAATGTGAAATGCCCCAGCAATGACTATCCATTTTTTTAGCTTTCTCAGCTATTACTGAATGTCACAAACCACTCATTTTATTGTGACAGACTATTTTAAAATTTCAATTTCAAAGATTGTATTATAGCAATGTTCGATTGCGTTTTTATTGTGTTTTAAGAGGAAAACCCTGGAAGCTTTATGTTTAGGCTATCTATTAGTAATTTTAGTATACAGAGGTTGGAAATAAAATCATTTCATTTGAGCCAACATCTGAGCTCTGGCTGGGAGTGAGAGAACAGCACTTAGCATGCAGTGTCAGGGCTCTTGGAATGCTACTACCTTCAGAGCACATGCCAAATCAAAATGACTTAAACATCCAAAATATATTGAGACTAAAACATTTAATGGATCAAAGCATGTCAAACATGGGTACCCTGGACCTGCAAACATTTGTTTGCTAAAAGTATTGATTTAAAAAGATGATTGTGAAACTTCAACTGGTAAAGATTGAGGGTAAAAGGGGTTCGTTGCAATAGATAATGTATTCATGAAATAAGTTGGAAACGATTATGTGTGATGAATCTTAATTATAGCTACTTATTTTGAATATTTAGGAAAATCAGGGTCTTGAAAAAGACTCAAGCTTTTACTTTAATTATTTAGGAATAAAAATAAGTTACCCCAGTTTTATTTGGTGTAATTATTTCTTTCATTTAGTTTGCTTATTTTATATTTAGGGCTACAGAATATGTCTTATTATCTTTTTCCTGTTTCTTTTTTAAATTTTTTTTTAAGTCTCCTTTCCCACCCCACTAGGGAGAAAATGTAAATTACCATCACTCAAATGAATTCCCTGGTTTCTTCTGAACCTTCACCTCACAGCTGTTGCATGAAATATAATCAGTAAAATACTAGCTAAATGAAAATGTCTATCCAAAATGACAGTTTTTGAATAATCTTATACCAAATAAACTTGTAGAAAAGGAAACGGACTACTACGTGAATTTTCTTTTATCTATAAATAGCTGATTTTGCCCTGCCAGGAAGCTCAGTTGGTTAAAGCATCATCCTGATATCCCAAAGTTGTGGGTTCAATTCCTAGTCAGGGCACATACAAGAATAAATTTATGAATGCATAAATAAATGGAATAACAATGTTTCTCTCCTCTCTCAAAAGTTAATTTAAAAAAAAAAGCTTTACAAAAACAGCTGATCTGAAAATATACCAAAATGCTAATAGTGATCAGAAAGAGGATCATGGATGGATTTTCATCTCTTTTTTTTTTTTAAGTTGCTTTGGTAATGAAAATACGTTGTAAATATTTAAAAGTCGCTTTTAAACTAATTCTCATTTTTATGAAATCTAAAATGTTTAAGGACAAAAAAGATCAGAATGTACCTTCTTGTATATAAAGTGAAAATTATGTCTTATCCTATCTAATAAAGAGGGAATATGCTAATTGACTGCCCCACCCTCTAATATGGCAGAATCCACAGCCAATAAGGAAGGAATATGCTAATTGGCTGTCCAGCCCTAAAGGATGGCTGCACCACAGCCACAAGATGGTGTCTTCGAGTCCTCTCAGCCCCTGAGCTGCCTAGGGCCAGTTGAGGCTTGCACTGCTGGCAGTGGCAGCAGCAGAGGTGTGATGGGGCATTTCCTTCCCCTCATCGCTGGGTCACCTCCCACCCCTGAGGGCTCCTAGACTGTGAGAGGGGGCAGGCTGGGCTGAGGTACCCCCCCTTCAGTTCATGAATTTTCATGCACCAGCCTCTAGTATTTTTATATTGTCCCTCAACTGTCTTTTGCAAGTACTTTTCAAAAAAAAAATGTTTTTCTTAAATGATGAATGGAGTGAATCCAGAGACATGGAAGCATGGAACAGAGTGAAGAATCTTGGAGGGAAGGCAGGGGAGGGTGGGTGGTGGGAGGTAATCAACCAAAGAACTGTATCCATATATATGCATATCCCATGAACACAAACAATAGAGTGGTGAAGGCCTGGGGCAGGTCACATAACTGGGGTGAGCTGGAGGGGTTCAATGGGGGAAAAGAGGGAACATATATAATACTTTCAACAATAAAGATTTTTTAAAAATACTTGTCTAGGGATATATCCTATGAAATCAGAAACACCAATCATAGAGGATACATGCACCCCTATATTCATAGCAACAATTTGAGTGATGGTAATTTACATTTTGGAAACAGCCTAAGTGCCCATTAGCAGATGAGTGGGTTAAAAAACTGTTATATCTACACAATAGAATACTACGCTGCTGTAAAAAAAAAAAAAAAAAGGAACTCTTACCATTTGCAATAGCATGAATGGACCTGGAGAGCATTATGCTAAGCGAAATAAGACAGTGGGAGAAAGATAAATATCACATGATCCCACTCATTTGTGGAATGTAATGAACAACGTAAACTGATGAACAAAAATAGATCCAGAGACATGGAAGCATCAAATTGACCGTCCATCCTCAGAAGAAAGGCAAGGGTAGTTGGGGATGGGGGGTAAGAGATCAACCAAAGGACTTGTATGCATGCATATAAGCATAACCCCTGGATACGGTAGGGGGGTGATGCCATGTGCTAGAGGGTGGGAACATCTGGGGAAATGTCAATGTGTGGGGGTGAGAAGGAGACATACGGAATACTTTAAACAATAAATAATTTTTTTAAGTTGTTAAAAGGTCTGAAGATCTATCTGATCAAAAAGGTATCTACCTTTTGGGTACAGGCATTACAAACATAGCATTGTATCACCTTGCTGTTAGCTATGACACAGGAGAGAAAGAAACATGGAAGGTGGAGGTAGCTTATACATTACAAATTAATGAGAAATCTGAGCAAATTGCTCTATACTTTCCATTTATAAGATTCACAATTAAAATGAGATAATAGTTCAATTAAAAATTACAAGATACAACAATAATATGTTATTTTGGGGGTGTTTTCATTGTAGTTCTGAGGACAAGAACTAACTGCATTGTCCAATTTATACTTGCTGAATTTCTGTATACGTGTCCATACATACTGTTACTGAGGTCCTGCTGTATGCAACGCATTAGGGAGATAAGAATGAGGCATGGTCCCTGTCCCTGAAGAAATGTATAGTATAGTAAAATTACATGTCAATGCACCTCAGTAAAGCATTTAGGTTCCTCTCTATCACTTGAAGGCACAGAAGGATGGCCCGGAGGCTTCACTATGTGGTGGGAAAGAGGGCCTGTGGAGTCAACCTAGGTTTCAATCTTGTTGAATGTGTTCACAAAAGATGCCTTTTGCCCAGCCAGCGTGGCTCAGTGGTTGAGCACTCACCTATGAACCAGGAGGTCATGGTTTGATTCCTGGTCAGGAGACATGCCTGGGTTGTGGGCTCCATTCCCAGTGTGGGGCTGCAGGAGGCAACCAATCAATGATCCTCTCTCATCATTGATGTTTCTCTCCCCTTCCTTCTCTCTCTGAAATATTATATATATATGATGCCTTTGTTCAGGTAACAGGGTGGAGACATATACTGCTCACCAAAATGTTTTTGTGCTCCCCGACATTTCCTGTGACTAGTTCTCATCAAAGGGCTCTGAGCAGACGTGATATGTGTCATTTCTAAACAAGCATTTACTAGCTGGTGAAAATCTCCCTCCCCTCTGCCTCAGCAACTTAGGAGACATACATTCCACATGGGATAGCCTAAGGGAGAAGGCAGCCTAGGTCCCTGAGTCACCATTTGGTGGGGACTTGTCCCACGGAGACAGAGATGGAGAGCTAAAGAAACCTTGATGAAAGAGAAATCCTTGTATGTTAAGCCGAGGACATTTGTTCACAGCAGCCCAGCTTCGTCTGTTTTGACCATCAGAGATATTATACTCACTTTATGGTTGTTGAGTCTGTGAAGGAAGGGTCACTGGGAAGTCAAGACTGGTAGGTCTCCAAAAATGGATCTTTCTGTGCTGATTCCTTCGACGACAATGGAGAAGGCCTGACCAACCTCTACCCCTATCATTCCAAGCGAATATTTTCCATTTATAGCATTCGCAATTAAAATGAGATAGTGGGAGTTCAACTACATTAAAAATGACAAGACACAGCACTAATATGTTATTACTGGGTATTTTAATTGTAGCTGTGAGGGCAAGAATCAATTCTGTGATCCTGAGCAAGGCAATCTCCTTGAGCCTCAGTTTCCTTGCCTGTAAATAGAGGTGTAGTACTAACATTCACAGGATTGCTTTGAAAATGAAATTATGCAGCAAAACACTTAGCTCGTGGCCTGGCAGGTAGAGGTGCTTCCTACGAGTTTTGTTTGTCTCCCCTAACCTTTATGTGAGGCCAAGTAGTTCTCAAAACTGATTGCATTTTAGAATCATTTGGGAAGATTTTTGAAAAAATAAGTGCCTCTATCCCACCTGAAACCAAATCATGAGACTCTTTGGAGGTGGGCTGCACCAGGTGCCCTGGCAAGTGTGGCTCAGTGGATAGAGTGTTGGCCTGTGCACTGAGGATCATGGATTTGATTCCCAGTCAAGGCCACATACTGGAATTCCAGGCCCTGGTCAAGTGTGTGGGAGGCAGCCAATCAATGTGTCGCTCTCACATCAGTGTTTCTCTCTCTCTCATCCTCCCTCCTTCCCTTCCACTCTGTCTGAAAATTAATGGAAAATATATCCTCAGGTGAGGATTAACAACAACAAAAAGTAAAATTTAAAAAAAAATTAAAAATGAAAGCACCAGGTAATTTTATTGTCCAGTCAGGGTTGAAAACCAATGCCTTAGATAATGTATAAACAAAATATTTGATTACACATAATTTTAAAACAATGTCTTCATAATGTTTTACAAGCCTTCAAAAAGCACATAGTATGACCACTTTTTCACAGACTCAAGCTTTAAAAAAGGCTTGTTTATAAATGGTAGACATAGTCAGCAAGCAATTACTGAAAGCCTCAGGGACAGGGGCATTCCAAGAGCGGAATTATAGACAAGCCCAGTGATGTCCCAAAGGAAAGAACGAGCCCAGGTACCATTTACACTGTTTGTAGTGAGGGCTGTTTTTGTGTTTTTAGGGGCCGATTGTGTGTCCCTCAGAATTCATATGTTGATGTCCTAACCCCAGTATCTTAGAATGTGACTGTATTTAGAGATAGGATCTGTGCAGAGGTAATTAAGTGAAAAGGAGATCCTTAGGGTGGATGCTAATCCTATATAATAAAAGCCTAATATGCAAATTGTCCCCCCAACCTGGAGTTTGACTGCTCGCTATGACGTGCACTGACCACTGGGGGACGCAGTTCTGGAAGCCAGCAGCAGGGGAGGTGCTGCCAGCCCTGAAGAGCCCCGAAGAGAGTGGGACCGCAGCAGGATGGTGGGGCAGATGAGTGGGTGGTGCCAGGCCACGGCAGGTGTGAGAGACCTGGAACAGATCCTTCCCTACAGCCCTCAGCATGAACCAACCTTACTGACACCTTGGACTTAGAGTCCCTGGAACTGAGAGAAAACAAATTGCTACTGCTCAAGCCACCCAGTCTGTCGTGCTTTGTTAGGGCAGCCTTAGCAAACTAATTCACTTGTGCTACAGCGGAGGGGCGTAGTAGGTTTTTGGTGAGTGGGTGGGAAAAATAAGCACCCTGCCTCCACTTTATCAGGAGGTGGTCAGAAAGGAGTTGGGTTTCTGTCAGGTCCCTGAAGTGGAGTCCTTTGACTTTCTGATGAGGACGTAACTTAAAACATTAGCGAAGGCTGCCTGGGTCCAGGAAATACACTTTGTCTGCTGCCTTATAGCCATCATCTGAAGGAACTGCCCTTGCTCACAGCCTCTGCTGCCCACATAAAGCTGCCCTTCCCCCCAACCACCCACTCTCCCTGCCATGGCAGACTAGACAGGCTGAACTTGTAAGAAAGTATGTGCTGGATCAAAAAGTTTCTCTCTTTAGATTTTGGAATTGAACGCTGAGAATCAGCCATTTAGCTCTAATAAATGGAGCTGAACAGCCCGATTGGACTCCTGGGCTAAAGCCACTTAGCTGGGCCGGCTTCTGAGGAATCTTACAGGAGAGTCAAGGGTGGGAAGGATGGGGTGGACCGACAGGATAAATAGTAGCTTTGGCTTCTTTAATTGAGCCAGCGTGAGTGGACTTCTGGACCACAACCAGAAGAGTGCTAACTGACACATCGTGAAATCAAGAGAGAAAATCAAGGCCAAAGTCCTGCTGGAAGGGCCACCAAAAAAACAGCCTAATCTCTCTTCCACAGGGATATAGATGTGTAAGATTTTCAGGCTGGACAGACCCTAGCCATCATCATGGCAAATATTTGCTGGGAAATTAATATAAGCTATAGCCCTGGCCGGGTAGCTCAGTTGGTTAGGTCATCATCCTGATATGCCAAGATTTCGGTTTTGATCTTCAGTCAGGGCACACACAAGAATCAACCAATAAATGGAACAAGAAATCTGTGTCTCTCTCTTTCTCTCTGAAATCAATTAATCGATCAATCAATTTTAAAAGATCAACCCCTTGAGATAAAGCACAATTATAATATTATCTTCATTTTACAGGTCCAATAAGAAAAATCATATAGTGATTATGCTAAGTCAGTTACAAAAATGGTCACAACTGTTTGCCCTTCCTGTACCCTCATACTTTGCAGTGTGACTTTGTAGCTGTTCCCATCAAGAAGTGGCGTCTGAGCTGGCCCTGTGACTTGCTTTGGCCAGGAGAATGTGACAGAAACGACTGTGTCCGTTATGAGCCAAGCCCAAAGAGGTTTAAATGCTGCGTCTTGATTTCTCAGAACCCTGTGCATGTGAAGGAGTCCAGGCTATTCTAGTGGAAGATGAGACATATAAGACTCAGTCACCCTGTGATCAGTAACCAACCATGGAGGTGTGACCGAGGCCATCCTAGATGAACCAGCCCTTAGACAGCCAACTGCCAGATATATGAATGAGTCTCCTGGACCAAGCAGCCGCAGACGACCCACTTGCTAAACACAGATGCATGAGTGAGGCCAGCCAAGATCAGCCAAACCTGGCTCAGGTTAACAGAACTGCCAGCTGACCCACAGACGTATGAGCCACGTAATAGCGTAGGCTCTTAAGCCACCGAGTTTTGGTAGGTTTCTTAGGTGGCAACAGCTGCAGATGCAGAGGATCTGGGGCTTCAGGACCAGTGAATGTTTTCAAATCCTCTGCACACTGTAGCCTGGCTAATGCTACACAAAAGTGCAGACAATCAGCATAAAAGTGAAGTCTATAGGTCACTAACAAAAGTGTCACCAGCTGTTTGTCAAATGCAGATTCACCCCCTTATCCCAGTCCTACTGAATTCGACTCCCCTGGGAGCAGGGTCTGAGAACCTATATTTTAAACAATTTCCATGTACATTATTTTATTTTTTATTTTTAAAATATATTTTATTGATTTTTTTTATAGAGAGGAAGAGAGAGGAATAAGAGAGTTAGAAATGTCAATGAGAATCATCTATCAGCTCCCTCTTGCACGCCCCCTACTGGGGATGTGCCCACAACCAAGGTACATGCCCTTGACCAGAATCGAACCTGGGACCTTTCAGTCCGCAGGCCAACGCTCTATCCACTGAGCCAAACCGGTTTCAGAACTGTTGCTCTAGACTTCTCAGCTAAGATTTTGAAACACAACAAAGCATTGCATTATTTCACTCTGGTATCTCTTTCTCCTTGGATGGTCCTATAGGCTTATTTGTATGGTGAGATTTCAGGTAAAAAAAAAAATATACATTGACACTTTTTTTTTTCACATGTAGTGTTGACAAAGCCTTTTTTTAATTTTTTTTTTATGGAAATAGAGTATATACCAATGAAGGAACCAAACCAGATGACACCATAATTTAGTTTATGTGTATTGACATGTTACTCCTTGAATAAGTACTGACAAATCGGTTTTTCCTGATTCTGTAGTTCTATATATATCATCTTACTAGACATAGAAATAGGAGAGGAACAGAGTAGATAGGGTATTTACCAACAATATCAACTTGCCTTTACTGTTATTATCAATAACATTTTTATTTTTCCCAAAGCAAAGACTAAGAGGAATAGGAAATGACGTGGCCCTAACTTGACTTTGAGTTTGTTCAGTCTGAACTAGCTTTAGTAGTAACATTTGTTCACCTCGGAGGTAGCCATTAGAATGTGGGAATTAGAATTTCACTAGTGCTACATTCTCACATTCACCAAACTCTAGTTAAAGGTTTAAAGTGTCTTAGTTTGATGCTATCGTGTTTTATAGAAGACTTTTTCACAGAGAGTAGAAAAAGGAAAAATAGTAACAGAGGGGAACGACAACAAAAAGCCTGTTTCTCTTCAGAGACACATGCCCTTGCCCGAAATCAAACCCGGGACCTTTCAGTCCACAGGCCGATGCTCTATCCACTGAGCCAAACCGGTCCCAGCAGTGTTGTGCCATTTAAAAGCTACTGGACAACTTCTCCTCCCTAACAGTGCTGAAATCTTGCCATACCCGACTGTGTATGACAAAGCACAAAACATATGCATAAAAAAATCTAGACTCTTCTGACTGTGCCAGTCCGTGGCTAAGAACTTACTTTGGGAGCTGCGCAGCTGTTGGAATCAGTCATATTTACAATTTTTACAAATGAGTTTATTTTAATAAAAACAAGTTGCTCTGTGAGCATGATCTCTAAACAGATTTATGTGGGCTGGCACAATCTGCTATGCAAACTATATATTCATATTGCTTAGGTCTGCAAGTAGTTTTTTTGTTTTTGTTTTTTTAGGGTGCATCTTGCTTTGTAAAAGGATTACAAATAATTGGCAGCAATCCAGCTGAGGACATTGTCATTAGCATTGTGCTATTAAAATTGTTTTCCTGGACAGAATTGCCCTGTGGGCATGACCATGAACCAGATAGACAGCTTATAGAGAGAAGGAGGTGACACCATAAGCTGGTGCTAAAGTTAAAGAACTGGGAGGCAGGTGAGGAGGAGGATGGACAGCAGAAAAGGAAGAAAAAAGAGAGAGATGAAGGAGGCAGGAGGGAGGGAGGGGGGAAGGAGGGAAAAAGGGAAAGAGGGAGAGAGAGAGAGATGATTTATATGCATTAGTCCATACCCTTAAAAGGGTCTCTTTATGTATCTCTCCTTGATCTCTGGCTTGAGTTTTCAAAAATACATTTTTATTGATTTTAGAGAGGAAGGGAGAGGGAGAGAGAGTTAGAAACATCATTGACTGGCTGCCTTCTGCACGCCCCCTACTGGGGATCTATCCCGAAACCCTAGCTTGTGTCCTTGATCAGAATGGAACCAGGACCCTTCAGTCCACTGAGCCAAACTGGCTAAGGCTGGTTTGATGTTTTTATGTTCATATTGGTTTGCTTATTTACTAGATTGTAATCTCCTTGAAGACAGTAATACCAGTGCTTAGAACTTTTGCCTGACTCAGCTTTGCATCCTCCACAGTGCTGGCAGAAGCTGTTGCTCAAAAATGATTGTTAAAGGCATGAACAAAAGAATGAGTTTCTGTATCTGAAGCATTTCCTTTCCTCAGAGAGGTTCTCGGTGCACACAGTATTGCTCTCTCGGAAATATATTGAAATTCTATGGGGGGGGGGCAGTTTTTGGCCTGTATAGTTCTCATATTGGTGTACTTATTTACATAGTGAAAAACATTGTTTTATTATTTTTACTGATATTAGTATGGCATTTTAGAATCAATGATTTTCTCTTTGTTTTTCACTTGTAGAACACTCCCTGAAATTATTTGTGTAAATAGCTGGCATTATCTGTGAATGTAATTCCAGGAGAGTAAAATTATGTTAAATTTTTGTTGTAAATACAGGGTGTTGAGTAGGACAGACTGTGTACTAGTACATATGTGTATAAGATTGTTTATAAGACCACTACGTGCTGAAAACCATTTGACTCAGTGGGTAGAGCGTCAGTCTGTGGAGTAAAAAGTCCCTGGTTTGATTTCGGTCAAGGGCATATTCCTTGGTTGGGGGCACATCTCCAGTAGGAGGTGTGCAGGAGTCAGCTGATCGATGTTTCTCTCTCATTGATGTTTCTAACTCTCTTTCCTCTCTCTTCTTCTCTGTAAAAAAAATCAATAAAATATGTATTTGTTAAAAAAAAAAAAAAGACCATTAAACTTCCCTTGCTTATGCTCCCATGAGTCCTAGGATTCTAAGATGAAACATGCAAATAAAAAGAAGCTTGTGTCCATTGATTTCAACCATCAGGCCTTCCCTTGAAGCTTCTGCATATTTTAGGGTTTGTGCGGCTGAGCGGAGCACTGAGGTTGGTGCATGGGCTGGGGGTGGGGGATGAATGTCAAGGCACCAGAGTTCTCGCAAGTCCAGGCCCGTGAACCTGTGCAGAGTAGCTTGGAGCGTGAGTCGTTTCTCTTTGCGTTGGTTTGAACTTTTCGTCATTTAAAAAATGATGCGGGGATGGAGGGGAAGTGAGTGGGTAGGGCGGTGACACTGTCTGGTTTTCCCAGAAGCCTGGGCCCCCCTCTGCAGGACTGGTCCACATCGGAGCTGTGCGGATTTGAGGACCACAACCTGCAAAGAAAGCCCTCCAGGAGAGTGAGTGACCCGTGAGGGGGGAAGGAAGGGCTTTCGGGGAGCAAAGGATGCCTTCGTCTTGCAGGGCGGATCGAAGTGAGGGTGAACTAAACTGCTGGCGGTTGGAAGCAGGGACCCTAGAGGCAAGAAGAGGTGGGGCTGCCGAAACGGGTTTGGCTCAGTGGATAGAGCGTCAGCCTGCGGACTGAAAGGTCCCAGGTTCGATTCTGGTCAAGGACATGTACCTTGGTAGCGGGGATATTCCCAGTAGGGTGTGTGCAGGAGGCAGCTGATCGATGTCTCTCTCTCATCCATGTTTCTCTCTATCCCTCTCTCTTTCTCTCTGTAAAAAATCAGTAAAATATATTAAAAAAAAAAAAAAAAAAAAAAAAAGTAGAGGCATTGGTTGATGAGTTGCCAGGCTTCGGCTGGAATAGACAGGCCTCGGGGGCGGGGCTCCTACTGACAGTGGGCGGGGCTTCCCTTTGCGGGGGCGGGTCTTGGACAGAACTGCCTCCGCCACAGGGGCTTATAGAGAGTATTTGTCAGGATACGGGCGGTGGAAATAGGAAGACGGAGCGCTCAGGGGGTATGGCCGAAACTGACAGAAGGCGGGGCTGCCTTCTGGATGGACCCGAGTGGAGGACCCGAGTGGAGGCCAGGGTTCGGCGGGGGAGGGCGGAGCTTCCGCCGGCGGGGCGGGGCTTCCGCGGACGGGGCGGGGCTTCTGTTGACAGAGGGGCGGGGCGGCTCCTACCAGTCGGTCCCGGGCAGTTCGGAGCGAAAAGGCCAGCTGGAGCCCCAGCGGTGCAGCAGGGTCCCGGAGCCAGAGCCCGCAGCGGAGCGGGGTCAGGCGCCGAGGGCGCGCGGGCGGCGGGCCCCGCCTCGGCCGGCTCTGCTCCTCCTCCGCCCCTCCCCCACGCCGGCCGCCGAGGCGTGCGCCTCGCCGCGCTGCCTTCCGCCCCGAACCGCGGGCCCCCCACGCTCCGCGGGGCCTGCCGCGCTCCGAGGCCCTGTGCGAGCCCGCCGAGCAGTTCCGGGGGTAGGGTTCACAGGTCAGAGTTGACTCCCTGAAAAGTGCAGCCGCCTGGAAATGCAAGATGGCGGCGGCGGGGCGCTGAGAGGCGCGGCGGCCCCCGCAGGTAGCGGCGCCGCCGGTTCGGGGCCGGGCGGGCCGGGCTCCCCGGGGCTGAGGGCGGGACGGGGCAGCGCGGAGCCCGTGCCCGGCGCGCCGGCCGGGAAGGCGAGCGGCCCGGACGGAGACGGCGGCCCCGGGCAGAGACCCCGGGCACCGGCGCGCGGCGGCGGGCGGCGGGCGCCGGGCTTCCAGGGGGAGGGACGGCCTGCCGGGCCGGGCGTCGCCGCGGGAGGCCGAGCCTGCGCCTCCTCGGCGCCCCGGGGCCTCTGCGGGGGACCCGCGGGCGGGCTCCCTGAGGCGAACCTCCGCTCCCTGCCTGCGGGCGGCTGAGGGGAGGCCGCCGCGGGGTGGGGGCCCGGGAGCCGGGGAGACCCGGGGAGGTGGGGAGCCTGCCTGGGGGCGTGGGGCCTCCCCCGGAGGAAGGAGAACCGAGCGCTGCCGTAGGGGTCCGGGAGCGCCGAGCCCGCTCCAGAGGGACCTGGCCCCGCTTCGGGCCGGGCCTCCAGTCGGGTCCTCCGGACTGTGTGACGGTCCGCAGAAGCCCTGGGCCCGCGCAGCCGACGGCGGGGCGGAGAGGTGCCTGCCCCTCCGGAGCCGGGGAGGCGGCCGGGCGCCCAAGCCCCGGCCGCGGGGGCGTCCTCCCGGGCGCGGCGGGGAGTGCGGGGCCGAAGGCAGGAACGACGAGCCCTCGGGGTCCCCGTCCCCTGAATTCCCTCCGAAGCTCCTGGTCAGGAGGTTTGACATCTTTGTTTCCCCGGCGTCTCTCCCCCTCCGCACCGGGGCAGCGGGGAGGCCGCCGCCCGTGGGGTCCCGAGGTCAGGGAGGTCAGGCCCCCGCGGCTGCGGGGTGTGTGTGTGTGTGTGTGTGTGAGAGTGTGTGTGTGAGTGTGTGTGAGAGTGTGTGTGTGAGAGTGTGTGTGTGAGAGTGTGTGAGTGTGAGTGTGTGTGTGTGTGTGAGAGTGTGAGTGTGTGTGAGTGAGAGTGTGTGTGTGTGAGTGTGTGTGTGAGAGAGTGTGTGTGTGTGAGTGTGTGTGTGTGTGTGAGAGAGAGTGTGAGTGTGTGTGAGTGTGTGTGTGAGAGAGTGTGTGTGTGTGAGTGTGTGTGTGTGTGTGAGAGAGAGTGTGAGTGTGTGTGAGTGTGTGTGTGAGAGTGTGAGTGTGTGTGTGTGTGAGAGTGTGTGTGAGTGAGAGTGTGTGTCTGTGAGTGTGAGAGAGAGTGTGTGTGTGTGTGTGTGTGTGTGAGAGTGTGTGAGTGTGTGAGAGTGTGTGTGTGACAGTGAGAGAGAGTGTGTGTGTGTGTGTGTGAGTGTGTGTGTTGGGGGGAGTGGGGAGGGTGTGTGTGTGTGTGTTGGGGGGGAGTGGGGAGGGTGTGTGTGTGTGTGTTGGGGGGGAGTAGGGAGAGGGTGTGTGTGTGTGTTGGGGGTGAGTGGGGAGAGAGGGTGTGTGTGTGTGTGTTGGGGGGAAGTGGGGAGGGTGTGTGTATGTGTGTGTGTGTGTTGTGGGGGAGTGGGGAGGGTGTGTGTGTGTGTGTGTGTGTCTTGGGGGGGAGTGGGGAGAGTGTGTGTGTGTGTGTGTGTGTTGGGGGGGAGTGGGGAGGGAGGGTGTGTGAGTATGTTGGAGAGGAGTGGGGAGGGAGTTGGGGCGCAGAGGGGGCGGGAAGAGGAGGGACATGGGGAGAGGGCGGCAGGGCGGGAATTCCACCAAGCTGTCCTGACATCTCATGCCAGCACCAAGGAAACCATGAGCGAAAAAGAAGAAAAAAAAAAAACGAAATAAATAACCAACAACAAAAAACACAAAAGACAAAAATAAAGGAAACCATGAGAAGAGGCTAGTCTGTGCTGGCTGGGTGGGGGTGTAAGGAAAGGCTATCATTGGTGCAGAAATCACTGTGACGAGGTGGGGGTTTCATGTCCCTGGAAAGGAAACAGCAGCTCCCTTGGAGGTGGAGAGGGCAGAGGAAAGAGAAAAAATCACAGGTTTGGGCGATGGAGCAGCTTCCCCAGGAAGAGGGGCTGTTGGTGTGTAGGACCCGCACAGATGCGCCTTTCGATGGGTTGGGATTGGCCCTTGTTTCCCAGGCTTTGTCTGAAAGCTTTCACTGTGTTATGTGGAGCTACCTGAATTATCTTTGCTTCTGGGAAATTACCCCGAGAAAAGTGATTTGTTTTTATGCCAACAGTAAAGATGAATGAGAGCTCGTTCTAACAGATATTGGCTCTAGTGTATACATAGATTTTATTTCTTTAAGTAGCAGCTTGGACTCAGTTTTAAGCAAAAGAAATGTGAGTGTTGCCAAGGACAGCAAAGTGGTACAGGATGTAAAAGAAAAGGGGCTTTCGTGAATATTTTTTTCCTCTCTGTTTTTCTCTTGTTACTCCAAGCATTTTAGGGCTAAACAGATTAATTTTATGCAAAATAAAATGTAAGATTTGGGGCCCTTTCAATATAGAGATAACAGCGTTTCATGTATCAATGGTCTTGTAAAAGAACCTCTTCCAGTGGTTTATTTAGTGAACAGGATGAAAATGAGAAAAAAAGAAAAGCCTGAATAACTGATGACAGCTCTGATCCATACAGATTTCTCAAGCCATTCTATTTTTAAAAGAGCTTGAATGTATTCAATGGAAATGTTTTTAGAAATCCATTTCAAGTATAAACTCGTTTAGAGCTGCACATTTGGAAAAATTTTATACATGTGCGCTCTTTGGTTTCCCCATAGTGCATATATCTCTAGTTTTATATTTAATTCTGAACAGATTAGGCTGCTGAACCACAGTGGCACTGATGCCAGATGGTTTGAAAATATGCTAAGGCGGAAAGTATAAATGTGCTGCACTGTGAACGCTCATTAGTAGATGTATTTTCCTGATAGCAATTATTTCAATGAATTTGGAGGACAGTCCATAAATGACACACCAATTATTTCATCTTTCACAGTACTTATAAGTTATTTTAAAGATAAATATGAATAAAGTTTTGCAGTTATTTTTTTTTAATGTGTTTTTGATGTCAGAGAAGGGAAAAGGAGGAAGAGTGAGAGCAAGAGCCAGAGAGAGAGAGAGAGAGAGAGACAGAATCGTTGATCAATCGGCTGCCTCCTGCACATCCCACCCTGGGGATCAGGCCTGCAACCCAGGCAGGTGCCCTGACTGGAAATCATACTGTGACCTTCTGGTTCATAGGCCGATGCTCAAACACAGCAGTTATTTTATTAATGAACTTAATAGCATAGATAAAGTGGGTTCATTTTGGAGACTTTCTCCCTTTTGTATTAAATTTCACATTAAGACTGAAAGGTGATGTTATGATGTATTATACTATTTTTGTGTGTGTGTAGTGTTGGTTGGGTACAATAATGTGATATTTGGGACTATTTTATTTTTTTTAATATATTTTATTGATTTTGTACAGAAAGAAAGGGAGAGAGATATAGAGTTAGGAACATCGATGAGAGAGAGTCATCGATCAGCTGCCTCTTGCACACCCTCTACTGGGGATATTGCCCGCAACCAAGGTACATGCCCTTGACTGGAATCGAACCCGGGACCCTTCAGTCCCCAAGCCGACGCTCTATCCACTGAGCCAAACCGGTTTTGACGGGACTACTTTACTTTAAATCAAGCATGTCAGACCGTCTGTGGGCCGTATGCAGCCCACAACAAATATTTTTGTAGCCCATCCAATACAATGGTATGTAAGATGCATTTTAATAAAATTTTTGTAACTTAATTTTTTCAATATCCTGCCTGTTATACATAATTATTAATAACAAATTACAACATTTGCTGATGACTGATTATTATAATTGTGTTGCATTCATTTCTCTTACTCGCCTTATGCGCAGGCACACCATTTCTCTCCACTAATACTAGCAGAGAATATTTTAGCAGCCGATTGCCACATCATTAGTCTTAGACTGACTTGTTTGATGTGCACGATAGGAAATGTTTCGCTTTGGAGAACAAGAAAAATAGGTTTATTTGTGTTATGTTTATTTATTTGTGCAGTTATTCAGTATATAAGTTAATGTTTAAGAAAAATATTAACTTTTGCCGAGACCGGTTTGGCTCAATGGATAGAGCGTCGGCTTGGGGACTGAAAGGTCCTGGGTTCGATTCCGGTCAAGGGCATGTACCTTGGTTGCGGGCACATCTCCAGTAGGGGGTGTGCAAGAAGCAGCTAATCGATGACTGTCTCATTGATGTTTCTAACTCTCTATCTCTCTCCCTTCCTCTCTGTACAAAATCAATAAAATATATTTAAAAATAAAATAAAAAAATATTAACTTTTATTAAAATGTTCTATTATTTTATGTTAATGATTACTCATTTACTTCAGCCCTTTGTATTCAGCATGTCTCTATCAAAATAAAACTACATTTCTATGAAAATTAAAGCTTTTGTTTTTTTGTGGCCCACATAAACTTAAACCTTGTTTATTTGGCACATATTAGCCTTTGAGTTTGACTTGCTTGCTTTAAATTATAGCTTTATTCTTAAATAGAAGTACCTTTAAACTATTAAAATGATAGCAAATGTAGCTGAGGAAATAACCTTTTTAAAAAATATATGTTTTATTGATTTTTTACAGAGAGTAAGGGAGAGGGATAGAAAGAAACATCGATAAAAGAGAGACATCGATCAGCTGCCTCCAGCACACCTGTGATCAAGGTCACAGTATGACTGGAATTGAACCTGGGAATGCTCTATCCACTGAGCCAAACTGATTAGAGCTGAGGAAATAACCTTTTAATGTATATTTTAGCATTGTGGATTTGGGCTCAAAAGACTATTTTAGCTCTGGTCTGTTTGGCTCAGTGGATAGAACATCAGCCTTCAGACTGAAGGGCCCCAGGATTGATTCTGGTCAAGGGCATGGACCTTGGTTGCAGGCTTGATCCCCAGCAGGGGGCATACTGGAGGTAGCTGATCAATGTTTCTCATTGATGTTTCTAACTCTGTTCCTCTCCCTTTATTTCTGTAAAATCAGTAAAATACACTTTTAAAAAAAAAAAAAAAAACTCTATTTGAATATTGACAGTGTAGTCATGAGTTAGCCAGGCTTGCTTGACTGAAGCTGCTGATTACTAATCTGTATATATATTTGAGTTTACATTTGGAGGTCTGTATTTTATACAGTTAATGTTTAAAGTAAATATGTAATATGTTTAGATAGTTGCCATGTTTTGATCTTAAAGAACACTTAATTTCTGTAATTTGTGTCAAACTACCATATTCCATAATGTATTTAAGAGTATATGGATGGTTCTATACACCTTTGGTTTAAACAAATATAATGATATACTTTGAAAAGTGATTATATGTGACATTTATTCAAGGGAGTTAAAATTGATCTACTCATAGTTCTGCAAGATTTTTGTTTTCAGTTTTTAGATTTAGATTTTTAAAGTTGATTTTTAGGGAGAAAGAAAGGGAGAGGGGGAGAGAGAAAAACATCAATATAAGAGTGAAATATCAATGTGAGAGAAGCATATCGGTTGGTTGCCTCCTGCACAAACTGAGATTGGGTGGAGCTCACAACCTGGGCATGTACTCTGCTGGGGAATTGACTAGCAACCTTTCCATTCATAGGACTATGTCCAACCAACAACCACACTGGCCAGGGCTAGATTTAAATTTTTATTTACTTTTGTTGTTTATCCTTGCCCAAGGATATTTTTCCATTCACTTTTAGAGAGAGGGAAAGACAGAAACATCGATGTGAGAGAAGCATATCGGTTGGTTGTCTCCTGCACAAACTGGGAAGGAGCCTGCAACCAAGGTATGTGTTCTTGACCAGAATCGAACCCAGGACCCCTTTGGTCCGCAGGCCGATGCTCTATCCACTGAGCCAGGCTACCTAGGGCTAGACTTAGATTTTTTTTTAAACATCAAAGCTTATCTAAGAAATCGATACACTGATATGGTAGACATCATACACATATTCAGAATTTTTTTAAAAAAAATATATTTTATTGATTTTTTTACAGAGAGGAAGAGAGAGGGATAGAGAGCCAGAAACATCAATGAGAGATGAACATCAATCGGCTGCCTCTTGCACACCCCCTACTGGGGATGTGCCCGCAACCAAGGTACATGCCCCTGACCAGAATTGAACCCGGGACCTTTCAATCCGCAGACTGATGCTCTACCACTGAGCCAAACCGGTTTCAGCTCATATTCAGAATTTTAAATAAAATAACTTGTCAGTCAGTTTTAGTGATTCATATTTCCCACATGATTTCTGATTCTCTTTTTCCCCTTCCTAAAGATCTTTCTCTTTTCAGTGTTATTGAGAGGAATGAAAGGAAATAGAAAGATTCTGACGTTTCTAAGTATTTCACTCATAACTATGTTTTTCTTCTATATAAATGTTACCTTTACCTTTAATATTGTAAAAATAAAAAAGTTTTTAAAAACTTTTCTGGGCATGGACCATACCTGGGAGTGAGGGATGGTGAAAAGAGAACAATTTATCTTCATTACTATGATAATATTTTTATACCAGAGGCTTGTTAGTGCTGTGAAATACCTCTTAAAATGTGTTTAGTCAAATGATTCTTGAAGGTCAGAGAAAGTATGTATATATTGGGGTGGAGGGTATATATTGATTCATGTCTACTTATTAAACCAGCTTATTCTGTCATTGTTTGATATGCTGAAAGGTATGAAATGGAAAATTGATTATTGCCCGGGCTTTGAAAATATTTTATGCTATTCCAACATTTAACAGATTTTAAAGAAAGACTTCTTTTGTGCTATAAATTAAAGTTAATACCTAAGTAAAAGAAAATATAATTGTGGACTTATTAATGCTAGGAAATATTCTAAACACTTTACATGTGATATTTCTTTCAGTCCTCACAGCAACCCTATTAAATAGGTACTATTATAAGATTCTGTGCATTAGAGAGAATTGTCCTAAAGCAATCCCAGTTTCAGGAACTGAAATAACATTAGGCAAGTATGCTTTTCATCCAGAAGTATTGTTGTTCCTTTAGTTGCCTTGGTGCCTTCACATGTCCTGGCAACTATTCTCAAGAGACTCCCATTCGGTAAAACATCTTGCAATTACTGTGTGATTAAAGAGTGGATTTAAATAGCTCACCAATTTCCTATAACATTAATAATTCATTTTGGAAAATAACCTCCCCTCTTTGTCAGCTGTTTCCTATTTTCTCCTCTAGTTGACATCTTGTAGGTGGATGGCTAAGGAGAGGTGGAAAGAGGAGATACCAGAAAATGAAACTGGAATCCCAGGCTGCAGGGATAATAGGATGCTCCACTGCACTTCATTTTGCTTTTCATGAAATAGTGTAACTGTTCAGTCTAAGCTTTAACTTTACCTAGAAGTATTTTACTAAAGAATTGGTGTGTTTACATTATTGCTTTTTAAAAATATATATTTTTATTGATTTCAGACAGGAAGGGAGGAGAGATAGAAATATCAATGATGAGAGAGAATCATTGATCTGCTTCCTTCATGCCCCCCACTGGGGATTGAGCCTGCCACCCAGGCATGTGCCCGGATCAGGAATCGAACCATGACCTCCTAGTTTATAGATGCTCGACCTCTGAGCCACACTTGCCAGGCTACATTATTTCTTGACTTAAGAGTGCTCTTTATAAACTTGTATATAATAATAGCAAGAATCAAAGAATAAGGTATTTGGGGGAAATCATCTTCCTGAATATTCACTATGGTTACAGAGCTTCAGTGCTTAAAGAACAACAAAAATGATTCAACCCTTCAAAAGCATTATTTCCTGTTATTTAATAACAAACAATTACAGCTTTTATTAAATTTTTGTGATTGGTTTAACTCTGAGTAATATATCACATTTGGACACAAATCTGAGTTTTCAGAGAATGATTTCGCCCTGTGTGGTTTGGCTCAGTGGATAGAGCATGGTCCTGTGGACTGAAGGGTTGTAGGCTGTATACCCGGCCCTGGTTCACACCGAGGGGGAGGCAACCTATCAATGTATCTTTCTCATATCTATGTTTCTCTCTGTGTGCCTCTCCCCCTTCCACTCTCTCTAAAAATAAGAGAGAAAATATTTTCTAGTGAGGATTGACCAAAAAAAAGGAGAGAGAATGATTTTCAGTTTGGTTTTTACAATTTAATGTTTCACAATGCACTGATTAAAAAGCCATTTGGTCTGTAGCTTACTTGCAAAAATGAAATAGTTAAATACCAGTCATTCTATTAGATACTACATGTTTAGGAATACCAGGGGTTTATTTAAGTAGTACTGGCTTATTGCCAGCATTAGTTACCACTACATTCAACTTAATACACAGTAAGTTAGGATGCAGATATCAGTAGGTTTATATGTAAACATAGAAACATGTATCTTTTCAACTCTTACTTTAAGTTGTCTTTCATAACTTTTGTGTGGTAAATTTTTACAATTCCCAATTTCTTAATCTTAGCTTTCCTATTATATACTGTATATATTCACAATTTGAACATTTTTATTGAAAACAGTATCATAATTTGGTTGTTTTATATAATATAGAATTTTTAAAGTGTAGTTTTCATTTTTAGTGTTTCTTACTAATATTGGGTTTGGCATTTAGATAATTCTTTTAAAGTTTCTACGAGGAAATTAATTTTTTTCAAAGTTACATTTATTTTTTTTAAAGCCAAGGCATAAACTTTAAAATTTCCAAAGACTGCATCATCATCTCTAGAATAATAATAAAGTAATATTACTTTTTTGTAGGGGATGGCAGATAGGTACTTTGGACCTGTTGGTAATGATGGCCTGAGCTAAACTCCTAATTTGAAGGGACACCCTTCCGCATCAGAGCACAGAATGCTGAGGAAGCTATGGCAAGTATGTGTTCCGATGCTTTGGTAAGGTACTGAATGTGCTCACTCCAGATCCCATGACACTCTCTTTGGCTCAAGTTTTAAAATCTTTTTTTAAATGAACACAGATATAGTCCTCACACTTTTGTAAGAAATGTACATTCAAACTTTAAAAATACAGGAAGATTGGCTGCTTCAATTTAAACAGAAACAGCATCATACATCATAATATATCTATGTGCTATATTTTAATTGATATTTGCTGAAACCCTTTGTTTCAGGCACTATAACAGTGATAAGACAAATGAATGTCATGAGAGCAGAGACATTTCTTGTAGGAAAATAGTTCCAGAAATTTCACTGTTTTTTTTTTTTTTCCTATATCCAGAAAAATGCTTCAAAAACAACTCCTGAAAATATATTTTCAATATATAATCTAGTAGTAATAATTACTTATAATTATAAAATTAGGATATTAAAAATTAAATAATATAGGTAAAACATACCCCAATTTATTTATTTTTTATTTTTATTTTTTTTATTTTTTTAATATATTTTATTGACCTTGTACAGAGAGGAAGGGAGAGAGATGGAAAGTTAGAAACATCGATGAGAGAGAGTCATCGATCAGCTGCCTCTTGCACACCCCCTATGGGGATATGCCCGCAACCAAGGTACATGCCCCTGACCGGAATCGAACCCGGGTCCCTTCAGTCCCCAAGCCGACGCTCTATCCATTGAGCCAAACCGGTCTTGGCAAAACATACCCCAATTTAAATATTTAAATAGATTTTACATAATTACATGTATATTTTATTTACCTGATATATATTGCTTTTATAAGAAGCATTAGATTACATAGTATATTGTTTGAAATATTTATACTTTAGTTCAATTTTTTTTAGATGATTCCCAAAAGTACTAAGAAAGTTTACATAACCATTAATATGGTGGTTCGCTTTTAATTTTAAAAATTGAATTCTTACAAGTTGACATTACCAATCTAATTTCTATCATATTTCAAAATATTTTTTAAAATTGAATGATTATATCCTGAGGGAAATAAGTAACAACTACTATATTTTGTCAAAGGGGTGGGGGGGGAGATAACAGACATCAGATGAATGGTTTTCCAGCTTCTTGATGATAATCTCACTGGGAATCAAGAATAGCATTCTTGTGTTAGACCGTGTGTTAGTCTGTGAAAGACTTAACACACCTCTTTGAGAAAAAAAGGGGAAAGCTATTTCAGCAGAAAATTACTTTTGGCTCATATAAACTTAAATAAAGATAGGAGATTTCATTATAGTTTTAGTTTTTATATCACTCTCAATAGGTTACATACCTACTGACTTCCCAGGAGAAGGCAGCAAACCAGGATGTTAGTGTCCTGGAGACCTTTCAAAAAGACATTTCACTCCTCAAATCTGGAGGCAGAGCTTGCCAGAGAAATCTGTCCAGCTTGGATTCTTCCTTTAATCATTAGCAGTATTAAGGTCAGCTTTCTCAGGTGGAAAAAAACAGGAAAGAGGATATAGTTACTAAACCTGTAAGCCTTAATTAGCATTAACAAAGGGATCTTCTGAAATTAGATTATCTTTGGCCATAATTTCTTAGATGCTTTCATTTTTTTCATATTCGTTCCTGCCTATATTCATCTTAATACTTGAATTTTGATTGTCTTGAGACCACTTTGGAAATTTACTTAATAATTCTAGGTTATAGAAAATTTAAAAAATATTTGTTGTGGGTACAAATTTGGGTTGTCAGATTTCTTATTTAATTTTAAAAAATAACTGCTGTTCCTGAATATTTTTACATTTTAGCTTTTAAAAAAATGCCTCAAGTGTGTAAAGCCTAAAATTTGTTTTTTTAATAAAAAATATCCTCTTAGACTTTTTTTTTTTGACATAGTAGATATCCTTTGTTTTAATTTGATCCCATTATTCTTTGTTTCTAATATTATTTCAGGCATTCTGTGATTTTGATGAATTTCTGACTTCTGGTTTGAATACAAACATGTACAAGTAAGTATTTTCAGCTGGCTAAACAGAACTCTGACTCAAAGAGGGAGAAGTGAAACTAAGTAAAATAAAGATTTCAAAAGCTTTTCAGTGTATGTATGAATATTTAGTCCAAAGGATTCTCAGTTTGTATATTTTAGCCACCCTAAGAACAGTTTTATTTAGTTGGTACTAGGTCAAAACTAACATGATCCTTAAAAATTATAGTTATATTATAAATGTTCTTATTTGACCCAGAATTGGTATAAAAAACAAAGTTTGTTTTTATTCACATAAAACTTTACCAAAATAACATGCTTTTGTGGCTAACTAGGCCAATAAACTGCTATCTGTTAATAATTTAATTTGAAGTATAAGACAGCCAAAAAAATAGAGGCTTGGAAAATTCAGTGTAGCTATAACTCTGCTTAATTATAAACAACGTTGAACTTTTTGTTTTTTTAGTACTAAGCATAAAATTTGAAGCAATCCACTCACTTTTTATAGTGTATACCATTGAGAATTTATATTTTAAACTCCTTAAAAATGTAACACCATTAAAGTATAGTTTTCTCTTGGAACAGAAGTAATGATTCCAAGTTCAAATTTGCATTTGCCTTCTTATAAAGACTAATGCTTTGAATGAATTTATCTCCCTTGTTTTAGTCTTACATAGACCACAAATTTAGATATACATTGTTCATGCATAAAACTGATTTGTTACAACAGAATTATGGATGTTGGTAAATATTTGTTGAATATTCATTGTGCCATTTTATTTGGTAGAATGTTTGATAATTGAGGATATTTTAATATTCTAATGACTGACGTGATTTTATTAATAAGGATTTTACCATTGAAAGTAATTTACCATAAAGCAAGCACAGTTGTTTTTTTATAGCTCCTCTGAAAATGAGTGTTTAGTAAGGTAAAATGTATGTTATAATATACAATACAGATATATTTTAAAGGTGGGATTTTTCAGTAAATATTATTGGGGCCTTAATAGGCACTGTATTAGGCCCTGGGAAGAGCTAAACAGACATTCTTTCTGACCATGTAAGAAGAATTACTATTAAAACTGCCCAAAATTTTTATACTGTGATGAAGTAAATTTTGCTTTCATTGAATGCTTTTCTGGAGAGAAATTTTGTTGTGATAATTTTGACGGGTTTAGGATCATGAATTGATTAAGGAGCAGCCTACCTTCAGGAAAAGAGCCAGGATGCAGCTAGGACCATGGAAATTGGCTTGGCCTATTTCTACACCCTGGAGATTATGGTGGTGGTGTTGTTGTTTTAATATTTTATTTATTTATTTTTTAATATTTTATTGATTTTTTACAGAGAGGAAGGGAGAGAGATAGAGCCAGAAATGATGAGAGAGAAACATTAACCAGCTGCCTCCTGCACATCCCCCACTGGGGATATGCCTGCAGCCAGGATACATGCCCTTGACCGGAATCGAACCCCGGACCCTTCAGTCCACAGACCAACGCTCCATCCACTGAGCCAAACTGGTTGGCTATGGTTGCTCTTGAGGGTTCTTAGAACCAGTCTGGCTTCTCAGACCTGGGGCGGGAGCTCCAAAAATATCTAGAAAACACCTAAATGCTATACAAAAATGACCATAGAATTTATTAATTTATTTGCAATTTTAAGGCCTTAAAACCATTGTTTGTTATATTTTGTAATAAAGCAATAACAATATTAAAGAAAATTTGTAAAGACCGCACACAAAATTTACCTATTTTGTGAAATTTTTTTTTTATATTCTCTCGTCTTTGTTCACATGTAAATGGATAATTTTTTATATTAACTACTCTTTTGATTATCATTCTTTAAAATATTTTTTTTATTGATTTCAGAGAGAAATAGAGAGGTAGAGAGAGATAGAAACATCAATGATGAGAGAGAATCATTGATTGGCTGCCTCCTGCACGCCCCCTACTGAGGATCGAGTCCACAACCTATGCCATTGGCTGGAATAGAACCCGAGACTTTTCAGTACTTGGGCTCACACTCTATACACTGAGCCAAACCAGTAGGGCTTGATTAATCAGTTATTTTTTTCAAATATTTCTCAACTGAAAGATTAACTAAAAATGGTTTTCAAACATAATTATATTTACAATGTTGGATCCATTTAGCATATAATTTTTCCTTTATTAGCAGACTTCATTTTAATTGTGTTTTAATTGCAAAGCCACTTCACTACTCAGTTGTGCAACTGAACTCTAACCCCCTTTAACAGGTAAATAGTGCAAGGTTCCCCAGATTGATTTTTCGTTCTGTTTCCAGTTAACCTTCAAATAGAGGATAAGATATATGTCAGCTAACAGTGATTTCTGTATGGCAATTTCCCTGTCCCAGCCCTACTGCACTTTAATGACAAGGACATGAATTGGAAGCACACTATAGAATTTCTTATTCTGTATTTTTACCCCTTCTCTGCTTTTTCATTCCATTTGTGTGGATTGTCAGCTGATTAAGTTCCTTGAGAGAGAGAGAAAGCAAGGGAGAGAGAATATTACTAAATCAATAGTATTGCTTCATCTCCCAAAAGAATTTTTCAGGAACTGGAAAATAGTATTAACTAGTTACGTAGTATCAGAGTATATAAAGCATTTTATTTTGATCAGCCTCTCAAGTAGATATTTCTATTCTTATTTTCTCCAGGGCAGCCTTCTCTGTGTCTTTTCTAGAAACCTCCTACAATGTGCTCATATAGTTCCTGATACTTCCTCTCTTGTTGCATTGATAATAGTTATTCTAGTTACTATTATTGTGTGTTTTTTGGTAGAAAAACCAGCAAGAACTTATTAACCATAGCAAAAATATACTTAGGGCAGTGAAACAAGGAAGGGCATAAGAAGGAGCAACAGGAGAGCCTAAGCTGGGCTGCTTTGGCTCCTGGGAAGTCAAAGAAAAGGGGAAAAATGGGCCTTGGAAACAGGTTTAACTCAGGATGAGCTGCCACTGCTCATTGCTCCTCTGGTTGCAAGTCTCATGGGGGTCCCTTAGAGTTTAGGGAATACCTGCTGGGGGTATGGGAGGGGTTGGAGAGGTGGAAGGGAATGTCATGGGTGTGCTCCATGGAGAGATAGTGCATCTAATTATTTACTGACTCTTCCTTGCTCAACTGCTACCCTGTTTTCCCGAAAATAAGACAGTGTCTTATATTAATTTTTTCTCCCAAGTTGCGCTAGGTCTTATTTTCAGGGGATGTCTTATCTTTCCATGTGCTAGGTCTTATTTTCGGGGAAACCCGGTAGTACCTGACAGACCAGAGACTATTTGTCTTGGTCACTGCAGTATCTCTAGTGCCTAATACAATGCCTGGCACATGATTGATATTCAACAAATAGTTGTTGGGTGAATTTGTTGAATTGGTGTTGAATTGTATGTGTTCTTTATAAATTTTGGATATTAACCCCTTATCCTATGTATATCTTTGAATTTTTGGTATTAGTAGACTCCAATTAATATAACCTATGATTCTAGGAGAATAGCAGTCACAAAATTGCTTACTCCCCTGCCTTAATCTGTTCTCCTTCACTGACAAACATAGATACTGCTTATTTGTACTCCTCCACTTACTTGAAGCTATTTGAGGAATTCCCTGTTTTTATTTATTTATTTAATATATTTTTATTGATTTCAGAGAGGAAGGGAGAGAGAGAACAAAGAAATAGAAACATCATTGATGAGAGAGAATCAATGATCGGTCGCCTCCTGAATACCCCCCACTGGGGATGTGCCCTTGACCAGAATCAAACTTTGGACCCTTCAGTCTGCAAGCTGACGCTCTATCCACCGAGCCAAATCAGCCATTGTAGGAATTCCCTGTTTTCAATATAAAATAAAAAGAAAAAAGATCAAACTTCTTTGTTAACAGAAACAAAATAGTGGTGTCCCTATTGAATTGAATAGGGGAAAAGGCATTAGCTTAGTTTATATCATTTAGTTAAGAAATAGTTTGCAATTTAAGATTTCTTTTTATTCCCTTAGAAATCAAAGAAATTTTATAGAAAAAAAAATAAAAGAACGACACCTTTGCAAGTAGAGAATTTTATTATTGCGACTACAATTATTACTAATTGGAATAATTGGAACTCAGGGAATAAGGGGCATTTAGTCCAACTTTTCATCTGTTGCTTAGACCTATCAAAGGCTTTGTATTAGTATGTATTTGATAGTATGTATTTGAATAATCTCATTGAGGAGGTTCTTACCACTTCAAAGGCAGGGCATTCTCTCTTTGGACAGCTCTGATTCCTAAAAACTTTTCTCCCTTTCCTGAGTCAGTGTATCTCTGCATAGAGGACTTGTTTTGCTTTATAATCTTTGAAGTAAACTTCTTCTCCTCAGTTCAGCTAGGACATGGATCATGCTAGTAAATGAATAGTTCCAATTTGTGGTAGAGAATAAGACCCCTTACTCATTTTATTCATTTTTTATTTCTTGTAGACTTCAAAAGCTCATCAACTTTACACAATTTAGTATCAAATTTTTGAAATATTTAAATGTATTTGTATGAATATAATGCACTTTTTCTTGATGATTTAAGATCATTGTTATGAATTTCAGGTACTCTTCTCTCTGGTGATGCCCTCATGGCATGTGGAGTTTTGTAGGACTGTTTTCCTATTCATTCTTATTCAGTTAAAAGACATTTAGTGAGTCACCACTTCCTGGCTTTTTACATGCAAAGAAGATATAGAAATGAATGAGATTGCCAAGACAGCTCAGCTGGGAGAACTTTAGGTTAAAGATATAAAGTTCATTGGTTTGATCTAGAGTTTCAGGGGCTTTGTTATATCTCAACTAGAGGCCCGGTGCATGACATTTGTGCACTTGGGGGGCAGGGGTGTGGAGGTCCCTCAGCCTTACATATTATCCTTTTATTATATAGGATAAAGCTATCACATAGAAAAAAGAAGAAATAATGAAACACACATCTATAATGAGGACTATGTTGTGGGACAGAAATGTAATATTTCTCTACTATAATATGGTCAATTCTAGACTAGAAGGGAGGAGGGTGAACTATAAGGCAAACAGATCATCCCGCCAAGTACACAAACATGTGCTCTGGTATAAGGGTCAGCCTGCATGGAGGGTCCCTGGCACAGCAATCATTTCTGCTGGGCTTAAAGCATATGGAAATAAGAGTCAGGAGATTGGGTTGTGAAGGGAACTCTGTGTGGCTTCAGGAGTTTGGACTTTATTCTTTCATGAATTTTAAGTCAGAAGACTGATATGATTAGATTTTTTTTTTTTTTTTTTTTTTTAAATATATTTTATTGATTTTACACAGAGAGGAATTGAGAGGGACAGAAAGTCAGAAACGTCGATGAGAGAGAAACACCGACCAGTTGCCTCTTGCACACCCCCTACTGGGGATGAGCCCGCAACCAACGTACATGCCCTTGACCGGAATCGAACCCGGGACCTTTTAGTCCGCAGGCCGACGCTCTATCCACTGAGCCAAACCGGTCCCAGCTGATATGATTAGATTTTTAAAAATACTGGTAGCACTGTGGAAAATAATAATAGTGTTTCTAAAACTTTGATCATACATATTATATCTTTGCTTCTTTGCCATATTTGGGCATGCTTTTGGGATGATGAGATAGATCAGCAGGAGCAGGCATAACTGATGAACTGAATTCCTTATATATTTAATGGCCATAGTCTCTGAGTATCTGTGACTGCCTTTGTGTGTGTGTGTGTGTGTGTGTATGTGTGTGTGTGTGTGTGTGAGAGAGAGAGAGAGACTGCTTTTTGTAGTTTTTAAAAAAATATATTTTATTGAATTTTTACAGAGAGGAAGGGAGAAGGATAGAAAGCTAGAAACATCGATGAGAGAGAAACATTGATCAGCTGCCTCCTGCACACCCCCCACTGGGGATGTGCCACAACCAGTGTACATGCCCTTAACCACAATCGAACCTGGGACCTTTCAGTCCGCAGATCGACACTCTATCCACTGAGCCAAACCGGTTTCTGCTGCTATTTATAGTTTCTCCCTTGTTAACTGATTATCATTTCACTTTGGTAATACTCTTGGCAAAGCAAACTTGTTCCCCAACATCCCTTCCAATGTATAGCTAGCTGAAAAATCCAAATAAGCCTATGGACTGACCCATGAATATAGTGCATGACCTTCAGTGAGTTGGTTTGGAGACATCTATTTTAATCCTTAGAGGACTTTTTTCCTGGTTTTGATCTTATTTCAGATCTTTATAACTAAGCCATCCAACAACTTCATAAAAGTGAAATATAACTGTTATTTGTTTAAAAGATCATAATCACCCATTTAAAAACATTTTTAATTTTATTTTAATGTAGGTGATTGGAGTTGCGCTTCAAAAATTCCAGCAGTTCAACAGTATTTTATTTGCCAACAATAAATTCTTTACTTGATCGAACCATGAAAAAGCTGCTAATGAGACTTGTTGAGCATAAAAACGGACCTGAAGAACCAAAAGCCATTGTTTTCAAATGAAGAATATTGAGTAGTTTTCAGCCTCCATGCTTTTGAATCACTACTGAGATTTCCCCCATAACATCAGAATGGCAAGCAGGCGAAAATCAACAACACCCTGCATGGTCCTTGCCAGTGAACAGGATCCAGACCTCGAGTTGATATCAGATTTGGATGAAGGGCCTCCTGTACTCACTCCTGTAGAAAACAGCAGAGCAGAGAGCATCTCAAGCGAGGAAGAAGTTCATGAATCTGTGGATTCTGACAATCAGCAAAATAAAAAAGTTGAAGGTGGTTATGAATGTAAATATTGTACTTTTCAAACTCCAGACCTAAATATGTTTACTTTTCATGTGGATTCAGAGCATCCCAACATAGTGCTAAATTCCTCCTATGTTTGTGTCGAATGTAATTTTCTCACCAAAAGGTATGATGCACTTTCTGAGCATAATCTGAAGTACCACCCAGGAGAAGAGAATTTTAGGTTGACTATGGTGAAACGAAATAACCAGACAATCTTTGAACAAACTATAAACGATCTGACTTTTGATGGTAGTTTTGTTAAAGAGGAGAACTCAGAGCCGGCTGAATCTACAGAAGTTCCTTCTTCAGGAATTCCTATCAGTAAAACTCCCATTATGAAAATGATGAAAAATAAAGTGGAGAACAAGCGTATTACAATTCATCATAACTCAGCTGAGGATGTTCCTGAAGAGAAAGAGAAAGAGATCAAACCAGACCTTGAAGAAAGTGTGGAAAATCCTACTTCTTCAGCTTCTGACTCTAATACCAGTACTTCCATTGTCAACAGAATACACCCAAATGCTGCCAGCACGATAGTGGCCCCAGCAGCAGTTCTTCCTGGACTAGCACAGGTGATAACCGCTGTGTCAGCTCAGCAGAATTCCAATCTGATTCCCAAAGTCTTAATTCCTGTGAGTAGCATTCCTACCTACAATGTTGCATTGGATAACAACCCCCTTTTGCTTAACACCTACAAAAAATTCCCTTACCCAACCATGTCAGAAATTACTGTTCTATCCGCTCAAGCAAAATATACAGAAGAACAGATCAAGATATGGTTTTCAGCCCAACGTCTAAAACATGGTGTGAGCTGGACTCCCGAGGAAGTAGAGGAGGCAAGAAGAAAGCAATTCAACGGAACAGTACACACTGTACCTCAGACCATAACTGTTATTCCGACACACATTTCCACGGGGAGTAATGGCTTACCATCCATTTTACAGACATGCCAAATAGTTGGTCAGCCAGGCCTGGTTCTTACACAAGTAGCTGGAACAAACACCTTGCCGGTAACAGCGCCGATAGCCTTGACAGTGACAGGGGTGCCAAATCAAAGCAGTGTACAGAAGAGTCAGGCCCCTGCTGCTCCGCCTCCTGCAGAAGCAAAACCAGCAGCAGCAGCCAAAGCAGCAGCAACAGCAGCAGCAGCAGCAACGGCAGCAGCAGCAACAGCTGCAGCAGCAACAGCCGCAGCAGCAAAAGCACCACCAACAGCCGCAGCAGCAACAGCCGCAGCAGCAACAGCCGCAGCCGCAGCCGCAACGGCAGCAGCAGCAGCAACGGCAGCAGCAGCAACAGCAAAGGCAGCAGCAGCAGCAGCACCAACAGCAGCAGCACCAACAGCCACGGCAGCAGCAGCAGCAACAGCAGCACCAACAGCAATGGCAGCAGCAGCAGCAACAGCAACGGCAGCGGCAGCAACGGCAGCAGCAACTGCAAAGGCAGCACCAACAGCAGCAGCACCAACAGCAGCAGTCCCAACTTCTCAGGCTGTCAAACACGAAACCACACCGGCAAACCCCGATTCATTTGGCATTCGGGCAAAAAAGACTAAAGAGCAACTGGCAGAATTAAAAGTCAGCTACCTTAAAAATCAGTTTCCTAGTGACTCAGAAATCAGCAGACTTATGAAAATTACAGGCTTGACAAAAGGAGAGATTAAAAAATGGTTTAGCGACACGAGGTACAATCAGAGAAATTCAAAGAGTAATCAGTGCTTACATCTCAACAGTGATTCCTCCACTCCCATTATTATAGACTCCAGTGATGAGACTACGGAATCCCCAACCGCTGTTACTTCACAGCATAAACAATCCTGGAATCCTTTCCCCGACTTTACTCCCCAGAAGTTTAAAGAAAAGACAGCAGAGCAGCTCCAGGCCCTTCAGGCCAGTTTTCTCAACAACTCCATACTGACAGATGAAGAATTAAATAGGTTAAGAGCGCAAACCAAACTGACCAGGAGAGAAATTGATGCTTGGTTTACAGAGAAGAAGAAATCAAAAGCTTTAAAGGAAGAGAAAATGGAAATAGATGAAACTAATGCAGGTAGTTCCAAAGAAGAAGCGGGAGAACCTGCTCCTGGAGATGAATCTGGTGCACCTAAGGCCGGGAGTGCAGGCAAGATATGTAAAAAAACACTTGAGCAATTGCACATGCTCAAAAGTGCATTTGTCCGATCCCAGTGGCCGTCATCGGAAGAGTATGACAAGCTGGCCAAAGAAAGCGGGCTTCCGAGACCAGACATAGTTAGTTGGTTTGGGGACACCCGTTACGCTTGGAAAAATGGAAACTTAAAGTGGTACTACTACTATCAAAGCTCCAATTCGAGCGGTCTGAATGGTCTGTCTGCCCTTAGGAGAAGGGGGAGAGGAAGACCCAAAGGAAGGGGAAGGGGAAGGGGGAGAGGAAGGCCACGAGGAGGCAAGAGAATGAACAACTGGGACAGGGGGGCGTCACTCATAAAATTTAAAACTGGAACTGCAATACTTAAGGATTATTACCTGAAGCACAAATTTCTTAATGAGCAAGACCTTGATGAACTTGTTAACAAATCACACATGGGCTACGAGCAGGTCAGAGAGTGGTTTGCCGAAAGACAGAGAAGATCAGAGTTAGGTGTAGAGTTATTTGAGGAAAATGAGGAGGAAGATGAAGTTATTGATGATCAGGAAGAGGATGAAGAAGAAACAGATGATAGTGACACCTGGGAACCCCCACAACATGTGAAGCGGAAGCTTTCTAAATCAGATGACTGAAATGTAAGTTTTAATCCAAGCATATATTCATCAACCACACACATTTAGCCATCTCCACTTTTGATAGTTTTCTTAGTTTTTCTTTTACCTAATAAGAGAACTAGGTACTAGGAGTATAGCCAAAAATATGTGATTAGCATTTATAGCCTGATTATTATGATTGTTCTGTTTAATATGTAGAGTTTAGTGTTTTTTACTTTGTTTTAAGGGAAAGTCAACCCATTTTCTAAGAAGGGAGACTGGTGGGTATGAGGGAATAAACAAATACTAAAGATAACTAAAAAGTAGTTTTTGTAACCCTCCTCCACTAAAGCTTCATTTTTTGCCTATTTAAGGAAATTAAAAAAGGGAAACTAAAAAGAAGGGGGAAAGTATACTGCAGGAAAGACTTGCCACAGGGGTGAGGATTGCTCAGTTTCAAGAAACTAGGTGAAAATGGTATCCTTTTTCTTCCATTGTATTACCCCCAAACTATTAGATTTTTAACTAAAGTTTAAAATGCTTTATGTATTAAAAATAACTCAATATTTTTTCTATTAAAAGCCAAAGGTCTATTTTAGGCCATATATAAGTTCCACGTTTACTTGGATGGCATCTGTTTTTAAAAAGTGTAATATAGCTAAAACCGGTTTGGCTCTGCGGTAGAGCGTCGGTCTGCGGACTGAAAAGTCCTGGGTTTGATTCTGGTCAAGGGCATGTACATTGGTTGCTGGCACATCCCCAGTGGGGGGTGTGCAGGAGCCAGCTGGTTGATGTTTCTCTCTCATCGACGTTTCTATCTCTCTATCTCTCTCCCTTACTCTCTGTAAAAAATCAATAAAATATGTATTTTTTAAAATAATAAAAACTGTAATATAAATTATTTCTGTTTTAGAGATCAAAAGGTAAACATCAAATTTGATATTAAATTAACTCAATTGCCTAAAATGTCTTTTTCTTCTTTGATATAAAATAAACCTGCTACCAGCAAAAATGCTATATTTAGTTAAAAATATCTCCCTATAGTCATAAAAATGGAAGTAAATATGCTTTAAATATAAAAGTTTGGCATATTCCTTAAATCTTCATTCTTTTATAGGTTGGATTAATTAAAATGTCACTGTTGCATATTAGATATCTAGTTTGGAGTTAGGACTTCAATTCTTTTTTTTTTTAAATATATTTTATTTTTAAAAAATATATATTTTATTGATTTTTTACAGAGAGGAAGGGAGAGAGATAGAAAGCTAGAAACGTCGATGAGAGAGAAACATCGACCAGCTGCCTCTTGTAGACCCCCCCACCGGGGATGTGCCCGCAACCAAGGTACATGCCCTTGACCGGAATCGAACTCGGGACCTTTCAGGCCACAGGCTGACGCTCTATCCACTGAGCCAAACCGGTTTCGGCCAATTCTATATATATATATATATATATATATATATATATATATATATACACACACACACACACACACACACACACACACACACATATACATATATATATGATTATTGACTTATAATATATATTATTGATTTCTTTAAGAAATCAATATTTTCTTTATATATTCTTTATATATATAATTGATTTATTTACAGAGAATAAGGGAGAGAGAGAGTTAGAAACATTGATCAGCTGCCTCCTGCACACGCCCTACTGGGGATGTACCCGCAACCAAGGTACATGCCCTTGACTGGAATCAAACGCTCTATCCACTGAGTCAAACCAGTTTCGGCAAGGACTTCAATTCTTAATGCTTTTAGAATTCAGTAGCATTGTTCTGTTCTTTACTCTCAGTTTTTGAGTGTTCTAGGATAAAACTGTACTTTTAAAAAAGAAACAATGCAGTTTTCATGAAATGTTTGTATATGTCTATCAATAGTCCAAAAGCATCTTATTATCCGAAATTACTGCAGTGTTGTCAGATTGTAAGGGAGGAAACGAGGCATAGACTCTTATGATCATATGAGCATATTTATGTATTTCCCTAGCTTTTTGCATCCCTATCCCAGCCTCTATTTTTACCCTCTTTTTCTGCACAGTATCTCCTTCATTCCCCCACGACTTCCTTCATGGTTTTATTTATTTTGTTATAACAATTGCTTATAGAAAGCTTAATGTGTCCCAGACACTATTCTTACTGTTTAGCAATCCTTTTCCAAGTTTTCTTTTCATGAACATTTTTTTTCAGGCAGAGAAAAAGATGAAACTAAAAATGCACTTACTTTAAAATAAATCTCATGCACTTACTTTTGAATAAATCTCATTTGTGTTATAGAACAAACTGTATTGTAGGTTATAAGTTAAATAGCTTTGTACAGCTTTATCCTGAGGCAGTCCTCCATTTCCTAATGTCAGAACTCTTCAGGACAGGCTTTCTTCTGACCCAGATGCATAAAATATTTTTAACAGGCTTTTTCTGTTTTTATTGCTAGACACAAGAATGTGCACTCAGCCAAGATTAAAACAACAACATTTTTGCTGCAATGAATTGTTGTAGTAACCTCTGCAGTGATTTTCTGGGGAATTGCAGTCTTCTAAAACTAATGTGAACATTTTATATACTTTAGTTTGACTTTTAAGTTTGTGTGGATGATTATTATATTAATACGTTAATAGGTACTATGGTAAAATATTTCACACAAAGCCACAGTTTTCAAAAATTGTGTCATATATGTTATACGTGTACTTTTGTGGTAAATATGCAAACTTGCCTTGCTCTTAAAATATGCAAAAGTCTAGCCCTGGCCATTATGGTTTAGTGCAGTGGTCGGCAAACTCATTAGTCACCAGAGCCAAATATCATCAGCACAACGATTAAAATTTCTTTTGAGAGCCACATTTTTTAAACTTAAACTTCTTCTAACACCACTTCTTCAAAATAGACTTGCCCAGACCATGGTATTTTATGGAAAAGCCACACTCAAGGGGCCAAAGAGCCGCATGTGGCTCAAGAGCTGCAGTTTGCTTAGTGACCTGTGGACTGACGGGTCCCAGGATCAGTTCCGGTCAGGGGCACATGGCCAGGGTGTGGGATCAACTTCTGGCGGGGAGTGTGCAGGAGGCAGCCAGTCAGTGATACTTTTTCATTGTTGATTTCAAGGTTTCTATCTATCTCTCCCTTTTTCTCTCCTCTGAAATTAATAAAAATATATTTTAAAATATATATATGCAAAAGTCTGAAATTATAAAGACATTAATTAACAAATTATTGGCTTAACAAATTAAGTTTTTACCTTACAAAAGAATTCACTGTAAGTTTCCTCTCAATAGTTACTTTTTCATTTAAATATAGTGCAACTTACCAAAAAAAATAACCAAACCTTTCCAAAATAGTTATTGCAAAAAGTGAGATACAGTAGTACCCCCTTATCCTTCTGGGATATGTTCCAAAATCCTCACAGATAGTACCAAGCCTCTTATAAACTATGTTTTTTTCCTGTATGTATGTACCTATGATAAAGTCCAATTTATAAATTAAGTACAGTAAGTGATTAACAATAACTAATAAAATAGAACAATTATAATATCCTATATAATAAAAGTCTAATATGCTAAGTGTCTAGTTATCCAGTCAGCCATTCAACCAATCTAAGTGTAATATGCTAATGATATGCTAAGGATGCTCAGCCGCTTGCTATGACGTGCACTGACTACCAGGAGGCAGATTGGTAAGTTAGCTTGCTGCTGGGGTCCGGCTAATAGGGACTGAGTGAAATGGGCTGGACATGGCCCTGGTGGTCTCTCCCCAACCCTGATTGTGCACTGGTGGGGTCCCTCAGGCTGGCCTAAATCCTCTCGCAATCTGGGACCCCTCAGAGGATATCAGAGAGCTGGTTTCAGCCCAATCCTGCAAGCCATGCTGAGGGACCTCACTGATGCACGAATTCGTGCACCGCGCCTCTAGTACTGTCATAAAAGTTATGTGAATGTGGTGTCTCTCTCTCTGATAACTGATCAGATAATCCAGAGGACTACTCAGTGGCAAATGGGCAGGTAGTATATACAATATAGATCTGCTGATCAGAGGAATAATTGATGTCTTGGGCAGGATGAAGGGAGGTGATGTGAGATTTCATCATGCTGCTCAGAACAGCATGCAATTTAAAACTTATGTTTATTTCTGGAATTTTCCATCTAATATTTCTGGACTGTGGTGGACCACAAGTAACTGAAGCCACAGAAAGTGAAATCATTGATAAGGAGCATTACTGTACATTTGTGTCTTGCACAGTCCAACCTTGTACAGTAAGTCCTCATTTAATGTTGTCAATATGTCTGTGACCATAAGCAAAGTGATGTATAAGGAAACCAATTTTATCACAGGCTGATGGATATAAGCAAAAATTAATTTCCTGCAGCATCTCATTATGTTATAAAAAAATGGTGTTGGACAAATCAAAGTTATTTGAGGACTTGATGTATATAAATAGAAAAAAAATACAAGAGTTTAGATTTGATAGTTTACTTATTACAGATACTGACAATGAAATATATACTTACTAATAATTTTAAATTATGTATTTCATATAGGTATATGCAATATAGGTAAGAAATTATTACATATAGGTGAAAATGACTTTAAAGCAAGTCTAGTATATGCAGAACATATACATAGGAATTGCACACAAAATCTAGTGCATTATATATTTGGAAGTGATCTCAGTATTACTGAGTGATTACAAAGGATGTGCTTTCATGGCTAATTTCTATTATTTTTATTTCTAAAAGAGGTAAACATTAAAGTATGATTTCCTTTAAATTTTTAGTTTTTTATTGTGTGTTTTTTTGTGTGTGTTTTTTTATAGCTGCCTAAAACGTTGGAGGAGAATCAATTCTTCAACTCAAGCTATCTGATTTACTGTGAATGGGCCCCATCTTTAATGACCCTGAAACCCTTTGGGAGCATACACATTCTCAAAAAATAGGATCCAGAATCCAAAAGAAATGGAACTTAATGTTGTGCCAAAGTTAAACTACTGCAGCTGGTGGAAGTTCTGCAATGTAAATAGAACACATTAAAAAAAAAACCTGTAAAAATTCAAATTTTAATACATTTTTATTCAGATAAGATGGAGACACCCTGATACTTGGACTTTCAGAGGGGGTTTAATGACCACTAGAGCTTGTCCTCATATTTTGTCTAGTGTAATACTGTATATCTGGTGAGATGGACCTTATTGTCTGTATTCTCTGATATGTTATTAAGCTTATACTTTGAGTGACCAAACAATTCCCAGAGTAAAAATGGTTGGAAACAGGAAAAAGAAAAACCTGATTTCTTTTTATTTATCATTTCTGTCATTTATCAGGCCCTGCATGAAGACGAAAAGTTATGCATGGGCTTATACATTTTCAATGTAAGTGAAAATACAGCCTTTTGATACCTGTTGGCACAATAAGATTTTGTGGTATTATTGGCCCTTAATGATTAGATCTTTCATGGATACCACTATTACTACTTGTAATGCTTTTGTTACTTGTTTCATTCTAAGCTGAGTTGGATTTTTATTAAATTGAAGATAACACTGAAAAAGGAGAAGAAATTGGCATAAGAATTTGGATGGGGTGACCCTCTGAAGTGAATGCTATGCCAATCGTATGGAAATCAAATGTTTGTACAGGTGTCAGATCAGAATTTTCAAGAATTATCTTTCAGTGAAATTCAACTTTGTGTAATAACTTCAGTGAATAGAGAAAAAATTCTTAACTGATCATAATGAATTAGAAGCCAGCTTTTCAGGAGACTGAAAGTTCCTACTAACTTATAAACCTTGTAAAAACCGGTGCTGTTCATTCATGTTGAGAAGGACCCTTTCTTTTGTGACTAGGGGACCATTTTCAAAATGTGCTTTCTTCATAGAAGAAATGTTCAGTTCAATTAGCTTTGTATTTTATTTTATTTATTTTCATTTACTTTTATTCCTCACCTGAGGACATGCTGAGAGAGGAGAGAGAAGAGAGGAGAGAGGAGAGAGAAGAGAGGAGAGAGGGAGAGAGGGAGAGGGAAGGAGGGAGGGAAGGAGGGAGGGAGGGAGAGAGAGAGAGAGAGAGATTGGTTGCCTTCTGTAGGGCATGTACCCTCACCGGGATTGGAACCAGGAACCTTTTGGTGCACAGGACAGTGCTCAACCAACTAAGCCACTCTGGCAGGGCTCAGTTAGCTTTGTGTTTTAAAATGTTGGGGTTTTTTGTTTGTTTTTTTCTGAATGACCAGATGTAGTGGGCTTGGCCAGTTTAATTTAATGGATAATAAATATTAATCTCATGTTTTTACCTAAATGTTTGTCAGCTAATGAAAATGTTATGAAAAATGCATGCTGCTTTCATTTTTATAAACTTTTCATTTTTTAACTATAGCTTTATTAGCAATTCCAAAATGCTGCCATTTAGCTGATTTCTTCGCTCAGACAGCTGGCTTTGTGGGTGGCTTTTTCATACTACTGTTAACTTTTTTAAAAGAAGCAATGTAAAGATAGTAACAATTTAATGCACTAAACTGTTCTTTCTTTTACACATTGAAGAACTTCTTAAAGCTCTCTGTATTATAATAATTAAACTGCTCCTTTTTTTAAACCTTGCTAATGTGGTCTGAGTTTTGCTTGGTAATAATTTTCATGTTTTCAAAATTTGAAATACCAAGTATTAAACAAGTATAAAGCCATTGAATATACTTATATTTCCCTTACAGTATGTTACTTTGTATAGCTGTTAAAACTATTGAAATGTTCCTTAATTAAATGGCCCTCAATTCTGCTCTGATGTTTGCTAGATTTTAAATTTATTTATTTGACAGAGCAAAAGGGTTGTTTCCAAAATAAATGCTAGCTGTGATTAGTAGTTTTCAGTGATTTCCCCCTCCCATTTTATTAACTTTATTTTTAATCTGGTAAAATACACATAACAAAATTTACCATTATATCTGTTTTTAAGCATAAAATTCAACTGCATTAATTATATTCATAATGTTGGGCAATCATCACCACTATTTCCAAAACTTATTCATCATTCCAAACAGAAACTCTGTAACAATTAAGCAATAACTCTCGATTCCCCTCCCCCCAGCCCCTGATAACTTTTACTCTACTTTCTGTTTCTATGAATTTGCCTGTTCTTGATATTTCAAATAAGTGGAATCATAACAAAACTTCTCCTTTTGTGTTTGGCTTATTTCATTTAGCATAATGATTTTAAGATTCATTCGTGTAGCATATATCAGAATCTCATTCCTTTTTATGGCTGAATAAATAATCCTGTGTGTGTACCACACTTTATTTATTCATCTGTGATGGATGGACCTTGGGTTATTTCTACATTTTGGCTAGAAAAATGCTGTGTTGAACATTTTTACAGACATATAAAATTATCTGATTGAGTCACTATTTTCAGTTATTTTGTTTATATACTTAAAGTGGAATCTCCACCTTTAGTGTGTATATATATATATATATATATATATATATATATATATTACAGAGTAGTTTCACTGCCTGAAAAACCCTGTGCTTCTCCTATTCATCTTTCTCTTCCCCAAATCCCTAGTAACCACTAATCTTTTACTATCTTCATAGTTTCACATTTTCTAGAATGTCATATATAGTTGGAAGCATATAGAGTGTAGCCTTTTTATTATTTATTTAAATATATTTTATTTATTTTTTTTACAGAGAGGGATAGAGAGTTTTTAAAATCTTTTTTTAAGCTATCAACTGGTCACTTAATATGTGCCAAGCACTAGGTTGAGAGAATTACTTGATTAATCTCAGTCCCAATGGACAGTCCATGAGGTAGATGCTATTATTATCCCCATTGTATTGTTGGTGAAACTGAGGGTCACAAAGGATCCGATTCACACACAGAGTGTCAAACCTGAACCGTCTCTAGAGCTCTCGCCCTTAACCATTGCCTAGCCAGTGTCTTCACAATATTGTTACTCAATAAATGTTCATCAAACTGAACTAGAGATTGTGAGTTTGGGAGTCCGGAGAGAAGAAAAGCAATGCCAGACTGGCTGTGCACATATCTGGTGCTGGCAGACAGTGTTTGTCTTTGGACAACAGCCTGTGATATTGAATGAAAGGAACTAAGCTACCCCCTGAGAAAATTTTGTTTAGCGCAAGACTTGCCAGCCTGAATAAAAGGTCATTAAATTGAGATTTGGAGTGGGAGTGGGATGGGGGAGACACAGAGGCTAAAACTCAGCTACATACTTCATATGACAGCCAAGGGAGTAACAGGGAAATAACCTGCCACCATGGGCACCATGCACAGTCAGTGCAAGAAAGTACAGCCCAGATGTAGTAAGATACACATGGAGTTCTGTATCATTAGATTACTCATTCATTCAATAAATGTGTACTGAGCACACAATAGACTGTCTCGCTCTCCTGTCTCAGGCCATGCAGCTGGCTCTCCTTTTTGCTTGCTCAGCCTCAGCACCACAGCTTGCTTTCTGCTGCTCGTTCTTGCAGCTTTTCAGAAGTTCTTGCTTCCACCTGCAAGGCTGGCTACCTCCAGATGTCCTCTTGGCCAGCTCCTCTTCACTCCAGGCTCAGCCCAAAGACCACCTCTTCACAGGTGCCTTCTCCAGCCACCCTCCCTGAAGCAGGCTCTTTCTCACCTCACTCTTCCACTTCCATGTACAGCACTTACCATAGTCTCAAACTACTTTGTTCATTTATTTCCTTGTTATTTGCCCACTAGAACTTGAGTTCCATGGAGCAAGGATCTTGCCTGTCTTATTTATCACTATCCTCCACTCTAAGGATACAGTCCTTGGCTTAGAGCAAGTCTCAAGAAATTTTAATTGAATCAATGAATGTACCTATTATAAAAATGTACCGACTATGGGAAATAAATGAGAGAGCTCAGTATGCTAAGATCTATATATATATAAAAGCCTAAGTGACTGAACAACCAAATGACCAAACAACTGGTCACTATGATGTGCACTGACCACCAGGGAGCAGACACTCAACACAGGAGCTGTCCCCTGATGGTCAGTGCACTCCCACAGGCGGGCTCATGGCTGGCAAGCACAGCTCCGGCGGCGCCAGCCTCTCTGCCTCCGCTACAGCGCTATGGAGTGGCTGGAGGCAGCAGCAGGTGCAGCGGAGCTGGGATGAGCGGGAATGGCACCCGACCTGGGCTCTGGCTTCTCCCTGGCCGCCTGCTGCTTTGTGCACTACTACATCCCTTGGGGGATGTCAGACTGCCAGTTTCAGCCTTATCCCCGCAGGCTGTGGGGATTGGGCTGAAACTGGCAGTCTGACATCCCCTGAGAGGTCCTGGATTACAAGAGGGTGCAGGCCAGGCTGAGGGACCCCATCAGTGCACAAATCCATGCTCCAGGCCTCTAGTAAGTTAATAAACACCCAGGAGAATTAGTGGATGATACATACCAATAATGGAAGGGTATGTTTTGCTAAAACAAAACAAAAACAGAAAAAGGTGGAAAAGGAGAAAATATTTACAAATATCCGAGCAAGCAGAGAAAGGGGGCTCAGAGGAAAACAGCCTGGGTAAGAAAAGGAGGGGGAGAGATGTGATTTCATTCCCGAAGGTGTTCTGCCGGTTGCCAATCCCCATTATTCTCTATCCCACCACTTTGCCACAATCTGTAATTAAGTAATTTGCTTGCTCACATGTGTATCATATCTTCTCCACCTTAATTTAGGCTCCTTGAGAGCAAGGACCATGAGTGATCGGTATATCCTCATCACTTGGCACAGAGCAGGCCCTCAAGAACACACTGGGTTATGCACAGAATGCTTAATGAATACTGTGTGCCAAGTGCTGCCCTGGAGGAGCATAGGGTGTAGAGGGAGAGAGGATTCCCATGCAAACAGTGTAACAACCCATTCAACAAGGAGTGAAGGCCTACTGGGTGCCAGACACTATGCTTGGTGCTAGACAGAGAGATGTCCCTGCCTAGAATGAGGTCGTGGTATGCTGGGAGGGAGGGACAAGAACCTATGGACAGGAGCTGTATGAGATGAGAAATGCCCTGTCTGAGAGAACCACCTGGTGTTATGTGAACCCAGACAAGGAACATGTAACCAGACTTGGGAATCAGGAAAGGTTAATGGGAGGCAGCAAGATGGAGCACACTGGGAGGGTCCTCTTGACAAAAGAGATGGTGAGGTGGCACCTGTAAGGGCAGGGAAGGTTGCAGGATGAGGGGAAAACAGGGAGGTCGATTCCAGGGAGGACCGGCGTGGCTGGAGAGCAATCATTCAGTTAGGGGGTGGGGAGTGGATTAGGTTCCCCTAGGGTGAGCGTGTGGAATAGAAAACTGTCGAAGAAAGAACCCTGCAAGACAAATGGTGGAAGAGGAACTCGTGAGATGAGGACCAATAGGAGGAAAACTAGAGAAAAGCTCCATGCCCGTTACGTGCTGTGTAATACGGCACAGTAATACTGTGCTGTGCAACATCGGTGGCACTTTGTCAACACTCCCTGCTTCCTAGTCTCAAGAACACCTTGAAAGTATAAAAATGCTAGTAGATATTAGTCTTAGAATTCTGGGATTTAGTGTTTTCTCCAGGCAGAATGAGTGCTCTCGAGTGGAGGCCTGGAGTAAATATATCCTCTGGTTTTTATTCTGGTCTTTGTTATTGGCGGTGGCTCTTCTATGGAGACTTGGGGAACACTGACTCATTTACTTCCCAGCTCTTAGCCACTTGATAATTGGTCCTGAGCAAGTTACGTACCCTCTATAAGCCCAATATCTTCATTTGCAAAACAGGAATCACTGTGTCTTTCATAAGGAAAGGATATAAAGTGCAAAAAAAAAAAAAAAAAGTGCTTAATACAGTGTCAAAGAATATCGTCAGTGGTGAAAAAAACATGGTACCTACCGATTTTACACAGCTACCCTGGGGCTGGTGCTTTTTGATGCGAACACATAAGGAACGCTCTGCCCAACTCCTGAAACGGAGAAGTCAAACTCTGTCCCCAAGTCCGGTCAGTGTGTGAGTCAGATTAAAAAAAATCTCAGCTCGACAAGGACTCCCAACCTGCAGTGGGCTCCCAGAGACTACAAATCCCAGCATGCAGCGCTCCGGGCCGTGGCGGCCCCGCCCCTTCGCGTTGGTCCGCACGTGGGCGCCGCTCTAGGCACCACCTCCTCTCGGTGCCCCCGCCGCGGGCGGCCATGGAGACCGGGTGCTGGTTGCTGGGCGGCGAGTTCGAGGACTCGGTGTTCGAAGAGAGGCGGGAGCGGCGCCCGGGGCCGCCCGCGTCCTACCGCGCCAAGCTGTGCGAGCCGCGGGTGAGAGGGCGGGGCCTCTTCGCCACCTCCCGGCCCCCCGGCTTCGCCCGGGCCCCCGGGCCTGGCTTCCGCGGGTCCCGGCCCGGGGCCCACCTGGCCCCCCGTTATCTCTAACCCCCGCGGGCATCGGGGGCGCTAGGAACCCCCGCGCCGTCGCCATGAACTGGCCGCGGGCGCCCGGCGGGTCTGGCGGGGACGCCCTGGTCTCCCCACCCGGCTGTCAGCTCTGCGGCCCCGCGGGCCAGGCCTCAGCGCCCCACAAACCAGCCGCCGCCCCCTTCCCGGCCGTAGTGTCCGCCCCAGCGGCGACGCCCCTCACCCCAGGGAGCCGGTCCTCCTCCAGCCATGCCCCCTCCCTGCCCCCTGACATCGCTCTGAGGGTCAGAATCCCCCAGCTGGATCCATTTCTCTGGTCATTTCTTAAACGCTATCTCCTTCAAGAGTGTTTTCTCATATTTCTAAAAATGAGAGAGAGAGAGAGAGAGAGAAACAGGCATCACTGATGAGAGAGAATCATTGGTCGGCTGCCTCCTGCTCGCCCCACATTGGGGATCAGCCCACAATCCGGGCTCATGCCCTGACCAGGAATGGAACCCTGACCTCCTGGTTCCTAGGTCAACGCCCAACCACTGAGCCACGCAGGCCGGGCCAAGAAGCGTTTTTTCATATTTTTAAAAATTATTTTAGAGAGGGAGAGAGAAAGAGAGAGAGATCAATGATGAGAGAGAATCATTGGTTGGCTGCCTCCTGCTCGCCCCACACTGGGGTGCCCTGACCAGGAATGGAACCCTGACCTCCTGGTTCCTAGGTCAACGCCCAACCACTGAGCCACGCAGGCCGGGCCAGGAAGTGTTTTCTGATTTCCCTTTCCATCCCGAAATTTTTATCTTTGATTCCTTCCACCACCACCGGCCCCTTTTAGCTTCTATCAAAACACAAAGCACCTGCCAGCATCCCATAAAGCTCTTTTAGACCCAGAATGCTAAATGGTCACCTGACTGGGGGCGCTTCATGAATGGAGAGGCATCATATTATTGGCATGTTTATCAATTATGGTCAATTTCATAAAAACTGGGCGGAGGGGGGCATCATTAAAATCGTCACTCTTCTATGCCGGGATGTCTTCCTCTTGAGTCTCATCCCGAAGAAGTGTATCTTTTTTGAGACTTAATCGTTTATTTATGGAAAATGGCTTCTGCGTATGAGTTGGAAAAGCACAGCCTCTGTAATACCCTCTTTTCACAATTTCTAGTGGTTTTATGGGGAAACAGAGAGCAGTGATGATGTGGAAGCTCTGACGGTCAAGAAATTCAGAGGGGACCTGGCCTACCGGCGGCAGGAGTATCAGGTAGGATTCATGTGTGTAAGGCTGCGCTCCTTTAAAGGGGCTCTTGTTCCTTAAATTAGGGCCGTGGTCGGCAAACTGCGGCTCTTTGGCCCCTTGAGTGTGGCTCTTCCACAAAATACCACAGCCTGGGCCAGTCTGTTTTAAAGAACTGGCATTAGAAGAAGTTTACATTTAAAAAATGTGGCTCTCGCCGAAACTGTTTGGCTCAGTGGTAGAGCGTCGGTCTGTAGACTGAAAGGTCCCAGGTTCGATTCCGGTCAAGGGCATGTACCTTGGTTGCGGGGACATCCCCAGTAGGGGGTGTGCAAGAGGCAGCTGATCGATGATTCTCTCTCATCGATGTTTCTAACTCTCTATCCCTTTCTCTTCCTCTCTGTAACAAATCAATAAAATATATATATTTTTAAAAAGATACTTAAAAAGAAAAAATTACGTATGTTACTCCCCCAATGACCTCTCCCACAACTTGCCACTTTCCACCCCAGGCCTTCAGCACCCTATTGTCTGTGTCCATGGTCTGTCCTTTTTTTTTTTTTCTTTTTCTTTTTTTAAATATGTTTTTATTGATTTCACATAGAAAAGGAGAGGGAGAGAGATAGAAACATCAATGATGAGAGAGAATCATTGATGGGCTGCCTCCTGCACACCCCCTACTGGGGATCAAGCCTGCAACTGGGCATGTGTCCTTGACCTGAACCGAACCCAAGACCCTTCAGTCCACAGGTGGATGCTCTGTCCACTGATCCAAACCGGCTAGGGCTGGTCTGTCCTTTTCTATGAGGTTCTATATAATTTGTTTTGTTTCTTGTAACTCCAGTATAGGAATCTTTTGGGGATCCTTGTAGTTCGGATTACCCAGGCTCTATCTCCTCGTTATGTGGGAGCCCCTATCACAGACACCTCTTAGTGCCCCAGAGGCAAAGCACCCCAAAGTGTGTACGAAAAGGGAGAAACTGACAGCTGGGTACCAGCTCTACATGTAGATCTCATTTCATCTTCATAGGAGTCCTGTTGTCATTTTGCCGATGAAAAGGTTATATAGCAAGTTAGTGGTAGAACCAACATTCAAACCCTGGTCTGTTTGGCTCCAGAATGTTCTTCCTGCTATATTACGATGTTTTCCATGGTAGTAGTGATTTTATTCTCCAGCCATTTATCTTCTGCCTTTGAGAAAAATACCTCTGACTGAAATCCTCAGGTCTTTCTTAGTTCATTGTTGGGGTCAGTTATGACATTACCTTCTGCCTAGAAAAAAAAAACAACTATCCCTATAACAGTCCTTTCTTCTGTGTTTTCTGCTTTTCTTTTCATCCCTCTCTTCATTTCCTCACCTGAACAAATAACGGCCAGAAAGCACTGCAGGAATATTCCAGCATCTCTGACAAGCTACCACCCACAAACGTTGCCATGAAGAGGGATGTCCAGGAAGGCCAGGCCCGGTGCCTCGCTCGCCTCGGAAGGCACGCGGAAGCGCTGGCCATTGCTGCGAACTTGGTGAGTGGTGGCATGGCTTCTTTCCGCTTGTTTTCCTGAGATGGTTGAATATTTTCTGAGACAAAACAAAACCAGCTTCTTGCTCACCGCAAGATCTGTGGGTTGGGAGGAGCAGAAGAAAATTGCCAATAATGTGAGAACTCTATGATGGTGAACATTCTGGAGCTCTGGACATAATCATTTTCTTGATTATGATAAAAATCCTTTATTGCCTGAAAATCTCATTTGCAAAGGTTTTACTCTTGTTGGGAGTAAATACTGATGGAAGGATTATCGGTAATCTGTTTCCTTCTTTAGGTTTTATTTTTTTAAATTTCTACAGTGAACATGTATTACTTTTGTAAAGGGGCGGAGTTTATCGAAAAAAATGACTAAAGATAATACTTCACCAAGCTTTAATAATCCCTTATTTTAGCTTTGAGCAGTGGCAATATCGTAGACAATGAGGTTTATCTGAGTCGTGATTATTGCTAATAGGGGGGGAAATCCTTTTTTCCTTAAATGGAATTTGCAGAATGTTTTTAAGGGATAAAGAAAAGCAACTCTTTGCAATTCTACATTCTGCTTGTTTTTGTTTTCAGGTTAAGGCATCTCTGGTTTACTTCTGGTTATTAGTGTAAATTTTATAGGGGTTTGATCTCAAGTAAACATCCTGGTTTATAGGCCAGTGTCCCTCCTCAAAGGGAACTAATGAGGCTTGTCGCTGATCTTGACCGCTGTGGACCTGGTCGACCAAGGTCAGCCTCGAGTGTGCATGCATCTGAGCTGTCCATGCATCTGAGCTGTCCATGCATCTGAGCTGTCCATGCATCTGAGCTGTCCATGCATCTGAGCTGTCCATGCATCTGAGCTGTCCCCTTTCCGGTTAACTGAAGGTTATCACTGAGCGGTTCATCGCATAGGATCTCGCCTCTTGCAGTGAGAGGAAACCTTGGGGTAATTGTCTTCAAAACATGGAAAACAGCTGCATTTTCTCCTTTCTTTTTCTCCCCTCTAGTGATTGTGGGTTAATGGGATGCATATTGTTGCAAGAACCTGTTTCTTAAACAATTTAAACATATAGTGGTGTGTGATATGTTCTCAACCGCCATGTCAATTCCACATGTGCCCAGGTCTGGGGTCAGTGCTGAGGAGACAGATAAGAAAGTCTCTCTCCTGCACATCCATTGCCCATCGGGGTCCAGAGGGAGAACCCTCGCCTGCTACCGCGTCAGCTCCTCTGTGACTTTATTCTTTTATTTTTTATTTTTTTTTAAATAAGTTTTTATTGTTCATATTATTACAAATGTTCCCCCCCCCCCCACCATTGCTCTCCTCCACCAGGTTCCCATCCCACCCTCTGCCCTTTCCCCACTCCCCATCGTCCTCATCCATAGGTGCACAGTTTATGTTCAGTCTCTTCCCACATCCCCCTCTCCCCTTTTCCCCAAGAATCGTCAGTTCACTCCCCTTCCATACCTCTGATTCTATTATATTCAACAGTTACTATTGTTCATCAGATTTTTTTTTAAATTTCCTTGGTTTTTAGATTCACTTGTTGATAGTTACATATTTGTTGTTCATAATTTTTATCTTTGTTTACTTTCTCTTCTGAAAGAACTCCCTTCAGCAACTCATATAAGTCTGGTTTGGTGTTGATGAACTCCTTTAGCTTTTTTTTATTAGTGAAGCTCTTTATCTGACCTTCAATTCTGAGTGATAGCTTTGCTGGATAGATTATCTTTGGCTGTAGGTTCTTACTATTCATCACCTTGAATATTTCTTGCCATTCCCGTCTGGCCTGCATGGTTTCTGTTGAGAAGTCAGCTGACAATCGTATAGGTGATCCTTTATAGGTAACTACCTTCTTTGCTCTTGCTTCTTTTAATATTCTCTCTTTGTCTTTTGCTCTTGGAATTTTAATTATGATTTGTCTTGGTGTGGTCCTCTTTGGATTCCTTTTGTTTGGAGTTCTGTGCGCTTCCTGGACTTGTAAGTCTAATTCTTTCCCCAGGTGGGGGAAGTTTTCTGTCACTATTTCTTTCAGTATGTTTTCGATATCTTGCTCTCTCTCATCTTCTGGGACCCCCATAATTCTGATGTTGGTTCGCTTGAAGTTGTCCCAGAGGTTTCTTACATTATCTTCAATTTTCTGGATTCTCTTGCCTTCTAGCTTCTGTGGAGGAGTGTCTTCTGGCTCTTTATGTTCCAAATCTTTGACTTGATTCTTGCGATCTTCCCTTCTGTTTTTAGGACTCTGTAAAATATTTTTTATTTCAGACAATGTATTCTTTATTTCTTGTTGTTCCCTTATCATTTCTTGTTGACTCCTTATTAATTCTAGTTGATTTCTTTTCATGTCCTCATAGGTCTTATCCATCTTTTCTAGGAAATTCTTGAAAAACCTTATAAGCGTAGATTTGAACTCTATATCCAGTAGCTTTTTGTCCTCCATTTCTTTCGTTTGTGATCTATTTGGTTTAGGCATTTTCGCAGGCAGCTTTCCTGATGGGGCGGGGTTTCAGGGTGGAGCCTACAGCTTTGGCTTCCGTCAGCCCCGCCCTATGCGACTCCTGAGACTCAGGGTCCTTCAGTGCTCGCTGCCGGCGCCTCTGAGAGAAAGGCGCACTCGATTTTCGCCTGCTGCCAAACAGTCAATGCTCTCCCCCAATGAGCCCGGTATTGGGGTTCAGTTCAGTTGGAAGTGGAGTTGGAGGTGGCGTTCAGAGCAGACTGGAACCCCTGTCTCCTTCCCGCCAGGCAATCCTGCGGCACAGCCGGCCGTCCCTTCTCTGCGTGCACTGGGCGCCACCGCCGGGACCTCCTTTCGAAGCTTCCCCGGGTTCCGCCTCGCAGCCCAGCTCCCTCTGGCTGAGCCTGAGTCCCCGGGGTCTGGCCTAGGCCTGGGGTTCAGAGCAGTCGAGGGCCCAGCACAGTCGGAGCTTTTATCTCCTTCCCGCCAGGGAACGCCCGCCAGGCACTCCGCTTCCCTCCTCTCTGGCTCCGTCCTCTCCGCACACCGCGTGTCTCTGTACCTTCGGCTTTTCCAGCTCCTCCGCACTTCCTTCTGGTTTTCTCCTTGCTTCTCGTTGTAGAATTTCCAGTCAGTCAACTTTCCTGTAGTTCTGGGTGATGTCCATTTTATATTTTAGTTGTATTTTATTGAAATTGTTGTGTGAGGCTGCAGCTAGGTATTCACCTGGGCGCAGCCATCTTGGAGGACCGATAGCTCATCTGTGACTTTATTCTTTACGCCCAGTGACTGCCTGGCTCTGCTGCTTCCTCGCTGGGTGAGGTCATGCAGCTTCTCTAACTCCTTTGCTGAGACTCATTGGCCTCATCTATAAAATGGGGCTGAAAACAGAATCTGTCCTAAGGGATTGTCATGAGGATTAAGTGAGTCGAGCACTTCAATGAGCTACGCCTGGCACATGACAAGCGCTCAGTGAATATTAGCTGGTCATCATCGCATCCCAGAGGAGGTGCAGTATTCCAGAACACTCGCACCCAGTCATCTACATGGAATTTAACATCCATAGAGTTACTTACTAGTGATGCTGTCAGACCCTCCCATCAGAATGGTAGTTTGTATGTAACAATCTCTGCCCCAACACCCACTTGCTTTCTCAGTATGAAGTGTTTTCACACAGTAAAGGCCCACAGGGTGGCTGTAGAGCAGTAGTGTGTGGTTCAGGTGTTCCAGTCACATACGGTCCTTACTGTACATGAAGGGCAGAGGAGGTATGACTCAGTGGTTACTAAGCGTCTGCTGTGTCTGAAGCGCTGTGCTCTGTGCTCGGGCTCAGCCTTGAACGGAAACCCTCTAGGACGTCCTGGACTTTCGGGAAGACAATACCCAACAAGAGTAGCAGTAACACCAGGCAGGTTCTGTTGCTTGGCAGACAGGTCGGCGGCGTGGGCTCTCTTTCCGTCTTTCCACTCAGCACGGCTTCCGCTCCCTGGGGCGCCGGGACTTGGGCAGCAGCTGGGTAGTTCCACTCAGTGCCGTTTTCTGCAGCCGCTCCATTTGCATACTAGACAGCCAGGCTTTCCTGTGACTTAAAACCAACCGAAAGGCCATTTAGTCTGCTGTCTGCTCTCCAGACTTGAACTTAGAAAAGAAGGTTTGTTTTCTGTAACCCACGGGGCTTTTGCCATATGGCAAGTTAGGCAAGAGGCGGTGGCTCTGCTAAGGAGACCGCAAAGGACTTTCTGATCAGAAGGAAACCAAGAAACTCCCGGAGCCAATAACACTGGCCTTGGTCAGAGCAGGGCAGGCATTTAGACTCACTCACGATGCAGCATGAGCTTCCGGCTGTCCTGCTGAGATCTAAGCCAAGAACATTGGACAGAGTTCATTCGAATCCCCAAGGAAATGACCATTTGGGTTTTCAGAAAGCCTGCAATCTTACTAGTAAAATGGAACCGTTAGCCTAGGCCCATGATCGGCGAACTGGGGCTCGTGAGCCTCATGCGGCTCTTTGGCCCCTTGAGTGTGGCTCTTCCACAAAGTACCACAGCCTGGGTGAGTCTCTTTTGAAGAAGTGGCATTAGAAGAAGTTTAAGTTTAAAAAATTTGGCTCTCAAAAGAAATTTCAATCGTTGTACCGTTGATATTTGGCTCTGTTGACTAATGAGTTTGCCGACCACTGGCCTAGGCCCTAGGGTATCAAAAAGTTGGCTTGGGTCTCTTAGCTGTGTGGCTGAAGGCAATAAAGATTATAATAGCCCTGCCGAAACCGGTTTGCCTTAGTGGATAGAGCATCTGTCTGCGGACTGAAAGGTCCCAGGTTTGTTTCAGGTCAAGGGCATGTACCTTGGTTGTAGACACATCCCCAGTAGGGGGTGTGCAGGAGGCAGCTGATTGATGTTTCTTCCTCATCAATGTTTCTAACTCTATCCCTCTCCCTTCCTCTCTGTAAAAAATCAATAAAATATATATAAAAAAAGATTATAATAAACTTGAAGATAAACTGGCATTGATGTCTTTGGTGTGAACTTTGTGTTATTGTTATGACATTAGGATCTTGGGAGCGATCGGTGCTTGCTTTACTGGGCAGCATATATAATATTTCTCTAGGGTTAGGGTTTCAAACAGATCTATTGAAAGGTAGTTCGTTCCCTCTCCGTGTGTAGCTGCTGAAAAATACTTCTGGATTATAACATGCATCCTGGGTGGTTAGGAATCTCCATTTTTGCTTAGAAAACGGCCTACAGTGTGATGTTTGTGACCTTTCTTTTCTCCTTAGGAAACGAAAGCGACGAACACAGACCATTTAACCGCCGTGCTCTGCCTCCAGCTCGCCATTTGCTCCAGCTTGCAGGACGCGCAGCGCACCGCCTTCTGCCTTCAGAGGCTGGTCTCTCTGCACCCCTTCAGCCCGGGGAGCTGGGGCCGCCTGGCGGAGGCCTACCTGGCCGCGCCGTCCGCGTCCTCTCACGGACAGAGCCGGCCCGCCCCCGGCGACAGAGCTGTCGCCCGCGCCTGTCTGCACGCAGGAGAAGACTGTCGCCTGTGCTTCCCCGAGGCGCTGCCTGAGAGCCCCGCGGTTCCTGGGGCGACGAGCCGCGGGAGCGGCCGGAAGGAGGAGGAAGCGCTGGAGAACCGTCTGGACTCTCTGTCGCTGGAGGCTCGGGTGAAAGCGTGTGCCTCCTTTGTACGGACCAGGTAAGGACAGCGCAGTAAGCGATGTGCGGGGTGCTCAGCTCAGAGGAAAGATGTCCTTTTCTAATATTAAGTTTCACAAAGTTCCAGGCTAGACTTGATGGATGTTTTTGAGATATTTCCTGTGGTCTGGATGCAATGCTCCCAGAGGCTGGGAGAGGCTGCAGACAGGCCAGATGAAGACAGGGGGGTGTGCCCTGGGCCAGGTTCTGTCAGGAGCTCCCCAGGAACTTCCTCTCGTGCTTCCTCAAGCTCCACGTCTCTCCACCCCTGCGAGGGCTGGTGTGAGCTGCCCTCCCTCTCCTGTTCTCCTGTTTACTGCAGTCCCTCTTCCTGGCTGTGTTCTGCCCACAGGGATCTTCTCGATTTGCACACACAAATTCTTGAGTCAGAGCCCCCCTCGGCAGCCCTCTTTCCCCAGATGGTCGTGTGGCCGGCTCCTCGTCCTGCAAGTCTTGGCTTGGGGTGTCTCGGAGGAGCCTCCTCTGTCCCATCAAAGTAGACACTGCCTCCACCCTCTTGGATTCCTTCCCATAGCGCTCATCGCCACCTGAGATTGTCTTGTTGTTTGTGATCTCTTCTTCCACACCAGGGAGCAGAGCCTGTCTCCCGGGACCTACATAGTGTGTGGTGTCTGCACAGTCAGGATTTCCTACACAACGGAGGGGCCACCTGAGGGGGCAGGAGGGAGGGGAGCCAGGAGACCAGGCTTTGATCATGAGGCGGCAGTTCGTGGGGAGGCGGTTGCAAAGTGGGCATCAGAGTCCTCAACGCTGTGGGCCTGCTTCGGGAAAGGGAAGTGAGCTGGAGAGTCTCATTCGTCCTTGAGGTTGGGCTGCTGTGGGCTCAGGCCCTGGAGGGTCACAGAGCACTGACGGCAGAGGAACACACTCCATGGCATGTGTGCTTTGATCACGTGACTTCTGCAGGCCGCCCTCTGAGAGCTTGCTGTCTAAGAGTTTCTTTGAGAAGCTTGGCCAGTGCCTTTTCCAGAAGACCGCTCTCCAGTAGAGCGGGCCCTTTGCTCAGGATAAGAAGCGTTAGGATGCGAGGAGGTGAGCGCCTGCGGGGAGCCCAGTGGACTCTCATCCAGCGAACCCTGTGCTGCATTGGCCACCGCATTGCCCTCTTCCCGCAGCCTGCATGGCCAATTTGTGTTTTTCAGGCTTTTGCTTCAGCTCACCCAGTCCCAGCAGACATCGTTTGCTCTGGAGAGGAACCTCAGGACCCAGCAGGAAGTTGAAGATAAAGTGAAAGGCTTTGGCTTCAGAGAAGACACTCTGCAGCTGATCACTGAGGTGAGTGACGCCCTGGGATTTGTGTGAAGCGGGGCACCAGGGATATTTTCCTGGTGCCCACGCCCTTTTTTCAAAAAAACGAGGTCAGAGCTCATCCTCCGAAGGACTTCCGTGTCCTGCCTTTAGGTGCCTCGGTCAGTTCATCCCGAAAGCGCCTCTTCCTGGTCCTCCTGCCGCAGGCGGAGGGGCCCGTTCATTCCAGGTTGCTGCCTGGGCACCGGCATGCCCAGCCGCTGCTGAGTGCTGAGGGGGAGGAATGATGCTGACATCTGTGCAGGACTCTGTTTGCTCCTTCATTCATCCTCACAACAGCCTGCGGGCGGGTGGGGCTGAGGGAGGCGCAGAGACGCTGTGTCTTGCCAAGGTCAGGATTTCAGGGGCAGAGCCGCGCTGGAACCCGTCCAGTTGCAGGTCCATTGTCTGCCCCGCCCGTTACTGCTTTGATGTTATGGAGACGTTCAGGTAACAATCTTTTTAAACCTTTACTAGCTTTTAAAACAAATGCTGGCTCTAGACGGTTTGGCTCAGTGTTGGAGTGTTGGCCCGTGGACTGAAGGGTCCCGAGTTCAGTTCCGGTCAAGGGCACTTACTTTGGTTGCAGGCTCACAATCAATCGATGTTTCTCTCTGCCTCTCCCCCTCCCTTCTATTCTCTCTAAAAATCAATGGAGAAATATCCTCGGGTGAGGATTAACAAATAAACCAAATTATATGCTGTTGAAATGTCTTCAGATGACATTTGGAGATTATCCAGTAACTTACGTGACTCCTCTTTGTATATCATTGAAACGTGACAGCCCAGGGACTTTTCCCATGAGAATAACCCATTAGCATGTATACATCCTAATGTCATGCTTTCAACAAATGTTTACTGCATGCCCTGGCTGGTTTTTCTCAGTGGGTAGAGCATCAGCCGGTGGACTGAAAGGTCCTGGGTTTGATTCCTGTCAAGGACACGTGCCTGGGTTGTGGGTTTGATCCTCAATAGGGGCATGCGGGAAGCAGCCAATCAATGATTCTCATCCTTGATGTTTGTCTTTCTCCCTCTCCCTTCTTCTCTGAAATCAATAAGAATATATTTTTAAAAATGCTTCCTGCAAACTATGATTGCCTGGTTCCTTCCTCCCTTCCCCAAACTAAGCTCTCCCTTGACTCCTTTCCCTGTTCTGGGATCACGCCTCCTGTCTTGTCTCTGAGCCTGTTTCACCCTCCCCCTGAGCCCACAGACATGCCCGACACTGTCTCTCTGAGCCAGCGGGGCCCTTCCTTTGTCTGATTCCCACAGATATGTACGGAGCAGTGGGCACTTTCTGATTCTGCTTCCCTTTGCTCTGAGAGGCGGCACTCGGCTTTTCTCCGGTATTTCTTACTGCCCCTCTGCCTCTTGAGGCACCACTGGCTTTCTCTGAGGTCCTCCGCTCCCTCTGCCTTCCTCCCCAGCAGTGATACCTCATACCCACCACAGCTCAGTGGTCGCCTCTGGGCGGCTGACCCTCTAGTCTGGGTCTCTGCTCCCTGCTCTGGAACAGAGTGATTACCTGCTGAGCGGTTAATCAGAGATGATTATTGATTATTCTGCTGTCACTTCAGCTACAGAATGTCTAAAATGGAACTGCTCACCAAAACACTTCCCACCTTTTTTTTTTTTTTTAAAGACAACCCAATTTTTAAAAAAAATATATTTTATTGATTTTGTACAGAGAAGAAGGGAGAGAGATAGAGAGTTAGAAACATCGATGAGAGAGAGTCATCGATCAGTTGCCTCTTGCACACCCCCTACTGGGGATATGCCCGCAACCAAGGTACATGCCCTTGACCGGAATTGAACCCGGGACCTTTCAGTCTCCAAGCCGATGCTCTATCCATTGAGCCAAACCGGTCTTGGCAACACTTCCCACCTTTTATCGGTGCCCGGCATGCGGAGTGCCGGTGCCCGGCATGCGGAGAGGAAGCACAGGGGAGTTGGGGAGAACCATCTCTTCCTTAGACTTAAGTTTTTTGTCGACCCTGTCTGTCATTCTTGGTTTATCCAGACCTGGAACCTCACAGCCTCCTCCTCTGTTCTCACTATAGCCGGCACCACGTCCACCTTTCTTCAGGGCCCCTTCATTTCCCCTCACCACCAGCCACAGTCCTTGCCACTCCCCGTGGACTCACGGCGGCCTCCGGCTCATCTCCCGCTTCCTTCCCCTCAGATCCGTCTTAAATGTCGCTGCTGAGTTCATCTTCAATAATGCTTGGAGGACTGGGTGAAGAGGGGAGGGATTGAGGATACAGAATGGTGGGGTCACTGGTCTGTGAAGTACAGCACAGGAAATACAGTCAATAATATTGCAAGAACTACATATGATGCCAGGTCGGCACTACTTACTGGGGGATCACTTCATAAATTATGTAATTGTCTAACCACTGTGCTGTACACCCAAAATGGGTATAAAATAGTATTGACTTTCAAGTATAATTGAAAAATAAAATTGAAAAAAACAAATATTGCTTTGACCATATTACCTGCTTGCTTAAAATGAAAATGTATCAGGTTAGTTTACAGCCTTGATAATGGTGTCCAAGGCCTTCCAGAGAGTAACCCCAACTTCTGACCTAGTCATTCCTCACACAAGTCTTTGCCTCTGCTAGACTATCTGCCTGTATCTAATAAACCTGCCCTGGGGTTCCCATCTCCACCTCCTGTTCCTGTCCCCAAAGGCCCGGCCGAAATCCACATCCGCTAGGCACCTCTCGCAGCGTGTCCTGTCCGTGGCAGCTCCTCCCCCATCTGAGCTCAGATGGAATGATGGCTTGAATAGATAGCTCTTTATTCCCCCTCAACCCGTCCTGTCTTCCACCTCCTCGCGTGACCGTTCCCCCAAACCCCCTCCAAGCAAGAGCATGTCATAATCTTCCTGGTGTTTTATCAAAGAGAACCTAATGCAGACTCCGAACCTGATTCTGACCAGTAGGGGGCAGTATTGTGCCTTCAGAGGGTCGGCCTGCTTCTTCAGTCTCGGAGATTGTGTGTTCCATTTCTGGGAGGATGGAGTTATGTCCTGCCCAAGCCCCGCTCTTGTCATTCTACCAGGAGGGTGGGTCCCTCCAGCTGCATTCGTGCGGAGAGAAGATGCTCTCAGCTACGAGGAGGCGGCTCGGCTTCCTGTGTCTTGACCCGCTCCGCTGCCAATGAGCACTTCTGCGACTGTTCGCTCGCGAAGGACAGGCCCGGAAACGGGGTGGTATTTACCCCGGGTCCTCAGATCGCTGCTCTGACCAGACATCTTTTCCTTTTTTTTTTTTTTTTTAATATATTTTATTGATTTTTTTTTTTTTTTAACAGAGAGAAAGGGAGAGAGACAGAGAGCTAGAAACGTCGATGAGAGAGAAACATCGACCAGCTGCCTCTTGCACACCCCCCACTGGGGATGTGCCCGCAACTAAGGTACAGGCCCTTGACGGGAATCAAACCCGGGACCTTTCAGTCCGCAGACCGACGCTCTACCACTGAGCCAAACCGGATTCAGCCAGACATCTTTTCGATGTGCTGGAACGGTTGGAATCGCCCCCGCGCTGCTGAAGGAGGCCTGCTTGTATGAAATCCTTTACGCCACAGACATGTGGTCCTGCACGCCACGGCGAGTGCCCCTTTTGTTGTTCTTTTCCCTCCTGCAGGTTATGGGAAAAGACATCGTTCCAGAAAAAATAAAAGACGAGGCTCACAGCGAGGTGAAGTGTGTGGGCCCCGCAGCCCTGGCCGCCTTGGTGGTTGCATCTTCGGAGGAATTTGAAGACAAGTGGTTCCGAAAGATCAAAGACCACTTCTGCTCCTTTGAAAGCCAGTTCCATACACAGATGCAAATCTCTGCTTAACAACAAAACATCCGGCCCTGGCTGGTTTGGCTCAGTGGGTGGAGCGGCAGCCTGCAGACTGAGGCTCTTGGGTTTGACTCCAGTCAGGGGCACGTGCCTGGGCTGCAGGCTTGATCCCCAGTGTGGCTTGTGCAGGAGGCAGCTGATCAGCGATTCTCTTTCATCGTTGATGTTTCTATCTCTCCATCTCTGAAATCAATAAAAATATTTTTTAAAAAGACATCTGGCCCCATGTTAACTGTCCTTTACTTCACAGAGAATCCACTGCTAACCATGAAACAGAGTGAGTGAATCAAACATGACGCTTTGTTTTATAAAAATGTTTTATAAAAAGAACCTTATCTCCCAGGTTCTTTCCATTGTGTTCCGTTTCTTAGATTGTTGCCATTCACCTCTCTTAGCCTCCCACCCCTTTATAAGTCATCTGTTGGGAGAGTGTGTAAAAGAGGCTTTTAGGTTTTTTCGGCTTTTAATTTTTTAAAATAGATTTTTATTGATTTAGGTGATCAGATTTCCCCCCTCATGTTGCATGGTGCTGGTTCACTGGGTGTCGCCTGCAGCTGACTGGAATTCTCCAGGACATGTGTGGGTCTGGGTATCCGCCTGTTGCTGTGCCCAGAACACGGGGGGCAGCCGTTGCTGCTGTTCAATCCCTCGCAGTGGAGACGGCGGGCGTCTCACGATGGGCCCGGCAAGCAGGCCGCCAGGGCAGGTGCGGCTGTGACTCTGGCCCAAGCGGAACTGCTTGGAGGGCTGGAACCTGGCATTCAGCCACCTCCTCGCCCAGGGAGTAAACCCCCCTGGTCTCCTGGTGGACATGCTGGCGGGATGAGGGCCCAAGCGGGGGGCTCTGGGAATCCGGGCCCACCGGGGAACGCCCAGCCTCGGCGCCCGGGACCGTGTCTGTCGTGAAGCTGGGTCGTGGTGCAGTGACAGACAGCCGCGGTCTCAGAGCTTGGACCACAAAGGTTTATTTCCTGCTCACATTGCTTATCCACTGCGAATGGGCGGGGAGTGGGGCTGCTCACCACACTCTCCTAGGGGCCCGGCCGGCGAGGGGCCTCCACCTGAGGCTCCGGCGTCCGGGAGCCTCGGCCTGGCAGCGACTCGGCACGAACTGCCCTGCCGCCTCCGTCCCCGGACACCTGGTCTGTCCGTCCGCCGGCGGCAGTCTCCACGGCCACGGCTCCCAGCAGCCGGGCCTCATCTCTACGCCCTCGGGCCAATGGGCACCAGTCCGCCCTCCGGTCCGCACAGAACGTCCCGGCCTTCTCCTGGGTCTCCCGCGAGTCTCTGGGGAGAGGGCTGTTCCGTGAGCTGGGAACGGGCCCTCGGTCACACCCACCCTCTGCTGCCCGGCGCCTGCGCTTACCCACGTGTGAAACGTGGCTGAGTCTGCCCGGCTCACACCCCAGCGGGTCCGAGCGGCCGTGTGGCAGCTCGGGCCTCTTTGGAAGAACGGGCCCTGCTTTCACCATTTTGTCCTCTAGTTCCCCACCCCCGTCGTCACCCTGGAACCTTCTGGAATGTGCTGCGTAGCCCAAACCGGAGAGGGGAACCCAGGGACCAGTGTGATCAGCAAGTGAACACTCTCAGGCCCGGGAACATTCCAACAGGCAGCAGTGTTGTCCGGGGAAGCAAAGCTGCCGTCCGTCCGTCCGTCCGTCCGTCCCCAGGGGTCCTGGGAGGGCAGCCGGGGAGGGCAGCCGGGGAGGGCAGCCGGGGAGGGCAGCCGGGGAGGGCCTTCAGAAGCGAGGGGCGGCCTGCAGGAACGGCCTCCAGGCGTGGGCCCGGGCAGCAGGCCCAGCCGCTCCGGCTGCAGCCTGGGGGGCCGGCAGGCGCCGAGCTGCGGCAGAGAGCCAGCAGGCCGTCCGGGGCCTCGGGGAGAAGTGGGCCTGCGGGGCCGGGGCCCCCCAGAGGCCGTGGTAGGGCTGGAACCTGGGGGGCGGAGGCGGGTTCGGGGCCGGCGGGGTGCTGGGCCCCGAGGACGCGGACAGGCTTGGGCTGGAGGACAGGCGGCCGCTGGCGGAGCCGCTGCTGCCGCTGAGGCTGAGGCAGCCGGGCGGGGGGGGGGGGGGGGGGGGGCTGCGCCTCGCTCCGGGCGGGAGGGGGGCGGCCAGCCTGGGGCACTTCAGGCCCATCACGGGCTGGGAGGCGTGTAGAGGCGGCGGGACTCCTGGTCGGACAGCGCCACGGCCGGGCCGTGAACTTGGTGAGGATGTTTCGGTGCATGTGTCTGCTGAGCCAGGTGAAGCTGTGGGAGGAGAGGGGGAGGTGGGAATGGGCCACAGCGGGGGGCCCCCAGGACCTGCCTCAGGGGTCAGGGGTCCACAGCAGGACTGGAAGGAGGGGACTCCGCCCTCTGCCCCCCTCTCCCCCCTCCTGTCATCCTGCAGAAGCTCTGGCGGGACAAGGTCCCCTTTCACAAAAGGCCAAACTGGAGCTCCCATCCAGCCAACGTCGCTGGCTGGCTGGTGAGGACGTTGCCAGATGACTTCCTGGCCTCGGGTCAGAGCTCCTCCTGTCCCTTAGCCGGTCCCCGCGGAGGGGGTGTGGGCTGAGGGGCAGCTCCTTGGAAGGCAGGGGCTACATGATCATGACCATCCAGCGGGTGTGGGGCCGTTTTCAGGCGGGTGGACCCAGAGGGGAGGGAGGGAGGGGAGAATCCTGGCCCCTCGGCAGATGGGAAGGAAGGGGACACAGGGTGAGCCCGCAGGAACGGGGCGTCCGGGGTTTGCTGGGACACCCAGGTCAGCACACCCTCAGGCAGAGGCCTTGGGCCTCCGTCCATCACAGGTTTGAGGAGAAAACAAAACGCTCAAGGCGTTTAGGTGTGACTTTCTGTGATTCCCTGATTTAACCAAATTCCTTTCTATTTTTTAAAAATACCTTTTTTATTGATTTCAGAGAGGAAGGAAGAGGGGGAGAGAAACATCATTGATGAGAGTGAATCGTTGACTGGCTGCCTCTTGCACGCCCCACACTGGGGGTTGAGACCACAACCTGGGCATGTGCCCTGACTGGGAATCGAACTGTGACCTCCTGGCTCATAGGTCAATGCTCAACCGCTGAGCCATGTAGGCCAGGCGAAATTTCTTTCTATTTTTGATGAAAACTCCCCTCCTCATGTCCTTCCCTCTTCTCTCCCCCTTCCCCCCCCAAAAAAAAAAAAAAAAACACCCTTGAAAATGTCTTGTGACAGCACAGAAGACCCACCACGAGCATCAGCTCAGAGATCCCTGTTTCTAATCATGTGGACGCGATGGGGCTCGGCGGTCAGAGGTCAGGGCATCCTGAGAGGCGGGCCCACCAAGGGCCTCAGCCTCCAGCACCAGCCGTCAGGCTGCTGGCCTTGCCAATAGGAGGCAGGGCGGGCCCGCAGAGGCTGGGCCATCCTGGGAGGAACAGGAGGCTTTGTTCCAGCCTCATCTCCCGCCCAGGAGCCATCCACTCGGCCCCAGATCGACAAGCGGCTGAGGCTGAGCCTGGGCCAGCCAGGTGACAGGTGACAGGGGAGGTGCAGAGACGGGCACAGGGGGCTCCTGGCTGCACTAAGAACCTAACGCCCAAATCTGTCTTTGGGAATTGGGCTGGACGAGGTCAACAACTACGTGCTTTGCTCAGTAAAACTGGTCCAAAGGTACCCTGGCAACTGGTGAGGTCCCCATGCACCCAGAGGCCATGCACACAGGCTGCCACCTGAGCTCCCCCTCCGCCCCACTCCCTCCCTCTCCCCCCCCCTCCCAGGCCAAAGAGGCATCAGCTCCTCAGTTTGGTAGAACAGAGACAACCAGAGAGAAGGGCCAGGCCACTGGAAGCCCAGGGAGAGCCAGGCTGAGGGCGGTCCTGTTTGTGGCTTTGTTTTCATTGGCTGCAGCTCTGAGGGTCCCAGGGGAACAGATCCTGATAGGCTCACAGACGACCCTGAATGCCGAGGTGACCCGCCCTCTCTCCAGGAGCTGGACCTTCCGGTTCTCACGAATGGCCCTGTGTCTTAAAGCCCGCTGCCCCCTCCTGGGTCAGGATGGCTCGCCCCACTGGGCCTCGGTGGGCACAGGGAGCTGGGGACTGTGGGCTGATCACCTGCCCCTCTGCTCCTTAGGGCCCATCTGCCATGAGAAGAGGGGTGTGAGGAAGATTGATCCTTACAGGTCTGACCGCTCCTGGCCCTGGCCTGGCACAGAGCTCACCGGGGTTAACCGCTTCCTGCCGGCCCCACGGGCAGGGGCCACCCGGCAATGAGCTCTGTAAGGACAAGGAAATGAGAACCAAGGGGGAATTCTCCCTGCTGAGAGCAAGGTTCCCTCTTCGTTTTCTCTCCCAGAATTCCTTGCTCTGCCCTTTGTGATTGTCTGGAAATCTTTTCAGTGGCTCCACAAGCCTCCGGCCAGTCCCAGAGCTGGTTGCTAGGGGCTGAGAAGGAGGCATGGGAGCGACTCCCTAATGGTGAAGGGGTGTGGACACGCCACCTCAAAATATACGTTGCTCTGACATAAGGAACAGCTTATGCTGAGGAGCCTAAGAAACAGAGCTGGGACCGAACTTAAACTGTCTGACTCCCTGCTGGGCTGCTGCCACTTCTTTTTTTTTTTTTTTTTTTAATATATTTTATTGATTTTGTACAGAGAGGAAGTGAGAGAGATAGTTAGAAACATCGATGAGAGAGAGTCATCAATCAGCTGCCTCTTGCACACCCCCTACTGGGGATATGCCCGCAACTAAGGTACATGCCCTTGACCGGAATCGAACCCGGGTCCCTTCAGTCCCCAAGCTGACGCTCTTTCCATTGAGCCAAACCGGTCTCGGCGGGCCGCTGCCACTTCTAGTCCCTGGAGCCAGCCCTGGTCCCGGGGGTTTGGAGATGCTCTCGCACAGAGGGGAGAAGGGGCGGGAAGCTGGTTGGGGGCCACACAGGGTAGCGCTTGTCGTCTATCAAGGACACTGTGGCTGGGACTGGTTTGGCTCAATGGATAGAGCGTCGGCCTGCGGACTGAAAGGTCCTGGGTTCGATTCCGGTCAAGGGCATGTACCTTGGTTGCGGGCACATCCCCAGTGGGGGGTGTGCAGGATGCAGCTGGTAGATGTTTCTCTCTCATTGACGTTTCTAGCTCTCTATCCCTCTTCCTTCCTCTCTGTGGAAAATCAATAAAATATATTTTTAAAAAACCCAAAAAACTGAAGTGTCCTACTCCTTGGAACTTTATTTAAAAAAAAAAAAAAAAAGGGAAGGACCTTACAGACCCGCTGGAGAGGGCCCTTGCTAAGGTGACGGACCAGACGTTCCGCTTTTGGCGGGACAGTCCCAATTGTTAACAATTTTTCCCACGTCCCTCGACGTTTTTAAAAAGTCCCGATTTTTAACATTTTGTTTAAAACGCTGCAGGACGCGGGGCAAAGTGTTAAAAATCGGGACTGTCTTGCCAAAAGCAGGACGTCTGGCCCCTCTGGAGGACGCATGGATGACGGCCCGTGGTTTTGTAGGTGATGATGTTTGACCTCCCGGAGCTGCTGACTCCTGGCGATTGCAAACACGGGCCTGTGTGTGTGTCTCTGGTGTGCAAACACCGCAACCCAGAGCTGACCCCAGCCACCCTCTTCTTCAACTCACACACAGCAGCCCCACACAGCCCCTGCCCTCACCACCCAGGGCACGGCCGGGGCCACGGGGACCCTCTGGAGCCCAGAGCCGGCCAACCTGACCCGCCAGGCCACCTCAGACTGCTGCCTGCGCCTCCTGTCCCTCCCGCAGCCACGGATAGGCTCCTGTCCCTGCGTCCCCTCGCCGCCCACCTCCTGCCCGCCCGGTGCTCCGGCTGGCCCTGAGAGCTGTGCCAGCTTCCCTCTCCAGGTTTGCGTGGCCGCCTGCACCTGATCCGAGCAAACCCCACGTGGGAACCCTAATTAGATGCGCCCGATGGTCAAGGCCAGTTTGCCACACGCTTGCTCCAGGCAAGGATGTAACTGTTTGTGTTAGCGTAGCACGAGCATGTGTCCCCCATGGGCACGAGGCCTCTGTCTGAGCGTGTGTGTGAGATGCCGCTGGCCGGCCCGGGGCGCAAGGCCACCGTGTGGGGCCGCCCTGTGGGCCGCCTGGAAGAACTGTGTGCCTGACGGCTCCTGTGCAGCCATGGCTACTTGGTCCACAATGAACTCTCTCCTGCGTGTGCTAGGACTCCCCATGTCTTCTCCATCTCATACCTGATCCTACAAAGGACTGCGGCTCCCTCTTTGGCACAAAGAGTAAGGCAGAGCTGCTGTGGCCTCTGATCCCTGTTCCCACCCTCGTCACTCCCCGAGGGCCCTGCCGACCCGCTGTCCCCCCAGAGGGAGGGCGTGTCTCCCCACCTCCCGGACCTCGGCTCTCTCAGAGCGGACCTTGGTGCCCACACCCCCTGGGCCTGGCCTTGGTGCCCACACCCCCTGGGCCTGACCTTGGTGCCCACACCCCCTCGGCCTGGAATGCCTTTCCCTCCCTCTCTGCCTGGCAAACTCTTACTCAGCCTTTGAGACTCAGCTCAGAGGCCACCTCCTCATGAAGCCTGCCTTAGTCACCTTCCTGTCTGCTTCCAGCACACAGGTTGCTCAAGCTCAGGCTGCCACCCACCCCTCACCCCCCACCCTCACCCCGTTCTCTCCTCTCCCCTCCCCTCCCTTCCTCTCTCTGAAATCAATTATATATATATATATATATATATATATATACACAATTATATATATATACAATTATATATATATACAATTATATATATATACAATTATATATATACAATTATATATATATATACAATTATATACATATATACAATTATATATATATATATATATATATATATATATATATATATATATACACACACACACACACACAATTATGAGCAGTTGACTGAACAACCAGTCAACTATTTACCTGATGTGCATTGACCACCAGGGGGCAGATGTGCATTGACCACCAGGGGGCAGATGCTCAATGCAGGACCTGCCCCCTCATGGTCAGTGCGCGTTCCCGCAGCCAACCTCCGATGGCCGGCCAACCTCCCATGGCTCCTCCCCTTGGCTGGCCCCAATAAGCCCCGATTGCTGGCCAGGCCGAGGGACCCCACCTGTGCATGAATTTGTGCACCGGGCCCCTACAGTATGTATATATACACTGAGTAAGGAATGGGGATTTACAGTAGAATTTGGCTCTGGACTCTACTTATTGTGCCCCTGTCCACGGCCACCTCGGTGGCTGAATGACCACCACGCCTACCTTGGTCCTTGGACTCCCACACCTACCCTTCCCTTGCCTGAGTGACTCCTTCCCCACTTCAGTCCTTAAACAGTTGTGAAACCTCGGGCCAGCGATTCTCAGCCTTAATAATGCCGCTCTTGTTTTAACTGTGCTGCTCTCAGGGCGGACTGACAGTCTGCACTGCTCAAGAGAGAGCCTAACCACGTGCCTTCCATAACTTGACCAACTTAACTAAGACCAAACAGGCATTTTTAAATACCAGAAGTGGGGGTATAACCAAATAACAGTTTACAAGGAGATTGCAAAAATTCAACACCGAGTTAAAGCCTCTGTAATACAACGAGGTAAACAAACTGTGCGTTTAATGTGGCTGCTTGCCTATTCACTCTTTGGAAGACCCAGCATAAAAAGGAAGTGTGAGACATACCTTCTGGACACGTTAAGATGAAGGCTACCACCTCGAAATAACAGTGCAACAGTTTCGCCACTGAGTTAGAAAGCCAGGGTGAGACTGAACTACGGGGCCCTGTTTGATCAACCTCGGGCCATACTAGGATGCAACACAGCACAGCGGTGTGGGCAGCAGGACGGTGCCAGCTTGTGTATTTGTCCAGCGGTCCTATCCAGAGGTTCAGGGCAGCTCCAGACGGCCTGTGGGGCTGACACGGCAGACAGATGGGCCACTCAGCTCTCCCCATCGGTGTCTAGAGGATGTCAGAGGACAGTCACTGAGTTCATGAGGGCAGGTGGGGTTTCAAAGCCAGGTGACTGTGCATGGTTCTGTTTGTGACCATTTTACTCTGCGTCCGTCTCCTTAGGGCCAGCGGTCGGCAAACTCGTTAGTCCACAGAGCCCAATATCAACAGCACAACGATTGACATTTCTTTTGAGAGCCACATTTTTTAAACTTAGACTTCTCCTAACGCCACTTCTTCAAAACAGACTCGCCCAGGCCGTGGTGTTTTGTGGAAGAGCCACGCTCAAGGAGCCAAAGAGCCGCATGTGGCTCGAGAGCCTCAGTTTGCTGACCACGGCCTTAGAAGGTCTAGCAACTCTTCTAAGCTGAAAACTTCCACTTTTAAAAATTACTGAGAGCCCTAGCCGGTTTGGCTCCGTGGATAGAGCATAGGCCTGTGGACTAAAGGGTCCCAGGTTTGATTCCGGCCAAGGGCACATGCCTCCGTTGTGGGCTCCATCCCCAGTGGTGGGCGTGCAGGAGGCAGCTGAGCAATGATTTTCTCTCATCATTGATGTTTCTATCTCTCTCTCCCTTTCCCTTCCTCACTGAAATCAATAAAAATATATTTTAAAAAAATGACTAAGGATTCCTAAAAGAATTTTTGAGCCATAAAACAAAAAAAATCAATAAAATGTTTCCAAGAAACCTGAGAAATACTAGGATGAATTCCAGGAGGCCCTCTGAGGCCTCTGGCAGGGGACTGTCCAAATGCCACAATGCCCATCATCTGACATGCACTGGGGACGAAAGACTGTATTTTAAACGATGTATTATTATTGGTCACTCAATAACTTTGAGAACCGAAGAAGCATCCACCCAAATCAGAGAGGGAGTTTGCACAGCCCCACCCAAGAGAGAGTTTCCCCTTCCACACATTTTCAGAAATGTATTTTGAACCAAAGTAATTGAGAAATTGATGAATGCCCATTAAATTAAGTAAACAAAACCTGATGGTGACCTTTTCTCACACTTAACAAATATTTGTAGAAATTTTCATTCCTGTTTTGAATTCATCCCAAATTTAAAAAAAAAAAATTACTTTTTTTTTTTTTTTTTTTTAAACTGCAGTCAATGACCATAGTCTGGTGAAGGCTCTGCCCTCATGTCTGAGATGCAAACTGCAGATGGTTGGACAAAGTGTCAGTCCTCTCTCTTACTCCACTTTCATTTCTCTTTAGAGGACATAAAATAAAGGTTGCCACCCTAGCTGGTTTGGCTGAATGAAGAGAGCCTTGGCCTGGGGACTGAAGGGTCCCAGATTCCATTCTGGTCAAGGGCACATGCCTGGCTTGTGGGCTCCATCCCCAGTAAAGGGCGTGCAGGAGGCAGCCCATCAATGATTCTATCACTGTTTCTATCTCTTTCCCTCTTCCTTTCTCTCTAAAATCAATAAAATACATTAAAAAAATAAATAAAGGTTGCTGGCCAATTCCCGTGTGATTCCAGAACCAGGTATTGACCAGGTTCGCCTGACTACCGGGTGCTCTCTGAGACTCAGGAATGAAGCCCGTGGAATCCATAGCTCCCCGTGGAAAGAAATCCGGTAGAGAGGACTGTAAGGGCGGATCCATTTCAGCTTCCTGGCCGTCCCTAAGCCAGAGAAGAGATAAAGGAAAAGAGGAAGGAAAAGAGAAAGAAAAGAGAAGGAAAAGAGAACGAAAGAATAATTTTGCATTTCTTTTTACCTCATTTGCTCCTCCCAGACATGGATGAGGTTGGGACATCATCTATAATCATAATAAAAAGGTAATATGCTCATTAGACCAGAAGTCCTTCCTGAGAAGCCAGCCCTGTCTGGGTGCCTGCAGGTGCCCGAGGGAAGCCAGTGCGGGCAGGCGGGGGAAGAAAGGCCCACTCTTGCATGAACTGTCCTGCATCGGGCCTCTGGTGCAGTTCTAAAGTTCTCAATCCTGAGGGGCAATTGCAGCGAACTGGCCCGAGTTTCCGGAGCGGTCCCCGGGGAGAAAGCAGCCTGAGGGTAAGGAAGTCCTCTGGAAAGAAGCGGTCAGTACTGCACAGACTGTGTAAAGCGGCAGGTTCGCAGGCTCGCGGTCCCTTTTAGGCCGCGCGTTGGGCCGGCGGGCCCGCCAGGGGGCGCCACAGCCCCGCGCCCGGCACCTCGGCGCCTGGCGCGCCCTGAGCCGAGCGGAGCCCGCGTCCCGGAGCGTTTTCAGGTGAGACGGGGGGCGCGGGGAGGGCACCGGTAAAGGAAGAAGGGGCTGGGGCCGGGAGGGGGATCATCACTGGCCTTAGCTCTGTTGTCAAGAGTCACAGCCGAGCCGAAACCGGTTTGGCTCAGCGGATAGAGCGTCGGACTGAAAGGTCCCAGGTTCTATTCCGGTCAAAGGCATGTACCTTGGTTGTGGGCACATCCCCAGTAGGGGGTGTGCAGGAGGCAGCTGGTTGGTGTCATCGATGTTTCTGGCTCTCTATCCCTCTCCCTTTCTCTCTCTAGAAAATCAATACAATATATTTAAAAAGAAAAAAAAAGAGACACAGCCAAGCCCCAGCCTCCTTCCCTTCTCTGTTTCCCGCTCTCCCTCTCCCCCCCTCCCTCTGTCCCGGAGACTCCCCGAAAAGGCCGGAGCGGCCTGGCCCGCCATCCCCGCGCGCCCGGAGGGGGTGGGCGGGGAGCGCAGCGCCCTGAGCCTCCTGTGCCGATGGGGCGCCGGGAGGAGGAGGGGCACTGGGCCGGGCAGGCTGTCGGCAGCTCCGGCCAAAGCACAGGCATCGCCGCCGGAGACCACAGCGGCCCCGGGCGGAGGCGGCAGGTGCGGGGCCGGCGGGCCGCTGCGTCCCGGGACCTCGGCCGCCGAGGGAGCGCCGCCGCGGCTCCGCCTGCAGCGGGGTGCGCACGGCCCGGCGCCCGAGAGCGAGCTGCGGGCGAGAAAGGAGTTCCCGGCGCTTCTCCCCCCCCCCTCCTCCGGCAGGTTCCGGGGTCTCCCCCCCCCCTGCTCCCCTCCCCCGGCAGGTTCCGGGGTCTCCCCCCCCCTGCTCCCTCCCCCGGCAGGTTCCGGGGTCTCCCCCCCCCTTATCCCTCCCCCGGCAGTGTTTCCCATGTGCGGTCCGCGCACCCCCGGGGTGCGGGAGGAGTTTGGTGGGGGTGCGCGTTGCACCGGAGTTCGGTGGGGACATGCACTGCACCGTGCTCAGCTGCGCCCAATTCTAGTTCTCATGAGAACGAGGGGCACCCCGCGTTAGGAAAATTATAGAAGGCGCACACATGTCAAAAGTTTGGGAAACTGCCGTGGGAGGCCGCGAAGACCAGCGGCGCCGCGGGGGCAGCGGCCGACCCCGCCACCAGGCACGGGACCGCCTCCTGCGCGGCCAGGGCCGGGCCTGCCGGGGCCACCCCGCAGCCCCCGGCGGGGCCACCCCGCAGCCCACAGCCCGGCCGCCCCGCAGCCCCCGGCGGGGCCACCCCGCAGCCCCCGGCGGGGCCACCCCGCAGCCCACAGCCCGGCCGCCCCGCAGCCCCCGGCGGGGCCACCCCGCAGCCCCCGGCGGGGCCACCCCGCAGCCCACAGCCCGGCCACCCCGCAGCCCCACGGCGGGGCCACCCCGCAGCCCCACGGCGGGGCCACCCCGCAGCCCCCGGCGGGGCCACCCCGCAGCCCACGGCGGGCGCGCAGGGCGCAGACGGCGGCCCCGGGCGGCCAGGCCCCCGGGAGCGCGGAGGGGCTCGCCCGCCCCCAGGCGGCTGGGGCGGCCGGGAGACCAGCGCGCGCTGACGCCGACCGGGCTCCCCGCGGAGCCGCGCGGAGGCGGCGAAGGGCAGCGCCCACCCCGCCGGGCTCCCCGCCGCCGCCGCGCCCGGCCCGGCCAGCACCCCGGCAGCGGGGGCGCCGGGACGGAGGAGGCAGGGCCGCAGGGGGTGCAGGCGGGCTCCCGAGGGCCGCCCGCAGCGGCCGGCGGTGGGAAGGGCCGGACCGGCGCGAAGAGCTCGGCGGGGCGGCCGGCGGAGGAGGAGCGGGTCGGGGACCTTCCCCGGGGCGTCCCGGCGGCGGAGCAGCACCGCCGCGCAGACCCCGGTCCCCGGCGCAGGTCACCGCGCAGACCCCGGCCCCGGCCCCGGCCACGAACCCGGGAGGCGGCGGCGGGCTGGACGCATTGGGCGTCCCGACGAGGGGAGGGTTTTCCCCGCCGCCCTGCGGGCTCCCAGCCCCGCTCTGGTCCTCCCGGGGAGGCGCCTTCCCAGCCCGCGGTCGCCGGCCGCGCGGACGGACTCTGGGGACTGCACACTCCTGCATTCACCCGCATGTCCCAGAGCCAGTGGACCCCACACACAGGGGGTTAATGGGCTGTAGCTAGTCTGATGCTGTGTGGGACCGGCTTCACCGTGGGATGGAGAATCTGGGCACTGGCTTTGCTTCTAGTTCTGCTGGACCCCAGCGGCACATCCTGGACTGGATGAAGGGAAGTGGTACTATGTAAACCGAGTTTTTACTGTCCTATGGGCAAGGAATATAGTGGGAAATGGGGAGAAATGGCCAAATGGAGCTTACAGTCAAAAACACCACAATTAAATCTAAAGCATGACGTCTGACCTTTCAATAAAAAAAGGGTGATGTGATAAAACCGAAGCTGGTATGGGTGGGGAAGATACCACCTAAGGGTGAAGGTGAACAAGCGCTCCTTTGAGATTTCAAATGAGCTGAGCCCTGATGGTGAGAAGGAACCAGGTGATAGCCAGTGAAAAGGAGTTAGGAGTGTTTGAGAATGAGCGAGGGGCTGGCTCCCAAGAGTGAGGAAAGGAGTATGAGACATGCAATGGGAGAGCTGGGCCAGATCACGTAAGACCTTGTATTCTAATGACAATGGAAAAGTATGGAACATTTAAAAAGATATTTTTATTGATTTTTTACAGAGAGGAAGGGAGAGAGATAGAGAGTTAGAAACATCGATGAGAGAGAAACATCGATCAGCTGCCTCCTGCACACCCCCCACTGGGGATGTGCCTGCAACCAAGCTACATGCCCTTGACCGAAATCGAACTGGGACCTTTCACTCCGCAGGCCGACGCTCAGGGCTGGGAAGAGAAGTCCCCATAACTTTTGTCTGTAAAAGCCAGAGAGCCCTAGCTGTCTTGGCTCAGTGGATACAGCATCAAAGGCCGGTGGACTGAAAGGTGCCCAGTTTGATTCTAGTCAAAGGCACATGCCCAGGTTGCAGGCTCGATATCCAGTAGGGGGCGTGCAGGAGGCAGCCAATCAATGATCCTCTTATCATTGATGTTTCTATCTCTTTCAATCTTCTTCTCTGAAATCAATAAAAAAATATATATATTTTAAAAAGCCAGTGAGATGGGGGGCTGCTGGAGTCCCAGGCAATCCTCTTAGAGGCCCATACCGAGACTTAGTCAAGCTCACACTTGAGATAGGCTGGTGAGCCAGGACAAATGGAATAGGGAAACAGACAGATAATTAAACAGCCAAGTAAGGCCCGGAGCAGCGGCTGCCAGGCTGGGAGCGGCCAGGCCCGGGGGAGCAGGCGGGTCGGGTGCGGCCGGGCCCGGAGCAGCAGCAGCCAAGTCCAGAGCAACTAGGTCGGGAGTGGCAGTGACCAGACCCGGAGCAGCTGGTTGTGGAATGAACCAGAGCAACAGAGGCCAGGCCCTGAGCAGCCAGGCCCAGAACAGCTCGCTCCTTGCCTGCCCCTGCCCCACGGCTGCTTCTCAGACATGGCTGGAAACTTTCGTGGGAACTTGAGGGTCTGCTGAATCAAGTGATGAAGGCTTAGATCTGGATGTGTTGAGTTAGTTTAGGACTGGGGTGTTGATCTGTGAGTGCCTTGGGTGGGGCCTGGATGAGGCTAGTTGACCTATTTGGAAATGTCTTTTGTGTGAAGTGTATCATTGGGCATGTGGAGGTATTATTGATATGAGAAAATGCTAAGTAACTGATTTACTATCTGAAAAGGGATTTACTATTGGGGAAATTGAGGGAAGAAGAGACTGAACATAAACTGCACCTATGGATGAGGACAATGGGGGATGGGGAGGGGGCAGAGCGTGGGGTGGGAACCTGGTGGAGGGGGGAAGAAATGAGGAACCTTTGTAATAATATGAACAATAAAGATTGATTTAAAAAAAAATAAATAAACAGCCAAGTAGTTGACAGCCACCCAATTGGCGCTAATAGGATTTCTGCCATCTCCCTATGTAGGATGAATTAAGCTATTTACCTTCTGATTAGGGAGAAGTATAAACCATTTACTCTTTTAAAAAAAAATATTTTATTGATTTTTTACAGAGAGGAAGGGAGAGGCATAGAGAGCTAGAAACATCGATGAGAGAGAGACATCAACCAGCTGCCTCCTGCACCCCCCCTCCCCCACTGGGGATGTGCCCACAACCAATGAACATACCCTTGACCAGAATCGAACCTAGGACTCTTCAGTCCGCAGACCAACGTTCTATCCACTGAGCCAAACTGGTTTTGGCTAAACCATTTACTCTTAAGTGTCCTTGGTTAGGGAACTGAAAGAAACTAGTAAAGAACATGTTGATGGTTGCCAGAGGGGCGAGAGTGCAAGAAAAGGGGGGAGATATTTAGAAGTACAAATTGGTGGTTACAGAAGAGTCACCGGGAGGTGAAGTTCTGGGAATATAGTACTGGCGAGATCACAGGGAATATAGCCAGTAATATTGTAATAACTACATATGGCATTGCTATTGGTGGAAGTGAGTTACCCATTGAATGCTTGGGGTAAGGAGCATATGTATCTCCAGAAGAAGAATTTTCTGAGACTCATAGGAGGATGAATGATTTAAAATACATATATATATATATATATATATATATATATATATATATATAGATAGATAGATATATATATATTTCAGAGAGGAAGAGAGAGGGAGAGAGATAGAAACATAAAATAATGAGAATCATTGATCGACTGCCTCCTGTACACCCTTACTGGGGATCAAGCCCACAACCTGGGCATGTGGCCTTGGCTGGAATCGAACCTAGGATCCTTCAGTACGTAGGCTAATGTTTTACCCACTGAGCCAAACCAGCCAGGGCCAGACACTCTTTTTTTTATATTACATAGTTCATTTTCTTCACACACATGTCTCTATATTGTATTCAAATCTGTTAAGAGGCATCATGGATTATTATTGATCATATCTCCATATTCAATGTTCTGTTTTTTATGTTCTTTTTGAAACCACATACTTTTCTAATCTCCCACTCTTACCCCCAAACCAGAGCTGTGGGCTTTCCATTGCTATTTATTGTGTCTTATTTCTGCACCGAGGGTGGGGAATAGCAGTCTTTTGATTGGTCTGTAGCTGGCTTGTTTGCCTAATTTTAACACACATCACATCACGATTATTTTTAGACCCATAACTTTTTCAACCAGCAGGTACCTTGCACACCAGATGGCTCCCTGCTCCTGCTTTTCTCAACGGGATCTTTTAATGAGACCGTTATATGGCTTGCTTAGGGTGTCACAATTAGTCAGAAGTAAAAGGAAGAGAGAAACCAGGCCTGATTTCACAAAGGCACTTCTAGTTAATGCCCAGGCATCTCTGTTATCTTGTTTAATCTCATTTTTAAAAGTTGCCTGGATGTGACTAATTTAGACAGTATAAATATTATTTCAATGGCTATTTGTGGAAATAATGTCTTATGGGAACACTTTACTTTATTAATAAGGCACAACAGGGTTTCTGTGTGGTTAGAAGGCTGGGTGTCTGCTCGCCCACAGAAGTTATTAGAAGAAATCAGATAGTCTGAATGCCAACGGACAGGCGCCATCAGGCTTCTTAGAAGAATAGCATGGGTGGGTGGAAAGAGTCAGATAGGTGAGAGCAGGAGGAGGGAGGAGAATAATGAAAATGAAGGTTAGACCTGTACTAGAGTGTTTTTCCCCTATAATTCTATAATGCTGAAATGCTATCTTATTACTGACCACGAGCCCTGTCCCAGATGATTCCACAACCTCTCCCTCCTCTAATATTTCAAAGACAATTTTGAATGTGAATTCAGACATTCTCTGAGAGACTCTGGAGAGCCCTAACTGGCTTGGCTCAGAACATCAGCCTGTGGACTGAAAGGTCTCAGGTTCAATTCCAGTCAAGGGCATGTACCTTGGTTGCAGACACATCACCAGTAGGAGGTGTGCAAGAGGCAGCTGATTGATGATTCTCTCTCATGGATGTTTCTAACTCTCTATCCCTCTCCCTTCCTCTCTGTGGGAAAAAAAAAAAAAAAAAAAAAAAAAGGTTCTGGAGCCCAGCTGGTGTGGATCAGTGGTTGAGTATCAACTGTGTCAACCCATGAACCAAGAGGTCACCAGTTCAATTCCTGGTCAGGGCACATGCCTGGGTTTCGAGCTCAATTCCCAGCCGGAAGCTTATAATAGACAGCTGACCAATGAATGCATAAATACTGGTAAGTGAAACAACAAATCAATGTTTCTCTCCCTCACTCTCTTTAAAATCAACTAATAAATTCAAATTACAGCGGGGAGGGTAGGGAGATCTGGGGGAGATAAGGGATCAATCGAAGGATTTGTATACAAGCATATAAGTACAACCAATGGACACAAAACTCTGGGGAGGGAGGGTATGTATGGGAGGGGCGGGGCAATGGTAAGATATGTACACAGATAAAAATAAATTTAAAAAAATCAACCAATAAATAAAAATGTCTTAAAAACCTTCAATGGCTTCCCCTAATAAGTCAGTGTCTTTAATTTATCGTAAAATAATTACACATTCTTGACTCAATTTACTTTTCTCTTAATCTCATGACTTTATTTACTACACTCTCCAAACTTCAAATTCTCAGCTGCCGTGATAGTAGCCTTATCCTCTTTCCCTTGCTAGCCTTGGGCTTTGGCCAACACTGACTTTTAGCCTGGGGACGTGGGAGAGAGAGGAGGGTCTTTCTTCCCCTAGGCCGGATTCTCTGGCTTATCTTTCTGTTATTTGGAGGTATAGCTTCCCAAATCTCTTGGCTAACTGCCTGCTCCCTACACTTACCTCCAAGTCATTGTCCAGGGCCACGCCCCTCCTGGGATGGCACAGCTGTCCCATGCTGTTGGTGCACATGCAGCACCTGCCATACTGACTGGTAGCGGCACCTCAACAGTTGACTTAACACTCGTTTCCCCAGGTCTGATAGGATTTTAAAGAAACATTTCTAGCCTTAGACGGTTTGGCTCAGGTCTTTGGGCTGAAGGGTCCCAGGCTTGATTCTGGTCAAGGGCATGACCTTGGTTGCAGGTTCCCTGGCCCTGGTTGGGGTACATGCAGGAGGCAACCAATCGATGTGTCTCTCTCACATTGATGTCCCCTCTTCTCTCCCTCTCCCTTTCCACTTTCTAAAATCAATGGAAAAATGTCCTAGGGTGTGGATTAATCAAAGAACAAGCAAAAAAACAAAAACAAAAACAAACAAACAAACAAAAAAAAACCAACAAAAAAACATTTCTGGTGCCTAGTTCTGGTGCCTGGAACAAAGGAGGAACCCAAAAACTAAGAACTGAAATAATGAATTAATCTCATTTATTATAGCATAGAACTGGATGAGTCTCACAAACCACTGGGGAAGGTGGTCTCCTGGAATACATCTCTATCTTATCTCCTCAGGGATTTAAGTTACTGTTCCTGAAGATCAAAGGATCTTTTTCCTTCTTTAAAATTTAAATTAGATGGCCAGAGATAAGATGATGCATAAATATGCCCAGGAGACTTTAAAGGAGATTTATGAATTTACTCGGACGTTTCTGCAGTAGTTGCTGTTCTTCCGTCCACCTCTGCCGGGAGAAGGTGAGTGGGATTGGATCTTTAAAAAATGTAACGGGGCCACTTTTCCCAATTGCTTTCTATTTCAAACAAAAAGTACTGAGTTTGTTTCTTGCCAGCAACAAAGTGAAATAGTTCAGTCATTTTTTAGCACTTAAGTTTGTTCTTAAACCAAATGAACTGGAAGAAAAGGTAACTATTTAAAAGATATTTTCCTTGTGGATTATTCTACTTAAATGCTGATTAAATAATGTTTTCCTTTTTTTGTATTTTATTTATTTATTTTTATTTTTTCATCACCAATTATTCCCTAAATAATTAAAAATATATATTTTATTGATTTTTTACAGAGAGGAAGGGAGAGAGAGAGTTAGAAACGCCGATGAGAGAGAAACATCTACCAGCTGCCTCTTGCACACCCCTTACTGGGGATGTACCTGCAACCAATGTACATGCCCTTGACCGGAATCGAACCCGGGACCTTTTAGTTTGCAGACCGATGCTCTACCACTGAGCCAAACTGTATTTGGCCCTAAAAAATTTTCAAATAAAAATGTTTATTGTTGAATGTGAAAACTGACTAAACTTTCAGTTAAAAACACTTTCAAAATAAAATTAGCAACTGCATGGTCTTTATACAAACCTGAAGGTAAAACAAAGATAAATTTTTCTTATAGAATAGCTTTTTAAAAAACTATATTTTTATTGATTTCAGAGAGGAAGGGAGAGAGAGAGAGAGAAACAGAATTATGGATCAGCTACCTTCTGCACATGTCCAACTGAGGATTGAGCCCACAACCTGGGCATGTGCCCTTCAGTCCGTAGGCCAACGCTCTATCCACTGAACCAAACCGGCCAGGGCAGAAGAATAGCTTTTAGTGGGAATGTATTTTGCATTGAGAAATTGGAAGAATTTTGACAATTTATTTTTTACTTTATCCTCACCCGAGGATATTTTTTCCAATGATTTTTAGAGAGAGAGGAAGGGAGAGGGAGAGACAGTGAGAAACACTGATGTGAGAGAGACACATCGATTGGTTGCCTCCTGCACACCCCAACCAGGGCTGGGGATCCAGCCTGCAACCAAGCTACATGCCCTTGAACAGAATCAAACTCTGGACCCTTCAGTCTATAGGTTGATGTTCTATCCACTGAGCAAACTGCCTAGGGCAGAGTTTTGACAATTGAAATACATTTTCTGTTATGGCAATATGCATTTTTTAAAAAAACTTTTATTGATTTCAGAGAGGAAGGGAGAGGGGTAGTGAGATAGAAACATCAATGGTGAGAGAAAAATTAATCGGCTGCCTCCTTCACGCCCACACTGATGATGGAGCCTACAACCCTGGCATGTGCTCTGATCAGGAATCAAATGGTGACCCACCTGGTCATACAAGACCTGATTTATAGGTTAATGCTCAACTGAGCCATGTCAGCCGGGCTGCAATATGTATTTCCAAGATGCTTTGGTTATCCTGAGCTATGTGATTTGTCAGTCCTTCCATGTGTCTGTATGGGTAGACAAACATACACAGGCATGTCTTATTTGTAAACTTTCAAGCAACAAATAAGTGAGTCTCTGGAACGGGTTTATTCCAGTAAAACAAGCTGTTGTGAGTTAGACTTCTTAACTGTCAAAGCAGTCACTCTTAGGCTTGTTCTTAGCCCATTAACTGTTCCCAAAAGCAATGTGGTCCAGTTCTCTGAGAGTGCGATGCTAAGTTATCCTTAATTACTGACTCAGTAGAGTGTTTGAAGAAAGGCAGCATGCTTACCTTGAACATTATTTAAAGCTTTTATAAATGATTTAGTTCAAATGTTTGCGAATACTCTTAGGAGACTGTGTTTGAAGGAAATGTGCCATGAGCTAGCGGTTCAAGTCTTTATACTTTCTGTAATGGCATTTCAGCTCTTTGTATTTCCAATTGCTGTACTTCTTTCCCAAAAATTTCCTAAATTGTCATGATCTACTTGGCAGTGCTCCCAATAACTCATGGGATCTCTTTCCCTCTTCTCTGCCCCGTGACTCACAGAACACATTTACCCTCTTCCGCCATCCTTACGCTGTAGGCGGTGGAAAGGCATCTGGTATCTGACCCGTCGGATCAGACCAAACCTGGGTTCAGCAACCTCGGTACTTGGGTTCTGGCTGGGAAAGAATTCAGAGCCAAGACCCAAACTCTTAGAGAACAAGTATTGGTAAATTACAGAGGCAGAAGCAGTAATTCCTTAGCGAACAAGTTCTAGAGGTAAAGGAAGGGCCCTAGGAGCTTGGGAGTGAGGAAGCTAATGGTGACGTTGGGACAGGGAGGAGGAGTTGGGACCGGGAGGAGGAGGCGGAGGAAGGAGAAGGGGAAGGAAAGAGAAAGGCCCTGGCATGCCCCGGGGAGGGAGGTCCTCCTTCCTCAGAGGGTGGGGGTTTGAGGGGAAGTCTATTAATCTTCTATTGATAGACCCTTCAGCTGTCCTCCAGGTGTGTCCTTTCAGGGTTGTGGTCTCCACGGATGGGTTGGTGCCTGGGCAGGGGGTCTATTCAATGCAGTTGGTTCTCAGGGCAGCCATGGGGTTGCTGGCTGGTTTTGTTGTCTTTCTGGGCCTGGAGCTGAAATACAACAAGGCCCAAATGTTATCTCTAGGGAGGATGTGCTCCCTGGAGATCAGTGATGTGCTAGGAGAGGAAAGGTCACCCGGGGGCAAGGTCCCACCCTACATTTTTTCCCTCACCCTACATCTGCCACATGCTGGGCACCCAGAACTTTCCACCCTGGTGACCTTCTGTACCTGGCCCATCGTCCTTGCTCTGCTTAAGTCTAACTGCTGACCATACTGTAGGTAAAAGTTAACAGACCTTCACCCTGTGGTATCACCCTTGTGTTAATGTAGAAAACATTCAAACCAGTAAAGAATTTTTGTGAGTTTATTTGAGCCAAACTGTTGACAATTGTTGGGAAGCAGGATCTCAACATATTGAGATGGTGCTTCAGAGAATTGTTTTTTTTCATCTTGTTTTATACATTACCATCAAATGAGGAGTCTTAAGTGGGTGATTGATTAGGGAGGGCAAAAAAATAAAAATAAAACGATAGACACATATATCTTTTACATAGGTGGGTACAAGATCGTTAACAGTCAACAACAAACAAGATTAACTAACAATGAGGGGATTTGTGGTCTGCCCTTGGCCCCATTTGATGGACCCTGAGAGGTCTGGAAAAGGGAAGTTACAAGTTACTCTGAGATTCCACAGGTGTGTTATGTTAGATGCAAACAGTAAAGATCAAAGTTGATCTTTGTCAGGGAAGATACTGGCCTAGGACATGACTACCCACTGTAAACTGCCTTTTAATGAAAAGGTTTTCATTTCAGACCACCTTGTGGTTACTGTAGATCCCTTGAGTTTGCAAGGCCATCATGCAGGCCTCCCCTGAGTGAGTCAGGTTAGCATGTGGCCCTGTATTAGTCTTTGTGTGGACATAGCAATGTATTTCTCATGGCTACATATAAGAGTGGATTACTGAGAGGTATGTAAGCATTTAATTTTATATGACTTTACACTTTCTAAATTGTACCACATTACATTCCTACCCAAAATAAGTGAGAGTTTGCTTTATATCTTTGCCAACATTTTGTATTGGAAGTCTTTAATTTTATCATTACTGGATATAAAGTGGTAGTTCAGTATGATTTTAATTTCCTTTGTAACATAATTCTGAGCATCTTTTCATGTGTTAATTTGCCCTTTAAGTCTTAGTGAGATATGCTTGGTTGTGTTTATTTTCCTGTTTGTTTTTAACCTGGGGTCCGTTGAGATAGGTTTCAAACATGGCACCAAGATTGTGTGATGTGATACATTTTGGAGTCCAAACTTCAAAAACTCCTATTATACTTATTTTTAAACAGTGGTCAAAAATTGACCACTAAATTGACTACAGTGACTTAGATCCAGGTGAGGCTACCCTCATGTCGGTGGGGAAAGGCGTTACACAGGATGGAATTAAGTTGAGAATGAGATATGTGTGAACATGATCTGAAGGAAACCAAAAGATGGTCTGGAGAGTTGGTTGTTTTCAAGGAAAGGACTTGGGTTTGTCTTGTATGGTAGAGAATCCCAGAACCGTCTCTTATTTAGATATTGAAATCTCTAAAATAGCCCTCCATCTCTTTCTGTCTTCCCCCAGGCCTGTACTTAAACAAAGTGGTCCTCGGGGAGCAGGAGTGAAGTTCTGTGACCTTCTGTATAGTATAAAATACTTAAATCAATAGGCAGTTCAAGCTTAAGTGTGTCGTTACAAAACTCTGAGCTGGATAGGATCTTAGAAGTCATTTAACCTAGTCTCTTCCTAACACATGGACATTTAGGCAGAAATATATTACATGCAGCAAAGTAAAAAAAAAAAAAATGCAGCTTTATATCATACTTTCTCTTTTTTTCTGGAGAAAAAAGTATTTCCAACATTCTTAGAAGTATAACACTTTGTCATGCTGATCTGATTGTGACAGTGCTTATGAAAAATAAAGTTTTTATTTCAATAATTTGGACAGTTAGAATAAAGACCGCTGTTTGAAATTGTAACCCTGTTTTTTTGGCCTTCTGTAAATGCTTGCTTGCTTAAATAATAAGGAAAATAAAACTACACCAGCACTGATGAAGTTATCAGTGCTGGTGCCAGGCCAAGTCTTTGGTTGCGGTCTCACAGCCCCTGCACATAGGGCTCTTTAAGAACTTGCAAAGGGGACCAGAAACACCTTATAATCGGGGGACAAAGAAGGTAAAACATATAAATAGGGAAAGTTCCTCCATGTTGGGGCCCAGAATTTGAAATACAGTTTTCTCTCGGCCCACACGTAATAATAATAAAAAAGGATAACTCCATCTCTCTAAGCGTTGCTTGGCTCTTCTCCGGTTTTCTGTAACAAGAAGATGATTAAAACTCCTGAGGGCCATCAGGAAAGAAAGCAGGGATTTTAAAAATGCCACCAACAAACAAGTGTTCAAATAAAAACCATGTGATTAGCATTAACAACATTTTTAAACGTGTTCGAAGCTGTCTAGCTTACAGTGACCCCTGGTGTTATTTTGAAAATATGCAGTATATTACTTTTAAACAAAAGCCCTTGAGACCGAAAATTGTCCTGAAAGAGTTTATTGCTTTTGAACTGTGTGCTTTTACAGTTTGTCAAAGAAATAGTATACATCAAGGGTAATTTTTCTACTTTTAAATGTAAACAGCACCTCGTTAGTCATCTTTTCAACTTCAGAGACACACCCAGCTGGCTAAGGGCCACCACACTCTGTCTGTATTTACTGAACCAAGAGTAACTATTGCTAGGCTGCTATAATGTTAAAAGAACAGACTAATTATTTAAAGCTCAAGTTTAAGTTCATATATTCTGATGCCTCAGTTGGTTTTCATATCATGACAAGGGGCAGCTTCCACTGACGGCACGTACTGGCATAGGACAGTATTTAATAATTGGGTATGATGCATTTTGTGGCTGGGGCACCAGGGCACTTAATGTGGTTAATTTTACTGAGGCCATGCTTAGAAATTTCATGCTTAGAAAAATGCCACACATACGTCCTCCTGGTATTTAGCTTTCTATCTGATATTTAGAATTTAACTCCAAAAGTTTACAACTGTAGATATGAAAGAATGTTTTGTGAATATTTTAAAAGATTCTAGCTTCTTTCCTGTGCTATGTTTTAGGCTAGGGCTTATCTTAATAATTCTACCTCCTAATTATTTGTCATTCAAATTAAAATTGTGCATCGAGGCTTTGCTGATTGAGACATTTCTGGACAATTTTTTCTTTGAGCCGACTTTATGTTGATTAAGCTGTGAACTTAATACAGTATTTATTCAAAAAGGGTTAATTAAATGCACAACACAAGACTAAGGATCTACTAGAGATAGAAGTACTTATGTCTAAAAATGTCCCTTTTAAAATGTATGCATATACTAATAGTTTCATAACTTGGGACAGTAGTCTTGCCATGAAGCATTATTAAATTAATACTTAACAAATGTGCACAAGTTTAAAAGTTATTTACTAATTATATTATGACTAGAGGCCCGGTGCACGAAATTTGTGCACTTGCAGGGGAGGGGGTGCCCCCAGCCTGGCCTGGCCCTCTCACAGTGCAGGAGCCCTGTGATCAATCTCCCCAAAGAGGTAGGCCCTGCCCACCCATCAGGGCTCCTCAGATGGATTGTCTCAAGGAGGTAGGCCGGAGCTGGGGGTCCCACTTCCATGCCGCATGGAGCTGCAGGACCCCCAGGCCTTGCTGCATGGAACTGCTGGGACCTGTCTCCATTCTACATAGACAGCGTGAAGACCCTGCCCACCTGTGCATGCCTCCTGGTGATGGATTGTGATGGTATGAGGGCGTGATGACCATTTTCATATTAGCTCTATTATATTGGATAGCCAAGACATGGAAGCAACTGAAGTGTTTATGTCTATGGATGAATGCATAAAGGAAATGTGATTGATATATATATATATATATATATATATATATATATATATATATATAATGAAATATCATTCAGCCATACAAAAGAAGGAAACCTTGTCATTTGCAACAATAGAGAAAGGCAAATATTAAACACTATGATCTCACTTATACGTGGCATCTAAAAAACCAAAACAAAACATAAAACCATTTTATTAAAAAGTACTTATTGATTTCAGAGATGAAGGGGGGAGATAGAAACATCAATGATGTTTGGCTGCCTCCTGCACTCCCCACACTGGGTATCGATCCCCAACTTGGGCATGTGCCCTGACTATGGTATTGAACCGTGACCTTCTGGTTCATAAGTTGACGCTCAACCACTAAGCCACACCAGCTGGGCCTAAGTTCACCACTTTAAAGTGTACCATTCAGTGTTTTTTAGGCTATTCATAAGGTTGTGTAATCATCACCATTACCTAATTTCGGAACGCTTTCACCATATTCTAAAGAAACCTCCTGCCCATTAGCAGTCACATCCCATTTCCCCAGACCCTGACCACCACTAATACTCTTTCTGTCTAGGAATTTGTCTATTCCAGACCTTTCGTATAAGCGGAATCATAGAGTATGATGTGGCTTCTTGCTGACTAGCTTCTTTTACTTAGTGTGTTTCCTTGGTTCGTCCATGTTGTACCATGTGTCAGTGCTCTCCTTTTCACTGCCAGACAATATTCTAGTGTATGGACAGGCCACACTTGGTTTATTTATTCATCAGTTGATATTTGGGTCTCTCCTTTCTTTCTTTCTTTCTTTCTTTCTTTCTTTCTTTCTTTCTTTCTTTCTTTCTTTCTTTCTTTCTTTCTTTCTTTCTTTCTTCCTTCCTTCCTTCCTTCCTTCCTTCCTTCCTTCCTTCCTTCCTTCCTTCCTTCCTTCCTTCCTTCCTTCTATTTTTTACTAAGAATGCTGCTATGAACATTTTTGATTAGACATACATTTTTGTTTAGATGTACATATTTAATCCTTTTTTAAAAAAATAAATTTTATTGAATTTTTTTTTTTTTTTACAGAGAGGAAGGGAGAGGAGAGAGATAGAGAGCTAGAAACATCGATGAGAGAGACATCGACCAGCTGCCTCCTGCACACCCCACACCAGGGATGTGCCTGCAACCAATGTACATGCCCTTGACCGGAATCGAACCTGGGACCTTTCAGTCCGCAGACCGACGCTCTATCCACTGAGCCAAACCGGTTTTGGCGATATTTAATCTTCTTGAAGTAGAATTCTCTTGGAGTACAATCTAGGAATAGAATTGCTGGGCCATATACTAGTAGTAATTCTGTTTATTAAGGAACTGAAAGTCTCGCTTCACATAATGTTCTGAGACCAGCCACAGTACACCGCTATCCATTGGCCAGCTGGCCTGAGGATTGTTTTCACTTCAGCTGAATGACTAACTCGGTGTGAACATTCGTGTGCAAGTTTTTGCAGACATGTTTTTATTTCTCTAAGAGTGTAATTGTGGGCTATGTGATAACTGTTGGAACTTTTGAGAAACTGCCAATCAGTTTTCCAAAGTGGCTGCTCCACTTTACAATCTCTCCATCAATACATTAAGAGTTCCGACTTCTTCACATCTTTGTTATCATCTTTGAAAATTAGTAGAAACCTGATAGGGCTATTAAGGCAACTAAGTAGGTGTATAAATGTAAAGCCAATATTTGGCCTTTAATGTTTCATGGGATTCAGTTAGGTTATCCTTTTTAAAAATAAACATATAAAAAACTTTACCATTGAGGGATGCCGCTGAAAAATAAAAAGCAGGGGATGGGGAGTGGGGGGTTGTGGAAGTCACTAATGGAAATAATAGTAGGAGCAAAGATTCTCAAGGATTGGGACCTTTTATTGAATGTAGTATCTTTTAAGCCATTAGAGGGTGGTAAAATCAATTTAGTGGGTTGGAAAATTTACTAGCATTGGAAAAAATAGAATAGAAAACATCAAAGTACATCACAAGCAGTAAGTGTTTTTTCATAAAATATGGTTTTATTGCTAGAAGCATGACCCAGGTCACAGTGCTAAAATATATTTCTTTTATATATACGTACATATAGATATTTTATTGATTTCAGAGAGGAAGGGAGAGGGAGAGAGAAACAATGAGAGAGAATCATCGATCAGTTGCCTCCTCTGTGTCTCTCACTGCAGAACAAACCTGCAACCTGGGCATGTGCCCTTGACAGGAATTGAACCAGAGCCCTTCAGTCTGCTGAGCAAAACCAGCTAGGGCAAAATGTATTTCTTTTGTTTTTAAAAAAATACATATTTTGATTGATTTCAGAGAGGAAGGGAGAGGGAGAGATAGAAACATCCATGATGAGAGAGAATCATTGATTGGCTGCCTCCTGCACGGCCCCTACAGGAATTGAGCCCACAACTGGGGCATGTGCCCTTGACCAGAATTGAACCCGGGACACTTCAGTCTTCAGGCCGATGCTCTATCCACTGAGCCAAACCAGCTAGGGTGCAAAATGTATTTCTGAATGTGGGTCACAAAAAAGCACCTCAAGTCAAACTACCACTTGCTGTTTGAATCCAATCCACAGCTATATCTGTAGGACTGTAAGTTTCTGATTTAAGACATTCTAGCTATAGTTTTGGACATTTTGCTGGGAAGCTTTTCTTCAAAATAATGAAAAACAGAACATAAAAAAAATGCTTTGTCTCCATCTGTTGGTTTAAATCTTTTGGAAAATGAAGCATGCTGAAAGTATGTTCTTGTATGTGTTGCCGCATAGGAAACATCATTACTCAGGAGCGCATCACTGGTTTTGAAGGTAGTCACTCATAAGTTAATTGCCATTATCATTAATAATATGTGTATCAACATACCAACTGAAGGTCTATAAATACTACTAAAAATATTAACTTATAATCATAGTGGCAGAAGCCTTAGTGTGTATGACCATATTTTACAACCAAATTAGCTATGATCTTAAAAACAAAGTACAAAAATGAAAAATTTCAATTTATACTTTGAAAAGTCAAATATGTCAATCATGGTTGCTGACTGTTTAAACACAACCTAAAAGAAAATCAGGGTAGTGACACTAGGTTGAGAAATATCCACTACATATGCAGAATGAAATCTCAAATTAGGCTGTTAAAATAGCATGTATACCATGATCTTTCCAATATCCTGATGTACAGTTGGTCCTCCATATCTTTGAGTTTCTCATTTGTAGATTCAACCAATTACAGATTGTAATATTAAAAAGTTAGGTTGTAATTGATGTGTACTATGTAGTTAGGGCTTCAATGGCTGGGTCTGTACCAAACATGTACACTTTTCCCTTGTCATTATTTCCTAAATAACACAGCATGACAACTCTGCATAGTATTTACATATGCATAGGTTATGTGCAAATATGCTATTTTATATTAGGGACTTGCATTGCAGACTTTGGTGTCCATGGAGGTGGGGGGAGGTGGGGGAACCAATTCCCCCAAGGATACAGAGATTATCATATAAACTTGCCATTACAATGATTTAAAAAAATATATATATTTTTAAAATATATTTTATTGATTTTTTTGCAGAGGGAGAGAGATAGAGTTAGAAATACTGATGAGAGAGAATCATGGATCAGCTGCCTCTTGCACACCCCCTACTGGGGATGTGCCCGCAACCAAGGTACATGCCTTTGACCAGAATCGAACTGGGGACCCTTCAGTCCGCAGGCTGACACTATCCACTGAGCCAAACCAGTGTGTGTGTGTGTGTGTGTGTGTGTGTGTGTGTGTGTGTGTGTGTATATATATATATATATATATATATATATATATATATATATATTTATTTATTGGTTTTCAAGGATGGGAGAGGGAGAGATAGAAAATTCAATGATGAGAATCCCGTTAACATGGCATGTGCCCTGACGGGAATCCAATCGTGATGTCCTGGTTCATAGGTCCATAGGTTGACCCTACAATGATTTTTTAATGGTCCCTGGATGACATTTTTGAGGGCATGACTTTCCCATAGTAACTTTTGGCCTTCAATATTTGCCAAATTTATTATATTCAAATAGATTAATTACCATGTGTCAAGCTCTATGAAGTTCTAGGAACTTACAAATGGATGGAGTGCCTAATACTATCCGTTTCACACCCAGAGGGGAAACAAACGTTCACAGCAGCGTGACATGGAGCAGTGCTAATTGTCTAGCAGTTAGAATAGCTTATGTCCAAGATCTGTTTCAGGGATGACTTTGAAAGGTGGGCAAGAGGGGAAGAATATTCATGGATGAGGAAACTCATATAAGGCCCATGGAAAGGGAAAAGCTGAGGGAAGATACCGGGGGTGGGCAAAAGTAGGTTTATAGCTGTTTGTGTGGACAATAATACAAGAATAAACTCTTGTTTTGCATATTCACAACTGTAAACCTACTTTTGCACACTCCTGGAGAGATGGGTTGGTACCTAAGATTCTTATGCTATGTTAAGAAGTTTATATTTTATCTAATATACAAATCAAGACCAGTTGTAAGCAGGGAAAAGACATGATCAGGTTAGTTTTGGGAGAGATAGAAACATCCGTGATGAGAATCCAGTAAGAGGCTGTGGGGAAGTGAGTTGAGCTATCAGTGGAAGGCCTTAAAAAGGTGTAGGGCATTGTCATCAAATGTTTTGAGTATACACTGCTGTACACAGGTATTGGGAAAATAGTTTCTATTAAAAAAGGACTTACATTTCAGCAGGTTAGATAGACACTTATGTAACGTAAGAATCTAGGAGAACTATGGATGTGTTAGGAAAGGATTCCCTGAAAAAGGACACTAAAGGTGAGACCTGAAGGAAAAAATATGATTTTAAAGATTGAAACTAATTTGAAGTACTTATTCCTATATATTCCTCTGAAAGAGGACCAATTTCTTTTGCCCACACTGTAAATCTAAGAACGTAAAAGTTTATTAAAAAATCAACGCAATGAGGACAAGATTAACTCTTTCTTTTTTTTTTTTTTTTTTTTTTTTTAAATATATTTTATTGATTTTATACAGAGAGAAAGGGAGAGAGAAAGAGAGTTAGAAACATCGATGAGAGAGAGTCATCGATCAGCTGCCTCTTGCACACCCCCTACTGGGGATATGCCCGCAACCAAGGTACATGCCCTTGACCGGAATCGAACCCGGGACCCTTCAGTCCCCAAGCCGACGCTCTATCCATTGAGCTAAACCGGTCCTGGCAGATTAACTCTTTCTTGTCTATTCTCCCATAGTATCTTATCTATCCATATAATAGAGGAATATGCAAATTAGCTGGAATGCCCTAATGTCATGACTGAATAGCAGGGACCTGAGGCTGCATGGTGCCTGGTGGGGGTGGGGGACCTCAGGCTGTGCCCCTTCACCCTGTAGGGCTTGACAGGGGACCTCAGGCCATGCCTTATGCTTGGCAGGGCTTGATGGGGACCTTAGGGCGTGTTCCTTGTCAGGTGGGGCTTGATGAGGGACTTCAGGCCACAGCCCTCTCCTGGTGGGGTTTGACGGGGGACCTCAGGCCATCCTCCCCGTCCTTGTGCTCGGCCAAGGGCCCTGAGACTGCACCCCACACCTGACACCGTGCTGAGGGACCTGAGGCTGCACCCCCCACTTGGAGGGGCTTGACAGGGGTGGGGTTGGCCCGGTCTGGGTCTCACCCAATGGGGGTGGGGCCGGCTGGGTGTGAGTCTCCTGTTTTCAAAGCACATGTAGGTGGACGGGGACTTAACTCTAGGTCCTGCGGTCCGCCCCAGACTCTGACATGAGGGAGATTTTAATATACATTTTACTAATTTTTTTTTTTTTTTTTATCTCTGACACTTCTACTATAAAGGGCAAATAGCAATATTAAAATTCCTGTAATTAATTCCCTTTTAATGTGCACAAATTTCGTGCACTGGGCCACTAGTCTATAATAATAAAAGTGTAATACGATAATTAGACCAGACATCCTTTTGGACAAAGCTGGTGCTACAAGGGAAGCCCGGGTCCCAGGTGCCAGAGGGAAGCCGATGCTGGCAGTCAGGGAAGAAAGGCCTGCTCTTGCATGAATTTCATGCATTGGGCCTCTAGTCTATAATAAAAGCCTAAGTGACCATTAGGGCAGAATGATCAGTTGATGTGCACTGACCACCAGGGGGCAGGTGCTCAACGCAGGAGCTGTCCCCTGGTGGTCAGTAGCTCCCACAGGGGAGTGCCACTCAGTCAGAAGTCTGGCTCAAGGCTGGTTAGCACAGTGGCGGTGGTGGGAGCCTCTGCAGCAGTACTGAGGAACAGTGAGCAGGCGAGTGGTAAGGAGCAAGGGGTCCTGGACTGTGAGAGGGATGTCCGCCTGCTGACCTAGGGGGCCAAAGCTGGCAGGTGGACATCTCCCAAGTGGTCCTGGGCTGTGAGAGTGCAGGCTGGGCTGAGGCACCCTCTTTCCCACCCCTCCCCCAGTGCATGGATTTCATGCACCAGGCCTCTAGTATTTGTATAATTTGCACTGTGTTGAGAATTCAGAAGAGGACCAAATGAAAGTCCAGATTAATAAAAAGTATTTTTTAAAATTGATTTCAGATAGGGAGAGGGATAGAAACATCAATAATGAGAATCATTGATTGGCTACCCTTCTGCACACCCCCTACTGCGGATGGAACCATGATCTTCTGGTTCTAGGCCGATGCTCAAATACTGAGCCACAATGGCCAGGCAAAAGGTCAGATTTAAGAGCCAAGAAAGAGATACTACAAAAGAAAATAAAAAGATTAATTAAGAATGGCAAATGCCTTAGAATGTTAAAGGCTCAGAACTGTCCATTTAACACAATAATTTGGAGGTCCCTCTTAACATGTAATTTCAATGAGAAAAGCACAGTAAGTGAAAATGAGACTTATAAAGAAGCTTGGTTGAGAAGTAATGCTCATGAGGGTTTTTTGTTTGTTCTTGTTTTTATTTATTAAGGAAGAGTCCAGAGGGTTTTCAATATCCTTGTTTGAAGGAAAATGCCATTTTCTGAAACATTATTATGGACACTAATTTTATCAACTTGTGTTGGTACCTCCTCTAGATTCCCGCTTATATATAAAAGAATGTTAATACATTTTCACTTATCACTAGGACAGAACAGGAGGTGCATAAACACTCTTAACATTTATGCTTTGGAGAAGGTGTCAATGTGTAAGGTAGGACCCAATCTCTATGATTACAAGAGAAAATGAGAAATATAATATTTCTTTTTTTCCCCCAAAGAAAGAGGTCAGAGAGACAAGTAACATTTAAAACATTTTATTATTTAACACATTGTCACTGGCACATTCCAGTGATGCTTTTACATTCCAAGTTGTATTTGTAATCATGAATGTCACTGAGAACTAAGGGGACAGTCAAGCACCAATATACTCTTTAGAGGCCTAATAGTGCTGTATTTTGTTTACCAATTTTCTAGTTAAATCCCTTTTCACCACGTTATTTTCGGTGTGCTGATTACTATGCTAGCCCTAACAAAATCAGTTCATAGCTTCCTCCAAGGCAAAACAACCTTGTAGTCTTACTTTTCACTTCTCTGCCATGTCTTGCTGGGGTGGTGTAATAAAATCGCAGCTTGAAACAAACAAACAAACACACAAACAAACAACAACAAAATACCCTAGAGTAAAATGACGTTGCCGACACAAGATCTCTCTCTAATACATAGGAAAGGAAAATTAAAAACAAAGTGATAAAAATAATAGTTCCTTTCAAACCTAACTTTCAGGTACCAGGTCAGGGCGATGAAAACGGAAAATCCCTAATGCTTACCAGTTGGTTCAATGTGTTTTTTGGGTGTGTTTGTTAAAAATCCGTTTCCACCGGTGACAAATGAAGGGCTGCACACTCCTTTCCAATAGCACCTGTTCTGTTTTTGCGCCCTTATTCTTATGAAACACAACTCAAAAGCCCTCTGATGACTTGGTTGGTAACACCGCTAAACTTACTCGTGTACCAGGCATTCCTGGATAAAAAAGGAATTTAAAATATCCTATAATTTTTCTCTGTGTAACTTCTCAGATGTTTAATTCTCCAGCCTGTTGGCTTCAAGGCATTGCCTGTGAATGCTCCTCTTCTCCATCAGGATTCCCCTCGCTGATGGAGTTCGGTGCTCAGGCTAGAACTGGAGAAATCAGAATTGATAAAGCCCAAGAGTGGTGGCCACGGCGCCGCGCTGTCATCTCCATCCCATTCCCATCCCGGATATTCGACCCGCCGCGCCTAGCCTCTCTTCCCGGTCGGTCGGATGCTTTGTTGGCCTTACCTGGTCTGAGAACTCGGTGCCGTCCCCACCCGCAGGCACTGGCCAGCCGCTGGCAGCCCGGGCCCCTGGGATGTGCCGGGGGTGGGGATGGCAGCCAGGCCCCGGCCCCGCCGGCCCACAGCCCTCCGGGGCGGCCCAGGGGGCAGGAGACCAGACCCCGACCTGGGGCAGGCCCCGCTCCTCCGCGATCCGCTGCAGAGACGAGCCCTTTCCCCGGGAGCCGATCTAGCCTTCCGCAGGGTCCGCCTCGCGCAGGCCAGCCCGCCGGGGCAAGGGAAGGTCAAGTTCACCTTCGCCCGCCGGACCGCGGCCGCAGCGCCCGGGCCGCCCAGCCCGGCCTCCCGGTCAGGAGAGGACAGCGCCCGCCGGCCGACCCCGCCCCTTTCCCGACAGGCCTCCGACTTCCGGCGACTTCCGGTCCTGCGCGCCGGCCCTCTGCGCCGCCGGCCCGCCCCTCCCCCGCCCGCCGCCTCCCGGCATGCCCCGCGGAGGAAGGAACGGAGTCGACAATAACAAACCCCGCTCCGGCCGCGTCCGCCCGCGGGCCTGCGAACCCCGGCGCTGCCTCCGAGCCCGCCCGTCGCCGTGGCCCCTCGGCTCTGACGGGCCGCGGCGCCCTTCCCCCCGGCCCCCGACGCAGAGCCGAGGGGCCTGCTGACCGCGTCCCTGCTCCGCCCGGACCCCTCCCGCCCGCCCGCCCGGAGTTCGGGGCCGCGGCCGGCATCGGGACGCCGGCGTTTGTGTCGGTTGGCGGAGCCGGATGGGCGGTTGGTAGCCGCCGCCGAGGACCAGGCGGCGGCGGAAGATGGTGCCAGGGGCTGCCGGCTCTGCTGCTGCTGCCGCCGCCGCCGACGGAGGAGGTGCTGCCAGGTGGGTGCCGCCGCCGCCGACGCCGCCGCCGCCTCCGCCCGTGTCCTCCCCGCAGCTGGCCCCGCGGCCGCGCTGGGCCCGGCGCCGGGCTCCGGGCACCGGCGCCGGCAGGGCTGAGCGCCGCCCGCGCACAGGTGTGAGCCCGCCCGGGCCCGCGCCGCCGGGCCCCGCAGGTGTTGCCTGGCGGTCGCCGCCCATCGCCGGGGCACCTGTGCCAACAGGGCTGCTCCGAAGCCCCGCCGCCGGGCTGCGGGAGGGCCGGGCTTGCCTGGGCTCCTCCGGCGGGGCCCCGGGGTGCCTGCCTGCCTGTCGGGGCGCGCCCCTGGCTGCCTTGCGGGAGTGGCCGAAGGGGAGGGACGCCCCGAACCTACCGGGACGGCAGCCTCCCTCGTGGTCACCCCCGCTGGGCTCAGCCCGGCCTGATGGTGCCTTTGACTTGAGAAACCCGAGAGTGGAATTGGGCCGAGGCCGAACAGTGGGGGAAACGGCGGGGGGTGGGGGGGGAGGAGAGACAGACAGACCGACAGAGAGAGGCGTCTTTGTCCCGACCCCGGAGTTGGAGGATCGGGATAAAGTTACTCCCGGGAATGACTCAGCCCCCGCCCGCCCCACGGGTGGATTTGGGATGGAGTAGGTAGGTATATGCGGGTTTCACAACTTTCCAGGTAGAGACAGAACCACAGGAGGAATGGCAGCTTCTGGGAATAGCATTCCAGTTTCCTCCACTGCCCGGTGGATGTGCTTTGTTTGTTTATAGTTTCGTCATCCCGTCTTCTCCGTCATGCCTCTCTCCGGTGTGGCCACACCACAGAGTGATGTATGTGGGCCCGAGTGCCAGGGAGGGCTGATGCGCTTACTCTTGGTAGAGTCACGTTACTCCCACAAGACGTTAAGCTAGATGGGAATGTTCGCCCTCCGTCTGCTGGGCGTGGGGCTGTGATTAGGGCCACGTGAAAATGTGTCTGTATTGCTGACCACTTTATTGCATAGTTTCCAGTGTGTGTGTGTATGTGTGTGCGTGTGTGCATGGTGCTTGAATGGTTTATCCCAAGGATAGCCTTTAAGGCCACTATTTTTAATTTAATAGCACAACTCTGGGTTCAGTGGAGAATTTCCTTATTGTATTTCGCTGTTTGATACAAATAGGGTCCTCCTTCCCATGCTGATAATTAGTGTGAGAAGCAGAAGGACCGCCGAGTGGTGGATGTAATTTTTGAGAGGTTGTTTGATCTGTAAAGTAGACCATTGCTAAGGATGTGAAGATACTTTGCTTTCTGTTATTCATTGTGACAGAAGGTGGACTGAATGAACATATTTTCTCAGAAATATATATGTCATGATTTTATTTTAGTTTTATTTATTTATTTATTTATTTATTTATTTATTTATTTATTTATTTATTTATTTTGTTAATCCTCACCTGAGGATATTTTCCCGTTGGTTGTTTTAGATAGAGTGGAAGGGAGGAGGAGAGATGGAGAGAGAGAAACCTAGGTGTGAGAGAGACATTGATTGGTTGCCTCCTGCGAAGCTGGCCAGGGCTGTAACCCCCGCAACAGGCACGTGCCCTTACCAGGCATGGAACCAGGACTGTGGGCCCACTGTGTACACTGGGCTAAACGGTGTTTTAAATCATAGATGTTGATAAATGTTTGTTAATTGGACTCAGACCACTTTTTAAAAGTAATTTTATTTAGTCTACTTTGAATCTTTTATGCTAGTTTACATTAGGATGAGTTATTGGCCTAATTCTTTTTTTAAAATTTAATTTAAAAAATCTTTATTGTTGAAAGTACTACATATGTCCCCTTCCCCCCATTAATCCCCTCCAGCTCACCCCCACCCCTGGCCCCAGGCCTTCACCACCCTATTGTCTGTGCCCATGGGGTATGCCTATATGAACACAAGGTCTTTAGTTGATTACTTCCCACCCACCCACCCGTCCCTGCTTTCTTTCTGAGGTCCCGAACCCTGTTCCATGTCTCTGGATCCACTCATTCATCAGTTTATTTTGTTATTATACTTAGATTCCACATATGAGTGATACTTGTCTTTGTCTGATTTATTTCACTTAGCATGATATTCTCCAGGCCCCTCCATGTTGTCTCAAAGAGTAAGAGTTCCTTTTTTTACTGCTGCATAGTATTCCGTAGTGTATTAGTAACTGTACCACAGCTTTTTTATCCACTCATCTACTGATGGGCACTTGGGTTGTTTCCAGATCTTAGCTATTGTAAATTGTGCTTCTATGAACATAGGCTGCATATATTCTTTCTATTGGTGTTTTGGGTTTCTTAGTATATAGTCCCAGAAGTGGGATCAGTGGGTCAAATGGCAGTTCCATATTTAATTTTTAAAAATATTATTATTATTTAATATATTTTATTGATTTTTTTACAGAGAGGAAGAGAGAGGGACAGCTAGAAATAAGGATGAGAGAGAATCATCGATCAGCTGCCTCTTGTACACCCCCCACTGGGGACATGCCCGCAACCAAGGTACATGCCCTTGACCAGAATCGAACCAGGGATCCTTCAGTCCACAGGCTGATGCTCTATCCACTGAGCCAAACCGGTTTTGATCATATTTAATTAAAAAAAAATATATATATATTTTATTGATTTTTTTACAGAGAGGAAGGGAGATAGTTAGAAACTTAGATGGGAGAGTCATCGACCAGCTGCCTCTTGCACGCCCCCTCCTCCCCCCCACTGGGGATGCACCCGCAACCAAGGTACATGCCCTTGACTGGAATCAAACCCAGGACCCTTCAGTCTGCAGGCTGACACTCTTATCTATTGAGCCAAACCGGTTTCAGCCATATTTAATTTTTTGAGGAAACTCCATCCTGTTTCCATAATAGCTGCAGCAGTCTGCATTCCCAACCAGCAGTGCACTACTTCTCCATATCCTTGCTAGCACTTGTCATTTGTTGGTTTGTTGATGGTAGCCATTCTGATGGGTGTGAGGTGATAACCTCATTGTGGTTTTATTTTGCATCTCTCTATTGGCCTAATTCTCACATGCTGTTATTGGAAAACAGGAAAGACAATGGAGGTAGTATTCTTGTCTTTTGAGAAAAATTTTCTGACACTTGCTAACAAGCACAAAGTTGGAATGCCTAACAGATTGACTTTTTAGTAAATCAAATTCATAAAGTCCAAAAGGGCAGAGGACACAGGACCTTTGTTCTTGAAAAACCACACTTGAACCCAAATGGTTATTATGTAATTTTGAGAAGAGCGGTCTTTGGCTTCTGAGTTTGAGAATTTCTTGCTTTCAGCCAATGTTGAAGCACCTGCTAGATGCTTTACATTGCAAATGTGAATAACTTATTTTTATTTATTTATTTATTTATTTATTTTGCAACTTATTAATTTTTTTTTTAAAAGGAATGGTTGGTAAATTTTTCTTATTTAGGTAATACTATTCCCCAACCCCAATTATGCTTTTCTTGTGTACTACCGAAAATACTGGTTCAAAACTTGTGAAAAATCTAGCAGTTCCTTTCCACACACATTCATTCCTACAGTTATTTACTTATCACAGACTATTGAACCAGTTACTGTGAGACATATAAGAATATTTAAGAAAGTATTCTTGCCTTATAAAAGAAAATTGGAGCTCTGTATAAAAATAATTATAATTGAGCATTCTTGGAAATTTGAAGAAAATATACTGAAGGCATTTGGGCTTTTACAGAGTAGGGTATTTCTAGGAAAAGAAAAAGAATGATAGGACATGGATGAGTCACTTTTTCTCTTTATTTTTTTATCTTTATTCTTCCCATTGCCCTCCTCCACCTCTTTGGTTAGTAATTATTCAGATTATCTGTTGAAGTTATATATATATCTATATCTATCTATATATATATATATATATATTAGGCAAAGTTGAGGAATTAAAAAAAAAACAATTCACATTTAAAGGAAGTGTCACAATTTGATACTGCTATCCTTTAACAATTATACCATATATAGCTCTGGGGGTCATACCCCAATTGGTTGTAGTAATATAGGAAAAATAGCTGTGAGTTCCTTACTTGGTATACTTTGAAGGTAGGAGAGATATTTTGTAGTAGTCTTGACTTAAATTCATTTTAATGGTTCTTTTGAGTCTTTGTTAAGCAGAAGCTGTCAAATGATATGTTATACAGGAAAAAAATGAAACAATACTAATTCAAAATGACAAAGTCTGATGATATTCTTAATTGGGATAACTTTTTTTTAGATTGCTTACTTATTAACATTTCCAAATTTAAATGATCTTTGTTGAGTATTATACATAATTTTATGAATGTCAGACATCAAATAAGTTGTATAGTGGTATGTATGATGTTATTTCACTTTTATAAAACCAAACTGTCTTTGTATACACGAATATTTCCTGTATATTATACATAGGAAAAAAACTCTGGACACACTTTAAACTATTAAAAGTTATTCCTGTTATTGCCATTCTTTTGGTGCTGTTCTTATATAGAGGTATATTTTTTAAAAATATATATTTTATTGATTTTCCACAGAGAGGAAGGGAGAGGGACAGAGTTTGTTTAGTTGTAGGCAAGACATTCATTCATCAGGCTCTGAACCTGTATGGAAAGGTTCTCTTTGGGGGAATACTCTGCCCAAGACTGAATGTGTTGGCCAGCCAATTCAGGTTGTGGGCTCGATCTCCAATAGGGGGCGTGCAGGAGGCAGCCAGTCAATGATTCTCATCATTAATGCTCCCCCGCCACCCTTCCTCTCTGAAATCAATAAAAATACATTAAAAAAGACAGTTTGTGGGTATTAGAAAATGTCACTGGGAATTTTTCCCTTTGTTCTCCCATATAAAGAAGCTAATTCTAAAATTTGAATATGTTAGATTATCTCACAGTAAGATGGAATGACCTATTTAATTGGTGGTAATCTTTCAAAGAGGAAATTGTAAATTATTTTCCAATTAGTAAATTGGTTAGACATTTTTTTTAATGAGCATAAGAGATGCTTTCTCGTTCTTTTCCTTATGTCCATTGTAACCCTTGTGTGCTTGGGAAGGATCCTTGAGGGACAAATGTCCTTTTGTTATTGGAAGATTGCATAGGGGGGATTTCTCTATTGCTGGCGGAGTGGGTTGTTCCTTTCCCACTGGGAGCTGGAGGTCTGGTTCTTATGATATGGGAGCATGGGATGTGGTAGAAAGGTGTATTTGTGCGAAATTATATCCCTCCGTTTCCAAAGTGCCATATCCCTTAAATCAGTGCTGGGAAACATGCAGCTGGGGCTTCAGCAGCGCTTGAAGCAAAGCCACTGTCCAGTTTCCGTTCCATGGTGAAATTGAGTCAGGTCCCACATGGCTGTGGAAGCGTGCTCCCTGCAACAGCAGAGTCAGGAGTGCAAGAGGGCCAAGGATCAAACTTTGTTTGTTCAGGAGCTTATGTATCTCAGATTTTCCACCTTTGCAGTGCTCATGCCTGTTTTGGCCCATGCCCTGCTCCCAGGTGTGACTGATAGGTAATCACCTTTTCTATATCACCTAGACCTCACGGGGCATGCGTCTATTGTCCCGCCTCTTCCTCCAGCAATCCGAGGAGAACATACTTGGGGAGTGTTAAATTGCAGCTTTCTGGCAAAGCTGTGCAAATGGCATGCCTGTATTATCTGGCCTTCCCTTTACTCCTTTCCTGTTAATTAATAATCAGGTTATTACATTGGTATCACTTTGATGTGAAATCTCCTCCTTCCCCACATAACTGATATTACCTCTATAGTTGGTTAAGAGCTCTGTAAGTTCGGAAGTGGGGAAAAGAATGCTGTGAGCCACCGCCTGTGATTAGGGAAGACTTCCCAGAAGTGCTAATAGGACCATTTTGGGATGAATAAAATTTAGATAAGTAGAAATGGTGGAGATTGTATCTGGCAGGATTTTGTAAAATGAAAGTATAGGTTTTTGTGGAGTGGTTGGAGAAAACTTCTAGAAATACAAACTGGGGTTCATTATTAAGTCCTTGAATGTTGGCGTTAAAGTTATAATTGCTACCATTTTTAAAGCATTACATTTTTCTTTGCGTTGTGAATGAATCTGAAGTACATTATTTCTATCTCTCTGTAAAAGGTAATATTTCAGTTTATAGATGGTGAACTGTTGTGTAAAGGTTAGCTGAACCTCATTGGGAGAGATTAGACTTGCCCCCAAATCTGCCATTATAATGCTAATCTAGTTTGATGCCAGAGATGACAAATTTACTTGCTTCAAGGGGCAAGCAGATAATGAAATTAAGTGAAACCATCTGGGGACTGAACTGAGGTCAGGAAGATAGCTGCAAAGAAACAAGCAATAGAGCAGGGCCTGCCATTGGTTTGTGGCCTCTGTGGGCAACTGTGAGGCTCTGGGGGAGGGACCTGAGGAGGAAGCGGTCTGACTCGGTGGCTGTAACTGGTAGAAGTGCTCAGGAAGGGCTGCAGAAGGCTGGAGGCTTAAAAGGCATGTGCAGCTCTAACATAAGGGTAATGTCACTTGAAAATGAGGGGTTGGGTTATGAAGGAAAAAACTGGGTAGGACTTAAATAGAAATAACAAGTTTTGAGTAAAAAGAGAATGATAGGTTTTGTTGACAAAAGAAGTTAGGGAATAATTTTAAAGGAAAAGCACTGAATTGAAATTGGGACATGAGTTTGAAGTAACAGAAGAACTTCTACTTGGAGATATTTAGCGTTGCTGAGTTCAGGACACTGATCTGGATTAGTTAATAATAGTAACTGATGTTTATATTGCACGTTAGTTTGCATCGCTCTTCCATATATGTGTAGATGTTTCTTTATTTCCTCACAATAAGCTTATGTGATACAGATAGTTTCTTTCCTTTTTGTAATCAAAGTAATTTTGCTAAATAAGGCCAGTCAGGGTCACATAATCAAATAGTGGGAGCAGGACTTGAATTAACAGATCTTCCTGTTCCAAAACTCATGTTCTTTTCACATTCTGTTCTCTATTTTATGTATACATAAAGTAACAGATGGAGCCCTGGCCAGGCTCACTTGGGTGGAGTGCCTCCTTTTCACTGAAAGGTTGTGGGTTCAATTCTTGGACAGGGCACATATCCAGGCTGTGCCTTTCGATTCCTGGTCCAGGCTCTCATGGGAGGCAACTGATCATGTTTCTCTCGCACATTGATGTTTCTGTATCCCTTTCCTTTCCCCTCTCTCTAAAAATTCATAAATACGTATCCTCAGGCAAGGATTAAAAGAAAAGAACTGGAAACTAAATGTACATGACTAGTGGTGAAGACTAGGAGAGTGGGGAAGCAGATCTCCATTGGGACATCACATTGGAGGCCACAGTGGCGTCTGCAGATGAGGATAATTGTCTTGCTCTCTGAGCTGGATCCACTCTTCTAGGGCAGTATGTTCAGGGTCTGTTTCTCTTTTTAAAAACATATCTATATTGATTTCAGAGATGAAGAGAGGGAGAGAGAGAGAGAGAGAGAATCAATGATGAGAGAGAATCATTGATTGGCTGCCTCCTGCATGCCCCACTGGGGATCAGGCCACAAACAGGCATGTTCCCTTGACTGGAATTAAACCCGCAGGCTAACCCTCTATCCACTGAGCCAAACCGGCTAGGGCGAGCTGTTTCTTATAGTCAACATCAGACGAAGAGATGATGTTTGTTTGAATAAATGCACACAGTAGCTGCACAGCTTATCACTTTCCTTTATTTATTGTATTATGGAACAGGGGAATGGCACTTAGGTCATTATTACTCTTAATAATTTCTAAAGCCTCTGGATTGAGAGCATTATTGCCCCAGATCATGAAAAGAAAAAGAAAGATTGATAGACTGTTCCAGAATGAAGGCGAGTGAATATATTTTACAACTAAATGCAATATATGATACTGAATTGGTTCCTGGATTGGGGGGGAGAGGAGACACTGTAAAAGATTATTGGTATAATAATTTGCCTATGGACTGTGAATCCTATATGATAAAGGCGTAATATGCAAATCGACTGAATGGTGGTTACCATCCGGATGACCATCTGGGACCATGCTGTGACACCTACTGGTGCCAGGCTAGCCAAGGTGGGTGCGATGCGATGTTTGGGGCCTGGCCATTGCCCCACAGAGGGAATCTCAGGCCACTGGCCAGCAGGGCGATCAATTGGGGGGGGGGCTGTCCACAATCGCTCCAAAGGAGGCCCAGGCCACTGACCAGTGGGCTGTGGTGGGTGGGCAAGGCCTCTTTCTGTGAGGGAAGCCCGGGTCCTGGGTGCTGGCAGCTGGAAGGAAGCCTGGGTCCCAGGTGCCAGAGGAAGCTGGTGCTGGCAGCAGGGGAAAGGAAGGCCTACTCTTGTGCGAATTTCGTGCATTGGGCCTCTAGTTAGATAATAATGTTGCATCACTGTTAAATTTAATGATTGGATAGTGTGCTTTGGTCATATATGAGAAAATCCTGGCTGTTAGTAAACACATATTCCAAGTATTTATGGATAAAGAGACATCTATCTGCAAATTGCTTTCAAGTAGTTCAGGGGAAATACGTAGATGTATGGGGCACAAAGTGGCTGAAATAAGCAAATGGTGCACAATGTACACAGTTGGTGAATCTGGGTAGAAGTATAAGGAAGTTCTCTGTAGTATAACTTTTCTCTAAGTGTGAAATTATATCAAGGCAAGAAAGGTAAACTATTTCAAAGGAAACAAGAAAACACTTAGAATAATATAGTGATTATTAAATGTTTAGTATAACAGAAATGTGCCTTCTTGTACTACTTTATTCCACCTTTGCAGGACAGTCTTTTCTCATCTATGACTCCATTTGACCATAACCCACATAGAAGCCTATTTTGATCAGCCAGATATAAAGGAGAACCTCCTTCATGCCCAGTCTTCTTTCATGGCATTTATAACATTTTTTTAATGTCGTTTTCTCCTTCAAGACTGAACTCCATCAGGGCAAAGATCATGTCTGTTTTGTTAATAGAATACCCAATCCTGGCATATAAGCTAAATAAGTGTTTGTTCAATTTGGATGAATGAATGGATTAATTAGTCACTAGTATTCCTTCTATGTTAAGTTAGCATCCTTTTACTTGCCTAATCCTTAAAAAAAAAAGAAAAAGATAACTTCCTTTTAACCAATCTATTTAATCCTTCACTCATCAAGCCTTTATTGAGTACAGTCATGTGACTCCCTTCTTATCTGGCTAGCTTCCTCTCTTGCCAGCTTCTCAGATCTGCAAGCCCTTTCTGGTGATGCACCCTCTGGCTACTCTTGTCAATACAAGGGCCTTGTATATTTTCCTCTCTGTACACTTCTTTATAAAATATTGTGTTTATATGCCTACTTTTCCTGACTGCAGATATCACAACTTCCCCTGTTATTTTTATATTTATAGTCCCTAGCACATGAATGTACAGATTGTGTTTATTGAATACATTTTATTGAGTGCTTCTATTAGGCATTGTGGAGGGTGCCATTATGATCTCTCAATGCATAATAATCTGGCCACTCAATGTATATCTAATATAATAAAAGGCTAATATGCAAATTGTCCCCTCAATGAGGAGTTCAACCAGCAGGCAGGCCAGCCAATTGCCCATGTCCCCTCCCCCTGGCTGGGTTGGTCTGACCCCCTCCATGCACAAATTCATGCACCAGGCTTCTACTACACACACACACACACACACACACACACACATCCCCCGAGTGGCCAGATAATTTTGCGTTCAGAGATCATAATAATCTGGCCACTCCATGTATACTACTAGAGGCCCGGTGCACGGAATTTGTGCACTGGGGGAGGGGTTTCCTCAGCCTAGCCTGTGCCCTTTCACCTCTCTGTCCTTACTGCTCAGCTCACTGCTCCTTAGTGTTGCATAGAGGTGGGAGAGGCTCCTGCCACCAAAGTTGCACTTGCCAGCTGTGAGCCGGCTTCTGGCTGAGCAGTGCTCCCCCTGTGGGAATGCACTGACTACCAGGGGCAGCTCCTGTGGTCAGTGCGTGTCATAGCGACTGGTCATTCTGCTGCTTGGTCTATTTGCATATTAGGTTTTTATTATAGGATTACAATCTATCTCTAATATAGTGCATGATATACAATAGGCAATCTGGGATTGAGTAAAATTACAACTCAGTAATAATCAAAGGCAGTTTTTAAATATAAAATAAATGTTAGCAAACATGTAAAAATATGATATTAAAAGGATATAGTCAACTGGTTGACTAAATATATTGCCTGAGGAATATAAGTTGGTAAAGGAATCAGTCTCTTAATAGCCTTAAGATATTTAAATTTTTTGACCCAACAGTTTTACTTCTATAAATCTACTTTATGAAAATAATCATAAGCATAAGAAAAGTATATCTGTGAGATAGTAAGTATTAAGTTGTGGTGAATTCACAAGTTGGAATGTTTTTTGGCCATCGAAATTAATATTTATGAAGCATCCTATATAATAAAGAGGTAATATGCAAATTGACTATCAATCCAACACACAAGATAGCTGCTCTTAGGTGGTCAAAGATGGCTGCCTCCATGTGGACACAAGATGGCTGCCACAAGATGGCCAGTTGTGGGTGATCAGGCCAGCAGGGGAGGCAGTTGGGAGGGACCAGACCTGAAAGGGAGGGCAGTTGGGGGCAACCAGGCTTTTGCAGGGGAGGGCAGTTGGGAATGACCAGACTAGTCCTGCAGGGTAGGACAGTTGGGGGCAAGCAGGCCATCAGGGGAGGTCTGCAGAGAAGGGTAGTTGGGGGGGTGGGGGAGGAACGGGACGACGGCAACCAGGCCTGCAGGGGAGCAGTTGGGCATTGATCAGGCTGGCAGGGGAATGGTTAGGGAGTGATCAGGCTGGAAGGTAGAGGTGGTTTGGGGCAATCAGGCAGGCAGGCAGGCAGGCATGTGAGCAGTTGGGAGTTAGCATCCTGGATTATGAGAGGGATGTCCAACTGCTCTCGAGGGGTCCCAGATTGGAGAGGGTGCAGGCTGGGCTGGGGACATACACACACACACACACACACACACACACCCCGAATTTCGTGCACCGGGTCTCTAATAATGTGGAAAGATGATTATTAAGTGAAAGACAAGTAATATAAATGAGGATATACTGGTTATGGTCTGGTATGAAATACTCAAACTTAGTGTCTTAAATTTATTTTATTTATTTTTATTGTTTATTTATTTTTATTGTCTATTTGTTGTTCTGTTTATGCATTCATTCATTGGTTGATTCTTATTTATGCCCTTGGTGTATCAGGGTGATATTCTAAACAACTGAGTTACCTTGCCAGGATGTTTTAGTGACTTTGGCAAAAAGTTTTGGCAGAAGACCTTGCTTATTGTTACTCACCTGAGGATCTAGCTCTGTTACTTGGAGGCTCTGATAATCAACTATATTTGTTACTTCAATCTGTTGGCTTCCTAGTCACTTTGTTATATTCATTTAAAAGATTTGGTGCCAATCTGTAGTATAACAGTGACATATCTTAGCTAACTAGAGCTTGAGTATCTGTTCAGTTGGAGAAATTCATTGTCAAGTATTTGAATGGTAGTGGTGGGCTGATGAATGAAATGGAGCCTATTGTCATAGAGATAATGATGTTGGAAAATCTAGGGATCTTTCTTTGAGAACAACCTGAAGAAATACTGTGATTGAAGTCAAGCATGTGACTTCTTTTTTTTTTTTTAAATTTAATAAATCTTTATTGTTCAGATTATTACAATTATCTCTCCTTTCCCCCCCACCCCCACCCCCATCCCCATATGTCCCTTCCATCTGGTTCCCTTCCCACCCACTGCCCTTACCTCCCCCCACTGTCCTCATCCTTAGGTGTACAATTTTTGTCTAGTCTTTTCCCTCATCCTCTAACCCCTTTCCCCTTGAGAATTTCAGTTCACTCACTTTCTATGCCCCTGATTCTGTTCTATTCACCAGTTTATTCTGTTCCTCAGATTTTTAATTCACTTGATATATATATATATCAAGTGAACTGAATTATCAGTGAACTGATAATTCTCAAGGGGAAAGGGGTTAGAGGATGAGGGAAAAGACTAGACAAAAATCAATATATATATATATATATATATATATATATATATATATATATATATATATATATTGATTTTTCACAGAGAGGAAGAGAGAGAGGGATAGAGAGTTAGAAACATCAATGAGAGAGAATCATCAATCAGCTGCCTCTTGCACACTTCCTACTGGGGATGTGCCCGCAACCAAGGCACATGCCCTTGCCCGGAATTGAACCCGGGACATTTCAGTCCGCAGGCCGACACTCTATCCACTGAGCCAAACCGGTCCCGGCTAATTCACTTGATTTTTAGATTCACTTGTTGGTAGATAAGTATTTGTTGTTCATAATTTTTATCTTTACTTTTTTCTTCTTCTTCTTCTTAAAGAATACCTTTCAGCATTTCATATAATAACTGGTTTGGTGGTGATGAACTCCTTTAACTTTTTCTGTAAAGCTCTTTATCCCACTTTCAATTCTGAATGATAACTTTGCTGGGTAGAGTAATCTTGGTTGTAGGTTCTTGCTACTCATCACTTTGAATATTTCTTGCCACTCCCTTCTGGCCTGTATAATTTCTGTTGAGAAATTAGCTGACAGTCGTATGGGTGCTCTCTTTTAGGTAATTAACTGTTTTTCTCTTGTTGTTTGTAAGATTCTCTCTTTGTCTTTAGCTCTTGGCATTTTATTATTTTTTTATTTTATTAAAAAGTATATTTTATTGATTTTCCACAGAGAGGAAGGGAGAGTGATAGAGAGCAGTGAGAGAGATAGAAACGTCAATGAGAGAGAAACATCAACCAGCTGCCTCCTGCACACCCCCCACCGGGGATGTGCCTGCAACCAAGGTACATGCCCTTGACTGGAATCAAACCCGGGACCCTTCAGTCCGCAGATCAATGCTCTATCCACTGAGCCAAACTGGTTTCGGCAGCTCTTGGCATTTTAATTATGATGTGTCTTGGTGTGGTCTTTTTGTATTCCTTTTGTTTGGGGTTTTTTGGCTTCCTAGACTTGTAAGTTTATTTCTTTCACCAGGTGGGGGAAGTTTTTGGTCATTATTTCTTCAAATAGATTTTCAGTATCTTGCTCTTTCTCTTCTTCAAGTACCCCCATAATTCTAATGTTGGTATGCTTGAAGTTGTCCCAGAGGCTTCTTAACACTATCTTCAGCTTTTTGGATTCTTTTTTCTTTCCCAGTTGAGTGTTTTTTGCTTCTTTGTATTTCAATTCTTTAACTTGATTCTTGTGTTCTTCTAGTCTGCTGTTAGGTCTCTGTATAATATTTGTTTTTTCAGTCAGTGTATGTTTAATTTCTAGTTGGATTTTTTTTTTAATTTTCATATCCTGGAGGGTGTCATTAAATTTATCGGCCTTTTCTAGGAAATTCTTGAAAAACCTTTTAACTGTGGTTTTGAACTCTGTATCTAGGCTTTGTTTTTCTCCATTTCTTTCATTTTGTGATCTGTTTCCTTGTCTCTGCATTTTTGCTGTTTCCCTGAGTTGGTAGGGTGGCTTTGTGTGCTAGGTGTCGTATAGAGCCCAGGGGGTTGGCCTCCCAGTTACCTGAGTTGTATACTCTTGGTGTATCCCTTTGTGGACTGTGAGTACAGACTTGTAGTTAAGTTTTGATTCTTTTTGTTTCACTGGGGAAATTGACTTCTAGGCCAGTAGGCTGTGAGGAAACGCTGTGTCTATAATGGAAGAACTGTTGTTCTGGAGACACACTGATGGGGCAGGACTTGTTCCATTGGGGCTTTGGTGCTCACTGAGTCTGCCTCTTGAATGTGTCCACTTATGGAGAGACAACACCAGATCTCAAATACTCACACTTATGGATGTGAGTATTTGAGATCTGGTGTTGTCTCTCACTGACCACTAGATACACTAGCTTCTGGATCTCCAATGGGGTGCAGGTCAGCTACTGTCTGAAGCCACCCTGAAGGAACTACAGCGAGAACTACAGTTTTCGCCTCTCTGCTTGGGTTTGTTGGTTTTGGAGCTGTCTGACCAGAGCTGCAGTTTGTTAGGTTAAGCTGTGATAGGGCAGGCCATTTATATGCAAAAAGCTGCTGCGTGGAGCTTGGGTGGGATTGTAGATTGTGTGGGGCGGGGTCTCAGGGAGTCACTAGGCTAGGGCATGGCAAACAGCTATGGCTGTCAGTCAGCCGTCTCTGTGTCTTCGTGTTTCCAAGTCCCCGGGCCCCGTGTCTCAGCACAGTAAACAATGATTGCTGTGTGCACATCTGCAAGAAACCCACCCTCACTTTCTGACCAGATGGCAGACAGTCCAGCTTCTCCCTGTAGGAGTTTGGGTCCCCAGCGTCTCCCCAGAAACTGGAGTTCAGACTGCGTGCCTCCTTACCTCCACTTTTCAGCGCTTTTGCATGTCTCAATGCTGTTTTCTTTTTCCTTCTAGCTGTAGAACCTCCAATTAGCCAGCTTTCCAGTGGTTCTGGGTGATAGACGTTTTGTCTTTTATAATAGTTGTGGTTTTGAAATTGTTGTGCGAGGCAGCAGTTTAGGTGTTTACCTAGGCTGCCATCTTGGTTTCCCTCAAGCATGTGACTTCTTAACATTCTTTACAAGGATGTAGAATGACCCTTTACTAGTATAGAATTATTCATTTTTATTTAGACATGTTTCAGAACTAGTTTTCAAGAATGCACAGTCCTTGTTTTAAAGAAGCTTGCTATTCAGTAGAAGTGTGAAATATGAATAGAAACATCAAAATATATGCAAGCATAGAAAGACAGAGTACATACTTCTATATTGTGATTAAATCTGTGAAAGGAAGTGTGGTGCTTGAGAGTAGGACAAGGGGGACGGAGTAATAATAGCAGGTAGAGAAAGGAGGATTTTAGATGGGCAAAGCAGCTCTGATGGCTCAGAGACTTTTTACAGGAGTTTAAGTGAGTGTTTGGAAATTGAGGATGAGGTGGTAGGTTGTGGTGGAAAGGAAGCAGCCATATAATGTTTGCTGTCTTATTGGATGTTTTTGTACTGATTAAAGGTTTGAGAAGGTACAGTGGTCCTTAATTAATTTTTAGTTTTTAATCTATAAAAAGAGGATGGTAATATGACCCACCACAAGGATTCTAATGTGGATCAAATGTAAGAATTTTGTTTAACAAAACATTCAGAGTAGTTGTCTAGAATATAGCAAATTCTCATAAATGGTAGCTGCCGTAAAAATAATAATCACAGCTGGTTTAAAGCATCATAAAACGTTATTAGCCTAGCATTTAGAATGTTTTTTTTTTGTAGGTAGTGTGGAGGTTGGTGGACTAATGATAGAGGAGATATGGAGCAGGTTGTAAAACCTTTTGTAAAATTCCAGAAATCACTGAGGGCCTGATTAAGGCAGTAGCAATTGGAATAGTAATAGGTAGTAAATATTTGTGTTAGAATCAACTAGGTTTAAGTATTTAAGTGATGTTTATAAGATAGTCTGAGAAAGATGAAAGATCTAGAATAGCACTTGAGCGACTGGCTCAATGTAGACCCATCAACAGAAAGAAACAGTTGAAAAGTGAGTGGGTTAGTAGGCAGAAAAACAACAACAACTCAGTTTTAAAAATAATAATGAAATGCATATGGAAAAATTGGGTTTGCTGAGTTTGAGAGGAGTCAGGTAAATGATCCAGGTCTAGGAGATTTGGGTTGAGTTTAGGAATGAGAGCATGTGAGCTGCTATAAAAGGGGGAAGAAGGATGGTTGAGATTTCACCAAAACACTGGAGAGTTAGCAGATGAAGAGGTACCCCAAAAGGAGTGCTTGGGTTATTTATTGAATTCTTATTATCTGTTAAGCTCCATAAATATATTAACTTTCCCCTCCCCCACTTAATTGTTGTAGTATCCCTATGCAGAGAAAGAAATTACCCCAATCTTAGCTGTTTAAAACAACACAAATCTATTATAATTTCACAATTTCTAGGCATGATTTGACTTATTCTTCTGCTTCAGGGTCTCTTTCTGTGTTGGCTAGGGCTAGGGTCTTGTGTAAGGTTTGAGGAATGATCTGTTTCCAAGCTTTTGGTGGTTGTCTAGATCCAGTTCTTGGCAGGACTGAGGCCTTCAACTTCTTGCTGGCCTTTGGCCAGAGCCCAACTTCATTTTCTTGCCAGGTGAGCCTCTCCATATGGCAACTCGTTTACTTCATCAAGCTGGTAAGGGAGGGAGTCAGTTGGCATGTAAGATGGCCGCCTCATGTGGTCAAAGATGGCTGTCCCCATGTGGACACAAGATGGCTATCACAAGATGGCTGGCAGGGACGGCAGTTGAGAGGGACCAGGACTGGAAGGTAGGGCATTTGTGGGTGACCAGGCCTGCAGGGGAGGGAAGTTGGGGGGACCAGGACTTCAGGTGAGGTCAATTGGGAGGGGAACAAGGCCTGCAGGGGAAGGCAGTTGGGGCAGACAGGCCTGCAGGAGAGGCTAGTTAGGGGCAGCCAAGCGGCAAGAGAGGGTAGTTGGGGGTGAATACGCTGGTGGGGTGGGTGGCAGTTTGGGATACCAGGACTGCAGGGGAGGACAGTTAGGGGCAATTGGGCTGGCAGGAAGCAGTTAGGCGTCGATCTCGCTGGCAGGGGAGTGGTTAGGGGATGATCATGCTGGCAGGCAGAAGCAGTTGGGAGCCAGAAGTTCTGGATTGTGAGAGGGATGTTTGACTGCTTGTTTAGGCCCCATCCTGGTTGGGCCTAAACGGGCAGTTGAACATCCCTTGAGGGGTCCCATATTGGAGAGGGTGCCCACAACCAAGGTACATGATCTTGATTGGAATCAAACCTGGGACCCTTCAGTCCGCAGGCCTATGCTCTATCCACTAAGCCAAACCGATTTTGGCTATTTGATATCTTTTAATGGAGTGGTATGGGTCCAAGTCACATGTGGTTTCAGTGAATGTGCAGGTAGGAAAAAGACTGAGTAGAATTACTCTTTTAAAAGGTAATTTTAAAAGGAACAGTAACAATATATTGTCATCACATATTGAATCATTTTTCTTTATAGTAATCCAGAAATTTTTCTTTTTCAGTTCACAGAGTTTAACCAGTAATGCCATTCAGTTGCCAATATCAAGCAAAGCAAACATAAGCCAGTTATAATCTTTTTAAGTGGTAGTCCTTTTCACAGTGCCTGACGGTAAGTCACAGTTCCTACCTTTATAATAGTTTTTAATAGATCTAAGGCATTTAGAATAATGATTTGGGATATATTCATTTTAAAATCTATTTGCCTTTTCTTTCTTTCCTGATAATTTCACTGTAGAGGCCATGTGGAAAGAATTTAAAGATACTAGTTCGTGGCAATTTATTGTTATCTTTCATTAACCTTAGGGATTTTTTTTTTACCTCCTGTGGCTATACATTGAATCTGTTCCTTTATTTCTGGGGTGGGGAACGTCTGGCCTGCAGGCTGCACAAGGCCTAAGAAACCATTTGGTTTAGCGCTACCAAGGCATTAGGGGTGTTTAATTAAGTTAGCAGGCTAATTTTCAAGTTGATAATTTTGTATAGTCTGGGAATGATGTTATAAATATCCAAATGTCCCTTGGCAGAAAAAAGGTTCTCCACCCTGCTTTATTTCATAGATGTTTTATGTATACATGAGATTTTGACTTCAAATAGTGGCAAAGTTATTTTAAATATTCTGATTTTCACACTCGGCTGTTCACGAGGTGATAAAACTATTAGAGCCTGAATTTATTTTTTCTTCTTTTAAAAAAATATTTTTATTGTTTCAAAATATATTTTTATTGATTTCAGAGAGGAGAAGGGACAGGGAGAGGGAGAGAGAAATAGAATGATTAGAGAGAATTATTGATCCGCCACACACTGGAGATCAAGCCTGCTACCCAGGCATGTGCCCTTGATCTGAATCGAACCTGGGACCCTTTAGTCCACAGGCTGATGTTTTATCCACTGAGCCAAACCAGCTAAGGCAGGTCCGAATTTCTTCCGTGAAATATTTCTAACTCATGGTACAGATGGAACCCAGGCAGCTCAGGAGAAGGAATTGGAACTAACTTATTTCCCTAACTTGCAAGTTAGTGGCAACTTTTACTTGTTCTTTGTAAGTTTAACCTAAAACTTATTGTTATAAGGAAAAAGTGGAGTTAAAAAGATGTTTATCAAATTTTTAATTTTTATTCGTTTTATTTTGCATGTAGAACAGTGTGACATTAACATATAACTTTTTAAACCACTGGCCTTTTTGTTTAAATTATGTTTTAATGGTAAAACAGTTATGCATTTTATTCATTTCATTATTATGTTTTTAGGCAGCAAGTTTACTAAATTGTCCAGTTAGTCATTTTAAACATAAAAATCTATGTTATTTGGTGGTGGTGTTATTTATCTAGTACAGCTGTGCTGTGCTTTATGTGATGGTATTTGTATGTGTTTAAATTTGACCACTTTTCTTATCTCTTTCTTTTAGTAACTATATCAGAGTGTGAGGTATAAGCCCACCGAATCCAGAGACGTCATCATGAAGTTATATGTATTTCTGGTTAACACTGGGACTACCCTAACATTTGACACTGAACTTACAGTGCAAACGTGAGCTGTATTTCATTTGTTTGCATCAGCTTTGCATTTTATACATGAAAAAACTTAATAGGAACAATTTGATTTGTGCAAATTATTGCTTTGTTAAATAAGAGTAGTGATAATACAAGTCTTAAATGCAATATTTCATCTCAGCATATTATCTTTCTCTGAAATGCTAAAGTTAAAATCATTAAGTTGTGCTTTATTCTATTGTGTGACTATATTATTTACAAGAAACAACTCACCCACAAACATACTGATTTCAACCCAAGTTATTAACTAGAAGTAAGTTTTCATAGCTGATTTCTATTCTAAATTTTACAGTACTCTGCTAAGGGGATTGTTACTAGCTATATAAAGCAACATGTATCAATCCCATGTTTTTTAGTGATTTAAAAAAATTCCCTCATATTATTAAAGGCAATATTTGACTTTTAGCCAAATTAGTGGAAATCATGTGTCTAATAATTTTCCAGCTATGCAGGGGTTTCAAATATTTGACTAATAAATGTCCTCTTATATTTTTAAAAATGGGGAGAAGTCTCAGGGGAAGAAAAATATATTTTGAGGCCAAATGGCGGGGAATAGAAATAGCAAATAAGGAGGGGAGGGGCAAAAGTAGGTTTACGGTAGTGAGTACAGTAAACAAGTTTATTCTTGTATTATTATTATTTGTTATTTTTCACATGAATAACTATAAACCTACTTTTGCCTCACCCCCCTATTCTAAATCTGCTTATATTTTTATAGTGGCCAAAATAGCAAAGACTTGATAACAAAATAGAATTTTGACACTGAAAGTATTATAATTTATGGAATTAATAATCTTAGTTTTAAAATGGAACTGTGAAATTATTAACTTAAAATTTTTTTTTAGTTTTATATAATACGATTTTACCTATAAAGGAATTATTTTTGAAAGATAGGAAAAGGATATAATTTTCATATGGTTTAGATTTAATATATGCTTGTGTAATATGATGTGGAGTTTTTATAATACATCCTATGCTTTGAGGATTTTTACTGACCTGATGCTAATCAGGCATTCCTTTGCTACATTATATAAAGAGCACAAAAATAAATGTCTACTGTCTCTATTTCATAGACTCACTTTTAGATGTGGCACATGGCTTGACTTATTCACCTAAGATTAATTATTAAATTAACTATGAAATTAAACTTCTAACTCCAATTCCAGAAATAAGAAACTTAGATACTTTTACATAGTATTACATTGATAATAAGCATATTTGACATGGGGCTAATGTAAATAACTGGTTTTTTACCTTTTTGTTAGTGTTACAGATCTTAAGCATGCTATTCATAGCAAATACAAGATCGCTATTCAGCACCAGGTGCTGGTGGTCAACGGAGGAGAGTGCATGGCTGCCGACAGAAGAGTGTGCACCTACAGTGCTGGGACGGTAGGTGTCCAGCAGCCCTTTCACTCGGACGTGCTTCGGCTCCTCAGAGAGGGCGTGGGGAATCAGCCTTCCGAAGTGAGGCTTACCTGCTTCATGTCTTAAGGGGTTGTGCATGGTCACTGTTTGTGATATTTTACTTCAGCGTTTTTTTTCTTTGCATTTTTACTTTCATAGGACACAAATCCAATTTTTCTTTTTAACAAAGAAATGATCTTATGTGAACTCCCACCTGCTATTCCTAAAACTACCTTTTCAACAGAAAATGACATGGAAATAAAAGTTGAAGAGTCACTAATGATGCCTGCAGTTTTTCACACTGTTGCTTCAAGAACACAGCTTGCAGTGGTAAGATATAAGTACATTATGAGATGCAATAATACTTAGTTACATCTAGTAAAACTTAAAAAATTAATAGCTGGTGCTTTTAACAAAATGAAGTCTTACACATATACTTGGTAATATTTTCATGAATTATTATTAGTCATTTGTGAACATTCTAACATTTATTACTTCTAAAGCATTCAAATCTAAATAGCAAGGCCTGTGGCTCAGTTGATTGGAGTGTCATCTCAAACACCAGAAGGTGGTAGTTCGATTCAGGGCACATGCCTAGATTGTGGGTCAGTGTTTCTCCTATGTTTTCTCTTCTCATCTCTCTCTTCTCTTCACTTTTCTATTCTTCCTCATACCCTCCCTAGAATCAACTTAGAAAAAAAGAATATTGACTTATGAATCCAACACCCTTCCCTTTTAAATTTAATGCTGTATGTTGATTTTTCCATATTGGTATCATCATACAAAAATATTTTATCTTATGCTACTACAATATTTCATTGTATTGGTACAAATTATTTATGATAGACATTGAGATTCTTAGCATTTTATTTCATAGTATTGATAAAAAAAAAAACCCTTTGACTATTCTTTATTTGACTAAGCTCTTTTAAAAAATATTTTTATTGATTTCAGAGAGAAAAGGAGAGGGAGAGAGAAGGAAATATCAGTGAGAGAATATCATTGATTGGTTGCCTTCTGCATGCCCCACCATGGGGATTGAGCTGGCAACCCGTGCATGTGCCCTGACCTGGAATGAAACCATGACCTCTGGTTCATAGGTTGAGGCTTACCACTGAACCACACCACCTGGACCCATTTTACTTTTGATAGTTATTGCTGAGTTGCCCTAAGTAGATGCTTTACCTTTATATACTTCCAGCAGCAATGAGTTAGGTGTTTTTCTTCCTCCACTATTATAATAAACAGGCACAAGATTAACTAAAGCATTCCCTTAAGAATGCTTTCTTTAAAATGTGTTCAGAATGCTTTCATATATAAATATGTGCACAGAAAACATTACCTTTTTTTCTTTTTTTCTTTTTTTCTTTTTCAATGTAGGAAATGTATGAAGTTGCCAAGAAACTTAGCTCCTTCTGTGAAAGTCTGGTCCATGATGAACACCTTCAACACCAGGGCTGGGCTGCAATAATGGCCAATCTGGAGGACTGTTCAAATTCATACCAAAAGCTACTTTTCAAGTTTGAAAATATTTATTCAAATTATCTGCAATCTATAGAAGACATCAAGCTAAAACTTACTCAGTATGTGTGCCATTAAAATGGATAATAAGATGTTTAAAATACCTTTGCAATGTATCAGTAGATTTTTTTAGTGATTAATATTTAAAGTAGGGAATAATTGAAATTCATTTTTGAGAATTTTATGATACTGTTTTAATTTTTAAAAGAAACTTTTATTGATTTCAGAGAGGAAGGGAGAAGGAGAGTTAGAATATCAGTGATGAGAATAATTGATTGGCTGCCTCCTGCATGCTCCCTACTGGGGGTCAAGCCTGAAACTGGGTATGTGGCCTGACCAGGAATCAAATCATGACCTCCTGGTTCATAGGTGGAACTCAAGCACTGAGCCACACCAGTTGGCCGATGATGCCTTTTGTAGACTCCAAAATAATGGTCAGTTTTCCTCACCACATACTTACAGTTCTCTCACATTTCTAGTTCTTGTGTTGTTTTCTTTATGTAAAAGACTTAAAATACTTTTGACCCAAGAATCTGCATCCTCTCATCTTGCTAACAACTTTCCAAGAAAGTAAAAGTAACATTAAAAAAACAACAACACATATCTAATGGAAATGGAAAAAATTTCAAAATATTAACCGATCAAGGAAAATGTAATTTCGTTTTAAAATGTGGCCATATGCTTTAGGTTTGCTAAGATGGAAAAAAGCCAGTGTGTTCTACCTCTGTTTAGACGGTTTTCTGGTTCTTTGTATATAAGCACATCTGATACCCTTTGCTTCTTTTTAAAAAGGGCTATAATGAAAATATAGCAATATTTTCTGTTACATAGAAAAAAAATATATGCTTTCATTTTTTTGTGTTTAGTATTTTTATTGCCTTGAATTGAGATTTTTTTCATTCATTCATTCATTCATTCATTCATTCAAGTGAACCTTGAATAAAGTTAAGTTTCTGTATTTATGGCCTAAATCTTTAGAAGATTTGGCCTTAAGTTGACAATGGGACAAATCTTGGGAAGAAAAGGGAATCATTAATTAAGACTTGAAATATCTTTTAAAATTTTATATAAAAACCTTTTCAAGTAACTATTTAAATTTTAGAGAGTTGCTTAGATATGTTAATTTAATGTAGAACCCGGAATCATTTTATATATATTTTTACAGAAGACACATCATCAAGATTTTTTCTTTTACCTATGGCTTATGACAACATATGTCTATTTTATTTTCATGGTCTGATGAATGTAAGAGTTACCTTAATCTTTATTAAGATTGTTAATTTTATCCTGTGCTTTCAGTATGTCAAAAATACTTGATTGACTTAAAGATAAAAATTATCCTAAGAGACTGCTATGGTAAATCTTGTCTGTTAGTTTGAATTTCTTATATTTTAGGTTTGATAAAAACCAGGTGTTCACTTATGTGAACTGACAAGCTTTAGAATTTAATGTGTTGATACCTTTCTCTCCATCTAACTAGGTTTAATTTAAAGAATACCTCCTAGGTTGCTTTATATATGTATAACATAATAGAAAGGTGGTAAGATTTGTGTAATAATAAAATGCTAATCTTTCAAAATGTTGATCTCTAATTAGAGTAATCCTGTTATTTTCCTAACACAACTTTTATATTTTAAGTTTAGGAACTGCGGTTTCAGTAATGGCCAAGATTCCCCTGTTGGAGTGCCTAACCAGACATAGTTACAGGGAATGTTTGGGAAGAGTGGATTCTTTACCTGAACATGAAGACTCAGAAAAGGCTGAGATGAAAACTTCCACTGAACTGGTGCTTTCTCCTGACACGCCTAGGACAACTAACAAATCCTTATTAACCTCATTTCACAAGTCAGTGGAACATGTAGCCCCAGATACCACAGATGTTGAAATTGGGGAAACTTGTCAAAGTACTGCTCAGCAGGATGAAACTTCAGTAGATGCTAAAGACAGAGATCTGCCCTTTTTTAATGTTTCTTTGTTAGACTGGATAAATGTTCAAGATAGACCTAATGACGTGGAATCATTAGTTAGGAAGTGCTTTGATTCAATGAGCAGGGTAAGTAATGTTAATTTGATATTTCTTATTATTTAAATTATACTAAGTATGAAGTGGGAGAATGGGTATTGTATTAAAATAGAAATAATGACTTTTAGAGTAAAAGAAAATTTTGTTTTTTATAGGTTTCATTTACACTGATGATTTACATTGAATGAAATACACACATTCTTCAGTAGTTAATTCTATGTATAGTTTTTTTAAAATATATATATATATATTTTATTGATTTTTTTTACAGAAGGGAAGAGAGAGGGATAGAGAGTTAGAAACATCAATGAGAGAGAGTCATCGATCAGCTGCCTCTTGCACACCCTCCACTGGGGATATGACTGCAACCAAAGTACATGCCCTTGATCGGAATCGAACCCGGGTCCCTTCAGTCCCCAAGCCGACGCTCTATCCATTGAGCCAAACCGGTCTCGGCTCTATGTATAGTTTTAATTGTGAAAATTTGAGTCTATTTCAGTCATCTTTTTTTAGCCCTTTATCACCCTAATAATTTACAGCTAGTCTTTGGTTTGTACAATACTTTGGATTGGAATTGTGTATACATTGGATTCAGTTACCATGAACTTGAGAAAAGTGAGATGTGCACATATGCACAAGTTTCAGTGCAAAGGAAGTACTGCCTATATTTAAATAATGTCTGTTTCCTTTTTTGTGGTGTTACAAATGGTTAATTTATTAATTATACTAGAGGCTTGGTACATGGGATTCATGCACTAGTGGGGGGTGTGGCTGGCTGTGGGAGCGCTGCTTATCTGGGTCAGCTTAAGGACACTTCCACTGTGGAAGTGCACTGACCACCAGGGGGCAGCTTCTGCATTGAGCATCTGCCCCCCTGGTGGTCAGTGTGCGTCATAGGGACTGGTCAACCAGTCATTCTGGTCTTGCTACTGTTTGATCACTGGGCTTTTATTATACAGGATAGGATTGTATTCTTGATAATAACATTAGAATGGTTTGTTTTTAACTGCTTTTGTCTATTATCTGTGAACCAGAAGTTGCACGTAAAAGAAATGATTTAGGTCCTTTTGACTGTAGAAGTCATGGAATGCACCATGAAGAAGGCAGTGTTTGTGACCCTTACAGAGAGGCAGCAATGGGCTTTAAAAGCGAGGCGGTACATCAAGGTGAACCAAGGTCAGAAGTAGAGAAACACAGGGTTTATGTGGAAACAGTAGGCAATTCAGTTTCAAAAGAAGGTAGGTCTGGAAGGAATTATTGGTATTAGATCACAGAACCCTTCACTGTATTCTGTGTTTTTGGATGTCATTGTGGGTTGAAAGAAACCATTTAGGGATTTCCACCGGAAACGTAATGAACTAGTAATAGAACATATTATAGTTGATATTCATACATAGATATTAACAAGCAGAAACACAGGATGAAAATGTATAAGGATCAGGGATTAAAAAAGGATTAGGAGTTAGCTCTATAGATGTTATGCTGAAGTGATGTAAAAAAGAGTGAAAATGGCCCAATAAGCACTGAGTGCTTTGGGTTTATCTGTGTTAATGGATTAGGAAGGAAAAGGAGCTAGAAAAGGGTATGTGAAGGAACTCCTGAGGTAAGGCCAAAAGCTTTAAAATTTGGAAAAGTGCTTAATGTAAAAGAGTCTCAACTGAAACAAGGTCATTGGTGATCTTTGGCTAATGGTTTTATGGAGAATGCCTGCAGAAAGCCTGCCCGTGTAAAGTATTCCCTGGGAAAGGGCTGACTGCAGTTGATTCAGCTCCTTGAGGAGCAAGCGATTGAGGACAGAGATCTCTCCAGGAGGGAAGTAAATTTGAAGATGTTTAGAGAAAAGTGGGATTGATAAGATAAATGTCCAAAGAATGTGTTTTAGACCTTAAAAATTACATTTTATTTGGGATAGTAACAGTTGAATAGTTTGTGGCATTGATTGAAATGTGTAATTCCTGGAAACATATTCTTCTTTGTTACTGTTGTTAAGCCTCACCCAAGGATTTTTTTCCATTGACTTTTTTAGAGAGAGTAGAAGGGAGGGGAAGAGATAAAAGAGAGAAACATTGATTTGAGAGAGACACATTGATTGGTTGCCTCTTGCACATGCCCTGACCAGGGCCTGGGACCAAGCTTGCAGCCAAGGTACATGTCCTTGACCGGAATCGAGCCTGGGACCCTTCGATCTGTAGGACAATGCTATATACGTTGAGCCAAACTGCGAGGGCCATGATCGGCAAACTGTGGCTGGTGAGCCACATGCGGCTCTTTGGCCCCTTGAGTGTGGCTCTTCCACAAAATACCACGGCCTGGCGAGTCTATTTTGAAGAAGTGGCGTTAGAAGAAGTTTAAGTTTAAAAAATTTGGCTCTCAAAAGAAATTCAATCGTTGTACTATTGATATTTGGCTCTGTTGACTAATAAGTTTGCTGACCACTGGGTTAGGGCTATATTCTAAATTATGTATTTCCATACAATCAATAGTTCTTGTGTTTTATTAACATAATTATCCTATTCTTGACCTTCTTTTGAAAATAAAATCTCAGATAACTGTATTTTTCTCTGAAGCAGTATCAAACTATTTGATGACAATTTATTCATGTGTCCTTGTCATTTAGCTTGATCCAAGGATTATTCGGCCATTTATAGTAGAATGCCGTCAAACTATTGCCAAACTTGATAATCAGAATATGAAAGCCATTAAAGGACTCGAAGATCGGCTGTATGCCCTGGATCAGATGATTGCTAGCTGTGGCCGACTGGTGAATGAGCAGAAAGAACTTGCTCAGGTGATTTGATATTTTTTCTTAATCTTAGCTCTAAACACTATTTTTTATTTATATAGCCTCAAATTATCTACCAAAACATCTAGTCTTATCCATTATCTTTGAATACATTAAGCATATAGTAATTAAAGGCTATATCTGTTAACACTTTTATCTGTGCCTGTGTGTCTATGAATATTTTCTCTTGTTTCTTACAGATTTCTAGAGAGAATTTGTTTGCTTATGGCATGTTGTAGGGGCTATTACAATTTTAGATCATCACCTTAATCCTGTTTCAGAGGTTTAAATGAGAAGTTGGTTTTCCAGTCCTTGTGATGCTTAGTCTATCAGTTTTTTAGGATACTTGTGACCCCATGCATGGATTTGTGCACATTGAAAGGAAATTAATTAGAAGGTGGCCAGTGGGGCATGACTAGGCGAGACAGGCCAGACACACCCTGGAGCCAACCTCCCATGGTCCCTCCTTAGCATAGCTTGAAGGGTGTCTGTGGAATGAGCAGGGTCCCTCCAACAGCTGGGGTCACTTGGCCTGGCCTGTGGGGATCGGTCCGAAACCGGTTCTCCAACATCCCGAGGAGTTCCGGAGTGCGAGAGGGCACTCTGCAAAGTTGCTGTTGTACTGGGTGTGGAACACAAATGCAAGTGTGCAGTAAACTAGATGCAGGGCTGATAGTGCCTCAGCAGCTCCTTCATTGAGCGTTGCCCCCTAGTGGTCAGTGTGCATCATAGTTTCCAGTCAGATGGACACTTAGCCTTTTATACATATAGATATCTTTTTTTGGGGAGTGTTCCATTGTTATTTTATTTGGCAATGTGTGTTCCATAGTTATTTTCTTTGGCTGGCACTGGTGTCTAGCTCCATAAGGATTGCTAACCTATTCTTAGCCTTGGGTTCTTTTTTAGGCATCAGCAATTGTCTCTAGGGCAAGGCATTCCCAGTTGCCTAACTCACCTCTCCAAGTCTCCTCCTCTTTCTAAATCCTGGCGCCTTCAATATGTCTGACTCCTTCACTGTTCTTGGATATCTAATAACTAATGCCATGGGAAGGTTGGTTTACATTATCGTTACATCACAGTCTGCCATCACTAGAGGCAGAAATCTGAATTCTTGGTCTTTTGTTTCTTCTTCAGTGTCATTCTCTTAAACCTCCATAGGACGAATCAATCAGTTTATTTAACTGTACTTCTTTTGGTAATTATTTAGGTTATTTCCATTTTTTTCTTATTATAAACATTGTTTTAATATTCTAGTGTATTTATCTTTATGTGCATATTCTAGCATTTCTTTATTTTATTTTTTAAATATTTTTAACTTGACTTTAGAGAGGAAGGAAGAGGGAGAGAGAGAGAAACACCAGTGATGAGAGAGAATCATTGGTTGTCTGCCTTCTGCACACCCCGCTGGAGATCGAGCCCACAGCCCAGGCATGTGCCCTTGACCGGAATCAAACTTGAGACCCTTTAGTCCACAGACTGACACTCTATCCCCTGAGCCAAACTGACTAGGGCTTTTTTAGTTTATTTTTAATTTTTCTGTTGACATTCAGTATTTTTTAGTATTTTTTCCTTTTCTTTTTAAAAAAAAATATTTTATTGATTTTTCACAGAGAGGGATAGAGAGTTAGAAACATCAATGAGAGAGAATCATCGATCAGCTGCCTCTTGCACAACCCCCTACTGGGGATGCGCCTGCAACCAAGGTACATGCCCTTGACCGGAATCGAACCCGGGACCTTTCAGTCTGCAGGCCGATGCTCTATCCACTGAGCCAAACCAGTCCCGGCTAGTATTTCTTTTTTAAAATATATTTTCATTGATTTCAGAGAGGAAGAAAGAGGGGGGGGGGGGGAGAAAACACTAACGATGAGAGAGAATCCTTGATTGGCTACCTTCTGCATGCCCCACACATGCCTACAACCCGGGCATGTGCCCTCACTGGGCATAGGTCAATGCTCAACCACTTAGCCATGCCAGTTGGGCTATATTAGTATTTCTTTAGGCACAGCCTAAAAACTGAAACATTGCCCAGGCACACTTTTTTTCTGATCTTTTGGTCTTGATTGAATCAGGTGTATTTTCTCTCAGTGTTCTATATTACAAATAATGTGGTTTTGGTGTCAGGAAATCCTTTATTAATGGTCCAAAATTTAGATTTGGGGATTCTATATTTTTCTTGGATTCAGTAAAAAGTATTTAAAAACCTATTAAGACTGACAGGAGATAAAAGCAGTATGTTATTTTTAAATGAATTAAGTTATAGAAAAGTATAACCATAGTAGAGTATATTCTATTTTGAAATAAAGTAAGATAAAATTACTATTGAAATTGTCTTTTTATACATAGACTATTTTGACTTAATTTTAAATAAACATCATTTAAATTTGAATATGTTCATGATGTTTAGAATAACATGAAATGGAGATAACTACTAGAAATTTCGAAGACACATTTGCTGTTCTTTGCTGATCATTATGGTTAAATCCCTAGAAAGATAATCATTTAATACAGTAAGTATGGCAGTCAGATGGATGTTCAAGTTTGAAATCTTCCATAATGTGTTATCTAGTAACTATAATAGGAAAAGAACCTTATTTAACACAATAAAAATACTTAGTAATAACCTCATCAAGAGATTATAATTATAACCTCTGAACATTTTTTAAGTATTTGCTATTGGGCTTTCATTTGGTTGGTTTGAAAAAAAGAATACTTTTACCTATGGACGTCTGTCTAAATTTATAGCCTAAAGACAATTCCTTTCCTACTTAACAAAATGATGTAAAGTTCACCTATGAAAATAAATGAATGAGGAGAGCTAAGAAAAAGTTTTTCCCTACCAAATAATAAAATCTTACCCCGTTTTCCTGAAAATAAGACAGTGTCTTATATTAATTTTTGCTCCCAAAGATGAGCTAGATCTTATTTTCAGGGGATGTCTTATTTTTCCAAGTGCTAGGTCTTATTTTTGGGGAAACACGGTAATAAAAGAGTAATATTCAAATTAACCATCACTCTACTATACCCACCAGTCACGCCCACCAGCCAATCAGAGCAAGTATGCAAATAACCCCAAGCAAGATGGCTACAGCCACAGAGAGCAGGAGGGAGGCTTGGGTTTTCCAGGCAGTAGAGGAAGCCAAGCTTTCTGCCTGTCTTAGCCAGCCTAAGCTTTCACTCAAGGCTACAAAGTTTCAATTATAGAAGGTAAACAAAATCCAAATAGAAATGGCAGTAGCCAGGGAACAAGCAGAAGGCTTGAATAGCTCCATGCTACAAAGTTTCAATTGTAGAAGGTAAATAAATTCCAGATACCAAGGCCTCCACTTGGGTCGCCAGGCAATGTGGCTGGCCTGCAAACCACCACAGACTCCCCTCTCTCCCACTTAGGCAGCTCCCCCCCCAAGGGAACCTCCACCCCAATACGGACACCCTTCAGGGCAAAGCAGCTGGGCCCCATCTGTGCACCAGGCCTCTATCCTATTTAATAAGAGTAATTGACCATCACTCCAGCACACAAGATGGTTGCCCCCATGTGGTCAAAGATACTGCCCCTATGTGGACACAAGATGGCCAGCAAGGGAAGACAGTTGGGAGGGATCAGGCCTGCAAGGGAGGGCAGTTGGAGGCGGTCAACCCTGTAGGTGAGGGCAGTTAGGGGTGCCAGGCCAGCAGAGGAGGGAAGTTAGGGGCAAACAGGCAGGCAGGGGAGCAGTTAGGCATCAATCAGGCTGGCAGGGAAGTGGTTGGGGTGATCAGGCTGGCAGGCAGAAGCAGTTAGGGGCAATCAGGAAGGCAGGCAGGTGAGCAGTTGGGAGCCAGCTGTCCTGGATTGTGAGAGGGATGTCCAACTGATCCCACTGGGATCAGGCCTAAATGGGCAGTTGGACATCCCTTGAGGAGTCCCAGATTGGAGAGGGTGAAGGCTGGGCTGAGGACACCCCTCCTTCACCCCTGTGCACGAATTTTCTGCACTGGTCCTCTAGTGTACTATAAAATTATACAGCTTAGTCATTGCTCTAAAGATAGCACAAAACATGTATCAGTGGAACAAAAGATAGTTAAGAAATACTGAGAGGAATGGCTTTTCAATAAAAAGTTCAAAGTTAATTTTTTTTTTATATCACGAAGTATGCAATATACAATTAAATATTGTTCAAGATTAAATCAGCTACTCTTTTTTTTTTTTAAAATATATTAAATTGATTTTGTACAGAGAGGAAGGGACAGAGATAAAGAGTTAGAAACATCAATGAAAGAGAGTCATTGATCAGCTGCCTCTTGCACACCCCCTACTGGGGATATGCCTGCAACCAAGGTACATGCCCTTGACTGGAATCGAGCCTGGGACCTTTCAGTCCTGAAGCCGGCTCTCTATCCATTGAGCCAAACTGGTTTCGGCAAATCAGCTACTCTTTCATGGCTTTAAATCCCTGACCATATTTCATTTAATATCATGCTCTTACCGACATGTTTAGTAGGTGTCTAGAAACATACTTTCTAGTTCTAATTAAGTTATTAAATGTATCTGGATAAGTGACTTTATCACCCTGGGCTTAACTTTCTTTTTCTAGCATGACAATGGAATAGATTAGAATATAGATTTCTTAAAAACTGAATCTTTTGTTATGACCACCTGTTACACATTTAAAAGAGTAGATTTTACAATCTTTGAAAGGAAGACAGTTCTTATTTAATATAAAGATATTCCTACTAAGTGAATGTTTATGTCTCTTATGTAACCAAGTTAATACTTTTAAAATATTTTCTCTCAAAGGGATTTTTAGCTAATCAGATGAGAGCAGAAAACTTGAAGGATGCGTCTGTATTACCCGATTTATGCCTGAGTCATGCAAACCAGTTGATGATTATGTTGCAAAATCATAGAAAACTATTGGATATTAAACAGAAGTGTACCACTGCCAAACAAGAGCTAGCAACTAATCTCCATGTCAGATTGAAGTAAGTGATTTTGTTATCTTATTTAGGATGTTTAGAATTGATGTTGTTTGATTTCTCCCAAGTGGAGAAGTGTTTTTCTCTTGCCACTATATTGAAATTAGATTATTTTTATAGTTTTTAAATTTCATTCTATAGGTGGTGTTGCTTTGTAATGCTTCATGCTGATCAAGATGGAGAGAAATTGCAAGCTTTACTTCGCCTCGTAATAGAGCTGTTAGAAAGAGTGAAAATTGTTGAAGCTCTTAGTACAGTTCCTCAGATGTACTGCTTAGCTGTTGTTGAAGTTGTAAGGAGAAAAATGTTCATAAAACACTACAGGGAGGTATGCAAGTTGAATTCTGTTTTAATTGTGTATGAATCTTAATGAATCGTTGAGTGATATTAACATAAGCTTTCCTCTTTTTAGTGGGCTGGTGCTTTAATCAAAGATGGAAAGCGACTATATGAAGCTGAAAAGTCAAAAAGGGAATCCTTTGGGAAATTATTTAGTAAGTGTTCTTCATTAACAACTTGTTTATTTTTTTAAGTAAAAAATGCTATTTTTAGTCTATAAATATGAACATAGCATTACATAGTATGTATATGATTTTAATTACTATTGAAATCTATAGAAAAATTTTAGGACTATAGAGTTGACTTCATTATTAATTTTAAACTTGAAGTATTATCAATTTCCCCTCCCCACAAATCAGAGGGTATTTTTTGTTTGTTTTTTATCTCAAAGTTATAATTGTATTAATTTCTTTATACAGGGAAGTCTTTTTTAAGAAATCGCCTATTTAGAGGATTGGATTCCTGGCCACCGTCCTTTTGTGTATGTATTTATTTCCTAACCATGACCAAATTTTGTCTTTATTCAAACCTTTATTTCAGAAGTAGAAGTATTTATCAGAATGCTAGCGGCCCGGTGCACGAATTCATGCACATCGAAAGGAAATTAATTAGAAGAAATATTTTGCTCTTTGCCCGTTCTCTATAATAGAAGTGTCAACCAAATTCATTATTAACAATGACAGCTGGAAACATGCATGCGATTGGCTCCAGCGAGAGCTTTATATGTATCTTGTATGGGCGAGTCAACTTAGCCTTTTATAAATATAGAATAAACTCGCTTAATTATACCTGCTTTCTAATTTAGCTAAACTTTTTTCAGCCCAGTGAAGCACTCCAACTTCTCTTTCAGGTAATTGTCAGCAACAGAGCTGACACAAAGCAGATTATTATTGTAGATCACACAGGGAGAACAAAGGGTATAATATTTAACTGCAGCAGTGTTTGACTATATTCTGAACAGTGAGAAAACCTGAAGTCATTTTGAAGGTCCATCATTTCTTTTCATTTGCATCAATTTTCTAAGCTTTCTAAATCTTCGTTTTCTGGCTAATTAAAAAAAAAAATTTCTCCCAAGTCTTGTATCTACCTACTTTAGGACTTCTGTGAGTATTAAATGAGATGAAGCATAGGAAAACACTTCACAGACATTTGGTTACAGTGTAAAATGTTTCCACCTGGCTATAATGCTCATTGCAAGGGAGAGGAAGCCAGATGTTGGTTCGTGATGTCATTACCCGGACAGACACTTAGCATATTAGCCATATGTATGTATGTGTATGTATATATTTAATATATTCAACTTAAAAAAGCTTTTGGCTTTAAAAACACCAGTTGCTATAAAGGCTTAAAATATATTTATAGTTTTTTATTTAGAGTCTTAATCACTCAAGGGGATGTCTTATTACACTGTTAAGATTGATAAGACTAGATTCTCTTTATATGATAGTATTTTGTCTTTCTCCTCTTTACCTTTTTCTTTTTACTTCCTTCTTCCTTTTCTTTTTCTCCTGCTCGCACCTATTTTCTTCCTCTCTTCATTCTCTTACCCGTCAACCCCCTTTCTTTCATTTTATGTTTCAGCAAATCAGAATAGGGTGACTCTTCAAGTGGCTTTAATTAAAACCATAAAATATAAGTTTGGTATATTTCTAAATCAGACTTCATGGCCAAAGAAGTTTACGAAATGCTGTAGGTTCCCTACCCCCTCTCCTACTCCTCCTCTACCCCCCCGACATTCTGCTTGTGCCATTCTCTGTGCCACAGGCTTTCTTAGGGCTTTAAATGCATGCATTTTTGAACATTAAGAATGAGTGCTTTAATACGGTTCCCACACTTGTTTAATGAAGAGCATCTTGACACTTCTACATCTACTTAGGGTAATGATGCAAACAAATTGAGTTATTTTTAAAGGTCATTTCTTGGCCATATTATAAAGAAATGGTAGCATTTATCAGAAATTTTTTAAAATTAAGGGTTTGTATTTATTTTTTAAAAAAATATATTTTTATTGATTTCAGAGGGGAAGGGGGAGAGAGAGAAAAAAAAATCAATGATGATAGAGAATCATTGATTGGCTGCCTCTTGCATGCTCTCTAGTAGGGATTGAGACTGTAACCCGGGCATGTGCCCCTGACTAGAATCGAACCTGGGACACTACAGTCTGCAGGCCGATGCTCTATCTATTGAGGCAAATAGGCTAGGGCAGTGGTCAGCAAACTCATTAGTCAACAGAGCCAAATATCAACAGTACAACGATTGAAATTTCTTTTGAGAACCATATTTTTTAAACTTAAACTAATGCCACTTCTTCAAAATAGACTTGCCCAGGTTGTGATATTTTGTAGAAGAGCCACATTCAAGGGGCCAAAGAGCCGCATGTGTTTGCGAGCTGCAGTTTGCCGATCATGGGGCTAGGGCTAAGGGTTTGTATTCTAAAAAATGGCAAGGAAGAAAATGTTACATGGGAAAAAATGATTTTTACTAAGTTAAAACAACAAGGTATGTGAACAGGTGATAGGAGTAGATATAGGGGTAGGGCCAGATAGAGCTTCATGATCATTTTATAGGTCAAGGAAAAATTAGGAAATAATCTATGTACTAGTGAAACAAGTGATTCCTTTAATGTTGGTGAAAATGTTAGAATTTCCCATAAAAAGATGCTGAAAACAAAAGGGCAGGGACAAATACACCAGATGATTACCAGCAACTGTATCCCAGTTATTTAAGACTTAGAAAAATAATACATCATGTCATTGATTAGTTCTTCATATTTAATTTATTATTATTTTTCTATTAAATGTGAGTAAATTTTTGAAGCATTTTTGTTTAACTGTTTTACTCAATTTGATTATAATGAGACCACTTATTATTTGTATATTTTGTGGTGAATTATTATTATTATTATATTGTTATTTTGTACAGACACAGAAACCTCGAAAGTTTGACTGTGAGCTTCCAGATATTTCATTAAAAGATTTACAGTTTCTGCAGTCATTTTGTCCTTCAGAAGTTCAGCCATTCCTCAGGTAAATGTCATTAGTATTTTTAACTGTAGATATCACCTTACTCTGTTTTCCTCATTCTGGAGCTGTGGAAAGTAGCACCAGCCCTCCTAGGAGATTCCAGAATAGAGAACTGTTTTATGATAGGCTGACCCTCCTATGACTGCTTTAGGAAATTTCTGGGGAATATTAAAGTGAACAGAAAATTAATGTCTTATGTGTAGTAAGTTATTTTCTAGTAGTCACTCCTGCTTTGCATACTGTGGGAGGTTCCTAATATTTTAATGATGATGGCTTAGGTTTCTTGAGCTTTTTCTGGTAATGATTGAAAAAGGATGTTAAGGCAGTAGTTTTGTGTTTTTATTAATTAAAAATATTTTTATTGATTTCAGAGAGGAAGGGAGAGGGAGAGAGAGATAGAAACATCAATGATGAGAGAGACTCATTGATCGGCTACCTCCTGCATACCCCCTACTGGGGATCAAGCCTGGAATCTGGGCCAGTGCCCTTGACTGGAATAGAATCCAGGACCCTTCAGTCCACAGGCTCTTTCTCTACCCACTGATACAAACCGGCGAGAGCTGAAGTAGTGATTTTTTACATAGGTTAAAATATTTGGTTGTACTTATTCATCTTTTAATTAAGAAATCAGAAATCTAATTTGTTTACATTTTGTTTCAGGGTCCCCTTACTTTGTGACTTTGAACCTCTACACCAGCATGTACTTTCTCTACATAATTTGGTAAAAGCAGCACAAAGTTTGGATGAAATGTCACAGACCATTACAGATCTACTGAGTGAACAAAAGGCAAATTAAGTTGTTTCAAATGGTTCACTTTATTAGTGTAAATGTTGATACTGCTGCAGTTGTATAAGCCTGTCTCTCTCTTTTCCAGGCCTCCACGAGTCAGACATCCCCACAGTCGACTTCCTCACCAAGAGTAGAAAGTGCAACAGGAATTACAACAACTACCTCACCAAGAACTCCTCCTCCACTCACTGTTCAGGATCCCTTATGTCCTGCAGTATGTCCCTTAGAAGAATTGTCTCCAGATAGCATTGATGCACATACATTTGATTTTGAAACTATCCCCCATCCAAACAGAGAACAGACTGTTCACCAAGTTTCTTTAGATTTGGATTCATTAGCAGAAAGTCCTGAATCAGATTTTATGTCTGCTGTGAATGAGTTTGTAATAGAAGAAAATTTATCATCTCCTAATCCTATAAGTGATCCACAAAGTCCAGAAATGATGGTGGAATCACTTTACTCATCAGTTATCAATGCAATAGACAGTAGACGTATGCAGGATACCAATATATGTGGTAAAGAGGATTCAGGGGATCATGTGTCTCTAAATGTCCAGTTGGAAAAATGTAGGGTTGTTGCACAAGACTCACAATTAACTATACAGACCATCAAGGAAGACCTTTGCCACTTCAGAACATTTGTACAAAGAGAACAGTGTGATTTCTCAAATTCTTTAAAGTGTATAGCAATAGAAATAAGGAACATTATTGAAAAGGTAAAATACTCTGTGGAAATAACACTAAATGAAAAACATCAAAAAGAATTGCAGTCTCTAAAAAGTGATTATGAAGACAAACTTGATGCACTAATCAAAGACAGTGAAGAAAATGAAAGTAAAATTAAAAAGCTAAAAGGAGACTTAGTATGCCTTGAGGAGGTGTTACAAAATAAAGATAATGAATTTGCTTTGGTTAAGCATGAAAAAGAAGCTATCATCTGCCTGCAGAATGAAAAGGACCAGAAGCTGCTAGAAATGGAAAACGTAATGCACACTCAGAATTGTGAAATTAAAGAACTGAAGGAGTCACGAGAGAAAGCATTAAAAGACTTTAAAAAGCTCCATGTTGAAAATGATGAGAAGATGCAACTGTTGAGGACAGAACTTCAGAGCTTAGAGCAAAGTCATTTAAGGGAATTGGAGGACACCCTGCATGTCAGGCACACACAGGAATTCGAGAAAGCTATGACAGACCACAAAGATTCTTTGGAGAAATTAAAAAATGAAAATCAACAAAGAATTGATCAGATAAAAGAGTCCCATGCCACAATTATCCAGGAAAAAGAGCGACAGCTACAGGAGTTGAAACTCAAGGTTTCTGATTTGTCAGATACGAGATGTAAGTTAGAGGTTGAACTTGCATTGAAGGAAGCAGAAACAGATGAAATAAAAATTTTGTTGGAAGAAAGCAAAGCCCAGCAGAATGAGACCTTAAAATCGCTCCTTGAACAAGAGACGGAAAATTTGAGAACAGAGATAAGTAAACTAAACCAAAAGATTCAGGAAAATAATGAAAATTACCAGGTGGGCTTGGCAGAGCTAAGAACTTTAATGACAATTGAAAAAGATCAATGTATTTCAGAGCTGATTAGTAGACATGAAGAAGAATCTAACATGCTTAAAGCTGAATTAAACCAAGTAACAGCATTGCATCATCAAGCATTTGAAATAGAAAAAAACCTGAAAGAAGAAATAGTTGAACTGCAGGGTAAATTGGACGCTGCATTGAGTGCACTTGAAAAACAAAAAGCTGAAAAACTCACCCAACAAGAGGAGAAGTATGAAGCTGTTATCCAGAAACTTGAGAAAGACAAAGAGAAATTCATAATGAGCCAGGAACAAGACCGAGAAGAGTTAATTCAGAAGCTTAATAGTGAAAAAGAAGAAGCCATTCAGACGGCCCTAAATGAATTTAAATTGGAGAGAGAAGCTGTTGAGAAAGAGTTATTAGAAAAAGTTAAACATCTTGAGAATCAAATAGGAGAAAGGTAAGAACTTTAGTCTGTGATTATAAAATAAAAATATTGATTCAAATGTCAATTTTTTTGTGTAGGTAAGCATAGTACCTTGATTTATTCATTTTCTTAGTTAATGGAGCAATTGAGACATATTTATGAAATTAAAACTTTTATTTTTTAAATGTTTATTGTAAACATTTTGAAAATCTATAGTAGATTTTAATAATGAATTAAAGTTTTGGGTTTCTAGAGAAAAATTTTTTTTGAAAATTTCAAAATACTTTCAAGAGATTATTTTCCATTTCTTACAAATTTCTTTTATTGTTAATCTTCACTCGAGGATATTTTTCCATTGATTTTCAGAGATAGAGAGTGCAGGGGAGGGGGAAAGAAGGATTGAGAGAAATGTAATTGGTTGCCTCCCGTACCTGCCAAGTCCAGGGCAAAGTTTTCAGCCTGCCTCTAATGCGTGTCTTTGACTAGAGTTGAACCCAGGACTTTTTAATCCACAGGCCAACTCTCCACTGAGCCAAACTGGTTATGGTATAAATTTATTTCTTTGGTTTTTTTGAAATTTTTTTCTCTAAATTCTTCAATTGAAAATTACTTATTTTTTTTTTTTTTTTTTTTTTAAATTGTGTATGTATTTATAAAAGATAACAGTTTTTCTCTGAGCAGTATTAAGTAAAGGCTGAATTCTAGATTGGGCTATATAAGTTTCATTATTGTTATTTTTTTGATGTTACAACTTCATTTATTTCTTTGGTGGTTCAAAAGATGTTTTTAAATCCCAGATTTTATATAGTGTTGTTTTTTTTTTTACTTTTATTGTTACTAATAACACTTTTTATTAAAGAAAATGTTCCCCAGGTTTTCTGTTCCTTCAAATTGAGGGATTTTATGGCTTAATAAAAAGTTTCTAGAACATTACCAATTAGTTCTATCAATTCTTCTTCCAGGTGAATATAGTTATATGTACATTATATTTGAATTTCTGTCTCTCGCCTTACCACTTTTACACAGTCACTTGTGATTGCCTTTCTGCTGTGTAATATATATTGGTGTACAGTGAAACTCCTCTGTATTCTGTGGGAATTAGAGGATGCAATATAGGAGTTAGAACCTGCATGAAATATTTTATAGAACTGGGGCAGTAAGGCCAAGGTAGTCGCTACTGAAGGCCAGGAGAATTCTGAGTGAAATATGAGGAAAAGAGACATTAAGCACACACCAAAGCTCATGGTTTCCATGGCTCACTGGGAAGCTGCTGCAACATTCAAGAATCTCTTCAAGCCCCAATGCTGTGGCTCCATCTGCAGCACACAATGGGTAGTTCCCATTTCCTTGGCAGGAGGCTCCTGTGAAACTGCATCTGGAGACAGCCACCTTTGGAGAGTTAGCCTGGGCTGCTTTTCTACTCTCCAGACTTGTACCTGTTCTTTTCATGGGCAAACTTGAAGTTATAAAGGGGATTCTGGGAAGTAGAGAATCTGCTTTACATTGCAGATGAGAAAAGAGATGAGGGCAATGGCAAGATGACGACAGTCTAGTACTGTATACCTTGTTTAAACTCAGTAACCACAAATCTCTTTTACTCATATTGAACTGCCAAATAAAGATACTTGAATGTTATGTTTCTGTCCTACGTGATTGAGCTTATATGTCTCATATCTCCTCAGATTATTGAACCCTGTCTTCAAAAGGTGAGAGTCAAATTTAGGCCATTCTAGCCATCTCAGAGATATCGATTCATTTTTCACACAGCTACATCTCTCTTTGATATTCTGCAAGTTGAATGCTGAAATAGAGGGTTAACTATCGTTACCACAACACATGTTACATACAAGGGAAATGGGAGAAGGAAAAGAGATGAAGATTGATTGATTTATGCAATTTTAAGTCCTATAGTCTTTATTGCTGTAATTAACCCTGTAACTCTAGTAGGTATTCACATCTTGCTTCTATTAACACACCCACTCTTTACCTCAGACATTACCTCAACTGGTTTTACTTGTTGATCTGAGGAGACTGTTAGTAATGGTCCATCCTCTAATATAGTTGCTGATAGTTTTCATTTGACTTATTTATTTTTTGGTAATCCTCACTTGAGGATATTTTTTTCCATTTATTTATTGGAAGTAGTGGGGGGTAGGGGTGGAGAGCAGCATTGATGTAAGAGAGACACATTGATTGGTTGCCGCCTGATTGCACCCCGACTGGGGCCAGGGATCAGTCCTGCAACCGCGATAGGTGGCTTTGGCTGGGAATTAAATTCGTGACCCTTTGGACCTTGGGTGGATGCTCTAACCACTGACTCAAACTGGCTGGGGCTCATTTGACTCTATTTTTGGTCACAGCAGTGCCAAAAGACACATTGGAAAAGCCCCTGACTTCCAGTAATAATCCTCTCTGCCCTCATATAGGAGAAACTGTTTCCCAGAGATAATTGAATTCAGTTATATCGATACAGCCTCCTCCTTTGCCTGTTGGTTCAGTGGCCTGAGGAGCCCTAATTAGCCAAGTTGTAGTTTAAGCTTCAGTTTAGTGGGACCCTGGCTGTATCTCTTGGTAAAGGATTTTCTTTTTTTGTGGGAGGTTAGGGGGACTATATTTGCTCTAAAATCTGTGGCCCCAAATTGTAGGGACAAGAAGCAAAATTTTTGTGAATATATTTAGGGACAATAGAGTAGTTACTCTTAATTTCTATGCCTTGTTCTCCAATTCATGTATTCTAACTATGGGAGAATTAGTCTCTCAGAGTGGTGTCTGGTCCAGAGCATGTATGCATTCTTTAATCTAGCCATGCAAAATTTCACCTATTTAGTGCTATAACTGAGTTTTCAGTAGTTTGGTCCACAGTTGTGTCAGGCCAGCTGCTTTAGGGATTGGCATACGTGGTGAGATTAGGACTCCCAGAGGCCTGAGTCCATGGCTGCACACCTTCCACTGGAGAGTAAAATTCCTTCTTCAGCAGCAGTCCTAGTGGAACACCATAGCAGTGACCAAGGCATTTTGTAAGTTCAGGAATGGATTTTCTCGCAGAAACATTGTGGGCATGCAAAAGAAATATATATAGAGAACAATGGACTATTTTTGTGAGAACAGATTACTTCTCATGATGGAAATGGTCAAGGGTAGTTGACCTGTCACCAGGTGTCTGGCTCGTCTCCCATGGAAGTGCTGCAATATTGGGGGCTCAGTATGCGTGGCAGCCCCCATCGCTGAGTCCAATACCTAACCTCACTTCCTGCATGTCAGCATTTCGAACAGGACTGGTGTGGCTAAAGACTGATATTCACAGAATGTTCATCTTGCCCATCTGATTATTAGGAGGTTCCTCAAAGTGGGACATTATATACTCAGAGGACTTACAGATCCTTATCCTGTGTGCCCATTTTCAGGAGGTTCATCTGTATTTCTGTTCTGCAAATATTGTCACCAGGTCTAGTCTAGTTTCTTCCAAGTCCCTCGCTGTCCAGGCAAGTCTTTAGCTAGCATCCATGCGTCCCTGGCCATTTCTCTGAGGCAATTCCAAACACACTGCTGCTGGGAAGATTTCCCTTCACTGCTGTTTTTCAGGATCCCTTCTCAGTGGGCTCTAGTACTTGAGCTGTGCTTTTGAATCGTGTCAGCATATTGTGCAGAATTATGAGGAAACCAGGTTGATCGGTTTCCTCTCCAACCCATATTGAATGCCATACTTGTGACGGAGAGCAAAGCAGCAATGTAGCAGGAGTAAGAATCTTGGAAACCCGCACCTCTTGGACCTTACTTGTGCCATCAGGATTTGTTTAAGCTCCAGCCCATATATGCCACATCTATTTTATGATGGACAACTCAGGTAACATGGTAACTTAGGAGACTATGTAAAATTTCTCAGTTTCTGTATAGACCCAGTAGCAAGCCATTTACCAGAGGAAAATAGTTACCAGCTCCAAAAATCCTAAGGGTCTCAACTGACTGTCTTATAGGACTTGCTAACAGTTTCATTCAGCATCTATTCCTGCTGCAGACGTGTATCTGTGGTAAAGATGGCGCAAGGGGTAGAGCAGCTTGCGTGATAGTTTGGACCTAGTGCAAGAGTGTCTCTTGCTGTGGACCTTACACAGAACGGGCCGCCTTAAAGGTTATTTCATAGGTGAGTCGCAGCAGCATACCCAGATGTACTATTATTGCACCCAAAATTCAGAGATGCTCAAGGGCATCTTGCTTGTTCACTGTGGAGGGAACACCTCATGCCCAGACCCTGGGATACTTAGAAATTTTTCTGTGCTGACCAGCTCCTCACTTTTCATGGTCTTTATTGCTCACTCTGGTAATAAACGTGTCTTCCCCTGGTTAGCTCACATAGTTACTTCTTTGTAGTCGGCTTAAGAAGCATATTGCCATAAATGTATAATGTGGTATCTTGAGGACTAGCAAGAAAACCAACTACTAGATTTTAACAGAGGACTGGAGAGTTGGTATAACCCGGAGATAAGACTGAAAGTATACTGCTGTCACTGTGGGTAAAGTCAAACTGTTGCTTGTGGTCTACACCAGCGGTGAACAAATCGTGCCTGTGGGAGTGCAACCTGCTGCTGGTTTTTTGTCAGTCCAGCCATATTGGAATACAGAGATGCTTGTTCCTTTCCCTCTGCCTGTGGCTGCTTTTGGCAGAGTTGAGTAGTTGTGACAGAGATCACCTGGCTAACTATTACTGCCCTTCTCCCTCTCCCCCCCCCCCAAAAAAAAAAAAAGTTTGTCCTGAATTATACTAATACGTGTAGATGGGAAAGAAATCACCAAATCAGTAGCTACATGCCAAGCCACTAGGCCTTGTTGATTTGCTCCAGGAAAGAGATCATATGTGAAACACATTTACTGGAGTCACTAACAGATTAAATTTATGATCATCTGTTGCATGCTTTTACACGTTTTATTCAGGACATACGCTTAAGTCAGATAAAACTGTGATGGAAATCTCTTCCCCTATATGGTTTGAAGTGAGAGACAGTTTTGGAAATTTTACTTGGTCCTCATTCTATGGCTTAGGAGACCAACAGGGATTCCCCATCAGCTGCTCTTAATGCAGATTCCGGATATAAGGAGATGGCTCTTACCTCTGCTGAGGGGCCCATGGGCCCAGACTTCTCTGTCACCAGTAATCGGAGGGGTCTCGGTGGCACTAGAATCCCCTCGGAGCCAGTGCTCAGCAGTCCCCCAGAATTGGTTAAGTACCTTCCCTGAATACACATTCACCTGTAAAATTGTCTCAAGTGCTTTTGGTGAGGGCTAGAAAAAAGACAACAGTATAAAAATTTGGCATTGTAGTTGGGGACCAACTCAGATAGTGGAATTGAGTGCGGAATAGTGAGCCTTTTGAGTTAAGTTAGCTCTGCACACCTTAGAGACAGCCACTTCAAGACTTCTGGGTCAGCCAAGACCAGTTTGGCTCAATGGATAGAGCGTCGGCTTGGGGACTGAAGGGTCCCGGGTTCGATTCTGGTCAAGGGCATGTACCTTGGTTGCGGGCATATCCCCAGTAGGGGGTGTGCAAGAGGCAGCTGATCGATGACTCTCTCTCTCATGTTTCTGGCTCTCTATCTCTCTCCCTTCCTCTCTGTACAAAATCAATAAAATATATTAAAAAAAAACAAAAGACTTCTGGGTCAAACCCAAGTACTGCTCTGTGCTGTCTGTAATGGTACCACATCATGCTCTGGTTAAGGGTCAGTAATTGGCCTGGTATTCCATGGAAATTCATAGAATTTTGGTGTTTTTTTCTCCCTCTGCCATCCCTGTCCTGCAGAGAGCCTTTCGAGGCATTTCTCAAAGCTGTGCTGAGGGGAATATTCTCTGGCCTCTCCCAGGTGTGTAATAATTCCCAGTACACCTGCTACCATCACTCTTTGTGTGCCTTCCTGTAGACTGAGGGCCAGGAAATTTATTCTTTAAAGGGACATACAGTGAATATCTTAAGATTTGCTGGTCACATGTAGACTTTATCATATTTTCCTGTGTGTGTGCACACTTTGTGTATGTTACCCTTTAAATAGGTAAAAAACCAAGAGTAAGTGTACTTTGGTCTCTACACTTTTACATATTCAAAAATTATTAAAGACTGCAAAGTGATTTTGCTTAAATGGGTTATCAATATTTTCTGTATTAGAAATGGAAATAATAAATTATATGGAAAATCCAGCCTTTCACTTATATAAAATTGGAAAGAGGGATATTTAAATAGCCTTTCAGATAATTGTGGATATTTTTCCTTGATACTAAATCAGAATGCAACAACTGATAATTTCTTAAGCATTAGTTTCATTGTGGAATATGACTCCATGTCAATGGATTTTTAAGGTAATCTTGATGCTAATATCCATTGAACTTTGGATATTTTACTCATGCATGATTTTGTAGCATAATAAAGTGATCATTTGGAAAACACTGGTTCATTGTAGTGCAGATCTGCAGATGTGAATGTATTAACAGAAGTCACATTTGTTAATAATCTTAAGGATTTTATAAGAGGAATCTTAGGTACTGGTAAGCTCTAAGGTTCATAGTGGCAGATACAAACTTTCTTTTTAAAGAGTCACACTTTTTTCATTGGTAACAAGTTTGTCAGTTGTTCATTAAAATAATAGCTCATTTGATATTTTCACAAAATTATCTGCCAAAAACCCAAGTCTGAATAACCAAAGATTGTAATTTTTTAGATGGATTCGATGAAAAAAGCAGCCAGTTATGCATACAGCCAAAACAATTACATAGGCATGTTTCCATGAGACAGACATACTTTGTAAGTGGCAGAAGTGTTTGTCATTTTGTCACATAGAATATTAAAAAAAATTGTATACTTAATGGCCCGGATTCAATAATATAATTCTAGTACATCAGTATGTTTCAAAATAAACCTGTCTTTTTCATTTTGAGTGTCTTGAAGTAAAGGATATAATGATTAAAAGTTCAGTTTGGTGTTACTGTCTTCAATTTATGTGAAGGTGTCAGCAGTTTTATCACTTGTGCAAATGTCAACAAGGTGTAAAAGACAAATATCATCTTAGTAGTATTTGACCTTACTGATCCCCTGTATGTGTTCTAGTTACCCCCCGATTGTTCTGTGGGTCAGTCACACTTTGTGAATCATTGGGATAGACTTGTCTACACTGGAGAATGGTTGGCAAACTTTCTGTAAAGTTTGTAAATATCTTAGGCTCTGTGGGCCAGATAGTCTCTATATGAGCTACTCAGCTTTACTGTTATAGCCAAACGGGAGTGAGACAATATAAAGGGGTTTCACTATGTTCCAACAAAACCTGACTCACCCAAACAGGTAATAGCAGGTTAGACCTGGCCTGTGGTCTAGCGCACTGGTCGGCAAACTCATTGGTCAACAGATCCAAAAATATCAACAGTACGACAATTGAAATTTCTTTTGAGAGCCAAATTTTTTAACTTCTTCTAATGCCACTTCAAAACAGACTCGCCAGGCTGTGGTATTTTGTGGAAGAGCCACACTCAAGGGGCCAAAGAGCCAAACATTGGTCTAGCGTATATCTCCTTGGCCTCTTACATTTGTTTAATATTGGCCATTGGGTCCAGGTTTCACGCAGCCAACCTTGCGAAATGTTAAAAGGTAACATCTAATCCAGAATCTGTGTTCATTACATTTATACAAATGATTTTGGCTTGTTTAAGCATTTTGTCTGTCTAACTCCCATTGGATCTATTTCCAATGTTTCTAAATAAATGAAACCTCTTGGAAGTGCAGTTCCTCCTTTAACTTCTCTTGAAACATGGGATATGAATGTAGCAGTGGGTCTGGGAGTAAGGAAAAGGTGGAGAGGTTGAGAATGATCAGCTTATTGAGAAGGGGACCTTAGGTAAGATGACACAAATCTATAATAATAAAAGCGTGATATGCTAATTAGACCGGAAAGCTGAATAACCTTCCAGACATCATTCTGGATGAAGTTGCAGTGGCGGGAGCTGAGGTGGAGGTGGTTAGGGGCAATCTGGCAGGCAGGCAAGTGATCAGTTAGGAGCCAGCGGTTCTAGATTGTGAGAAGGAAGTCTAACTGCTGGTTTAGGACTAATCCCACAGGGGGACAGGGTCTAAGCCTGCAGTTGGACATCCCCCAAGGGAGCCAGAGGGTGCAGGCTGGGCTGAGGAGGACCCTTCCCTTCAGTGCACGAATTTCGTACTCCAGGCCTCAGACTCAATCAGGGAGAAAAGCTACTGCTGATAAGGGAGGCTGAGTGGGATTTGGAGGGACTACTGGGAGATCTCCAAAACCTAGGCTTTAGCTATTTGATCCCAGACAACTACAGTCGTTAGTGGTTCTGTTTTGAATGCCCTGGTCTGCCAGAGTTCCATTTTTGCACTGGTGGTAAGGTCATTACTGCCTGTAGATCGAAACATCAGAGAATTCCAGATTCCCATCTTTAGAGTTTATTTTTCCCTACAATTACATTTGTATCTATCTCTGGATTGAGCTTAGAAATAAAACCTATTTTATATTTTAAATCCTCACCTGAAGATATGTTTTTGTTGGTTTTTAAATTGCTTTTAGAGAGAGGAGAGGGGGGAGAGAGAAACAGACAGACATCCATGTGAGAGAAGCATGAATTGGTTGCCTTCCTTTAGCACCTGACCAGGGATTGAACCACAATCTGGGTATGTTCCCTGACTAGGAATTGAATCCATGACTCTTTTCATTTAGGTCGATGCTCCAAACAACAGCCATACTGGCCATGGCCAGAACCTCTCAAATATTTCAAGACTAGGGGCCCAGTGCATAAATTCCTGTAACTTGAGAGGAGCTGTGGGCCATGTGGCTATGGTGGGCACAGGGGTGGGTCTCACCCCATCCTGCCGTGGCCCCCGGACTCCTCTTTGCCAGCAGCCCTGCTGCCGCTGCCGCTGCCCCGATGTGCTGATGGTGCAGAGCGATTGGGACTGGTAGCAGCAGCAGGTGCGAGTGGGGCCAGCACGGTTGGTGGGTGCAAGAGGCAGCTGCTACCCCTATCGCCCCTCAGGAGCAGGGGGAGGTGGAGAAGCCTTCAGGGGTGATCAGGGCCAGCAGCACCCGCTGACGGTGTCGAGCATTTGGGACCAGCACTGGTTGCCAGCAGCTGGTGCGAGCAGTGGCTCCAGTGCCGGCAGCAGGTGGGACCGCGGCACGCTGGAGCAAAGAATTTTCAGTAACCACCAGAGGCTCGCCCCAATGACAGTGACGGGCGCCTGCTGTGGTCTGGTGCCACCACTCACATGCTCCACCATCCCACTACGTTCGCCACTCCCCGCATGCCCCATCAGTGCACGTTATAGCGACCAGTTGTTCGATTTCGGGTGTTCGGCCGTTCAGTCTATTTACATATTAGCCTTTTATTACATATGATTAAAGGAGTTAATATTAGAATTGGAACATAAAGAACTTCGGGAGAGGTGGGTGGTATAAGGGAGTCAATATCCTGGAGGTCTATAGGTTCAAAGTTATCTGAAGCACCAAAGTGTTGGCTAATTAGGAAATATGTATCTATTGACTTCAGAGAGGAAGGGAGAGGGAGAGAGAGAAACACCAATGATGAGAGAATAATTGTTCGGCTGCCTTCTGCATGCCCCCCACTGAGGATTGAGCCCACAACCTGGGCATGTGCCCTTGACTGGAATTGAACCTGGGACCCTTCAGTCCACAGGCTGACACTCCATCCACTGAGCCAAATCAGCTGGGGCAGGAAACCTACAATTTTTAGGAGACTTCTACTAGTTGTCTACTGAGACACCAATACAGGTAATTTGCTTAGAAGCCCCTTGTGAATCTTAAGTTGCTCACATGTCAGAGCACAGCCATCTCTGGAGAAACATAGACCCTCTTTAGCACTCCAGATTTTGTGTGGGTGTCTTTTGTTGACAAACTTGAACCTCCCAGAACTTACTGGGATGAGGATTCTACATAAAGTAGTCCTCAGTTTCTCTTTCATGCAGAGGAAAGAACACTTTCATAAGTCAAATATTTTGTTTGCTAATCCTCACTCAGTATTTTTACCATTGATACTTAGAATGGAAGGAGGGGTAAGATGTGGGGAGAGAGTGGAGAGAGAGACACACTGATTGGTTGCCTCCCTCACATGCCCAACCAGGGCAGGGGATCGAACTGTGCAACAGAGATATTGCCCTTGGCTGGTGATGGAACCCACAGCCCTTCAGTGCCATTACTGACGCTCTAATTGGTGAGCCACACTGCCCAGGGACACACGTCAGTTTTAAAGAGGGCACACAGTTCATTAGATAAATGAGCAAAGGATATGAATAGACAGAAAATAGAATATGAATAGTCTATATGTGAATAGCCGTTCAGTCTACTTGAGGTTAAAGAAATACAAAATTAAAATAACTTTCCTATATAACCAGTAAAATTAAATCAATTGTATACATTATTTAGATACTTTTTGGGAAAGGGGCTATCTTATTTTCTTTTCAAATCTTTAGAAATGGGGCTTTCTTACATGCCTGTGTGTAAAGAAAATGAATATATATTATTAATATATGTGTATAGTTTCATCTGAAAATCTACATCTGTACTGTTCATAGTCATACTTCTAAGGAATAGTTGAATCAGATCTGGGAGAGTATGGAACATTAAAAATTTAAAATTTTAATCTCAAAAAAAGTTTCAAAACACATGGCAAACAATTATTTGTTAGACCAAATCAAATACAGTTAACTAGAGGCCCGACACATGAAGATTCATGAAAGAATGGCCTTCCTTCCCCTGGCTGCTGGCGCTGCCTGTATTCTATGCAAAGGTGGGAGTATGCAATTTTCGTGTGTGTTTGTACACGTGTTCCTTTACTGATAAAAACAAAGTATCATTTAGAAATATGAGCTTTTTAAAAAAAATATATATTTTATTGATTTTTTTTTTTTTTTTTATAGAGAGGGATAGAGAGAAACATTGATGAGGGAGAATCATGGATCAGCTGCCTCTTGCACACCCCCTACTGGGGATGTGCCCGCAACCAAGGTACATGCCCCTGATGGGAATCAAACCTGGGACCCTTCAGTCTGCAGGCTGACGCTGTATCCATTGAGCCATACCGGTCTCGGCTAAGCTTCTTTATCCACACATCTGCTAACGGGCACTTGGGTAGTTTCCAAAGGTTAGCTATTGTAAATTGTGCTGCTAAGAACATAAGGGTGCATCTATTCTTTCTGATTAGTGTTTCTGGTTTCTTAGAATATATTCCTAGAAGTGGGATCACTGGGTGAAACAGGAGTTCCATTTTCAGTTTTTTGAGGAAACAATACTGTTCTCCACAGTGGCTGCACCAGTCTGCATTCCCACCAGCAGGGTAGTAGGGTTCCCTTTCCTGCACATCCTTGCCAACACTATTGTTGATTTGTTGATGGTAGCTATTCGGATAGGTGTGAGATGATACCTCATTGTCATTTTAATTTTTATCTCTCTGATGATCAATGACTTGAACATTTTTTTGTATATCTCTTGGCTGCCTGTATGTCACTTTGGAGAAGTATCTATTTAGGTCCTTTGCCCATTTTTAAATTGGATTATTTGTCTTTTTTTAGGTATGAATTCCTTATATATTTTGGAAATTAACCCCTTATCAGATGTATCTTGCCAAATATGTTCTCCCATTTAGTGGGATTCCTTTTCATTTTGTTGATGGTTTCTTTTGCTGTACAGAAGCTTTTTGTTTTGATGTAGTCCCATTTGTTTATTTTCTCCTTTGTTTCCTTTGCCCTAGAAGATGTGCCGGTAAAGATATTGCTACGAGAGATTTTGCTGCCTATGGTTTCTTCTAGGATTATTATGGTTTCCCATCTTATATTTAAATCTCTTATCCATTTTGAGTTTATTTTTGTGTCTGGTGTAAGTTGGTGGTCTAGTTTCATTTTTTTGTATGCATCTGCTCAATTTTCCCAGCACGACTGTTTTTACTCCATTGTATGCGCTTGCCTCCTTTGTCAGATATGGAGCATAATGGCGTGGGTCCATTTCTGGGTTCTCTGTTCTTTTCCATTGATCTGTATGCTGTTCTGTGACAGTTCCGGGATGTTTTGTAGTATAACTTGGTATTGTGATTCCTCCAACTTTATTCTTTTTTCTTAAGATTGCTGTGTCTCTTTGGGGTCTTTTTTGGTTCCATATAAATTTTTGGAGTAGTATTTGTTCTAGGTCTGTGGAGTATGCTGTTGACATTTTAATAGAGATTGCATTGAATCTATAGATTGCTCTGGGAAGTATGGACACTTTTATGATGTCGATTCTACCAATTCATGAACCACGCTATTTTCTTCCACTTGTTTATAACTCCCTCCATCTCTTTTTTCAACTTCTTGTAGTTTTCTGAGTACATCTTTTACCTCCTAAGTATCTTAATTTTTTTGTTGCAATAGTAAATGGGATTGTTTTTGTTTTTAGTTTCTCTTTCAGAGTACTTTATTGATACTCAAAAATGCCATAGATTTCTAGGAGTAAATTTTGTATCCTGCTACATTGCTGAATTCCTTTATTAAATCTAGAGTTTTTTGGTGGAGTTTTTAGGGTTTTCTGTGTACAGTGTCATGTTATTTGTGAATAATGATAGTAACCACTGTTAGATTTGAAGATATAAAACCTTTCTGATTTCAGCTAGTTATAGTATTTGGTATATTTGGGATTATATCTGCAAATTTGAAAAAAAGTAATACTATATTTAATTTTCAAGTTCTGCCATTGAATCTACCAGAGAAGAGTCTTCAAGCCTGGTTGCTGAACTTCAGGAAAAGCTTCAGGAAGAGAAAGCTAAGTTTTTAGAACAACTTGAAGAACAAGAGAAAAGAAAGAATGAAGAAATGCAAAATGTTCGAACATCTTTGATTGCTGAACAGCAGGTATGCTCTCCTGCCCCATTTCATTATTTTAGGTTAAAGAAGGGCAACATAAATTACAAAATATAATTTCTTTGTGCAGTTAATGTTTTAGGGTCTCTTAGAAGTGATTTTCCTACATTGATGCCTTCTTCATGATGAAAAGCATTTTCTTTTTATAAGTCATTATTGTCACAAGGACAGATGCTTCAAATGAAGAAGTCTTAGGTTATAAATTAGGAAATGTGAATTATATTTCTAGTTTATTTTTTATTTAAATGTTATTTAAAAATTATATATTTTTATTGATTTCAGAGAGGAAGAAAGAGGGAGAAGGAGGAAGAGATAGAAACATCAATGATGAGAGAGAAACATCAATGATGAGAGATCGGCTGCCCCACTGGGGATTGAGCCAGCAACCCAGGCATGTGCTGGCCTGACTGGACTCGAAAGTGGGGCCCTTCAGTCCGAAGGCCAACACTCTATCCATTGAGCCAAACCAGCTAGCGCTACTTCTAGTTTCTTCACTACCTATGTGATTTTAAGTACTCAATCTCTTCAAAACTCAGATAAGTTCTTTTGCAAATGAAAGTGTTTATACTATACTTAGATGATAATCTTTAAAATTTTATTTTTCTAAGTTGCATCAGCCCAAATGTTTTTTTTTTTTCCCTTTTGATAATTCTTATTCATGTTAGGCTGTTGGTAGGTTACAGTTGATTGTTATTGAACATGATTCAGTTATTAATATTGATCAGTAGTGAGTGGTCAAGCTTGCCAGATAAGTGGGGGCCAGACCATTAAGCCTGGTCATAAAGCAGTGGCCATAGAAATATACAGATAAGAGATGGAGATGCGATAAAATCTCTCTTGAAATGTTGTTGTGCTAACCACGGTTTAGAAAAGACAGGAAGCTTTCAGAGGCAGGAAGATTACTAAGAGAGTAGGTAAAATAGCACTTGCTAATTTGTTGATCATTTTCTTTTCCCCAAATTTTGCTTTTCCTCTGACAATAAATATGTGAACAATATTATCTTAATATGGAACCAGAGAAATAAAATAACATTGTATTTACTACTGTATAACATTTTCATTAAAAAAAAAAATAAACATTTGTTTGTTGTACTTTTCCCCCCACATATAAATGTAACATGCAAAACTATTTGCAAGGCTAGTTTTTTAGCCCTAGCATCTATGTGCATGCAGACAATTTTTAAAAATATATATATATTTTGTTTTTTTGTTTTTTTGTTTTGTTTTATTTTTTTTCAGAGAGGAAGGAAAAGGGATAGAAAGTTAGGAATATCAATGAGAGAGAAACATTGATCAGCTGTCTCCTTCACACCCCCTACTGGGGATGTGCCTGCAAGCAAGGTACATGCCCTTGACTGGAATCAAACCTGGGACCCTTCAGTCCATAGGCCAACACTCTATCCCTGAGCCAAACCGGTTAGAGCGACAATTTATGTACCTAATCATTTTGTCTTCCAGACCAACTTTAACACTGTTTTAACAAGAGAGAAAATGAGGAAAGAAAACATAATTAATGATCTCAGTGACAAGTTGAAAAGTACAATGCAGCAGCAAGAGCGAGATAAAGGTTAGTAAAGTTTTGTAATACGATTTTTAATTCTGTTTTAAAATTAGAAATCATTTAAGAGTATTCTGTAATGCTCAATTCAACCTGGGGTGCCCCTTAGATTTGATCGAGTCCCTCTCTGAAGACCGAGCGCGCTTGCTGGAAGAAAAGAAGAAACTTGAGGAGGAAGTCAGTAAGCTGCGGGGCAGCGGTTTTGTACCTTCACCGTTCGTAGCGACAGCCCCAGAACTCTATGGAGCTTGTGCCCCTGAACTCCCAGGTGAGACGGAGAAGTCAGCCATCGAGACACAAGATGAAGGGAGAGTGGACTCGGCGATGGAGACAAGCATGATGTCCGTACAGTAAGTCCACCCTTGTCAGCTGCCTCAGGTATTAGCCTCTTAGGCCACTGGTATGAACTAAAAGTTCTGGTGGTAGGAAATATAGTTAGCACCACTGGTTGATAGCTCATATGTCTAAAAGTTGTGCCATTTTAATTCTCTAAGCTATAAACATGACAGATACTTTAATGTGACTGATTATGTATCTTATGAATCACTCTGGCGTAGTTTCATAGACTGACAGGATAAGAGTCACTATAGTAGTATTAAGCTGTTCTTACTTACAGGAGTGTTTGAACTTTGAGACCCATAACCTAGGAGGAAAAGGCATTGCTCTAGTAGTGAGTATATTCGTATTGGTGAGGGTGTACTGGGGAAAGGCAGAGGTGTCTTTTGAAAAGTAAAAATGAATGTAGGTCTCTGTTTAGTTCAAAAGAAGGGACTAGAGACTGGTTAACCTTGAGAAAGGTATGAGGCTTAAGAATGTACGTGAAAAATAGAACAAATAATTGCAATTTGAAAACAGGAAGCATAACCGTATATAGAGACCATGGCATTAGAAAACATAAATGACAGAAACAAGTCCAAATGTATGTGAAAAAATAAATTAACCTCTCTACAGAACCTGTTTGGAAAGAAAGCATTCAACTGCATTCAATGAACAAAAAAAAAAGCATCTAAAGAAAAATTAATACAGAACATTTGATTTAATGCAATTGAGAAAAATACATAAGGTAAATAATGAAAAAATACATAAGCCACATAAAGGTAATGGTTTAGAAAAGTTAAATAGGAAATTTTATACATTGAGAGGATACCGTTCACAATAAACAATTGTTAATTTGTTGGTGCTTTAAAATATGACTGAATTAAATGATTAAAACTGAAATGGAACTTTTAGAAAATACATATTTTTATTTGATTTTCAGAGAGGAGGAATGGGGGAGACAGAGATAGACACATGAGAGAGAACCATTGATTGGCTGTCTCCCACATGCCCCACACTGGGGATCGAGCCCACAACCCAGGCATGTGCCCTGACGGGATCGAACTGTTATCTTCCTGGTTCATAGGTCAACACTCAGCCACTGAGCCACACCAGCAGGGCTAACATGAAAACTTTTTATTATTATTTTTACCTTCACCTGAGGATACTTTTCCATTGATTTTTAGAGAGAGTGGAAGAGAGAGGGAAAGAGAGAGAGAAATATCGATGTGAGAGAAACACATCTATTGGTTGCCTCCTGCATAAGCATTGACCAGGTCCAGGGCAGGGGAGGAGCCTGCAACCAAGGACGTGCCCTTGGGCCGGAATTGGACCCAGTACCCTTCAGTCCAACAAGCGAGGGAGTAAAGTGAGCACATTTTATAGACATATTTGGGGTAGGACACTTCCTCCTCTCAGCAAGAAGTAAAAAAATAAAGCAATAGAAACACGATTACGAAAATTAACTATGTATTCTATATAATAAAAGCCTATTGGCCATGTGTATGTCATCTTTGGAGATATGTCCATTCAGGTCCTCTGCCCATTTTTTATTTGGATTGTTTATTTTTTGGTTGGTAAGTCAGCTCACATCTGTCAGGATGGCTCACATTAATGGAACAAGTGCTGGCAAGGATGTGGAGAAAAGAGAACCCTCAGACCTTGTTGGTGGGATTACAGATTGGTGCAGCCACTATGGAAAACAGTATGGAGGTTCCTAAAATATTGGCTCAGTAGATAGAGCATCGGCCTGTGGACTGAAAGGTCCCGGGTTTGATTCCAGTCAGGGGCATTGTACCGTGGTTGCTGGCTTGCACCTGGGCCCTGGTTGGGGGTGTGCTACCAATCAACGTGTCTATCGCACTTCAGTGTCTCTTTCTCTCTGTCTCTCCCCCTTCCTTCCATTCTTTCTAAAATATCAATGGAAAAGTATCTTCAGGTGAGGGTTAATAAGAAATAAATAATAAAATAAAAGACATTATCCCAGGAAAAGGCATAAACCAATGCTTTGCTTATATTTTCAAAGGTCTACAGGTCTTAATTTCAGGAGGTTTGCTACAAAGAATGTACACCACTGAAATGTACCGTAGCTTAAACAGGATGCTTTCTACAATTCAGTTCAGACCCTTAAATTTTAAAGTGCTTTGTAGTAATAGTTAAATTTCTAAAGTTCTTTTGAAGAGTGTGAAGTCCAGAATTTTTAGACTTAAACTAAAATAATTCATTGTCTCTTAGAGAAAACATCCATATGCTATCTGAAGAAAAACAGAGGATAATGCTGTTAGAACGAGTAAGTAAATTATTTTCTTCAATTGCAATATTTGATATGTTCATTATGTGGATGCAATTAAATATGTCTTATGCTGAAAACATGCCCTGGTTAAAAATTAGGTCTTTTTATAAAATATATAATTGATTTAAAAAAGGAAGGGAGAGAAAGACAGAAACATCCTATCTAATAAACCTATCTAATAAGAGTAATATGCAGATTGACCATCACTCCAACAGACAAGATGGCCGTCCCCATGTGGTCAAAGATCCTGCCCCTATGTGGACATAAGACGGCCACCAGGGGAGGATAGTTGGGCGGTACCAGGCCAGCAGGGGAGGGCAGTTGAGAGGGACCAGGCCTGCAAAGGAGGGCAGTTGGAAGTGATCAACCCTGCAGGGGAGGGCAGTAAGGGGTGACCAGGCCGGGAGAGGAGGGAAGTTGGGGGCAAACAGGCTGGCAGGGGAGCAGTTAGACATCCATCAGGCTGGCATGGGAGTGGTTAGGGGTGATCAGGCTGGCAGGCAGAAGCAGTTAGGGGCAATCAGGAAGGCAGGCAGGTGAGCAGTTGGGAGCCAGCAGTCCTGGAATGTGAGAGGGATGTCTGATTGCCTGTGGGATCAGGTCTAAACAGGCAGTTGGACATCCCTCGAGGGGTCCCAGATTGGAGAGGGTGCAGGCTGAGCTGAGGGACACCCCCCAACTCCTGTGCACGAATTTTGTGCACCGGGCCTCTAGTCAATGAAGAGAGAGAATCATTGATTGGCTGTCTCCTACATACCCCACACTGGGGTTGAGCCCCCAATTCAGTTATGTGCCCTCTTGGAATTGAAATGTGCCTTCCTCATTCGTAGGTTGATGTTCAACCACTGAGCCATGCTGGCTGGGGCAGATTTTTTTTTTTTTAAATATATTTTATTGATTTTTTACAGAGAGGAAGGAGAAGGAGAGAGAGATAGAAACATCAATGAGAGAGAAACATTGACCACCTGCCTCCTGCACACCTCCCACTGGGGATGTGCCTGCAACCAAGGTATATGCCCTTTACCGGAATTGAACCTGGGACCTTTTAGTCCACAGGCTGACATTCTATCCACTGAGTCAAACCGGTTTCAGCCAGATCTTTTTTTAATGTTTATTTTTGTAATTAATATTTTGAGAAGTGACTTAACAATTGGCAATATTATTTCAAGACTCTATTTGTTATATGTTTCTAATAAATGAAGTTTATATTAGAGAAAAAGGTTATTGGTCTTTATAAAATAACTATGTATAGTTTTTTTCAATAGCTCAGAATTCATTAAAACATAAGTATTTCAAAAACAAAGCATTGAATACATGCCTTGATTGGGCAAAAATAGATTATGTGAATGATGAAGTTGTTTTCTTTAATGGAGATTGATTGAAATGAACATAGGCAATAAGTGGTTTTCTCCCAGTTGTTTTATAGAGCACTTCTCATTCCTTTGGTTTTTAAGATTTTCAGTTAAAAAAAAAAAAAATTCCTTCTTTACAAGCTTATAAGAACCTAGGAAAAATTGTTCAGCTTTGGTTCTAACCTGCATTTATTGTTGTACTTGCTGCTATTGAAGTGTTGCGTGATCACATATCAGAATCAACTGGCATATAAGCAAATACCTCTTCAGACATATTCGCAGAGTCTTTGGGGATGGATCTCAGATATTTACTGCATACTTAAAAGTCCCACAAGTGATACGATTTTAACGCACATTAAACTTTTAGAATCGTTGGTTTAGGTAAATATACTGAAAATGTTCTCATTATTTTTTAATCCAGTAAATAATAAAAACAGTGGGAAAGGATCTATAAATAAATATTTCCCACTAACTTTTGTACGGGAACTGAAAGTAATCTGAAGTTTAAAAAGTTTTGTCAATCCTGTTTAGATTTGAGTAGGTACAAGGGTAAACCAAACCACAGGTCTCTCTTATTTCCCCCTGCAGACATTACAATTAAAAGAAGAAGAAAACAAGCGGTTAAATCAAAGACTGGTAAGTTTTTTCTTCTTAATTGATCCAAGTCCTTATTTTAAAAGATTTATCAAAAACTTAATCTTTTTATAAAAATCTTTATAAAGTTGCATGTGTTCTGAAAATGGATAATCAAACTTACCTTTACCAGCAGCAGGTAGACCATTTGGACGATTATGATAATCAGTTGCTATACAATTTTAGGCTTTTCTAGTCATTGTTGTAGTTTTTTCTTTCTCTCTTGTTTTTAAACACTACTTGAGACCCTGCGTTATTCAAAATAGTGTTCAGAGGGAAATGGAAGAAATTCTGAGCATCAAAATTAAACTTAATAAATAAAGAGAGATCTTTTCATCTTTTGTTGATTTGTATAATCAGGGTTTGGGCCCACTCTGCTCAGGAAGTATACATGTCAATCTCTTTCCCTGTGAAAATTTTAAGATTAGGTATGTAATTATAAATAAGATGTAATTCTAGCCCTGACTTGTTTGGTTCAGTGGATAAAGCATCAGCCTGCAGACTAAAGGGTCCCAGGTTTAATTCTAGTCAAGGGAGGCATCTACCTTGGTTGTGGACACATACCCAGTGGGGAGTGTGCAGGAGACAGCTGATCGATGTTTCTCTCTTACCAATGTTTCTAACTATCCCTCTCCCTTCCTCTCTGTAAAAAAAGAAATAAAATATATTTTAAAAAAAGAGATGTAATTCTATATTGTTTTTAATCCAGCCAAATTGGATTCAGAAAATAATAAAAAGTAAAAATGTAGGTAAATTTGTCCACTGAAAGTAATTGTTGAAGGCAAAGAATTATGTTATTATGAACCATATAAACTTTGACTGAAAAACTGGGATAGAGGCCGGGACTGGTTTGGCTCAGTGGATAGAGTGTCAGTCTGCGGATTGAAAGGTCCTGGGTTCGATTCCAGTCAAGGGCATGTACGTTGGTTGTGGGCACATTCCCAGTAGGGGGTGTGCAAGAGGCAGCTGATCGATGATTCTTTCTCATCGATGTTTCTAACTCTCTATCCCTCTCTCTTCCTCTCTGTGAAAAATGAATAAAATATATTAAAAAAAAAAAAAAAAGCTGGGATAGAGACAGTGTGCATAATATTGAGCAAAATTTTCACAATAGGACCTAATAACTGTCATTCTTTAATTGTATAAGCTTTATGGACTGTTTTTTTTTTTTTTTTTTTTTTTTTTGTTTTTGTTTTTAGATGTCTCAGAGTATGTCTTCAGTATCCTCAAGGCATTCTGAAAAGATAGCTATTAGAGAGTAAGTATTTTATTTATATTTTGTGGGTTTCTTTTTTTCTGTGCAAAATATTTTACTGAACTGAATAATTTTGAATTGTATTGGTGATGAAAAAATTTTATTAAATAGCATGGTTTTTCACGCAGTTGTTGTGGCTCATTTGGTTGAGCATCGACCTATTAACCAAGAGGTCACAGGTTTGATTCTTAGAGCACAAATGTCTGGGTTGTGGGCTTGATCCCCAGTGTGGGACATGCAGGAGGCTTGATTGCCCCAATTGCCCTCCTTAGTAGGCCTGGTTCTCCCCAATTGCCCTTTCCTGCTGGCCATCTTGTGTCCAGATGTGGGCAGCCATCTTATGTGTTGAAGTGATGGTCAATTTGCATATCTGCCTTTATTAGATAGGATATATATATATACACATCCTATCTAATAAAGAGGAAATATGCTAACTGACTACCACACCCTCACAAAGATGGCATCAATGGCCAATAAGGAGGGAATATGCTAATTGGCTGTAACACCCTTAAAGATGCTGGCACCCATAACCACAAGATGGTGGCATCCAGTCCCCTCAACCCCCCAGCTGCCCAGGGCCAGCCTGAGGCTTACATTGCTGGCAGTGACAGCAGCAGGGGTTTGATGGGAGCATTGCCTTCCCCTGATCGCTGGGTTGCCTCCTGCCCCTGAGGGCTCCCGGACTGTGAGAGGGGGCAGGTCAGGCTGAGGGATCCCCCCCTCCAGAGCATGAATTTTCATGTACATGGGGCCTCTAGTACTATATAATGAAGAGCTAATATGCTGTTTAGATCCAACAGCTGAACGACCTCTGGACATCCTTTTGGATGACCAGCTGGGGCTGCGAGGGCCAAGCCCCTTGCATGAAATTTGTGCACCCGGGGGCAGGGTTCTCTCAGCCTGGCCTGCGCCCTCTTGCAGTTCGGAAGCCCTCGGGGAATGTCTGACTGCCGACTTAGACCCGCTCTCTGCTCCCAGACCCACTGTGCTTGCCAGCTGTGAGCCTGGCTTCTGGCTGAGCGGTGCTCCATCTGCGGTCAGTGTGCATCATAGCGACTGGTCATTCCTCTTTTGGGCTGAAACCGGCTCTCTGATATCCCCCAAGCGGTCCCAGATTGTGAGGGTACAGCCCAAGCCAAGGGATCCCATAGCGCACAGTTGGGGCCAGGAAGGGATGTGGGAGTTGGCCAGCTGGGGAGGAACCGTGGGAGGGCTGCAGGGCATGTCCAGATTATCTTGCTCAGTCCCAATCGGCTGGACCCCAGCAGCTAGCTAACCTACCGGTTGGAGCGTCTGCCCCCTGTTGGTTAGTGCATGTCATCGCGAGAGATTGAGCGGCCTTAGCATATCATTAGCATATTATGCTTTGATTGGTTGAATGGATGATTGGACATTTAGCATATTAGGCTTTTAGTACCGGTATATAGGAGATATATATATATATATATATATACACACACACACACACACACACACATCATAGTAAATGTGAAAATTATATTGCATTTGTGACATTTTAATATATAGTTGAACATTGCAGAATATATACTTAAAGTTTTCAGAAGGGGCGACAGTAACTTTTCAGGTCGATAATGACATTCCTTTATTTAGTTTCCAGGTGGGAGATTTGGTACTCATTATCCTAGACGAGCGCCACGACAATTATGTATTATTTACCGTTAGTCCAACCTTGTATTTTCTGCATTCAGAGTCTTTGCCTGCCCTGGATCTCAAACCAGGTGAGGGTGGTAAGTGTCACATCCATAACTACAATAATAAAACCTGGGATGGAGAGACTATATTACACATTTTTATTTGCTGTCTAAATATGTCAGAATCTGTTTGTTTATAAAATTTGCGGTATCCAGGTTGATTTCCTGGATTCTACTGACAATTCTAAATCAACGTAGTTATTGCAATTGGGCCAGATATCTCATATCCTAGAAGTAGCAGAATTAAATTGTCTTAATTCTTATATAAGTACAATCTATTTAAGCTCACATGCTTGTTAATAACATTACCTTTTTTTTTTTGCAAATTATAAAATGTCTTTTCTGTCTTTTTTTATCATCCCGTGTTTCTACCATTTAGAAGGGAATTTTTCAGCGTTAGGCTCATGGGACAGTGGTAAGGTAATCCTTCAATGAGCAGGAGCCTCAGGCAAGCTGGGTCTCTTCTCTTCATCCCCAGCTGACCCCAGAGGGAGAGCATAGAATTGGGCTGAAGTGGACACACACAGATCTGCAGAGTGATAGGCAAAGTGATGGGGAAGGGATCCTCTCTCTATGTTATTACTTTTCCATTTTTTCTATTACTTGGAAGAATTAAAAAAACAACAAGATGATACCCTGGGATACTTCACCTAAATAGAAAAACAAGAATGTATGTGTACTTAGATTGCTGTTTTTATTTGGGATGATAACCTGATCAAATACCAATCTCTGAAGTAGGCCAACATCACAATCACGCTCTTGTGGCTGTTGGTGGTGGGTTACGTAGAATGTCCATAAATACGTGCATTTTTCATGTAAACATGAGAAATGAGTGGGGTTTGTACCTTGAAAACAATGAGCTTGATATTTTCTTATATGATTTTTTTATAGTTTTTGTTTTTTTATTTGTTTAAGCTTTTCATTTGAAAAATTTTCAAAATTTATCATAAAGTAGCATAAGTATAGTGCACCCCCCCACCATATACCTTTACTCATGTTCACCTTCTATTAACAATTGGCCCATTTCTATTATTTCTATATGTGTATGTCTAAATGTACCAACACAAAAATATATACAATGTTTTGTGTGCACATTCAGAACCATATGAGGCGAAATTATATCATGGTTCTTGTTTATCTTTAAATATTTTCAATGTGCATATCCTAAGGATAGGGAGGGAATTCAGTTTTAAATTTTGTAAACACTGACTGTATACTCAGATCCACAGTGCACATTATCATTTTTAAAGCACTCAAGTCTTACAGAAAATAATTTATTTAACAGTCTTTTTAAAAAATATATTTTTTATTGATTGTAGAGAAGAAGGGAGAGGGAGAAAGACATAGAAACATCAATGATGAGAGAGAATCATTGATTGGCTGCCTCCTGCATGCCACCTACTGGGGATCAAGCCTGCAACCTGGGCATGTGCCCTTGACCAGAATTGAACCCGGACTCTGTAGTCCACAGGCCCGACATTCTATCCACTGAGCCAAACTGGCTAGGGCAGTGGTCAGCAAACTGTGGCTCGTGACCACATGAGGCTCTTTGGCCCCTTGAGTGTGGCTCTTCCACAAAACACCCTGTGCGGGTGCGCACGTACAGGATGATTGAAATTTCCTGGCCCATGCGCAGAAGTTGGTTTTCGGCTCTCAAAAGAAATTTCAGTCGTTGTACTGTTGATATTTGGCTCTGTTGACTAATGAGTTTGCTGACCACTGGGCTAGGGCAACAGTCTTATTTTACCATGGCACTCCACACCCTCCTCACACCCACCCCACCTCTTTTTTTGGGTGGGGGGGGGCAGTGGGGGTGGTGAGGATTCAAGAGCAGCGGGTATAGTACCTCTGTCCACTGTCCTAGGGATGGAGTGTGGACTAGCAGAGTGTTTGTATGCCTGAGACAGTGGGGACTTTTAGTCCTCATACATAAAACATAAGCATTTCATTTTAGAGTCTTTTCATAAATGATGGATTATCTAAAATGCTATATTACAGCATTTATAGTATTTTTCCCATTCTTTGGTCCAGGGGCTTCTCTGTCTTTCTATTATGTGATAGTTGCTATGAATGTACATTTCTGATGGTTTTTCAGGATCTTTTATTTACTTATATTTATGGCATACAAATTAATTTTGGCTTCTCTTGGGAATCTCAAAGGCTTATCTAAACAGATAATTTATTGGCCAAAGAACTTTTGGAATCAAGTTTTTATGAGAATTTCTGATGAATTTGAAGACAATGAGTATTAGTTTGTCACTCTTGGGCTCTGTGAGGACAAGCCTTTTCATTCTGGCTCCTCCCACATTTCCCACCTCCCCGTTGCTCAGGCACTCCCCTGGAAGACCTGTCAGTCATTTATTGTGCACCGACTGTGTTCGCCCCTTCCGTGCACTGTGGGTACAGACAGGAGCATTGGTGTCACAAGCAGTGCCTCTCAGAAGGCAGGGCTTTTCTTAGAATCTAGAAAATACGTTTTGTCTGCATGACTTTGCCTATTTTCAGAATGGAAAAGGTCATCTTAGCACTTTCAGTAGATGGCACTGTTGAGCAATTTAGAGAATTTCTAAATTTGTTTATAATTTATACTTAGATTATTTGTATATCTTTAACTTCGTTAGTTCTGTGATTTGACTTATCAGTTATTTTTAATGAGTAAATAAAATCAAAATTTATGGTTGAAAAGTAGACTGAATTCAGTGTTGTTTTGAAAATTGTTACACGTTTTCGTGATTTCAGCAATCTTGCATTAGTCTGTTTTGATTCTGACAGTTACATTTTATGATAATTATAACTGTACTTTTAAAAAGAAACTAATCTCTTGATTTAATAGCTTCAGGTGTATCTAGAAGACCCTGGGTTCTTGGAAAAGTAATGGAAAAGGAATACTGTCAAGCCAAAAAGGTAAAAAAAAAAAAAAAAAAAAAAAAAAAAAAAAAATATATATATATATATATCAATCATATGTTATAAACTTAGGAATTATGTAGAAAACTAGAGGACTGGTGCATGAAATTCATGCATGGGGAGGGTCGCCTCACCCCAGCCTGCACCCTTTCACAATCCTGGACCGCTGGCTCCTAATCGCTCACCTGCCTGCCTACCTGGTCTCCCCTAACTGCCCCCCACTACTGGCCAGGTCGTCCCAGCTGCCCTCTCCCTGCTGGCCTGGTTGCCCTAACTGCCCCCTCTGCTGTCCTGGTCACCCGTTATGCCCCCCTCTCCTCCCTCCCGCTGGCCTGGTCATCCCATATGGCCTGCTTGTTCAGTCGTTTGGTCATCCCTCATTAACCCCCTGCTGGCCTGGTCATAGGCAGCCATCTTGTGAGGCTGTGAGCGTGAATTTGCATATTACCTCTTTATTCTATAGGATTCTTATATTACTTGATACAAAAATCTTGAACAGTGCTGTCTTGGCCTTTTTGCTCTCTTGAGTGAGACCTTTAATGGGAACATAACTGCTGATTAAAAGCGAATCTATTTATAAATAGAGTTGTTATTTTCTTATTTATTTTCATACTCTACTCCCATTGAAGTAAAATATTGATGACTTAAAATGCACCTGACTGTTACATTAGCAATGCCATTACAATACAATTAGTGAAATCTAGGGAGCATATTTCCTAACTCTGTAATTTTGGGCCCCTTTGCTCAATAAACTGTGTAGTATTTGTTTCCTTGACACTTTAAGGACTTACGGCTCACTTCGTACTGTATCCTTCCATCAATATTAGAGGCTCATTATATTTTCACCCGGTGAGGGGAAGGTCTGGTGTAGTTTGTCTAAGAGCCCCTCCCCTCCCCTCCCCCCAGTACTCCAGCATTGAGTGGTAGGATACGATGGTTCTTGTGTAATTTGGTTTCTTTTCTTCTTAGGCACAAAACAGATTTAAAGTTCCTTTGGGAACAAAGTTTTACAGAGTGAAAGCTGTGTCGTGGAATAAGAAAGTGTAGCCTGGAAGAAATGAAGCCGTTCTGTGACATTTTCCTGATTTATCCTGCAGTGTTCATTCATCACTCCAAAACAACAAGCCATCTTTCTATACAGAGTCAGCGAGACAGTGTGCTTCATTGGTGCACATCATTTACCTTTCAACTGGCCACACACCCTTTAGAACAATAAACTGAGTAAGACATTTGGCTGAATTAAAATGGTTTTGGTTTTGTTTTTATCCAAACGAAATGCGGACCAAACTAGTTCATTTCTCAAAGGGCATACCCTGTGCATTGTGGCTTACGATTAGCCATATTAATTGCCTGTTACATATACATTAGCTTGAACTTAGATAGTAAATGTTGTTATTACCAGCATTTGTCCTTTTGTGAAATCAGTATCAAAAACTTGCACTCTGAAGACACTCTTTATAAAAAATGTATAGATTCTTCAAGACTATTTAAAGAGAGGAGTGTTATTGCATGCAGATAATCATAATTTTGAGTTTGCCTCTGTAGATGACTAAAGAAAATGGTTTCCTTTATTTTTTTAATGCCCTTTGATGTTTCCAAACAAAAAGGAACTCAATTTGATTGATTGATTTTTAAGATCAGCCATAATTATCAGTTTTTAAAAGCACTTTCAGCAGACCGGTCGCCTGGGTTCTAGAGGGAGGAGTCTGTGCTATCGACACTGTACATGCAGCACGGGAGCCTTCCCACCTTTATTATTCTGTTAAGAATAACTATATTGATGAAATTATAATTCATGGTTCAGCTTCAGAAAAAACATATTCATTGTACATTAACCGTTTAGAGGTCATTTAAATAACAAACTATTGTATTGTAAAACACATGTAGAATTTTAAAACAATAAAGATTTGAACCTGTAAATGTGTGTGCCTTTTAAGAAAGGATACCTTTTTAATATATTTGAGTGCTTGCGGGAGATGGGAAAAACTTGTTCTGTATTATATCAAAAGAAACATGTTAATTACAAAAATGTTCTTTAATTATATACTATGTAACAGGGTAAAACAGTGTTATGTAGAATAGAATTGTGTAAACTAAATTAGGTCTGTAAACAAATTGCCATGGAGCAAAGGTATTTAAATGCGTGGAGTTGGATGAGATTTGTTTCAGGATTGTTGCTAGAGAACAATAAATAAAATGATTTCTCCCCCCCCCCCCCAGAAAATATTTAATTTCTTCATAAAAATAAGTTAAATATTTTTTTAAATATGTATGTCTAATAGTACAGAAAATGGAATAAACAACATAGTGTATAGAAAACTGAATTTGACATAATGAATAAATGAACAAATGACTTCACATGTTTCTATTTAGTCCTTTCATGACATCTTAATGCAAAGAGTACCAAAGCAATAAACCCCTTGATATACAGAGTGGTTTTTCAAAGCAGGTTTTTTGGGTCTGATTGAATCTTCCAGTCGGGCCATTTTTACTTAATTGTGCTGTGGAGTACAGTGGGCTGACACCTGACATCACACCCATTGCCTCATTAATGCTGCTCTTTAACTCTGTAGCTTATAGTTTTTCTTATGTCCACTTTGTCAGTGTCCACATACACATTTATAAAGCTGAAAGGCAGTGCGGTTAACAAAGAAAGAAAAAGCCCTGGCCAGTTTGGCTCAGTGGATAACGGCGTCATCCTGGGTTTGACACTGGTCAGGGCAAATGACTGGGTTTTGTGCTTGATCCCCACCCAGGAAGGGGCATGCAGGAGGCAGCCAATCAATGATTCATTATTAATGTTTCTCTATCTCCTCATCCCCTGAAACCAATCTATAGTGGCAGTGCGACCGGTGGCTATGACACACACTGACCACCAGGGGGAAGACGCTCAATGCACAGGCATGGAAACCTGGAACAGACTGATGAATCTCAGAGGGAAGGGGGGAGAGGGCGGGAAGAGATTAACTGAAGGCCTTATGCATAATAGAGGTCTGGTGCACAGGCAGGGCCCCTCAGCCTGGCCTGCACCCTCTCACAATCCAGGACCCATTGAGGGATGTCAGAATGCCATTTCCAGCCCAATCCCCGCAGGCCAGGCCGAGGGACCCCACCAGTGCATGAATCTGTGCACCGGGCCTCTAGTAAAATAAATATCGATAAATAAAAAAGAAAAAAAAATGAAACCTGGAAATCAAAACTTATCAATTGTATCCTTACCTTTGGGTGATTAAGGAAAATGTACTGTGAGCAATGGTATCAGAATGTTTGTATTCCAGATCTAGATATAACTGGATTTTGGGCAAGTTGTATAAACCGAACCCAGCTTTCTCATGTATGAAATTGTGTAATAAAAGGACCAACTTCATAGGGTTATTTTGAAGATTAAATGGTAAAAATTACAAATCTGAAATGCTTCAAACAATTTCTAAAAACAGGCTAAGTACTCAGAAAATAGGAGCTATTGTAAAGCTTTAAGAATCTGAATTTCACTATTCAGGTTCTAATAGAAATGTAATTTTCTGTATTAAAAGGATGGATATTTAAATCATATTCACTGCAGAGTAAGTGAGGTATATGTAAATTGTGGGAACAGTTTTACTTCTTTTGGCAAATATGCCTGGATATATACTAAGAGATGTGCAAAAATTAAACTTATTTGCATTTACTTTAAAAATTATCATGGGGTAAAAAACTTAGTATGCACCTAAGCCTTTGTCATATTTCCCAGTTTTGCCACCTAGAGATGATATGACTCAAGCATTTTTATCTCACGTTCCAAATTTTATGACCATACTGCTGTTTCTTGATAAAAACAATTTACATTGTTGACTTTCTCTTTTTTTATTTTTATAAGAGAATGTTTATTCGGTTGATCACAGAGGTATAGAAAGTCATTCCTAGAAGAATCGGGCTTAGGAAGCAAGTTCCAGAGGTAAAGGAAGGGCCCCTGGGCTTGGGAGTGAGGAAGTGGATGGTATAACCTGCCTGAGGCAGAGGCATGGAGTGCTCCCGGAGGAAGTGTGAGCTGTGGGTCCTTCATCCTCAGGGTTTTGAGGGCGGAGATTTCAGGGCGGTTCCAGGCGAAGCGCTCTATAGGATAGTCAGCAGTTTTCTAGGGTTGTGGTCTCCACTGATTGCTGGGCTGGCACAAGGGCAGGGGGTCATTATTCAATGCAGCTGGTCCGGAGGTCAGCCTTGGGGTCACTGGTCTGACTTGGCTGCTTTTCTGGGCCTGGAGCTGAAACACAACTTCCATTCTGACTGGCAGAGTCGAGGCTGTGGGTGCAGCCGAATGCTGGGGACAGCTAGCCATCCTCCGCGGCTGGCTTTGGCCACGCTGCACCATCTCAAGGCCTTGGGCCTGCTTCTCGGGGTCCCCACTCTCCAAGCTCCGGTCCTGAGGAGGAGCCCCTGCTTGGCGGGGGGTGGCCCGACTTGAGAGACGTGCGTCCGGCCTGTGGCTGTGACCACCCCTGCAGCTCGCTGAATGAGGGCCTCAGCTGCTGCCTGAGGCTGAAGCACACAGCAGTTGGCATAAAGATGCAACAGGGAACATCGGGACCTCCAGCCAATGAGGGTGCATCCTCCTGCTCCTCTTCCACGTCCAGTCCAACGGGAGGTAAAATGTTCAGGCACAGTCTACAGGGCTCCGTGCTGCAAGCTCTTGTGTCTCCATTCCTGTTCTCTTACCTTCGCGTGTGGTTTGCAGGTTTCATTATTTCATAAGAACTTCTTGGCTACCTCTGTTAACTTCCTAGTTGGTTCGTTAGCATTTATATTACGACTCTCTAAATATCGTCTGCTCCCATCCACGTATTAACCAAGCCCAACCCTGCTTAGCTTCCGAGATTGGGCGCGTTCAGGGTGGGATGGCCATAGACTATCTGCTGAGCCAAATCCTGAACTGTAATGACATTTCTTCTCTCGTATGGCCCACGGTCTTTATTGAAAGCCTTTCTGTTGTCTTCTGTGCTATTGTAGTTACCATAGCTTTAATAACTTCAAATTCTTCTTCGCGGTTTAGTCCATCAAGTCCTTTTCCTCAGACCTCCTCTTGGACACATTAGCTCTTCTGCTTCAGACTAACTGCTGCTTTCTAAGCCCGTTATATCATATTCTAACATTTTCCCTTGTTTTTGTTAGAAAGCCATTGTTTCATGTTTCTCTTTCTGGAGCTTATGATCCTATGGGGAAAAAGAGTAGAAAATAAATTTTCTGAATCTCTGCTAATACAACAAACGGGGTATAGAATTTTTCAGAAATTAACTCCATTGTCTCTTACTTTCCGAGTTGTTGTGAAGACAAATGCCATTTTATTTGTGTTCTATAGTTTTTAGCCCACGTCTATGCTCCCCGGAATCAAACCGTGACCTCTGGTTTGGGGCTCACCCACTCAGTCACTGAGGCCAAAGCAAATTGCAGTTAGCAAGAAAATGAAAAAAGGAACATTGGAAGGCCAATGGACTTGGATATCCAGCAGGGCTGAAAATGAGCATAAGACTCATTTTATGTTGTCTTTTGTGCTATTGTCGTGGAATAGCCTGCTGTGGGCACAATGGATCAAGGCAATTTCCTGATGTGATAATCCTTACGTTGTTTATCAGAATTTACCTTTGATCTGCCAGTATGCATTGCTAAAGGGAAATGTGTATTCAAGTGAATAAAGGTGGACCAGGTCAGAAAGGTACCTCTTCCGGGAAGGGGTCTCCACCTGCTCCCCAGTGCCTTCTACATTCATATTTCTCATATGGCATTTCCATTTGTGCGTCGGCCCCTCCTTCACATCCGGAACCTAGCCGTGCAGGTTGAGACTAGTTACACCAGCTAGGGGAAATGTTTAAATTTTTTTCTTTATTTCTCAAATGTATGTTAAACCTTTTAGAACTCCATTTCCCTTGTATTCTGATTTCCTATTTTCTATCTGATTGATAAACTTTAGTCTTTTCTAAACGTTTCCTCAATTTTAAACCATTTCATTGAATTTTTATGTTGACAATTATGGTTATAACTTTCAAGAGTGCTGATGATCTTTTGTGATAGGGCCCATTATCTTTTCACATTTCTCTGAAGAAATAAATTGTTTTTCTTTAGTTCTCTTTAATGTCCTCTATTGTTTCCAAGGCATTTTTTTTCTTATTAATTTTGTTTTTATTTCATGTCAGAAGTGTTCCTGAATTGTCTGGTGTTTCTTGTTTATCCTTAGTTTCAAGAGTGAGGCATTGCCGAAACCGGTTTGGCTCAGTGGATAGAGCATCGGTCTGGGGACTGAAAGGTCCCGGGTTCGATTCCAGTCAAGGGCATGTACCTTGGTTGCGGGCACATTCCCAATGGGGGGTGTGCAAGAGGCAGCTGGTTGATATTTCTCTCTCATCGATGTTTCTAGCTTTCTGTCCCCCTCTCTTCCTCTCTGTAAAAAAATCAATAAAATATAAAAAATATAGATAAAAAAAAAAGATATATGCTTAAAAAAAAAAAAGTGAGGCATTAAACTGCTGATGTCCAGTTCTGTTTTCAATCCCTCCTGTACCTCTCTCTGGAAAATAGAGAAAAATTTAAACCTTTATAAAGTACTGGAGGCCCGATGCATGAAATCCATGCAAGGGGCTCAGCCCTCGCAGCTGCAGGGCAACCTCCTCCCTTGCAGCCCCAGCTTCGCCGGAAGGTTGTTTGGAAGGACGCCGGGAAGGTCATTTAGCTGTCCAGTCTAATTAGCATATTACACTTTTATTATTATAGATTGGAAATCATTTGGCTTATTTCACTCTTTTTAAATTTTAATGTGAATCTTGATTTCTCTTTATGGATATAAATGGTGTTGGAAAAATTGGACAATTATGTGCAGAAAAAAATAAAGCTAGACATCTTCTTACCATATTTTTAAATCACAGAGAACTCCAAACGTACTGAAGTAGAGGAATTGTATAATGTAAAGGATGCCTAGTCTTCACCACCCAGATTTAGTAATCATTGACATGCCTTCTCTATCTGCACCCTCTTCCCTCTGTCCCTGAGTTGTTCTGAAGAGAAGCTCAGTCGCTTATTCAGTCACCGGCTCTGTAATGGGCCGGGGCAGAGATCACTTTGGTCAGAAGCACAGAGGATTCACTAGTGAAGGGAGGTTGGAGACCAGACTGGGAAACAGAACTGGGGGGTTGGAGGGGTCTCGGTAGCAGACTCACTAGAGCCCGGAATAACCGCGTGGCATGCGCCTCGGCCCTCTGTCCCGCTCTCAGATTCCGGGGAGGCAGCAGGGCTGTCCTAAGCGTGGCCCTGAGTCCTTGGCCAGGGGAGGCTCCACGACCTGGCTCACCGTGGTTCTGACACTGCTCCACGGGGGGAGTGATTCTCCCAACTGTTTGGGGCTGTTACTGAAAGAAGATAGAATAAGGACGGGCAAGCCAACTGGCCACAGGGAGGGTGGAAATAGCCTGGTGACAGCTTCCTGCTTCACGGGGGCAGTTAAGAGAAATATGGAATGAAAAACAGAGGAACACTTAAAAATATATTTTAAAAAATCTATTTCAGAGAAGAAGGGAGAGAGAGCGCGCAAGAGAGAGAGAGAGAGAGAGAGAGAGAGAGAGAGAGAGAGAAGAGAGAGAAACATCAATGATGAGAAACATTGATCAGCTGCCTCCTGCAAGTTCCACAGTGGGGATGGAGCCTGCAACCTGTGCCCTGACTGGGACTCAAACCATAACATGGCTCAACCACCGAGCCATGCCGGCTGGGACAGAGGGACACACACACACACACACAAAAGAAATGGCTGAAGGTAAAATGGCAGGAAAAAGCTGAATACTGTAATGAAATGGTGAGAGGTATCATTCTGTTTAACTGTGTTGAGAATTAAAAAAACAAAAATTTTTTTAACCAATCTGGCCATGCATTCAAATGTTTAGTCTTTTTCCCTTACATTAATTTTGATCTGCTAATTTGATGTGACTTGTGTTATCTTGCCATTTCTCAATTATTGATTCAACTTCCGAAAGAAGAGACTTTTCAAAATAAGCTTTTTATCTTCGTATAATTTCAGTTGCAGAGATCGCATAGGTCTGTCTCCCATATATCAGGTGGTTTCCCCGTCACTAAAATCTTACACCACCATTTGTCAAACTATTATAGAAAGTTAGCATCAGTGCATACATTGCTATTAATTTAATTTCAGACTTCATGTAGCTTTCGCCCGGTATTTTATGTTTCAGGGTCCAGTAAAAGGAGCCACATTGCATCTCGTTATCATGGCCCCCTCATCTCCTCTGTCTGGGACTTAGTCCTCTTCTCTCATCATCTTGACAGTCTTGAGGAGGGGCAGCCTGGGGCCTACAGAGTATTCCCCAACCTGTGTTTGTCCGCTGTTTTCCTCAAGATGAGACTGGAGTTGTCAGCATTGGCAGTGAAGGCCCCAGAGATGAAGTGCCCTTCTCACCCATCACGTCAGGGACTGTATCACATCCCAGCACCACAGATGACACGGCCGCATCATGTGCACGCTGGTGTGTTCCAGGTCTCTCCTCTGCAAACCGCCATCTCCCCCTTCGTCTGCGATTTGAAAACAAGACGCTGCCAAAACCAGTTTGGCTCAGTGGTGGAGCGTCGGTCTGCGGACTGAAAGGTCCCGGGTTCGATTCCAGCAAGGGCATGTGCATTGGTTGCGGGCACATCCCCAGTTGGGGATGTGCAGGAGGCAGCTGATCGATGATTCTCTCTCATCGATGTTTCTAGCTATCTATCCCTTTCCTTTCCTCTCTGTGAAAAATCAATAAAATTTATTTAAAAAAACCAAAAAACAAAAAACAAAAACCAAGACACTATTTCTAGTTCATACTTAAGAGGTGGGGTGGGGATTAAGCTCTACCTCTTGGAAAAGGGAATATCTCCATTATTTTGAATTCTTTTATAAGGAGTTGTTGTGAGGGAAGACTTTATAATTCCATTTTTTTAAAAATATTTAGAAAATATTACATTTTGAGAACCTAGGCATTTGTCCAGTGGCCTCTGTGACCCTTTCAGACCTCATCTTCATCACTGTCTAAACGCTGTGGTAAAAAAAGTAAAGCCCTTTATGGTTTGGCTCAGTGGACAAAGCCTTGGCCTGCTGACTAAAGGGTCCAGGTTTGATTCCAGCCAAGGGCACATGCCCAGATTGTGGGCTGGATACCCCCCAGTATGGGGCATGCAGGAGGCAGCTTAACAATGATTCTCATCATTGGTGTTTCTATTTCTCTCCCTTCCTCTCTGAAATTATAATATATATATATATTTAAAACTATATATATATTTTAAACTATATATATATTTAAAACTATATATGTATATATATGTATATATATGTATATATATGTATATATGTGTGTATATATATATATATATATTTAAAATTCATCAGTAGTTTAAGGTCATTCAACATGATGTTATTAAATGAGTCATGTAAGTATTTATCGTGGGTCATGTTTAAACGATTCCATAAGAAGTGGCTGGGAAAGTTGAAGAAGCCGACATTCTGTAAGCACCAACACAATGAGTCTGGCTCACTTTGGCGGAGGCGAATGGACAGGTTGGTGCATTGTAGGTCACCTCATAAAGCACTGTTCATTGGAGAGTCTGCCCGAGGTATTGCATCTCCTCAATCACGACAAGTCCACACCGCGAGAACCCTAGTTGATGACTTTTTGTTGTTGTTGTTAAGCCTCACCTGAGGGTATTTTTTCCATAGATTTTAAGAGAGAGAGGAAGGAATTTTTTTAGAGAGAGGAAGGGATTTTTTTTTTTTTTTTGAGAGAGAGAGAGAGACAGAGAGAGGAACATTGATGTAAGAGAGACATATTGATTGCTTGCCTCCTGCACGAGCCTGACCAGGGCCTGGGATGGAGCCTGTACGTGCCCTTGATCAGAATCAAACCTGGGTCCCTTCAGTCCATGGGCCAGTGCTATATCCACTGAGCCAAACTGGCAGGGCATGACTTTTTTCATTATAGTTTTCCTTATTTAACAGGTGGAGAAACCCAAGGAACCATCTGAAATGACCTGTTGTCAGTCAGAGAAAGGAGAACGTTGTTATAACTAAAACTATAAGTTATGTCTAATTTGCCGGTGTCTGGGACTTGAAGGTTTTGTCAGCTTTCAGGAGGATATCCTGGCCATTCCCTCTCACTCTCAAGGCTGGTCAACTCAAGGTCCTTGCAGGGCTGGAATGACCAGCAGATTCACTGATGAGCATATTGACAAAAATCAGTGTTTTATTTTTTTTGTTTTTTTAAATACTTCTTTATTGTTGAATGTGCCTCACCAGCACAGCCAAGGATGAACCCGAGTGGGAGTGAGGAAGGATTGAGAAAAGACAGACAAGGAAGGAAAGCTGGGACTCGGTGGGACGCTGCCTCCCTGATGGGGACCCAGCAGCGCCAGCACCAACAAGCCCGTCTTTATTTTATAGCCGATGCGAGGCGGAGTGAGGGCGGGTCAAGATGTTTACAACGTTCTCCGGGGTTTCGATCCCCCTTAATTACATGCACCTGATCAAGCTTTGTTTACTTGCAGCCTACATCACTCAGGCACGTGGGGCCACGTGTTCGGACCATAGGTGCAAGCTTACAGCTCCAGCTGTCGGCTGTCACTGTGCGGGGAGGCTCTGCCCTCCAGGCTGGGACTTGCACGTGGCCATAGAGGACTGTGCCCTCTCCTCGGTCTGAGGCTTGCACCTGCCCGAACACTGTAGCTGCGCCCACAGTTGAAAGTACTACCGATGTCCCCTTTCCCCCCTGTGGGCCCCTCCAGCCTGCCCCGCCCCCGCCCCAGGCCGTCAGCACCCTATTGTCTGTGTCCATGGGTTGTGCATGTATGCATTCAAGGTCTTTGGTTGAAAAAAAAATCAGTGTTTCTCCTCCATGCTGAGATCGGGCAGGAATGGAGTGTGGTGTTCCAGTGACCATCCAGGGTCGTCAGGCATCAGGTTTGGTGAATCCATTGAAAACGAAATACAAATACTTGCCTTCAAGTTTTTAACTGTTCTCAGGGTTTGTTCTCAAATGCGTCTCATGCTCCCCTCTGAAGCTGAGCCGTGTGTGACCGAGCGAGCCAGCCACTGGCCCCCCTGGGATGGAGGCTCTAGCCGCGTCCTCAAGTCAGGACCAGCGACAGTTAGAGAGAGAGAGGGGGTGGGTGAAAAGTGTATTCCAAGTGACATTAGCGGGGTCTTTTTCCCCAAAGAGAGACTTCAGTGCTTCTAAGAGATCACCAAACGAGAAGGAAGCAGCAGATGGGGCCCGCTTGGAATTAAGTCGGAACTTCCAATTGGATATGAAAAGGAAGGTGGCAGCTCGTATTGTTCTTCAAACTCCAGGATCAGAATCAGAATAATTTGGCTCCACGTCTTGGCATCGGAAAAATTAATCAAACACCATTTTAAGCCTCAGAACACAGCTTGTGGTGATTTCTGACGCTGCTACTCATTTAAATCTCCCCGAGGAAGAGAAGGCACATATTTGTGGAACATTCCTTAAACACACACACGTATTTACACTGACAAATGTACAAAGATGTAACATTATTATGGCCATCGATTTATATGATAAATAAGCAAGCTTTGACTTACAGAAGCTGGCAGTGGAGAAAAACATAAAAGATTTCTCAAGTGGTAGGTATTCGTAGAAGATAAATATTTTCAATAATACTGATGAAGACAGGTAAAATATCTGTACTGATAGCGTTTCATAAAGACTAGTTAGGCCTCGCTGGTGTGGCTCAGTGGTTGAGCATTGACGAACGAACCAGAAGGCCATGGTTTGATTCCAATTAGGGTACATGTCTGGGTTGTGGGATTGATCCCCAATGTGGGTCATGCAAAGGACAGCCGATCAATGATTCTCATTAGTGATGTTTTATCTCTCTCTCTCTCTCCCCGTCTCCCTTCCTCTCTGAAATCAATACAAAATTTAAGACTAATTAGAGCTATAGATTCTATAGGCCTTGGTGGTATTATTTGGTTGAATAATACCAACCAAATAATACCAGAATATCTGCATGATGTCCTTGTATGATAACCCTTTATCTGGCTCCCTCTTCAGCTCCTCAGAGCTTCTTTCTATCTGTTAGGTTGGATGCTGCCTGATTTCTGAATCATTGAATGAAGCCGGCAAGATCTTTAAAATTTCCACACTTCTGAAATTTTTTTTGTGTGGTAAAAATTATCAACATATTATTTTATGGTTTCTCAGTTTTTTGTTTTATATGTAGAAAAGCCTTCACTCTAGCCAAAACCGGTTTGGCTCAATGGATAGAGCGTCGGCTTGGTGACTGAAGGGACCCGGGTTCGATTCTGGTCAAGGGCATGTACATTGGATGCGGGCACATCCCCGGGGGGGGGGGGGGTGCAAGAGGCAGCTGATGGATGACTCTCTCTCATCATTGTTTCTAGCTCTCTATCTCTCTCCCTTCCTCTTTGTACAAAATCAATAAAATATATTTAAAAAAAATTTCCTCAGTTGAATTTTTTTGACATCTTTCTTAATTTTATTTTTCAAAAACTTGGTTGTCTTTTACAGATTGGAGGAAAACAAAAACAACAAAAACAAACCTTGCCTGCTCCACAGGTCGCGTTACTTTCATGAAATGCCCACGTTTGTCCACAAGATGTCGCCTTCCTGCCAGAATCCTTCTTACAAAGGATGGAGCCGCTCTGGACCTGAGCAGCCCGCACACTGCTTTATCCTATGACACGGTTCCAGTTAAAGGTTTGGAACACAGCATCCATCCTCAAACAACAAGTGCTGGTAGATTGCTCCTTGGTGTAATTCTTACTCTCATCCAGCGAACAGAGGGTCTGCGCGGCCCCAGGTGCTGTAATTCAGGGGCAACCAGCCACCCTGTGAGGGCCTGGGTGCCTGGGCCAGGAAGACAGTGTGATTGCTGCCGGCCTTCCAGAGCAGAGGGGTCGGTACAGTGCATGGCAGTGGTTCTCAAACGGTAGCTCCTCAGAGTCCCCTGGACGGCTTCTTCACCAGGGGTCCCGACGTGGCAGGGAATCTGATGTGACTTGCCCAGGGAACACACTTTGAGAACCTGTGCCCTGTGACAAAGGGCTTGAGCCTTGGCGTTGGAAAGGGGCTCAGATGCAGGCCCTGTCCCGGATGCAGGCACGGAGTAACCTGGGCGGGAGACTCTCCATTTCCTTGTGCTTAAATGGAGATGCTGATGGCGGGAAGGGAAGGCTGCCTCTGTGGCGATTTAGCAGAGAGCCTGGCGTCCTTGGAGAATCTGGATTTTGTGGACCCCGAAGCTTATACAAATCTGAGATGAAATGCAAAGTTATGAACGTAAAATTCGGCTGGGGTTCTATATTTATCCAGAATGAAAAAATAAAGGCAAATTCAGATATCTAAAAAGCTGACCAAGGTCACATTGTCAGAAAATATAGTAAATGAGCATACTTGTATCGATGATTTGTCTGACACATCTTTTTAATAGTTATTCTTTCCTGCAATTTTGTCCTCATTTTCCACAATTACCCCTACACAGGAGAAATACTCTGCACCGAAATGGGCTTCTATGCAGACATTAGAAAGAAATTCCCAGTCTTACCTTTAGTATGACTGGTCAAAGTCTGCTTTTTAAAAGGTATTATTAACAGTTTAAGAAATCCCTTTCAGATTCATAAATAGGATGATCATCAAATTGGGGAAAGTCTATCCCTTGTCTTTTATAAATAAGCTGTAAGGTTGAGGGCATTTCAAGCTCCCCTAGGCAGAGCCTACAATTAAATGCTTTTTGCCTTTTGATTCTATAACTACCTGTTGCAGTATTTCAAGTTTAATGGTGTTGCATTGGTTTCCTTTATTTTTAATTTTTTAAAAATAAATCTTTATTGTTCAGATTATTACAATTGTTTCTCTTCCCCCCACCCCATAGCTCCCCTCCACCTGGTCTTCACGCCCCTCTCTGCCCTTACGTCCCCCACCCCCCCCGTCCTCATCCATAGATATATGATTTTTGTCCAGTCTCTTCCCGTACCCCCACACAGACACCCCTTTCCCCCTGAGAATTATCAATCCCCTCCCGTTCTATGCATCTGATTCTATTATAGTCACCAGTTTATTCTGTTCCTCAGATTTTTAAAAAATATATATTTTATTGATTTTGTACAGAGTTAGAAACATTGATCAGCTGCCTCTTGCACACCCCCTACTGGGGATATGCCCGCAACCAAGGTACATGGCCTTGACCGGAATTGAACCCGGGACCTTTCAGTCCCCAAGCTGACGCTCTTATTTATTGAGCCAAACTGGTTTCAGCCTGTTCCTCGGATTTTTAATTCACTTGGTTTTTAGATTCACTTGTTGATAGACATGTATTTGTTTTCAGCGCTTGTGCTCCTTTCTCTTTCAGCCAGTTTTCCCGTGGTTCTGAGTTTTGTCTTTTAGTTGTAGTTTTGAAATTGTTGTGCGAGGCAGCAGATTAGTTGTTTACCTATGCCGCCATCTTGGTTTTCTCTTGCATTGGTTTCCCATTGCCATACTTTGTGGTTAAAATCAGGTCAGAATTATTCCTTCCCAAAGAGAAGTCCCAATGGCCCCGGGGATTAACATCAAGGTTTCAGCGAGGCTCTGTTGCTCCTGGAGGTCCCGGGATGGCCGGTTTCCTGTCCTTTCCCCGCTGCCGGGGACCGCCTGCATCCCTTGGCTCGTGTTCCCTTCCTCCATCTTCAAAGCCAGAAGCCTGGCATCTTCTCCAAATCTCCCTCTGCCTCTGCCCCTGCATCTCAGAACCCTCGTGAGGACCTGGGGCGTCATCGGATGATCCAGGACACACTCCCGTCTCTGGGTCAGGGGATGAGCAGCCTTCAGTCCATCTGCAGCCTTCACCCCCCTTTGCCACGTGACCTGGTGCAGCCATAGATCCTGGTGATTGAGCGTGCATGTATTTGAATGTTCCCTTCTGCCCATCACAGTTATCTTCGTAAACGTTGAGGTTTTATGTCAAAACGGTATAGCATGTAACTCTTTGTCAGTGTTCTTGCAAGTCACTCCTCTACACAGGCAATGAAAGAGCTACTGGTTCATTATCTCTCTTTGAAATTTATTTCTATCTCTATTTTTAAAAATACATTTTTATTGGTTTCAGAGAGAAAGGAAGGGAGAGAGAGAGAGATAAAGACATCCATGATGAGAGAGAATCATTGATTGGCTGCCTCCTGCACGGCCCGTTCTGGGGATTGAGCCTGCAACCCAGGCCTGTGCCCTTGACCAAAATCAAATTGCGGACCAGTCTTTAGGCTGGCACTCTATCCACGGAGCCAAACCTGCGAGGGCCCTTCTTATTTTTTTTTTAATGGTGATTTTTAGTTATTTTCTTAGTGTTACCTTGAGAAGTACAATTAGTATCTTAAATCTAAAATGACCTAGTTTGAATGAATACCAACTTAACTTCAGCCGCATGTAAACACTCCAATCCTGTCCGTCTCTGTTCCTTCCTCTTGATGTTGTCATAGACGACATCTTTATTCATTTCATGTCCGTTAACGTGGATTTCCTATTATTGTTAGATGTATTTGTCTTTCAAATCACAGGGGAAATGAAAAGGGAGTTACAAACCAAAGATACGGTAATGTCTGCTGTCACATTTAGCTGAGTCGTCGCTGTCTCTGTGTTCTTCGTCCCTTCACATGGCTTCGCAGCTCCGCCTGGTTGGTGTCTTTTCACTCCTGGACGCCCTGGAGCCTTTCTCAGAGGGTAGGTCCTCCTAGCAATAATGTCCCTCAGCTTCTGTCTATCTGAGGATCTCTTAAGAAAGATAGCTTTGCCAGATGTAGGCCTTTTGGTTGACGTTTCTTTTATTGTCCGTGGGAGCGAGGCCCACCTGGCCCCGTCCAGAGCCGGGCGCCCACCCTGGGAACGCAGGTGGCTGTGTGTGAGACCTCCACCGACAGAGTGAAGGGGAGGCGAGGCTCCCACCACAGAGCCCTCCTCCCTGGGACGCTGGGAGCACTGGCTGCGTGCTCACGTGGCTGCTGTAAACCTTGGACTACTTTCTGGAGCAGTGATGAGGTTGATTTTATTTTTTTGTGTTTCTTTGGAGGGATGGGCTCAGGTTGTCCCTTCTCTGCTCCTCTTGCTGATATCACTCAACGTATTTTTAAAAAAATATATATTTCTTTATTGATTTCAGAGAGGAAGGGAGAAGGATAGAGAGATAGAAACATCAAGGATGAGAGAGAATCATTGATCTGCTGTCTCCTGCACGCCCCCTATTGGGGATCGAGCCCACAATCTAGGCATGTGCCCTTGACTGGAATCAAATCTGGGACCTTTCAGTCAGCAGGCCGACGCTCTATCCACTGAGCCAGACCAGTTTCGGCTCAACGTATTTTTAATAGTTCCTTAACATCCATTTTATAACCCATGATTGATTCTAGCATACACTAAGCAAGCATAGAGCCTAACTTTACAGTTTTTTTTTTAAATTTACATTTTATGGACTTTTTACAGAGAGGAAGGGAGAGGGAGAGAGAGTTAGAAACATGGATCAGATGCCTTCTGCATACCCCCCACTGATGATGTGCCCACAACCAAGGTACATGCCCTTGACTGGAATCGAACCTGGGACCCTTCAGTCCGCAGGCCGATGCTCTGTCCTCTGAGCCAAACTGGTTAGGGCCTAACTTTACATTTTACTTGGGGGAGATCACTGAAGATCTGAGTGAGGCCCGTACTCAGATATATGCCATTGCCAGTTCAGCCACAGGTATTGATGTGGCTTCTGTCTTTTATCCCTAAGCAAATCATCATTTATTATTAATTTACTTAAACTGCCATTCCCCCTCCCCCCATTATCTGTTTGATTTACTTAATCTTCACCTGGTCCCATGCCATGGCCACGGACTCCCTCACCAGGAGCCGCAGGAGGAGGACGCACGGAAAGGTGGGCGGGAAAGGCGATGCCAGTGACTCAGGCTGTGCGCACCTGCCGGGAGGCCACGCAGTTTCTCCTGCGTTTGCAGCTCTGCGAGAGCAGATGGCGGATTGTGTGTTTAATCCTGTGTAATGTCCCTCCTTCCAGATACGCTCAGCGCCAACCCCTGGGATAAGAGGCTTATTTATTTACTTACTCCTCACCCAAGGACATGTGTTTCATTGATACGAGAGGCAGAGAGAGAGAGAGAGAGAGAGAGACAGAGATAGAGAGAGAGAGAGAGAGAGAGAGAGAGAGAGAGAGAGAGAGAGAAACACCGATCAGGTGCCTCCTGTATGCCTCCCGGCCAGGGATGGCAGCCTGCTGCCTGGGTCTGTGCCTGGTTGGGAATCGAACGGCCACCTTTCGGGGTACAGGACCCCGGCCAGGGCTGGATACGAGACTTATTAAAGACAAAGCTTTTCCTTGAGAAATGTCCACGTTACACTGACTTGCTTTTTTGCTGTAAGCCTACAAAGCAGTGGTTCTCAACCTTTCTAACGCTGTGACCCTTTAATACAGTTCTCATGCTGTGGTGACCCCAAACCATAACATTATTTTCGTTGCTACTTCATAGCTGTAATGCAAATATCTGTGTTTTCCGGTGTCTTAGGCTCTACAGCGGCGATTCTCAGCCCGTGGGTCGCGACCCCCAGGTTGGGAACGGTAGCATGGTTCCGCCTCAGGGTCAGGAGACAGGGAGGGCTTCCGCTGGTCCACGCCTCTCTGAGGCGGGCACCGTGCCTTCTGCTCCTCCCTCCCCCCAAGTGCTCCCCTCGGCGCTCCCGGGAGGAGGTCCGGACACCCCTCAGTGCGGGCTGTGCTGGTGTCTCACCAAAGTGAGGTTGTAAGCCAGTTATTTTAATCCATCTGTTACACATTCAGTACGTGACTAACATCTATTTTCCTTTTCTCTGAGGAACAGGCTCACAGTGATTTTCAGGAAGCGAGATCGGGACCGTGGTCTGGCCCCAGAGCCAGGCCTGCGGAGCCCTGGTCCCTCCTGCGGGGGCTCTGGGAAGAGGCCAGGCGGCCGTCTCACAGCGCTGGGCGAGCTGAGAGCAGCAGCGACAGGAGCACAGTGGCTTTCAAGCTTCTCCCGTGGCCAGGAGCCCGCCTCACACCGCAGGTCACCGCCTCACACCGCGTGTCACCGCCTCACACCGTGTGTCACTGCCTCACACCGCGTGTCCCCGCCTCACACCGTGTGTCACTGCCTCACACCGCGTGTCACCGCCTCACACCGTGTGTCCCCGCCTCACACCGCAGGTCACCGCCTCACACCGTGTGTCACCACCTCACACCGCGTGTCCCCGCCTCACACCGCGTGTCACCGCCTCACACCGTATGTCACCGCCTCACACCGTGTGTCACTGCCTCACACCGTGTGTCACCGCCTCACACCGCAGGTCACCGCCTCACACCGCGTGTCCCCGCCTCACACCGCGTGTCACCGCCTCACACCGTATGTCACCGCCTCACACCGTGTGTCACCACCTCACACCGCGTGTCCCCGCCTCACACCGCGTGTCACCGCCTCACACCGCGTGTCACCGCCTCACACCGTGTGTCACTGCCTCACACCGCGTGTCCCCGCCTCACACCGTGTGTCACTGCCTCACACCGCGTGTCACCGCCTCACACCGTGTGTCCCCGCCTCACACCGCAGGTCACCGCCTCACACCGTGTGTCACCACCTCACACCGTGTGTCACTGCCTCACACCGCGTGTCACCGCCTCACACCGTATATCACCCGCCTCACACCGCGTGTCCCCGCCTCACACCGTGTGTCACCGCCTCACACCGTGTGTCACCGCCTCACACCGCATGTCACCGCCTCACACCGTGTGTCACCGCCTCACACCGTGTGTCACCGCCTCACACCGCATGTCACCGCCTCACACCGTATATCACCCGCCTCACACCGTGTGTCCCCGCCTCACACCGTGTGTCACCGCCTCACACCGTGTGTCACCGCCTCACACCGTATATCACCCGCCTCACACCGTGTGTCCCCGCCTCACACCGTGTGTCACCGCCTCACACCGTGTGTCACCGCCTCACACCGTATATCACCCGCCTCACACCGCGTGTCACCGCCTCACACCGCAGGTCACCGCCTCACACCGTGTGTCACCGCCTCACACCGCATGTCACCGCCTCACACCGCGTGTCACCGCCTCACACCGTATATCACCCGCCTCACACCGCGTGTCCCCGCCTCACACCGTGTGTCACCGCCTCACACCGTGTGTCACCGCCTCACACCGCAGGTCACCGCCTCACACCGTATATCACCCGCCTCACACCGTGTGTCCCCGCCTCACACCGTGTGTCACCGCCTCACACCGCGTGTCCCCGCCTCACACCGTATGTAACCGCCTCACACCGCGTGTCCCCGCCTCACACCGTGTGTCACCGTCTCATACCGTGTGTCCCCGCCTCACACCGTGTGTCACCGTCTCATACCGTGTGTCCCCGCCTCACACCGTGTGTCACCGCCTCACACCGTGTGTCACCGCCTCACACCGTGTGTCACCGCCTCACACCGTGTGTCACCGCCTCACACCGTGTGTCACCGCCTCACACCGCGTGTCACCGCCTCACACCGTATATCACCCGCCTCACACCGCGTGTCCCCGCCTCACACCGCGTGTCACCGCCTCACACCGCGTGTCACCGCCTCACACCGTGTGTCACCACCTCACACCGCGTGTCACCGCCTCACACCGTGTGTCACCGCCTCACACCGCATGTCACCGCCTCACACCGCAGGTCACCGCCTCACACCGTGTGTCACCGCCTCACACCGCAGGTCACCGCCTCACACCGTGTGTCCCCGCCTCACACCGCAGGTCACCGCCTCACACCGTGTGTCACCGCCTCACACCGCATGTCACCGCCTCACACCGTATATCACCCGCCTCACACCGCGTGTCCCCGCCTCATCCTGTATGTCACCGCCTCACACCGCGTGTCACCTCCTCACACCATGTGTCACTGCCTCACACCGCATGTCACCGCCTCACACCATGTGTCACCGCCTCACACAGCGTGTCACCGCCTCACACCGTGTGTCACCGCCTCACACCGTGTGTCCCCGCCTCACACCGCAGGTCACCGCCTCACACCGTGTGTCACCGCCTCACACCGCATGTCACCGCCTCACACCGCGTGTCACTTTCTCACACCGTGTGTCTCCGCCTCACACCGTGTGTCACATGCCTCACACCGTATGTCACCGCCTCACACCGTATGTCACCGCCTCACACCGTGTGTCACCGCCTCACACCGCATGTCACCGCCTCACACCGTGTCACCACCTCATCCTGTATGTCACCGCCTCACACCGTATATCACCCGCCTCACACCGCGTGTCCCCGCCTCACACCGCGTGTCACCGCCTCACACCGCGTGTCACCACCTCACACCGTGTGTCACCACCTCACACCGTATATCACCTGTCTCACACCGTGTGTCACCGCCTCACACCGTGTGTCACCGCCTCACACCGCGTGTCACCGCCTCACACCGTGTGTCACCGCCTCACACCGTGTGTCACCACCTCACACCGTGTGTTACCCGCCTCACACCGTGTCACCGCCTCACACCGTGTGTCACCGCCTCACACCGTCTGTCACCGCCTCACACCGTATGTCACCGCCTCACACTGTATGTCACCGCCTCACACCGCATGTCACCGCCTCACACTGTGTGTTACCCGCCTCACACCGTATGTCACCGCCTCACACCGTGTGTCACCGCCTCACACCGTGTGTTACCCGCCTCACACTGTATGTCACCGCCTCACACCGTATGTCACCGCCTCACACCGTATGTTACATGCCTCACACCGTATGTTACCCGCCTCACACCGTGTCACCCTCCTCACACCGTATGTTACCCTCCTCACATCGTATGCCACCCACCTACACCGTATGTTACCCGCCTCACACCGTATGTCACCCGCCTCACACCGTATGTCACATGCCTCACACCATATGTTACATGCCTGACACTGCTTCCTCCGTGAGTGAGGACCAGTGTTGCCCCGGTTTGCAAATGGGGTCACGGAGGCACTAATAGTCGAAGCCACAGACCCAAGGTGGCCCACAGGTGACAGGGAAGCGAGGACTCTCACCCGGGCAGACTGACACGAGGCTGCGGGCACTGAGGACACACTCGGTGTGGGTACTTGCAGGAGCAGCTGTCACAACATGGGGGCCACACAGGGCACAGGGCCCCTCTGTGTGTGTGTGTGTGTCCAGCTGAGTGCCCTCACTTAAAGGGCTGGCAGGCTCATAGGGAAGTGCAACATTTAGACCCAAAATATGTTTGTGTATTTTTTAAAAAATGTTATTAATTTCTTTATTGATTAAGGTATCACATATTTGTCCTCAATCCCCCATTCCAATCCCCAACCCCCTCCACTCATGGCCCCACCCCCTATTGCCCTTGACCACTGGTTAGGCTCATAAGTGTGCACATAAGTCCTTCGGTTGATCTCTCCCTTTTATCCCCACCCTCCCTTTGAGGTCCAACAGGCTGACCCATGGCTCCTAGATGAGAGAGATCATGTCCTACTGGAAATATAAGAATCAAAAATGAGACAAGCAATAACTGTTATGCTGAAAGGCATATGAATCCGTCTGTAGAGAGCTGCTTTCTGTTTTTTTTTTTTAAATCATCCATTGGCTGCCTCCTGAGCGCCCCCTCCTGGGGACTGAGCCAGAAACCCGGGTCTGTGCCCTGACCCAACCTGAACCATGACATCTTGGTTCATGGCCCCCCCCCCTCCCCCGGCCAGGCAGGGCCTAAAAGATGTGATGGAGAAATGACTGAGTGCTGATGGGCCCAGAGAGAGTAATCCGGGCTGGTGAGGGGGAGAGGCGCTGTCCCAGGAAGCGGCCTCTGGGCAGAGCCGGTGGGTCTGGCGGGGGGGGGGGGGGGGGGGGGGGAACAGGAGCGCTCAGGGGGAATGGGGAGGAGGGGGACAGGAGCGCTCAGGGGGAATGGATAGGAGGGGGACAGGAGCGCTCAGGGGGAATGGGGAGGAGGGGGACAGGAGCGCTCAGGGGGAATGGGGAGGAGGGGGACAGGAGCGCTCAGGGGGAATGGGGAGGAGGGGGACAGGAGCGCTCAGGGGGAGCGGGAGGAGGGGGACAGGAGCGCTCAGGGGGAGCGGGGAGGATGGGGACAGGAGTGCTCAGGGGGAATGGGGAGGAGGGGGACAGGAGCGCTCAGGGGGAGCGGGGAGGAGGGGGACAGGAGCGCTCAGGGGGAATAGGGAGGAGGGGACAGGAGCGCTCAGGGGGAATGGGGAGGAGGGGACAGGAGCGCTCAGAGGGAGCGGGGAGGAGGGGACAGGAGCGCTCAGGGGGAGCGGGGAGGAGGGGACAGGAGCGCTCAGGGGGAGCGGGGAGGAGGGGACAGGAGCGCTCAGGGGGAATGGGGAGAAGGGGACAGGAGCGCTCAGGGAGAATGGGGAGGAGGTGGACAGGAGCGCTAGGGGGACTGGGGAGGAGGGGACAGGAGCGCTCAGGGGCAGCGGGAGGAAGGGGACAGGAGCGCTCAGAGGGAATGGGGAGGAGGGGGACAGGAGCGCTCAGGGGGAATGGGGAGGAGGGGGACAGGAGCGCTCAGGGGGAATGGGGAGGAGGGGGACAGGAGCGCTCAGGGAGAATGGGGAGGAGGGGGACAGGAGCGCTCAGGGAGAATGGGGAGGAGGGGGACAGGAGCGCTCAGGGGAATGGGGAGGAGGGGACAGGAGCGCTCAGAGGGAGCGGGGAGGAGGGGACAGGAGCGCTCAGGGGGAGCGGGGAGGAGGGGACAGGAGCGCTCAGGGGGAATGGGGAGAAGGGGACAGGAGCGCTCAGGGAGAATGGGGAGGAGGTGGACAGGAGCGCTAGGGGGACTGGGGAGGAGGGGACAGGAGCGCTCAAGGGGAACGGGGAGGAGGGGGACAGGAGCGCTCAGGGACAGCGGGAGGAGGGGGACAGGAGCGCTCAGGGACAGCGGGGAGGAGGGGGACAGGAGCGCTCAGGGGGAATGGGGAGGAGGGGGACAGGAGCGCTCAGGGGCAGCGGGAGGAGGGGGGAGGAGGGGGACAGGAGCGCTCAGGGGCAGCGGGAGGAGGGGGGAGGAGGGGGACAGGAGCGCTCAGGGGCAGCGGGGAGGAGGGGGACAGGAGCGCTCAGGGGCAGCGGGAGGAGGGGGACAGGAGCGCTCAGGGGGAATGGGGAGGAGGGGACAGGAGCGCTCAGGGGGAATGGGGAGGAGGGGGACAGGAGCGCTCAGGGGCAGCGGGAGGAGGGGGACAGGAGCGCTCAGGGGGAGCGGGGAGGAGGGGGACAGGAGCGCTCACGGGGAATGGGGAGGAGGGGGACAGGAGCGCTCAGGGGGAATGGGGAGGAGGGGGACAGGAGCGCTCAGGGGGAATGGGGAGGAGGGGGACAGGAGCGCTCAGGGGCAGTGGGAGGAGGGGGGAGGAGGGGGACAGGAGCGCTCAGGGGCAGCGGGAGGAGGGGGACAGGAGCGCTCAGGGGCAGCGGGAGGAGGGGGACAGGCATGTGAGAGGAGCCTGACCGTGACTCAGGGGAGCACGGCTTCCAGGAAACGGAGCGGCGGGCCGCTGGGCGGTGGAGAGCCCGAATGCCATGCTGAGGGGTTCGGATCCTGCCCTGCAGGTGACGAGGGTGTCAGTGCCCACCTGCAGAGCCTCCTGTGCGCTTCCACGGGCCGCCCTGCCTTCGGCGAGGCTGCCGGCCGTGGCTATGGGCCTAAATCGTGGCCTGAACACACGGGCGGCACAGAGAAGGGCTGCGGACACAGGGGCCGCAGGACAGGCCGAGGAGCAGCTGCTGCCCCGTCTCTGGCCGCCCTCCCGCCCCGGTTTAATACCAGGACCATGTGGTGGTGACCGCCGCCCGCCGGGACATCTCCGTGTCAGGAGGCGGCTCTGGCCTCCCCGCCCCCCGCGGCTCCACAGGCCGCGGGGCCTGGCAGAGCGCGATCAGAGATGTTTACGACTCTTACCCCGCCTGCCCCATCTGCTCCGCACGCTGGAGGCCTGGCTGCGCTGCAAGGCCTGGCCCAGCAGCCGGGCGCCAGGGAAGGTCAGACACGCAGCCCCACTTCTCCCCGGCCGGCCGTGTGCTGTCTCCCGCCCATTCCTTCACAGGCGTGCCCGCAAGAGGTGCCATCTTTCCTCTGAATGAAACCTGGAGCTAATTCCCCCCCCCCCCAAAAAAAAAAAAAAAAAAAGATGGACCATTTACCATTAATATCAATGGGCCAGCACAAGATTGCTAATGCAGACAGCCATAGGAACATACTAACACACACACACACACACACACACACACACACACACACACAGCAGTTCAAAGTAAATTTCCCAGAGGTGTATTTTGCTAAAACTTTGCATGTGAGAACATATATGTATATGTTATAGTTTTCATAATGGATGCCAAGTTGAAATTGTAATCATGAAAAACATTTAAAAAATATATTTTATTGATTTTTTTTTACAGAGAGGAAGAGCGAGGGATAGGGAGTTAGAAACATCGATGTAATCGATCAGCTGCCTCTTGAACACCCCCCACTGGGGATGTGCCCGCAACCAAGGTACATGCCCTTGACCGGAATCGAACCCAGGACTTTCAGTCCACAGGCTGATGCTCTATCCACTGAGCCAAACCGGTTTTGGTAAAAAACATTCTTAAGAGACGGGAAGAGTCAAAGCAGTCGCCCCGGGAACCCCGAGGCCGTCTGAGGGAACGGATGTGGGTGTGCCGGTGAGCTTTTGGATTCTGTGGAAGCTTTTAGCAGGAACACGTTGGATCAGTATAGAAATGGAGTGTTTTTGAAATGAAAATATTTAATTGAAATTTAAAGAAAGTCTCCTGTTAAAGTATATCATTCTTTTAAAGATGTTAGTCAACGTTTAATTGTCTGCAGATGTACATATTTTTTTGCCTTACTCCAGATGGCAAGAAAAGTTTTATAAGAATTGTCCTACATTCCCATCTTGTTTCTTTGATTCAATAAACTTTCATTTAAATGTTTTTATGTTTGGCAACTGCTGGCGACGGAGAGTGCATCTGGTTTGCCAACTGAAGTACACAGAGAAATGGAAGGAAAATACCATCGGCTCCCATCGGCAAATGGCAAGAGCGGTCTTTGTTTTATAGTTGTTGTAAGAACTCCCCCTAGTGGACTTTCTCAGAATTATTTGCTACATTTGCAGAAAAAGGCATGAGGAAAATTAATGGCACAAACTCAATAAATCCTAACAGCTGATATTTTTCACTAGTGGTACAGAAAAAACTTCTTTCTGCCTTTATGGAATGAATAGAAATAACTTATAAAGTACATAAAAGAAGAATTGGTAATTAAAAAAACACCTAGATTCAATTTTTGGTTCTCTATCTTACATCTTACTATTTGTTTGGGAAACAAATATCATTCTAATTATATTTAAGATATACAAATGATAGCTCTAATTATAGAATTCTAATTGTATAATAATAAATTAGACATTATTTAAAAAGCCATATTCCTTTTAAAAATATTTCTTTATTGATTTCAGAGAGGAAGTGAGGAGAGAGAGATAGAAACATCAATGATGAGAGAGAATTATTGCACACCCCCTTCTGGAAATTGAGCCTGCAACCCAGGCTTGTGCCTTTGGCTGGAATCAAACCCGGGACCCTTCAGTCCGCAGGCCGATGCTCTACCCACTGAGCCAAACCAGCTAGAGCCATATTCCTTTAGTTCACCAAAAGGAAAAAGGCTTTCCTTGGGGCACAGTACTTCCTTGTTGTTGCTCTCATGAACAGTTTAATGAGAGCACATAGTAGCATTACCTACGTGTTTGTAATACTAGAAGGTGTAAGGTACATTCTTAGCTCAAATTATTTCTTATTGGTGGTTCAGACGGTGCAAATGGCTTTCTGAAATAAAGGTTTCTGAGATTAAGGCACCTCTATTATGCAGTTCAGTGACCTCGTTTATATATATATTTCATGACTAACTACAGCTCCTTTAGTCATGAGACACCATTCTGTACGTGTAACATACTGGATGCACATATAGTTTATTAAGCAGTACCATTTTGAAACCAAATGTTGGCTTATTACTGCTAAGAACACACTCATGTTACCAGTATCTGAACAAATTTGTGATTTAATTTGTCCCCATGGAATGTTAAAGGTAAACAGCGCTAGCCGGTTTGGCTCAGTGGATAGAACGTTGGCCTGTGGCTTAAGGGTCCCGGGTTCTATCCAAGGGCACATGCCCAAGTTGCAGACTGGATCTCCAGCAGGGGGCGTGCAAGAGGCAGCAGGTCAATGATTCCCATCATTGATGTTTCTATCTCTCCCTCTCCCATTGTCTCTGAAATTAATAATTTTTTTAAAAAGGTAAAGTGAACAAACACTGTAAAACATAACACTGTCTTACAGTGTCTGTATGTACCCGTTGTGATTTATTCTGATAGCTTTATTTTATTTTATTTTTTGTTGACCCTCACCCGAGAATAATTTTCCGTTGATATTTAGAGAGAATGGAAGCGGGAGGGGGGGGGAGAGGGAGAGAGAGAGAGAGAGAGAGAGAGAGAGAGAGAGAGAGAGAGAGAGAGAGAGAGAGAACATGGATTAGAGAAATACTTCTGAGGGTCTGGTGTGCAGATAGCTCCACTGCAGCTTGCAGAGGGGAGGCTGCAGGGCGGGCAGGGCTGTGGGACCCTGGCCCTCAGTTTCTCACCTTTGAAACAGGCTTGGGGAACTTTTCATGGGAGTCTCTTTTCACATTTAAACATAATCTAAAAATTCATTTTTACAAAATATCAAGAGAATTTTTACTGTAAAAAAGTATGTCCTTTCTGCTGAAACAGGTTTGGCTCAGCGGATAGAGCATCGGACTGAAAGGTCCCAGGTTCGATTCTGGTCAAGGGCATGTACATTGGTTGCAGGCACATCCCCAGTAGGAGGTGTGCAGGAGGCAGCTGATGGATGATTCTCTCATCGATCTTTCTAACTCTCTATTCCTCTCTCTTCCTCTCTATAAAAAAAAATCAATAAAGTATATATTTTTAAAAAAGTATGTCCTTTCTAAGATTTAGTTTCTTCTCATGGAATTGGTCTGAGTACCAAACACAAATGAGAAAATTCTAACCGGTCACACTAGAGTCAGGTGTTTTTTTTAAAGAAGTGGGTATTGGGAAAGGGCAAAAGTTGTACTTTTATCTTTTTTTTTTTTTTTAAATATATTTTATTGATTTTATACAGAGAGGAAGGGAGAGAGATAGAGAGTTAGAAACATCGATGAGAGAGAGTCATCGATCAGCTGCCTCTTGCACACCCCCTACTGGGGATATGCCCGCAACCAAGGTACATGCCCTTGTCCAGAATCGAACTCGGGACCTTTCAGTCCCCAAGCCGATGCTCTATCCATTGAGCCAAACCGGTCCCGGCTGTACTTTTATCTTTTAAAAAATATTTTTATTGATTTTAGAGAGGAAGAGAGATAGAAACACCAATGATGAGAGAGAATCATTGATCTGCTGCCCCCTGCATCCCCACACTGGGGATTGAGCCCACAACCTGGGCCTGTGCCCTCACCGGGAACCGAACTGCGACCTCCTGGTTCATAGGTTGATGCTCTACCACTGAGCCACGCTGGCAAAAAGTTAGATTTTTAAATATTGAGTTTATTCTGACTTATGAACATGAGACTACAGATGCACGAGAAACAGAGAAAATGGAGGGGAATATATGCACACTAACAAGCAGCCAGTCAAACTTGCTGGCGTCTGTAGGCAAATGGGCAGCACCAGGTGTGCATAATTTATCTTTTGTTCCAGGTCCGAGCTCTGGGCAGGAGCCGCTTTAGAAATCCTCTCCACTCCTGTGGGCGCTGTGGTGGCCAGGTGCCCTGCGTCTGAAGTAATTACAAACCCCTCACTCTGCAGCAGAAACTGCCTTGGAAAACAATGCCAAGCTGTTAGCGAAGACGTGTTAAGAGTGGAGATAAGATAAAAAGGTCTTTGTGAGGTAGGTTTTTCAGGCTTTGCATGTGTGAAGGAAGTGATGGCTATGATTACATGACCTCGTTGGTCCAGGGAGACGGCCAATGGTCAGTGCTCTCTACAAGGGGAGACCAGGTGGCCGCCCAGGAGATTGGGGGTGGGGGGGGAGGCGGTAGAGAGGGGAAAGTCCTTGGAGGGGTGCCTGCACTAGAAGGTGTCTCAGGGGGATGACATTACAACCTCTGGTGGCCGTTTATACTCCCTGAATGTGCGAACTCTGATTGGCAATCTTGTTTGGATGATGTGGTTGTACTAGCCTGGCCAGCTCTCCAGACAGCAACTTTACCTAAGTAAATAAAGCCATCTGTCCAGTCCAAAGTTTCCTTCCTTTTGTATTGAAGTGGCTTCTTAGGAAAATGAATAAGGGTTCAGCTGTTTCAGGAGAAACAAGAGACTCTTTTCCTTTTTTCTTTTTCTTTTTTATGTTTAAGGAAAAGAACCACTTTCAAATGGAAGATTAAAGAAAAACCTACAGAATTCAAGTACAGCGGAGTGTACATTTATTTTAAAGTAAAGTGCTAGGGTGGTTTGAGGTTGCTAAAACATTGGTTGAGCTTTTTGAAGAGTTTGTGTAGCCTTAAGGTAACTAAGAAAATCCATTTCTTTTTGCATATTTCATGAATAGCCATGCTAACTACATAAGTTACCTATAACTGTATAAGCCAATAGAACTGCAGTTAAACACACAAATCATCGTTTGCTCGGCTCTGCATGGCAAAATTAAAGTTTCTCTCCTTGGAATAACGCCTTTTACAATGCCTCAGGCCGGTCTTGACGTGGCTGAGAGGCTGTTTTGCCAGTCCTAATTCTAATAACTATCTAGTCACCGGCAGGAAGAGTGTGTGTCGTAGGCTTAGTGGGGCCATAAGCCAAATAAAAAGCAGTTTTTCTTGAAAAGACAGTTTTCAGTTTCACATTGAAATTACTTTATGGTACATTTGGATTCAAAGTTAAAAAGAACTATTTGTTTTATGCTTTCCTCCCCCCTCCCCCCCCCCCCCCCCAAATCATGCATTATGTACTTTTTCTTAAAAAAAAAAAAAATCGTATTGTTGAAGGTTTTACAGATGTTCCCCTTTTCCCTCCTTGACTCCTCTAGCTCATGCTAGTGCACCCAGGCCTTCACCCAGTGTTGTCTGTGTCCACGGGTTGTGTGTACAGAAGCTCTTTGGTTGATCTCTTCCCTGCACCCCGTACCCCCCTCCCCCTCCCTCTGAGACTCGTCAGTTGGTTCCATACTCCCATGTCTCTGGATCTATTTTATTCCTCAGTTTATTTTGTACATTACATTCCACATGTGAGTGAGATCTTGTGATACTTGTCTTCCTCTGACTGGCTTATTTTGCTTCATAATAATGTTCTCCAGGTCCCTCCATGTTGTTTTAAAGCAGTGGATCTCAACCTTCCTAATTCCTCGACCCTCTAATACAGCTCCTCATGTTGTGGTGACCCCCAACCATAAAATGATTTTCGTTGCTACTTCATAGCTGTAATTTTGCTACTGTTATGAATTGTAATGTAAATATCTGTGTTTTCCGATGGTCTCAGGCCACCCTGCTAGCGGTTCTCAACCTGTGGGTCGTGACTTAAAGGATAAGAGATCCTGCCGAAACCGGTTTGGCTCAGTGGTAGAGCGTCGGTCTGCAGGCTGAAAGGTCCCAGGTTCGATTCCGGTCAGGGGCATGTACGTTGGTTGTGGGCACATCCCCAGTAGGGGGTATGCAAGAGGCAGCTGATTGATGTTTCTCTCTCATCGATGTTTCTAGCTCTCTATCTCTCTCCCTTCCTCTCTGTAAAAAATCAATAAAATATATTAAAAAAAAAAAGGATAAGAGATCCTTCTTATTTTACTGCTGCATAGTATTCCACGGTGTAAATGAACCACAGCTTTTTTATCTACTCATCTGCTGATGGGCACTTGGGCTGTTTCCAAATGTTAGCTATTGTACATTGTGCTGTTATAAACATAGGGGTGCATATATCCTTTTTGATTGGTGTTTTGGGATTCTTAGAATATATTCATAGAAATGGAATCAGTGGGTCAAATGGCAGTTCCATTTAAAAATTTTTAAAAATATATTTTATTGATTTTTTTACAGAGAGGAAGAGAGGGATAGAGAGTTAGAAACACTGATGAGAGAGAAACATCAATTAGTTGCCTCCTACACATTCCTTACTGGGGATTTGCCCACAACCAAGGTACATGCCCTTGACCAGAATCGAACCTGGAACCTTTCAGTCTGCAGACTGACGCTCTACCACTGAGCCAAACCGGTTTCGGCCATTTTTAATGTTTTGAGGAAACTCCATACTGTTTTCCATAATGGCTGCACCAGTCTGCATTCCCACCAGCAGTGCACGAGGGCTCCCTTTTCTTCACATCCTTGCCAGCACTTGTCATTTAGCTGTTCTGACAGGTGTGAGGTGATACCTCATTGTTGTTTTAATTTGAATCTCCGTGATGATCAGTGACTTTGAGCATTTTTTCCTGTCTCTTGGCCGCCTGTATGTCCTCTTTGGAGAAGTGTCTATTTGGATCCTTGACCCATTTTTAAATTGGATTATTTGTCTTTTGTTAAGTTGTATGAGTTCTTTATATATTTTGGAAATTAACCCCTTATGAGATGTTTCATTGGCAAATATGTCCTCTCAGAGAGTGGGTCCTTTTCATTTTGTTGATGGTTTCTTATTCTGTGCAGAGCTCTTTGTTTTCATGTCCATTTGTTTATTTTTTCTTTCGTTTCCCTTGGCCTAGGAGATGTATTGGCAAACATTGTTTTGAGAGATGTTTCAGATTTTGCTGCCTATAGTTTCTTCTAAGATTTTTATGGTTTCATGACTTACCAAGGGGAGACCAGGTGGCCACCCAGGAGAGTGGGGGAGGGAGGGGGGTTGAGGGGGGAAGGTCCCTGGAGGGGTGTTTGCACTAGAAGGTGTCTTATCCATTTTGAGTTTATACTTGTGTGTGGTGTGAGTTGATGGTCTGGTTTCATTCTTTTGTCCAATTTTCTCAGCACTTCCTTTGTTAAATATTAATTGAGCATAATGGCTTAGGTAGATTTCTGGGGTCTCTGTTCTGTTCCATTGATCTATATGCCGGTTCTTGAGCTAGTACCAGGCTGTTTTGGTTAAAATGTCTTTTTAAAAAAATATTTTTATTTTTTACAGAGAGGAAGGGAGAAGGACAGAGAGCTAGAAACATCGATGAGGGAGAAACATCGATCAGCTGCCTCCTGCATACCTCCCCTTGGGGATGTGCCCACAACCAAGGTACATGCCTTTGTCCGGAATCAAACCCCCTTCAGTCTGCAGGCTGATGCTCTATCCACTGAGCCAAACCAGGTAGGGCTGGTTACAATGTCTTGTATAGTTTGATACTCAGGATTGTGATCCCTCCTATTTTGTTCTTTCTCAGATTGCTGCAGCTATTTGCTGTCATCATATCCCCAACCAAATGTATGCCTCTTATTGAAATTTTAAAGTTTATCTTTATTGTTGAAAGCATTACAGATGTCCCTCCCCCCCCTGCATTGATTCATTTCTCCAATTCGCCGCCCCCACCCCTCAGGTCTTCACTGCACTATTGTCTGTGTCCATGGGTTGTGCATATATGCATCCAAGGTCTTTGGTTGAAAAATCAGTGTTTCTCCTGCATGCTGAGATTGGGCAGAAATGGAGTGTGGTTCTCCAGTAGCCATCCAGGGTAATCAGGCATCAGGTGACACTCTATTAGCAACACGTTATTTGATGGCACTTGGATTTGTATGTTACATGGATTGCAACATATCATCATCACATCTGCATTTTTCTGTTGAGGACTATATGTCTCAGTTTTTGTTTTTATTCCTTGTAATTCTCTCTTGGGATCTTTTCAGTGCATGACACAGATGATTTCATTATTGGATATTGAAGGACTTTGAATGTTGTTTGTTGAACATTCTTTCTTTTGCCCAACTGAATTTTGGGGTACAATTTAAATCCATTTTTTTTCCTTTCTTTGCTTTCAAAATATTCATGTGGGAAAGCTAAAGAGTGGACTTTATGGACCAAAAGAACTGAAAAATTCTAAAGGTTCATCTATCTGTTCTGTCCTCTCCCTCCATTCTACATTTTATAAACGGTCTAAAAATGGTGTTTTCCTTAGTGCTTTATATAACATTCACTTTATTTGCTTCATTAAAAAATATTTTTATTGATTTCAAAGAGGAGGGAAGAGGGAGAGAGAGAGAGAAACATTCATGACCAGAGAGAATCATAGATTGGCTGCCTCCTGCAAGTCCCCCACTGAGGATTGAGCCCACAACCTGTGCCTGTGCTCATGACTGGAATTGAACCTGAGACCTTTCAGTTTGCAGGCCAACACTCCATCCACTGCTAGGCTGCTTCATTATTTTATAGCAGAAATAAATGTCTTATAGACACATTAAGCAAGTATGTCTTTTTTTGTAAGGCATTTCCAACTACCAGTACTGTTTCCTGCCCTCAAATAGCTCCCACACACACAGCAGGTCTAAGTGTTGTGACGGATGAGCTGTGAGTGCATCATGTGCCCACAGCCAGCACAGGTGATAAGGAGTGGAAGATGAGCCTAGGAAGGTAAACTGACTTGGATTATGGAATAGATTTACCAAAAGTTTAAAAAAGTGTGCATCTTAGTCTGTAGGTCAGTGGTCGGCAAACTCATTAGTCAACAGAGCCAAATATCAACAATACAACGATAGACATTTCTTTTGAGAGCCAAATTTTTTAAACGTAAAGTTCTTGTAACGTCACTTCTTCAAAATAGACTTGCCCAGGCCATGGTATTTTGTGGAAGAGCCACACTCAAGGGGCCAAAGAGCCACACGTGGCTCGTGAGCCGCAGTTTGCTGACCACGGCTGTAGGTGATGACACGTCTGTCAGTGATACTTGGAGTACTAGGAGGGTTGAAATGTTAAGAGGTCAGTAGAAAAATTAATAGGTTCTTGCAGTCTAGGCAAGATGTGATGAGGGCTTGAATCAAAGCAATCAAGGTGAGAATGAACAGGAGGCAATAAACTCAAGAGAAATTTATCTCATTGACAACATTTTTGGAATTTTAGGACAAATTCAGTGTTTATTTTGGTGTCATTATGTTAATTTCCATACTTCCTTAAAGGTTGAACCATTTCAAAATATCTCTGTCAAAGTAGTCATTGTCTAGAATTCTCTTAGGCTGAGTAACACATTATGCTGAAGGATCATTTTGACTATTGGATTGAATATTTATTTTCTTGCTTATGATGGAATTCTTATCCCTAACCATGTAGCTGAAAGGGTCACTTTGTGCATGCCAATCAAGGCAAAGTTGCCCATGCAAATGTTTTTGAAATGCTGGCTAATTTGACTGCTATTTTGGATTCTATGTGTGTTCTGTGTTATTGATATACCTGGGTTCCCCAAGTACATTTCCAAGTGTCACATACATTTAAGATTTAACACACCTCAAGTTATTTTTCTTTGATTCTAAAATAATATGTTATTCACTGAAAAATTCCAGTGTGATAGATGATTCAAAGGTACATCAAGGAAGCTACAGAATTTCAAGCCAACACTCAGAAGTTATAATAGTCTGTAAACTGATTTGGATCTGTGCCAAGAAGAGCTATGAAAGTTGACCTTCAAAGGTTTATAAATGTTCTAAGCTACTTTCCTCCTCTTTCTGATTGTTGTCTGAAGCAGAAGTAAGGCATTTTCAAGAACTAGCCTAATCAAGGTTAAAATATATTTATATATATTTACTGATTTCAGAGAGGAAGGGTGAAGGAGAGAGAGATAGAAACATCAATGATGAGAGAGAATAATTGATCGACTGCTATAGGCCCCACATTGGGGATTGGTCCCACAACCCTGGGCATGTGCCTTGATCGGGAATCAAACCCTGACCTTCTGGTTCCTGGGTTGATGCTCTACCACTGAGCTACACTAGCTGGGCCTAACAAAGATGTTTTGAAAGAGATCTCTATCTTTTATTATTGTTCATTTTATTTCTGTAGCAACAGAGTCCTGGGGTGTTTACTTTTCAAATATATTTTGAAAATTCTGGATATTACTACTATCCAGAGCTGGTATCAAACTATTTAATGCTAAAGCTAACCATGAACACCTATCCTAAACCTTAATGATAACTTACATTGTTATTTTCCAGACTTGATTAAACAGGGCAATATGAAATTGTGACTGAATAGAGGGGGAAAAATGGGTTGCTGTGTTTTGGTAAACAAATCTTGCTTCTGAGTGACAGTTGCATCACCCTGTGGTTGAGATTGGTGATGGGTATTTTTCTATTGTTATTTTCCGCGGAATTATATATATTTTAAATTTATTCAACATCGATGGCTATTTTTGATACTGTAGAACCTAATGATAAGATCTGAGATAAAATTCTTTGGTTTGGCTTTTAAAGACCTTCCAGTTTATTTGCTTGCTATTATTGTATTTAAATCAGAGTTTCTAAGAACTATTTTTGAAAAACAAAACAAAAAACTTAACATAGTTTTCACAATCTTTCCAGAAAAGCAGTTTAGATTTTTTTAAAAAAGTAAATAACCAGTAAGTTTCATTAGAGATGTCAACAGATATTTGCCACTTAGCACCATCATTTACAATTACACCTGGGAATTAAAAAAAAAGTGTGCTTAAAAACAAAAGCTAAGGAAAGACTCATTCAATTCTCACCCCCCCCCCCGAAAAAAAAAAAAAAAACAACAACAAAAAAACAAAAACCACACAAAAACAACCCCTCATTTTGATCAATTTGGATTGTGGTTAATGATCTTTATTCTTTATTTACAAAGTCAAATTTATCAGCAGGTAGAAGTCCCGAGTCTTTGACACAGCAAAGGAATTTTTTTGTTTTTTGTTTTTTTTCCCCTCTTAAACTGTTCATTTAACTATACAACAACAACATAGGTCATTTTCTGAAAATGAGAGAGAAAGGGAGTTCTGTATTGATCCATATAGGGCAAGGTTAAAACTAATTTGAGAAATACTGAACTCAAGACCGCAGTATAATCATAAGTGAATGGGATTTGTTGTTGTTTTATTTTTGCTTTTTTATGAATACTAATTTCTTTTTTTAAAAAAAAGTATCCCTTGCCGGGACCAGTTTGGCTCAGCGGATAGAGCGTCGGCCTACGGACTGAAAGGTCCCGGGTTCGATTCCGGGCAAGGGCATATACCTTGGTTGCGGGCACATCCCCAGTAGGGGGTGTGCAAGAGGCAGCTGATCGATGATTCTCTCTCATCGATGTTTCTAACAATCTCTCTCCTCCTCTCTGTGAAAAATCAATAAAATATATTTAAAAATAAAATAAAATAAAAAAAGTATCCCATCTAGTTCATTTGGGCCTCAAATATTTAAGTTCAGTAATATATGTATTTGCTTCTTGAATAATCCTATATAATAAAAGGCTAATAGGCAAATTGTCCCCTCGGGAGTTAGACCGACCAGGAGTTTGACTGCCCCGCTATGATGTGTGCTGATCACCAGGGGCAGCATGGAGTGAAGGAAGGCCCTGGCCAACAGCCAGCAGCTGAGAGAAGGAAGGCCCTGATTGGCCCTGATCACCGGCCAGCCTAGAAACCCTACTCATGCATGAATTCTGTGCACTGGGCCTCTAGCAGTTAAATAAAGGTCATTCAAAAACCAATGCTGCGTCAAATACTGCACCAAACAGTGAACGCTATGGAAGGATATCTCTGTCCCTGGCCCCGGGCCCCATGGTGCCAGGTTTCTCCATGACATTTTCCCTCTTCCTACCATTGAACAATATTGGGGAAGTAGGTACAGCCAGTGGCAAAGGTATCAGAGCAATTAAAGGAATCGCCACCTCCTGTCCATGTTGGTCCTCACGATAATTAACAGAGAAAAGACATCCAAGGTTTCCCCAGGAGCTAGTACTTAGTTTCTCATTTCTCTTCAGGGAGGACTAAATGCAAACCGCCTGCTTATACTAAATAAAGCTGGTACACCAGCATGGAAGTTTTGAATAGGAACCAACTGGGAAAAAGGAGAAGTAGTTACGGGATTCAAGTTAGGCTCACATGGTCCCAAAGTTTGTGGAAAGTTTTATTCCTTTTTTTTTTGTGTCCGTGTGTGTGTGTGTGTGTGTGTGTGTGTGTGTGTGTGTGTGTGTGTGTGAAGGTTTTAGAAGTGAGTCCTCCGAAGTGGTCAGATTACATTTCCCCTCTGCTGGTTTGGAGCTGATGTTCGAACTCCTTTCACAAGTAAGATTTTGAATACTTTTAAAGAAATTACATCCTGGCTTTTAAAAATCAAAATACAGGTGGATGTGTGGCTGTGGTTTCATTGCTAAGAATTCTCCTTTTTCCTTTTCTTTCTGACAGGAATTTATGAGGGCTCTTCAGAGTTTACTGCTTGTATAAAAAATGGTCTCTCTCTTGAGTGTAAGACCAAGGCTGTTTGGTTCGGGTGGTTTTATTTTCTGTGTTACTCTGCACTAGGCTGTGCTTCCTTTTAAGGGGAACTTAACAGACACTGCCTTGTAAAAGCTGCAGCATCCTTTATATTTGGTAACTAAAGCTAAATGAACATTGCTAGATATATCCATAAAAGCATAGACCATGTCCTTATCGAAGAATCTGATCAATCCTGGGAACAGGGGTGTGGGGTAGGAGTGTATATCCCAAACTCTGCTCTGCTGATGGCGTCATAAAATATATCCTTTTCCAAATCCCAGTGAGTCACCGCACTCTCATGGACCCGTCCTGCGTTACTCACCGGCACATGCACCCCACAGGCTTCTTACAGTCCCGGGACACGGCCCAGGGCGTCTCCCAGAGCCTCTTGGTCCCTTCCCCCCACTTCCCTTCAGCGCTCGTGAGCAATGCAGAGCCCATCACGTGTTCTTGAACATTTCATGGACCTATGTTTTGGTTATACAGCTACATGTAAGAGCCTCATGGGGTTATCTATTGTGTTGTCTTCTTAAAATTCTTTTTCTTGCCGAAACCGGTTTGGCTCAGTGGATAGAGCGTCGGCCTGTGGACTGAAAGGTCCCAAGTTCGATTCCGGTCAAGGGCATGTACATTGGTTGCAGGCCCATCCCCAGTAGAGGGTGTGCAGGAGGCAGCTGGTTGATTTCTCTCATTGGTGTTTCAAGCTCTCTATATCTCTCCCTTCCTCTCTGTAAAAAAAAAATCAATAAAATATATTAAAAAATAAAAATCTTTTTCTCCCTCTCTAGCTATTTTGAAATGATGTAGTGCTGCCTGTATATCAGACCATTGAAGCACCATTGCTAAGCAAAGTCGTTTATAATAAATGTGTCTTTATTTGTAGAAAATAATTGTTTCTTAATATTATAAGAATTATCACCTGCAACGAGTTCTATTGATTACTTTCTTGATTTTGATGGTATGAGATCTGTCCCATAATCCGTGTAGAGTTTGTGACAAAAATACCTTCTGCCTTCTACAGAGGGCAAAGTGTGAGATGATGACTTTGTTTTTAAAACAATAAACCACAAAACTGGTGGTGAAGCTCATATGATGTATGATCACTAATGCTCTGGCTACTAAGCCTTAAATCCATTCTTTGTTTGTTATGACAATATTAGATTAATGGGTTGCTGAATGCAGGTGATTAAATAAATTTATATTTTGTTGGATCCAGGGAGTCAGCAGAAAAATGACACTTCATTCCCCCCATCCCCCTTTTTATTGAATTTATTGGGATGACACTGGTTTCAGATGCACAATTCTACAACAAGTTACCTGTACACTGTACTGGGTGTTCACCATTCCCAGTCAATTTCCTTTCCTCTCTCTCCTAAATCAATGAACAGCCAGCTCAGTGAATAGAGTGTCGGCCTGCGGACTGAAGGGTCCTGGGTTCGATTCTGGTCAAAGGCACATGCCTGAGGTTGCAGGCTTGATCTCCAGTGTGGGGCTTACAGGAGGCAGACGGTCAATGATTCTCATTGTTGATGTTTCTATCTCTCTCTCCCTCTCCTTTCCTCTCTGAAATCAATAAAAATATATTTTAAAATCAAATCAAATCAGTGAACATATCCTAGGGTGAGGATAAAAAAAATCACCTTCTCCATGACATTATTACACGCCCCCCCAAATATTTCTATTTCTTTAGGAAAAGGAATGGGCAAGGTTACTGACTAAGGTACTTGTTTGAGAATAAACACAATAAAATTTCAATACTTGGAATAATAACTTGAACTGAAAGTATACTTACTAAGTCAGTGGCCATTGATTAATTCTATATATCAAGGGATTTTGTTTACTTTTTTAAAATATGAGGATGGAGCCCAGCTGGTGTGGTTCAGTGGTTGGGTGCCAACCTATGAACCAGGAGTTCCTGTTCAGGGCACATGCCCAGGTTTGGAGCTTGGTTCCTGGGAGGAGGCGTGCGAGAAGTAGCCAACCAGTGATTCTCTCTCATCATTGATGTTTCTCTCTCACTCCCTTTCCCTTCTTCTCTGAAATAAAAACATATTTAACAAATAAACTAAACTATGAGGATGAAGATGTAAGGCTAGGACTGAGCTTGAAGTAGCAAAGGTAAGGCTGGGGCTGAGCTTTGCCAGTCCTGCCTGTTTTGTTGCTCCCCTGCTTCCCACCAAAGTCAAAATCACATAGAATATTTTTGCACTTGGAATTAATTTTTACTTGAATTCTGGTTTTACTAATAATAGACAAACATGTAAGTTGACCGTACCTTTGCTATGCCATAACCAATCAGAGTGGCTATGCAAATTAACCCAAACAAGATGGCGGCTAATTTGCATATACAGGCACCCAGCGTCTATGTCCCAGGAACATCCTGGCACCCAGGTCATTGTGAGGTATGGCTTGGGCAGGAGCGGACCCAAGTGATCATCTCCTGAGGGCTCCCAGTATGAGAGGGAGCAGGTTGTGCTGAGGGACTGCCCCCACCCCAGTGCACGAACTTTGTGCACCGGGCTCCTAATTCTGAAAAAAACAGGAAGGGCAGTTTGCTGTCACTCTGAGAAATTTTTGAAGGTTAAGTTATCAGTGATTCCGGTGAAGCCATATTTATACATGGTTACTCAACTGGTAGAAACGGTCTCCATCAAATTTATTTTTTCTGTGAGCTCCTAATTGCCGTCTTCAGCCTACAATTTTTTCAGATGATTTGTTTGAAACCATGATTGTGGCTTCTGCTAAGTCTTTTGAAATTCAGAGCTCTAATCCTGTGCTTTACAAATTGTTTTAAAAGTACTGATCTAATTAAGCAAATGAGTGCAAATATTACTTGCCAACACCAAATTCTTCTTGTCTAATGGACACTCTTTGTTCCCATCATAACTTTAATTAAAACTCGGGGATTCTGACATGTGTAGACGCGTGTACCTCAGTGATCTGTAGCATCAATGTTCATGAAACTGGAATCCCTCCAAGCTTCAGGGCATACAAGTGGCCCGGACTTCCCAGCTTAAAAATACCACTGAGAAGGTATTTTGTTTGCTGTCACTGGAAAGCTTTTGTGTGTATGAAGAGAGATGACATATTGAATGGTTAGAATGATGCACTGAGAACTTAGCACAATGGTATCCTCTATACCTATTCAGCGTATTTTTCATTTCAGATGTATTTTTCATCTCCAGAAGTTTTATATGGGTCTTCTTTATACCTTCCCTTCCCCCGCTAAATTATGTTCATGTTTCCCTCCAGATTCTTGACTATAAGAGGTCATCCTATCTCTTGTTATTGCTTTCAGTTGGTAACAAGAAATTATTTTAATTTTTTTTGGTTAGCTTATCCTATGGGCACTGCTCTTTGTTTAAACATCTTAGGTTGAGATTGAAACCCTTCCGTTACAGGTTGAGGATATCTCAGATAGACCGTGGACCAGCCAGGATAAAAAAAAAAAAATCTATTACAAGAAAGAAAAATGAATGGGTGTTGAATGGCAGAACTAGATCTTGGGAGCAAGGGGGACCACCAATGTAGTAAGTCTTGCCCTGGTCCCTAAAATAATGAGTGAGCAAGTTGTGTAGCCACACGAATGAATGTGACAGTGAAGGACACTGTGTCCTCACTCAGGCTCTGCACACCTTCCTGCTCATTGGAGGTGGGTGATTTCCACGAGTGTTCGCTCTCTTGTCCTCCCCTCCCCAGGTTCTGGACTTTCTCCCCTTGAACTCTCAGCTCCACCGTCACCTCAGCTGCCATTTTCCTCCACACACACTCACATTGCTGTGACCTCTGAGTGCTGGACTGTTCTAATAGCCTGAGCTATACTATAGACAGAGTGGCTGAGACAACAAACATTTATCTCTCACAGTTCCGGAAGCCAAGACGTCCGTAGTGAGGTACCCCTTCCCCATTTTTGGCTGATCATCTTCATATGTCCTCATGTGGCCTTTGCTTTATTTATTTATTTATTTATTTATTTTTTTACAGAAGGAAGAAGGGTGGAGAGAGGAAAAGAGAGGGAAAAAGGGTTGATATTTTGGGTCTCTTCTTCTTTTTATATAAGGGCTCTAATCCCGTTGTGAGTGCCTTTAACCTTAATTACTTTCCAAAGACCCCACCTCCAAATAACATCACATAGAGGGTGAAGGCTTCAACACAAACTTTGGAGGCACACAAACATTCAGTCCATAGCATTCTGCCTCAGGCCTCCAAAATTCATGCCTTTCTCACATGCAAAACACATTTATTCCATTCCAACAGCCCCAGAGTCTGAATTCATTCTAGCATCAACCCTGAGATCTAATGTCCAAAGTCTCCTCTGAAAATCATGTAAGTCAGATATGGATGAGACCCCAGGTATGATTCATCCTGGTGCCAATTCCTCTTCATCTGGAAGCCAGTGAAGCCAGGTAAACGATGTACTTCCAAAATACAACGTGGTTCAGGCCTGGGGGCCAGGGGTGATGGATCCCAAGGAAGATGGAAACAGCCAGGCGCAGTCCATGCTGTCCTAAAGCTGGGGAATTCCCTTCTTTAATTTGAAACACTGCCTTCCAGACCCACCGGAGTGGTGGTGTCACCCCCAAGGCGTGGAGGGGCAGCCCTGCCACCTCAGCTGCCTCTTGCTGTGTCCTCACATGCTGGTCTCTCCCTCTCCTCATAAGGGCACTAATTCCATTATGGGGGCTCACCCTCATGACATCATCTAACCCTCGTTATCTTCCAGAAACCTCATCTCCAAATATGGCCACACTGGGGACTGTGTGTGTGTGTGGGGGGGGAGGGACACACACACACAAAAATTCCATCTATAGCATAGAATTTCATGTCTCAAGAAGGATTTAGACTAGATGCATGTTGAGAACAGACATATGTGCTTAGTGCAGGATCTGTCACAAGAGGTTTGAACTTTATGCCCTTGTTGTTAGTATTCAGCCAGCCCCAGCCCCTTTCATCAGACTCTGGCTCTGTTACCATCTCTAACAGTCATTTTCTCACTGGGAGTTATCAGTAAGATTACAGCTGTTGTCAGAATCTGTTAGCCAAAAATTGCTGACTCAGCATTTGACGTTCAATAGTTCAATAGCAGTGTTCTATCATTTAGTAAGATACTTAACCATGTGTCTGTGATTGTGTGTGCGAGAATTACAGTAATACTCAATGTATGTATGTTAAACTGTATATATACACACAAAGATAGTTTTTGTGGCTTTATCAGTGGAAACTATGTGAATTGGCTACCATCTTTTGTTTTAAAATGCCACGTGAAGAAAGGAACTATGTCGTTTAAAACTTGGAAGTCATAAATAACATTGTATTAAAATATAATACTTTTCTTTGTATAAGATGTATACAGATTACATATAAATGATGACTAATAATTGGAGATCTAAACCTTTAAGCAATTATAAAATCTAAGTAAAATTTTGAAGAAAATAGTATGTAGTTGTATCCACATTTTTAAAGATTTTTTTAAAAATTGATTTTTGTACAGAGAGGAAGGGAGAGAGATAGAGAGTCAGAAACATCGATGAGAGAGAGTCATCGATCAGCTGCCTCTTGCACACCCCCTACTGGGGATATGCCCGCAACCAGGGTACATGCCCTTGACCGGAATCGAACCCGGGACCTTTCAGTCCCCAAGCCAACGCTCTATCCATTGAGCCAAACCGGTCCCGGCGTATCCACATTTTTAACATTACTCTTTTGAGTAACATTTCCTCATTTTTGGTATTCTGAAATAATATAGAAATCCATTTAGTATATGAAATGTTATGTGCTTAGTATATGGAATATAATTATAATATAGATTTGTTTACTATATGGGTCACTTAAAAACTTTGCTTAAACTGTTATTCATGAATTCCTGATGTGGGAAACTCTCTTTCCAGCTGCAATTATTTTAATGGCTTTCACTTTAAACTAAGTCTTCACCATCTGCTGTTCCTTTTACTGTACATGCTAAAAGTAATTAATTTAAATGCATCATAAAAGAGCTATTTTATGTTTTTTAAATCTCTGTCTGTAGCTTAATTCTCAGTTTAAATATACATTGGCGATCTCCAATAACATCTGGAGGAAAACAGCTGTCTTTCTGACATCTGATTTGGAATATTTCCCAGGGAGGGCAAGAAGTCATCCCAAATGGATGCTTTATACTATCTGAAGTCTGCCCGATCTATTACTGTTCAATTAAAAAGGAGAGACAATATTTAATATAGTAATGGCATTTAAAATATTTTTATTAATTTCAGAGAGGAAGAGAGTTAGAAACATCAATGATGAGAGAGAATCATTGATCAGCTGCCTCCTACATGCCCCCTGCTGGGAATTGAGTCCACAACCTGGCATGTGCCCTGATTCCTAGTTCATAGGTCAATGTTCAACCACTGAGCAACACTGGCCAGGTAGTATTGTCATCCTATATAATAATCCTATATAACAAAAGGTAATATGCAAATAGAATGGCAGAACAACCAAATAACCAATCGAAGAGTAATATGCTAATGATATGCTAAGACTGCTCAACTGCTATGACATGCACTGACCACCAGGGGGCAGATGCTCCAACCAGTAGGTTAGCTTGCTGCTGGGGTCTGGCCAATCTGGACTGAGTGAGATGGGCTGGACATGCCCTGGAGCCCTCCTGTGGTCCATCCCCAGCCTGATCCTGCACTGGTGGGGTACCTCAGCCTGGCCTGTGCCCTGTCACAATCTGGGATCTCTCGGGGGGATGTTGGAGAGCTAGTTTCAGCCCAATTCTGTAGGCCACTCCCCTTGAGAGGATGCCAGATGCATGGTGCATGGCTGGTGAGCACTACTGTTGCAGCCCCAGCCTCTCCCCATCAGGACTGATTAGGCACGAGCCCATGGTAGGCACAGTGGGGCCAGGATGAGCAGGAGCGGCAGGTAGGAGCTGCAGGCAGTGCTGGACTGCGGGTTCTGGCCCAATCCCTGCAGACCACACAGAAGAACCCCACCTGTGCACGAATCTGTGCACTGGACCTCTAGTTATTTTATAAGTAAATAAAGATTTATTAACCAGGCATAGTTTACTTTTCCATATTTTCTAAAATATCAACCCTTAAAAATTCTATTGATTGATTGATTATATTTGCTTTTTAGCCAGACCTTATGAAGCACTATTTCTGGAGGTAGAGAATGGTGCTGACAGAAGTGGGTATCTATCACGCACTATTCAAATTTTGAGGAAGAACAAAGGAGGTAGAATCGTGTCCCCTCACCTCTTAGGATTTGGCAGCCTTAGGAAGCAGGCAGCAATGACTAATTTTGCCAAGGAGGTAAGAGCCAGAACTCACTCTAAAATCAATAAAAACCTGTTTAAAAAAAAGGAGCTGGAACTCTGACATTTTACTTCTACAGGAATAGCTCAGTGTCTTGATTTGGACTTAAAACTGTGATGTAAGAACAGAATTCAACCTTGAGTTGAACTGGGAGGGAAGTTTAGGTTAATTCAATTTATTTATTTTTAGGAAACTATAAAATTAATTTAAAAAATTCCTCACTTGAGGATATTTTTCCATTGATTTTTTTTTTTTTTAAGATAGAATGAAAGAGATAGGGAAAGAAGAAATATTTATGTGAGAGAAACACACCCATTGGTTGCCTCCTGCAGGAGCCCTCACCAGGGAGGGCCCTCATCAGGGCCAGGGTTGGGAAGGAGCCTGCAAGCCAGGTATGTGCCCTTGATGGGAATGAATGCAGGACCCTTGGAGCTTCAGGCTGATGCTCTATGTACTGAGCCAAACCGGCTAGGGCCATGGTCGGCAAACTGTGGCTCGAGAGCCACATGCGGCTCTTTAGCCTCTTGAGTGTGGCTCTTCTACAAAATACCACAGCCTGGGCGAGTCTATTTTGAAGAAGTGGCGTTAGAAGAAGTTTATGTTTAAAAAATGTGGCTCTCCATCAGTCTGCGGACTGAAAGGTCCCAGGTTCGATTCCGGTCAAGGGCATGTACATTGGTTGCGGGCATATTCCCCTGTAAAGGGTGTGCAAGAGGCAGCTGGTTGATGTCTCTCATTGACATTTCTAGCTCTCTATCTCTCTCTTCCTCTCTGTAAAAAATCAATAAAATATATTTAAAAAAATGTGGCTCTCAAAAGAAATGTCAATCGTTGTACTGTTGATATTTGGCTCTGTTGACTAATGAGTTTGCCGACCACTGGGCTAGGGCTATAAAATTAATTTTTAATATTTAACCTGGTATATTCCAAGTTTTATCATTTTACTATGTAAACAGTATAAAAACTATTGGTTAGGTTTTAAAATGTCACCTATGCCCAATACATGTGCCCTAATACAGCAGTAACATCTAACACAATGCAGATACCAAAAGCAAAACGGAGTTCTAGCAAAGAGTGAGTTGTGTTCAATATAAAGACTATTACATTGTCTAACCACTAAGCTATACACCTGAAACCAATATAAACAAAAGTGGAAGAAAAAAAAAGATATTTACACTATTTCAATTTTTTAAAATTTAATTTAAATTAATTAAAAATTAAAAAGCCATTTCCTGAGTCAGGCTAGCTACATTTCAAGTGTTCAGAGTCACATACAACTAGTGGCTACCAGGTTAATTCAATGTTAAATGTAGCTGTTAACAAGACAGAAAACTACCTAGACAATCTTTGTATACCAATTTTTACTACCAAAATGACTACTCCTGAGATAGTTGAAAAATTCTGGTATTTCAATGTCATATTTGGATTTTAGTATTTTACTAGTTTGGCAATTTTCATTTCTATCTTTTTATTCAGAAATAAAATCTGAGAAAGGAAAAATTACCCATTAGTTTACTAATTATAGGTATAACTTGTTAAATTCATAAAATAATGTGCATAGGTAACATTACATAGTAACTTTATTTCTCAGTGTTTTTGCTTTAAGAGCTGGGAAGTTTTTGGTTCTGCCTCACAGTAGCTTTTTGGCAAACTGTGTCTCCCTCTAGTGATATAAATCACCTTTCTTTCTTTCTTTCTTTTTTTTTTTTATTGTCTAAAGTTTTACATATGTTTCCTTTTTCCCCTCACCATCCATTCCCACCCTGGGCAAGCCCTCACCACCTCTGGGTCCATTGGTTAAGCTAATGTGCATGCATACAAGTCCTTAGTTGCTCTCTATTTGTCTCTGGATCTATTCTTGTTCATCAAATTACGTTGATTATTGTATCCCACATATGAGTGAAATCATGTGGTATTTATCTTTCTCCAATTGGCTTATTTCACTTAGCATAATGCTCTTCCAGTTCCATCCATGCTGTTGCAAATGGTAAAAGTTCATTTTTATAGTGGCACTAGAGGCTCGGTGCACAACATTTGTGCATGGGGGAGGAGGGTCCCCTTAGCCCAGCCTGCACCCTCTTCAAACCGGGACCCCTTGGAGGATGTCCCACTGCTGGACCTGATCCCCACTATGAATATTCCTCTCACAATCCAGGACCACTGGCTCCTAACTGCTCACCTGCCTGCCTGCCCTTAACTGCCTCACCCTGCTGACCTAGTCTTCCCCAACTGCCCCTCCACCAACCTGGTCACCCCTAGCTCTTCCCCCCCCCCCCCACCTGGTCACCCCATGCAGCCTGCTGCTCAGTTGTTTGGTTGCCCCTCACTAATGCCCCACACAGCCTGTTTGGTCATCCATTCGGTTGCGATCATCGCTTAGGCTTTTATATATATAGATAGTATTCCATTGTGTAGATGTAGCACAGTTTTTTTTAATCCACTTATCTGCTGATGGGCACTTAGGCTGTTTCCAAATCTTAGCTATTGTAAATTGTGCTACTATGAACATAGGGGTGCATATATTCTTTCTGATTGGTGTTTCTGGTTTCTTGTGGGATTACTGGGTCAAATGGAAGTTCCATTTTTAAAGGAACTTCCAAAGGTTTTAGGAAACACCTTTCTGTCTTCCACAGTGGCTGCACCAGTCTGTATTCCCACCAGCAGTGCAGGATGGTTCCTTTTTCTCCACATCCTCACCAGCACTTGTCATTTGTTGATTTGTTGATGATAGCAATTCTGACAGGTGTGAGATGGTACCACATTGTTGTTTTGATTTGCATCTCTTGGATGATTAGTGCCTTTGAGCATGTTTTCATATGTCTCTGGGTTTTCTGTATGTCCTCTTTCGAAAAGTGTCTATCTGGATCCTTTGTCCATTTTTTGACTGGCTTTCTTATCTTCCTTTTGTTAAGTTGTGTGAGTTCTCTTAAAATTTGGAGATTAAACCCTTATCTGAAGTATCATTGGCAAATATATTCTCCCATGCAGTGAGCTTTCTTTTGCTGATCGATGGTTTCTTTTGCTGTGCAGAAGCTTTTTATTTTGATGTAGTCCCATTTGTTTATTTTCTCCTTAGTCTCCATTGCCCTAGGAGCTGAGTCTGTAAAAATATTGCTATGACTTATGTCTGCTATTTTCCTGCCTATGGAGACCTGTAGGATTTTTATGGTTTTCCGTCTTACATTCAAGTCCTTTAGCAGTTTTGAGTTTGTTTTTGTGTATGGTGTAAGTTGGTGGTCTAGTTTCATTTTTTTGCATGTATCTGTCCAAATTTCCCAGCACCATTTATTAAAGAGACTGTTTGACTTCATTGTATGCTCTTGCCTCCTTTGTCAAGTATTAATTGAGCTTAATGGGTTGGGTTGATTTCTGGGTTCTCTGTTCTGTTTCATTGATCTATATGTCTGTTCTTGTGCTAGTACCAGGCAATTTTGAGAACCATGGCTTGATAATATAACTTAATATCTGGTAATGTGATTCCTCAAACTTTGTTCTTCTTTCTCAGGATTGCTATGACTATTCAGGGTCTTTTTAAAATTCCAGATGAAATGTCCTAGATCTTTGAAATATGCCATTGGTATTTTAATGGGGATTACATTGAATCTGTAGATTGCTTTGAGTATCTTAATAATGTTGATTCTACCAATCCATGAACATGATATGATCTTCCATTTGTTTATGTCTTCCTCTATCTTTTTTTCAATGTCCTATAGTTTTCTGACTATAGGTCTTTTATGTCCTTAGTTAAGTTTATTCCTAGTTTTCTTATTTTTTGGGGTGCAATGGTAAATGGGATTGTTTTTTTCATTTCTCTTTCTTTGAGTTCATTATTGGTGTATAAAAAGGTTATAGACTTTTGGGTGTTAATTTTGTATCCTGCTACATTGCCAAATTAATTTATTAGGTCTAGTAGTTTTTTGATGGAGTCTTTGGAGTTTTCTATGTATAGTATCATGTCATCTGCAAATAAGGATAGTTTTACTTCTTCTTTTCCAATTTGGATGCCTTTTATTTCCTCTTCCTGTCTGATCGCTATGGCCTAGGATTTCCAGTACTATATTGAACAGGTGTGGTGAAAATGGGTATCTCTGTCTTGTTCCCATTCTTAGGGAAAATGAGTTTAGTTTTTGCCCATTGAGTGTGATTTTGGCTGTAGGTTTGTATATAAAGCTTTTATTGTTATATATTGAAATATGATTCCTCTGTTCCCACTTTGCTGAGAGTTTTTATCAAGAAAGGGTGTTGGACTTTGTCAAATGTTTTTTCTGCATCGATTGATTTGATTATGTGATTTTTATCTCTCAGTTTATGTGATGTATCACATTTATTGATTTGCAGATATTGTACTATCCTTGCATCCCCAGAACAAATCCCACTTGGTCATGGTCTTTCTAATGTAATACTGAATCCTATTTGCTAGAATTTTGTTGAGGATTTTAGCATCTATGTTCATCAAGGATATTGGCTTGTAGTTCTCTTTTTTGTGGGGTATCTTTATCTGGTTTTGGGATTAAGGTAATGCTGGCTTCATAGAAAGAGCTTGGAAGTGTTGCTTCCTCCTGAATTTTTTGGAATAGTCTGAGGAGGAAAGGTTTTAGTTCTTCTTTGATTGCTTGGTAGAACTCCCATGTAAAGATGTACAGACCAGGGCTTTTGTTTGCTAGAAGATTTTTGGTTGCTGCTTAATTTCTTCAGTGGTTATCAGCCTACTTAGGCTTTTTGATTCTTCTTGATCGAGTTTTAGGAGTTTGTATATTTCTAAGAATTTGTCCATTTCATCTAGGTTGTCCATTTTGTTGGAATAGAGTTGTTCATTGTATTTTTTCATAATTGTTTGTATTTCATATTTGTCTGTGGGATCAGTTGTTACTTTACCTCTTTCATTTCTGATTTTGTTTAGTTGGCTCCTCTCTGCTTCTTGGTGAGCCTGGGTAGAGGTTCATCAATCTTGTTTATCCTTTCAAAGACCAGCTCTTGGTTTGTTAATCTTTTGTATTGTTTTTATCTCTGCTCTGATCTTTATTATTTCCTTCTTTCTGCTCATGCTGGACTTTTCTTGTTGCTCTCTTTCTAACTCTTAGAGTTGTAGGATTAGATAATTTGTTACCATTTTTTCTTTTTCTTTTCCCCTCCCTCCTTCCCTCCCTCCCTCCCTCCCTCCCTCCCTCCCTCCCTCCCTCCCTCTCTCTCTCTCCTTCCCTCCCTCCCTCCCTCTCTCCCTCCTTCCCTTCCTTCTTCCCTCCCTCCCTCCTTCTCTTTCTTTCTTTCTTTCTTTCTTTCTTTCTTTCTTTCTTTCTTTCTTTCTTTCTTTCTAGATAGGCCTGTAGAGCTATGAACTTCCCTCTCAAGACTGCTTTCATTGTGTCTCATAGATTTTGGATTGTTGTGTTTTCATTGTCATTTTGTTGCCATGATGCTTTTTATTTCTTCTTTGATTTCTTTGGTAACCCAATCATTGTTTAATAGCATGCTATTTAGCCTTCAGGTATTTGATTTTTTTTTAAATTATTATTTTTTTTATTATAGTTGATTTCTAGTTTTATGCCATTGTAATCTAAGATGCTTGATATGATTTCTATCCTGAATTTGAAGAGACGTTGCCTGTGTCCCAATATGTGGTCTGTTTCCCAATTCCGGGTGGATGTTATTTGATTCAGCTGTTCCTTCTGTCTGCTCTGTGAGAAGGTGCAGGGCTCCTCCGCATATTTGTGTTGCTTTGTCTCTCCTTGACAGACTTTTTAGGTGCTTGTGGTCCTGGAGGCTGTAGTCTCAGTGTTCTTGGGTTCACAGCTGAGGCAGCTGGCCCCTGGGTATTGTGGTTGTAGGGTCCTGGGTGGTATCCAAGGTCTCCCCAGTTGCAGATAAGACTGGACTTCAGATTTCAGTCACTCTCTCCTTTAAGATGGCATGATCTCTGTGGCAGAGCTGGCCACTCTGGGAGAGATTTGAACAGTAGTATAGGCTGTCCTTCCAGGGGAGCCCAGTCCGCCAGTCCCCATTAGTCCCTTGGAATATAGTTGTTCCTCACTCACAAATACAGACACTCCCTGCACATCTATACACTCTCCTTTCATTCTCTCACTCACTCTCTATCTTGCAGCTTGCTGTCTATCGGCAACCCTCTTGGATATCCACCATTCTTTTTTAAAATATAGGGAAAGTTGCAGCCTCTGAAAGAAATACGTTTTAAATCTAGAAAAAAGCTTATTATTAAAGAATAAAGTTAACATACTTATATCTGGAGAGTTTTTTTGTATTATAGCAAGAAATGTCAAAAGTTTTGTTTTTTATTATGGTTTTGAGATAGGTATTCATTCTGGATGATAATCGTCACTTTAGAAAAGTTTGTATGAAGCACAACTCTCCTAATATATGTTGCTTTATTAAATAAAAGGACTTAGGCACTTTAGATATTAATTGCTACTGTGGAAAGAGGGGAGCCCTTTAGCTGTTGAACTCCAAAGGCTAGAAACAAAAACAAAATATACTTATGGCTCAATATGATCTATGATAATTACCTCCTTCCCTCCCTCCTTCCCTCCCTCCATCCCTCAAACCTTTCCACAATACCTACTCATTACAAGCTAGGTGTTGAAGATATTTAGATGAATAAGGTACAATTACTGCTTTAAATTTATTGTCACACCGACTTTATTATCCCAACACTTTTCAAAAAATGTCACACACTGCCCAATCAGTATTGCTCTGTGGTTGAGCATTGACTGTGAACCAGGAGATCATGGTTCAAGGTCAGGGCATGTGCCTGGGTTGTGGGCTCTATCCCCAGTGTGGGGCATGCAAGAGGCAGTTGATCAATGATTATCTCTCATCATTGATATTTCTATCTCTCTCTCCCACTCTCTCCCTCTATGAAATCAATAAAAATATATTAAAAAACGTCACACACTATTCTGGCATTGAAATGTTTTTGTCAACACTATTTGGGCGATGGGGACATGGTCCTTCATTCAGGATAGACCAGCTCAGAAATGCAGAGGCATATGCTCAGAGGAAAGCTTCCACAGGCTGGGAGGCTTCCCTAAGTAAGCCAAGAGCAGATGTACTGGTTCAGGTTGCTTGTAAGTAAAAAAAAAAAAAAAAAATTAGTAAAAAAAAAAAAAAAAATAGCAGAAACTGGTTTGGCTCAGTGGATAGAGCATCAGCCTGCTGAGGGGTCCCGGGTTTGATTCTGGTCAAGGGCATGTATCTTGGTTGCGGGCACATCTCCAGTGGGGGATGTGCAAGAGGCAGCTGATCGATGACTCTCTCTCATCGATGTTTCTAACTCTCTATCCCTCTCTCTTCCTCTCTGTAAAAAAATCAATAAAAAATATTTTAAAAAAATTAGTAAAAAAAAAATAAATTGCAAATTAGCCAGGTGTGCTGCTTTAAAAGTGAAAGAAGACAATTTCTAAAGTGACACTAAATTTCCATGTCTGTGACCACTGGCCTTTAGGGATGGGTTGGGACTGTAGTATCATAGTGGAGAGGGAGGGGCTTACAAAAAATCTCATAATCTAATTTCAGAACCTCCCCTCTACTCACAGAGCTGGGATTTTTTATTTTTATCTTATTTTATTTTATCTTATCTTATTTTATTTTTTTAGTATTGATTTCAGAGAGGAAGGGAGGGAGGGAGAGAGAGAGAGAAACATCAGCAATGAGAGAGAATCATTGATTGGCTGCCTCTTGCATGCCCCACATTGGGGATTGAGTTCAAAACCTAGGCATGTGCCCTGATCAGGAATCGAACCGTGACCTACTGGTTCATAGGTCAACGCTTGACCACTGAGCCATTGGGGATGGCTGGCGGGCGAGCCAGGCTCTTTGGATGACCCTGAGGACAGTGAGGAAGACTGGCTGCTGGCCCACTGCTCCCTTCTCTCTCCCTATGCACAGGTCAGTTCTACTCAGCTCATTCTCAAAGAGCCCAGGAGCTCCTGGCAGCGCCTTCAGAGAACTCCTGGGGGTGGATCCCACATAAATGGACAAGGAACACCCTTTATATTAAAATCCTGTGCAGGAATAGGAATTGGGCAAGTGTCTAATCTCACATGGGAGGTGCTACTGAGAGCTGCTAGCCTTCCGGCAGCCCTGGACTCTCATCTGCTTCCACCTCGCATCCTTGACTTGCTGGAGTGTGAGGACTCTCGGAGAGAATTGGAAGTCCAAGGAAGTGTCCTTTTTGTTAGTGTGTGTGTGTGTGTGTGTGTGTGAGAATACATATGTAGGTACAGATAGATAAAAGAGAATGAGAGATTGATTAATTGGTTAATTGATTTTAAGAAACTGCTTCATGGCAAATCTGGAATTTGCTGGATAAACTGGCAGGAGGAGAGGCAGGTAGGAGCCATGCCGTGGCTGAATCTGAGGACTCTGGAGCAGAATTTCCTTTGTATGTATCTGTTCAAGTTTTCTCTTCCTATAAGGATGCCAAGCAGAAATGGTTAGGGGCAATCAGGAATCCTATTAAAATACTAGAGGCCGGTGTGCAAAATTCGTGCATGGGGGGGGGGCTGTCCCTCAGCCCAGTCTGAACCCTCTCTAATCTGGGACCCCTTGGGGGATGTCTGACTGTCTGGGCAGTCAGACATCCCTCTCATAATTCAGAACTGCTGGCTCCCAACTGCTCGCCTGACTGCATTCCTGATTGCCCCTAACCATTTCTGCTTGGCAGCCTGATCACCCCCTAACTACTCCCCTGCCAGCTTTATTGATGCCTAACTGCTCCCCCGCCAGCCTGTTTGCCCTTAACTGCCCTCCCCTGCAGGCCGGGTCACCCCTAACTTCCCTCCCCTGAAGGCTTGATTGCCCCCAACTGCCCTCTCTTGTAGGCGTGGTTCCTCTGAACTTCCCTCCCCTGCTGGCCATCCTGTGTCCACATGGGGAAGCTATCTTTGATCCTATGGAGGCAGCCATCTTGTGTGTTGGCGTGATGGTCAATCTGCATATTACTCTTTCATT